>CP126885.1:8400000-9000000 GCA_032355295.1 Fusarium meridionale | reverse complement strand
CGACTCGAACATAGTGGTCTCACTACACTTGTGATTACACGAGATGGTGTCCCACTCATTGTCTTCGGTCTTTCGGCTCAAATCCGCCCAGAAGCTGCACGAGTCATCTCTGAGCTCAAGTCTCGGAACATCAACGTCCATCTTGTTTCAGGTGACCAGATCAAAGCCGTTCAAGCTGTTGCAGCCTCTGTTGGGATCTTAGCTGACAAGGTTATTGGCGAGCGCACCCCTCCAGAGAAGAGAGACTATGTCGCTGCTTTGATGGGTCAGGGAAAGCGAGTTCTCTTCTGTGGTGACGGAACCAATGACGCCATCGCCATTGCCCAAGCCGATTTCGGTGTTCAGATGGGCGGGGGTTTAACTAGCAGCGATGTGACCCAAGACGCAGCAGCTGTGGTCCTTTTGAACGGTCTAGAAGGTATCCCATTCCTCCTCGACATCAGTAAAGTCTCATTCCAACGCATGTACTTCAACTTCGTTTGGTCTGCTGTCTACAATTTATTGGCAATAACAATGGCAAGTGGTGCTTGGGTTGAGTTTCGGATTCCTCCTCGATATGCTGGTTTGGGAGAGATGGTTAGTGTTGTTCCTGTAATCTTTGCTGCGAACACTATGTTTTTTGCGAGATACTTCAAGTTGAGGGATTAGATGGACGCGATGTATCTACTTGCAACGAGAAATAGAAAGGTCCAACTATTATTCTACTTAAGTCTAGGAATATTATTTCTAAAACGGGGAAAGGAAATAACCTCTGTTATTGGGATGCCGATGAAGTAAGTCGAAGGTGACAATCCTCGTCTTGTTGCTAGTTGGTCCTTTTCACTGACTAACGGTTTTGTGGAGATTGGACTGTCTAACAGGCCGGAGACCGGACGCCGAGGCAAAATAAGTGTCAAATGCTATTGGCTATGCGAACCTCGGCTAGCCCATCATTGTCTTATCCTTGTACCTTGTTCTTTCAGCATCAACCACCTCGTCTCTTTCTTACTTTGTCACAAAAGTACGGATATTTATTACAATGAGCAACACAGAGGCAGTTGCAGTCACGGCCAATGGCGAGAGCCACGAGCTCTGCGCCCTGCCAGTGCTGTCACCATCCTCGCCAGTGACACTCTCACAAGATTCTATGCATAACTCAGCACTAGGCTCTGAGTTTGAGCATGACAGACGTTCGGAGAATGAACAACAGCTTGCTCCTGTAGACGGAGGAATTGCGGCCTGGAGACTACTTGGTGCAGCTTTCGTATTTGAGACGCTACTATGGGGTAAAGTAATCTGCCTACACTAAGTAATTGAAACTGACATGGCACAGGGTTTCCATTGTCCTTCGGTGTTTTTCAAGACTACTATTCCAGAGTCCCAGCTTTCGCTAGCAACCCTTACATCGGTGTCGTCGGTACAATAGCATCTGGCCTTGGTTACATAGGCGCACCATTTATCATGCCATTCATCCAGCGGCATCAGCGTTGGCGACGGCAGATGATTTGGGTCGGTTGTATGTCACCTAGCTCCTTGATTCTACGTATACGATAAGGCAACTTTTACTGATGCATCTCACTCTGAGTAGGGCCAATCTGTATTGGTGGACTAGTAGCAGGTTCTTTTGCCAATACGCTCGAGACCCTGATTCTCACGCAAGGCGTCGCTTATGGCGTTGGGTTTCTGATCCTCTACTACCCCATACTAATCATGGTAAACGAGTACTGGATAGCTCGCCGGGGCATGGCCTACGGTTTACTCTGCGGCGCATCGGGGTTTTCTGGTGCTATTATGCCCTTTATCATACAAACTCTCCTCGCAAAGTACGGATACCAGACGACTCTCCGCGCCGTAGCTGTTGGCCTGGCTGTTATGACTGGTCCTCTGATTCCCTTCCTAGACGGTCGCTTACCGCCTTCTGAGCACGTCAACATGCCCAAGACCAATTGGTCATTTTTCAGGAGTCCTCTCTTTTGGCTATATTCCGTGTCCAATCTGTTTCAAGGCTTTGGCTACTTCTTTCCCGCACTGTACCTCCCGTCTTTCGCAACTTCACTCGATCTCGGCGAGAAGTCTGGACCTGTCCTTCTCGCCATCATGAGTATATCCCAGGTTGTAGGGCAATTTGTGTTCGGCTATCTTTCAGACCACAAGCTTCCACTTGACATTCTGGCTTGCACCTCCACTCTTGTCGCGGCCGTGGCCACTTTCACGGCGTGGAGGCTTGCAAACTCGTTTCCCATCCTGGTTGGATTTACTATTCTTTATGGTTTCTTTGGGGCTGGGTTCACTGCTACCTGGGCAAGGATGAGCACCACAATTACCGATGACGTGACGGCGGGTCCGATTGTCTTTGGTCTACTCAACTTTGGCAAAGGTATTGGCAATGTCCTCGCAGGCCCAATCGGGGGCCTCCTGGTTTATAACAGCAGTGCGCCGCAGCACTCCACTGCTGCGCCTTTGACCCGGTCGTCGTATCATTGGGTCATTGTCTTTACTGGATTTTGCATGTTTGCAAGTACTTGCACCATCTTCCTGCGATATCCCAGACGAGCTCTGAAGATTCTACGTACTGTGTCCCTGCAGGAGCCAAGCCATGGACGCAGTTATCCTTTCCATGAGTGAACCGAAAGTCGCAACAGCGATGAGTCGAGAAACAATTTCCACTATTAATTGATTGCTTCCTTCCATTTTTAAGCCAAATAATACTACTTGTTGAGTCAATTAAATCCACAAACTAGAGGGTTACAATGGACAGTAAGTTATCTACTTCCATGCTTCCCAAACGTCCTTGACTGTAAGGCACTTGATACCTGAAAATTCCAGTGTCAGATCAATAGTCTTATCCAGATCAACTTCTCCTTTAGATAATCCAATTCCTGTCAAAGCCAGGATATTTTTCATGCTGTCATGCATTTCTGTAGGCAAAGCCTTCTTCATACTGGGTGTGAGATCAATCTCACCCTTCTCCATCTCTTCCACGGAGAAATACTTGACGTTGAACTTGGTACCTTTTACCTCTTCAGCCAGCCGAACGGCGTCATTGAGAGTGGTTTGATTTGCAACAATCGAGTATCTGCGCTTCCAGTGCGGAAGGTCGAGCGCGGCGACCGTGAACTTGGCTGCATCGGTGGAATGTGTGAGGACCATAGGACTGTTTCCATCACCTGGAATTACTGCAGCGTTGTTTTCAGGGTCAATGAACATGTTCACTGCGCGGATATGGGTTGGGATGCGAGGAGCAGCCCAGTAGTCCAAGAATAGACCAATTGAAATGAGAGAAAATTCTAGGTCGGTCTTTTCGAGGGCATCAACTGCTTTCAGTTTCCAGTGGTACGATGGGATATGGGCGATGTTGCTGGTCGCATGTTAGTCCAGTTCTAAAGAACTTGAAAGGGGAAAATACTTACTCTTCCCGGTAGACCATTCCAAACTCACTCGGCAAGAAACGCTTGGTGGATTTTGACCTACTCGCTGCCTCAATGAGATTAAGCTGAGCTTGTCCACTCTCGTCATTATCGATAGGTAGAAATGATAACACAGTGTCAATCTGCTCAGACTCAAGAAGAGACACCAACGCGTTTGTGTCAGAGTAGGAGACAGCCCGAGTGTCAGGCGCGGTATCCGTTCGTGATAGGATAATAAATTTATGGGTCTTTGCCTCCCTGAGGGCATCGACCATTGTACGGCCCAGGCCAGATGAGCCTCCAGCAACAGCGACGTTTCTCATGACTGATTGGTTTATGTAAAAGGATAGATTGTAATGGGGTAATTGCAATATATGGCTGTTATACTCTTTACATATACTGGGTGAGTATTTAAGCTAAGTGACGGAGTTGGCGTTTTGCGGAGTAAGCCTTTGCGGAGTTAGCCTTTGCGGAGTTTAGGAGATAAGGGATTTTACAGCACTAACCTGCATAAGCTTCTATTTTCCTAGCTCCTACCCTATTCTGCATGTATATAGCTGATATTGTTATATTAGAGAAGTATCTAGAAAGCAATAAGAATTTAAAAGCGATTTTTGAGGCAACCCGAATACGAGCCGCTAAAAATCCTATTCAGTTGCAAATTCGTTTATCTGGCTCGTTTAGTTCTTTTCGCTAATTAATTATTCGCTCTGCTAAACGAGCTAAGGTTGTTGCATTGCATTGCATTGAAACCGGGGCATTCTCCGAAACCTGTTTATTTCAGAAGCCGACGAACCAATTGTATAATTATTATATTTAAAAATGTTTATCGGCACTTAACGACCCACTCGGGCTCGGGACTCTACTGATCCCCGATACATCTGTTCGGGCTCTTGGGCAGTTTAGCGTGTAGATCTTTGGCATCACCAGATTAAGTTCCGATAACCATTCAATATATATATATATGTCGATAAGCCAGCATTCAAATCCTTCTACTCTAAGCATTTTAACTGCTATCATCATGTTAACCAAGCTAGATACCATTATGGAGAATCCCCAGTATGCTATCCTTTGTGGTATTACTGTCCTTACCCTCTTCATTGTACAATCCCCCCTCTTCAACCGCGGTGGAAAATATCCCCTGTTGAATCCAAAGGGTTCTTTCGAACTCACGACCAATCGTGTTGTCAGAGAGTTTATCAACGACAGCATAAACATCCTCGAGAAAGGCAAATCTTTATTCAAAGACCAAATTTATAGGGCCAACACAGACTGGGGACAAGTCGTTGTTATTCCTCATCAGTTCCTCGATGCGCTGAAGAGTCATAAAGACTTGGATTTCATTACCCCCGCTCAAGATGTAAGAACATAGTCAGTAATGGCTCTGATGGTTATGGTCACTAACTCAATAGGATTCGCACGCTTACATTCCGGGCTTTGAGCCATTTAATAGCGATAAAGATCTGAGCAAGGTCGTTATCAAATATTTGACGAAGGCTCTAAGTTAGTCTTACTTTTGGTATTTGGCGTCCTCTTTGCTAACTGTTGATCATTAGACAGAGTGACAGAACCACTGTCAGAAGAGGCATCCCTAGCATTCCAGCATGTTATCGGCGGTTCAACAGGTACAAACCTCGTTTCGCTAATGAATGGAATTGTCTGATAACTAACCATGGTGAAATTTTAGAGTGGCATGAGATCCAGCCGTACCCTGACCTCATTCGTATCATCTCACGCATGTCATCCCGCGTCTTCATGGGCGAGGAGCTCTGCCGAAATGAGGAGTGGGTAAAGCTTGCTGGGGATTACACAGTCCAGGCATTCAGCACTGGTGATATGCTGCGAATGTACCCCCGATGGTCTCGACCGTTTGTTCATTGGTTTCTACCCTCTTGCAAGGAGCTGCGAAGGACTCTAGATGCGGCTCGAAAATGTCTTGAACCGTACTTGGAACGTCGAAACGCTATCAAGGCTGAAGCAATGGCTAAAGGTGAACCCTGCCCATACGATAACTCATTCGAATGGTTCGAGAAGGAATACACCACACATGATCCAGCTGTTGCTCAACTTAACCTGTCACTTGTTGCTATCCACACCACTACCGATCTTCTCCTGGAGACTATCTTGAATATTGCTCAGCATCCTGAGTTACTGACACCGCTTCGAGAAGAGATTGTCCGCGTATTGTCTACTGAAGGTCTAAAGAAGACTGCTCTACTTAACTTGAAACTGATGGACAGTGTTCTTAAGGAGTCTCAAAGGCTCAGACCGGCCCTCCTAGGTAAATTCCCACACTGCTGCGAGTTCATATCACTAACATGTTACATAGGTACCTTTAGAAGACTGGCTATAAAAGATGTTACTCTTCCCAATGGCGATGTTATTAAGAAGGGAACCAAGATCGTCTGCACCAATACACACATGTGGAGTTCTGAGTCCCATAAGTCTGGAGAACAATTCGACGGCTATCGATTCCTGCGTATGAGAGAAAAGAAGGAGGCCGAGCAAGGCAAAACCTCGCAGCCTCATCTTGTTAGCCCTAGCACTGACCACCTGGGTTTTGGTTATGGCAATCACGCATGCCCGGGACGTTTCTTTGCCGCGAACGAGCTTAAGGTCGCACTTTGTCACATGCTCTTGAAGTATGACTGGAAAATGGCCAATAATGCCGTCCCTACACCAGTTGCCTTTGGAATGGCATACATGCCTGATTTGCAAGCCAAGCTGCTTATTCGACGACGTTCTGAGGAATTGGATATTGATTCCGTGGAGTACTAGAGTTAGAAACTTCTGTACTTAGTATAGTCACTAGCTTATTATTAGTTTTGTATCTGTAGCGGAGGATCAGTTGTAGATTACTATTTACTCTGATTACTATATAAATCGAGTTCCATTTGTTAATACTGGAACAGTAGATATATTAACTTTAAGTGGTGTACATTACTTAATAGGTATTAATTATTAAATATAACTTTAATTAAGCTTTAATAATTTTAGACTTATATCAAGATCTATATATAAGAGTTAAAATATACTTATTATTTAACTATATATTATACTTAGCGAGGGGGTTCTATAATAGTAGGGTTTAGATTATTTATATTATTTCTCTTACTGCAGATTTTAATATAAATCATATTTATATTAAAAGAGATAGAATCGAATTGATATGCCATGCGTTATATCTGGTAAGAGATGCTCTGAGTACTTGCACCATCTTCCTGCGATATCCCAGACGAGCCCTGAAGATTCTATATACTGTGACCCTGTGTGACGGTTGGGTTTTCTAAAGGATAAACTAGTCTGTATGAGGTTTATGTTGGCAGAGTCGTAAGGAGTATAGTACTGAGTAAAGCGAAGTGTTACGTCTCTTGATAGTGAATAGAGTGGGTAAGGCGTATTTAGGTAAAGATGTTTTATTGATAGCTGTCAGACTAAGTGTAATAACTAATGCTAAGTGAATGTATATATACTTGGGGATTGGTGAAGGGAGCAATGATGTGTTGGGTTGTCGTCGGTCCTGGAGCGACGTTGTCTTGGAATGACGTCGGTCTATGTAAGTGTCGGTCCTACGTAGATTGATCCTTCGTGTGGAGGAGGTGGGGAAGGGGAAGGTGAAAGAATGGGATATACGTGATGTAACGGCTTGTGTCGTAACCAAGTGCTAGACTAATAAATAATCCGAGGTCCATACCCTGATGAAGGGCGCCAGTTAATTGAGTCAAAGTCACCGACTCCTACAAACTCAAATGCTTCCACAGTACCAGGCGCCTTACAAGGTATCTTGACAGCAAGAGAGGTCCCATAAGTGGCATCCCAAGTGGCAGCTCGTCCAGCAACAACCGAGAGGCGACCGATATGGTTGTTGCGCTGGTTTCCAGGCGCCCAAGTGCCAGTAGGACCTGGAGCCGGCTTGATGCTGCTGAATACATCGATCTTCTTGCTGCCGGCAGGATTGGCGTTGGCAGGGAGGTGAAACTCCAACTGACACTGTTTACTCTTGGCAGCAGCAGGATAGGTGAATGTCACAAGGGCTGACTGATCCTTGCCGCCGTTGTCGGTGCTCTTGTAGATCTCAACAAGGCTCGGGGCGGCTGCAATAGCACCATTATGAACAGAGTACTGCCAGGTGTCTGATGGAGAAAAGTAGGAAGATGATGTTCCTGATGTTCCTGATGGCACTTGCGGCGTTGGTGTAGTTACTGATCCCGGGCATACTGTTGCCGTTACTGTTACTGTTGCTTGGCGCGCTTCGAGAGGAGCAGCGACAGCTGAAGTAGCTGTAATAGCTGTAGCGAGGATGGCCTTGAAGAGCATGGTGATGGATGAACCGTCAAGTAGAGATAGAGTTAGGTGTGGTTGGTTGGTATTTAAAACTGAACTGTATACAGTAGAGGCTGGTTGCTTGTAACTTATGATGATAGTATCTAGGATAATGGGAATGAATATCAATATATTTATATTCCCATCCTAAGTGTAGGAAAGGGTTATATTTTGGGAAGCTTTTAGATCAAGTGAGGCTCAGTTGATGTCTAGGCTAAGAGATGCAAGCCAGTTGGGGCTGAATTTGGGTATATCAGGTCTAATGAGAATAATAATAGGTCACATAGCCACTCACAGGCGTATACAGCTAAACGCCATTCGTCAGAGCAGAAGCTAGTTAGCAGAGTGATCAAGTCTGTAGTTGGGAATAAAATCCATATAGTTGGCAGTGACATAGTGGCGCTACGATATTGCCTTGTTCTAGCATAAGCTTAAACCTAGCCTCTCTCAACGAGTGTTAGCAGAGTTTCTACGAAATAACTAGCGTGCGCCTCCACGTGAGCTTTGCTAACTAACTCTCCGCCGTCAAACGGAAGATGTAGGCCAGCAAGGCGCAAGGCACTGATAGTACGTATTTCACTTTAACTGCCAGTCTAGTCTAGCCACAATGTGTCTACTGCTGATATACTGCCTTTGCGTTGCGCCTGTATAGAAGCTCAGCCAGCTAGCTTACCTACTTACAAGCCAGTCCCTGCGTCGCTTTCCTGAATTGTTGCCAAAATTAGACCCGAGGCTTTCAGCTTGCTTGACGGGACGAGAAAGAGTAACTCCGTCTCCGTTCGGGCGCGTCACATCATGACGCAATTTCTTACATCAAATCACATCGCAACATCGTCGTAGCCCGCGATGCGCCATCTACGATGCAATCGCCAAAATCGAAATCTCTTCACAGACTAAGCATCGATAATCAGTGGTTCGCTGTGCATCCTCTATTCTGGACATTACAGCACCTGCGTCTCTTACACTGCCATTCCCAACACCTAGACTCTGCCATCAACATCACCCCCGAGTGTCGCTGACAAGGACCTCACACTGCATTCCCGCCGCCTGGCAAAGATGCCATGCGACAAAGGAGAAATGTCAAGAGCTTGGATTCGATGCGACTTGCAGAAGTGTCATTAGCTAACGGCTGATGTTTTCTTTACACAATGAATATCTATCCAAATGGAACTGAGCTCATAAGAGCATAGCTGGCGAGGGCAAGCATGGGTGTCTATCTCCTTTCGCAGTCAAAAGCCCCGACAGGAGCACAGCGTGTTGAACAATCATGATCTAGATGAGTAATTTCAGCTGTTGCAAATGGCGCGCAGAGACTAACTGGGCGACAGACATATTCTCGTCAAGATTAGGGTCATACCTGCAATGATGCTTGTGTGCAGAAGACAGTTGAGGACAATGGAGAGCTCCGAGTCCCTCTGCGCAGATGAGACCAATTCTGTAGAGTTATACTTGAATCATCAGGCTGGGCAATACCAATCGCAAATGTACATATCAGGAAAAGAACAGCAGTCATAAGTGTTGTACTAAACATATGAGACGATTATTATTGGATGTGAAGGAAGAATTAAAGCCTTGAACCTTCCTTCAAATCGGCCCAGTCGTGCTGCTAGCTCTTTGCTCGTCCAACCTTCCTTTGTCTTCATGCCCCGCCGGAAAGTCGATTGGCTGAAACAAGCTGCCAAGAAGTCAGCATCTCCAGCTTCGATGGCTCTATGGACCAAGAACCGACTGTCTTTATAGACTAGATCACCTGGCCCAAAACGTTCCAACATTCTTTTCGCTGCTGCTATCCACACAAATTTGAGTGCCTGTGCTAGAGGGATGTCGCCTGCTTTGTTTTCTTGGAGGGGGAGACCTTGCGGCATCGAGGAGCTAGACAGGAGCAAATCTAGAGACTCAATGTAGTTTCCTGCACCTGATAATAGGGTTTCTATCTTCAATTATACTTTTTCAAGCAATATGACTCCAATGCTCATACGGGACCTGTTTTTTTTTCTTGCCTTGCCCTAATACAAGGTTCAGATGGGCATAAAATGCGTTACTTCCATCCAAATGTTTTCCTCTTCCCTCCACCAACATTAACACATCAACACATCACAAGTCATCATAACAGCCGCCCTTCAAACTATAGCCACATTTGCTAAGATGCTTAGTTTCCTGCAAATGCATGATGGATCACCGATGAGCCATTCTGATCGAGAAGGCTTAGGTCAGTGTTTGCGCATAGCAGAATCCTGACTGCGGCTGGAATCCCAAGCAAGGAGAATGGTGGGGGGCACCCTCTATCGTCAGGTGCGCTGATATGGGATCCTCCATCCGCGGAAAGAAGCTGGAGGAGAAGAATTGATGGACATACCAGATGTGCATGGTGAAACTCCACGGCAAATATTCCAAGGGAAAAGATCGATACGCCTGAATTCAATTCACGACAGAACTTGATAATGAATCCTCAATATTAAGGAAAGGATATATAAACCGCATCTATTTGTCCTTTACACAAGGAAGAAATAGACAACTACGGTCTCAGAAGTTCGGCTGCGAGGCGGAACTCCACTTCAAACACTTTTGTTGTCGTCTTCCGTGGGACACAAAGATGGAATAGTCTGTGACTTGTACACCTATAAATCCCCTCGCATCGGCAATTCCGACTTTACAACCCTGTTCCTCTACCCCCGGGAACGGGCAAAAGTTTCGTATCATAAACAGAAAGGCCACAGTAACTACCGTTCGTTTCGCCCATCGGGAATTTCTTCCTTACCAACACATATATCCAGAGTATTGGTACAGAGACGGGCTCACCGACACGGGAAACCCATACGCTGCTAAGGTCCAACTTTTGACATCAAGAACTAGCAATAGCTTCGGCTGTTTGTCATGGTTGAAGTTTTAGGGAGTCGATGTTCCAAACTACAAGATCTGTAGCAAGCGTTATCATAGCAGCTACACTAATCCCGATATATACAAGCTATGTGAAGACAGACAGGCCAGAGAGGATGGCGATGGTGTCACAGACAATGACATTGAAGATATACAATATTAATTTGAAAGGATAGTTGACATGAACTTCTGAAATAACGCTTGCGCAAACAACAAGGAGGCAGGCTGTAGGGTTGAGCGAGTTATCCGCCTCCCTAGTGGTCACTGCGCCTGCTTGCTCAATCTTCACAACAGTAGCAGCCCTACTGGCGTCCCATTGAACTGTGATAGGGACCGAGGGACTGTGCCACCTCCTCAATCGACTCAAGAGCTGTCTGCCGCCCCGGACGAGTCCAATGATGTGACGGTCAGTATGCTTATGTTTGACGATTACGTAACCTTATCGCCAGATGAGGACTGATGGAGGGATAATTTGATAAGTTGTTGTCGGAATGCTCGTGAGAGTGGAGGAGGTTTCCAAATTATCTTTCCCATTGGAAGATATGTGGGAGTGTCAAGTGAAATTCATAGACAAGGTGGAAACACATTAGGGTGGCCCACGAAGCGGGTATCCTGAACATTCTAGTTGCAGAGTTTCAGAAGGCCAGTGTAATCCAGACCGCCTTTTCATGTGGGAAGGTGGTATTTAGTGCTTGAACTTTCCGGAAGCATAACGCGGCAGAGTGGCGATGGGTATGGCGATAGACATCACACGGCAGCATGTTGATGGCACAGCATAGAGCATTCTCTTGGAATCCTTCCTTCACTGTCATGTACTTTATAGATCCTGGTTGCACCAAGGCGCTTATGGATCCAGCTGGCTCCGGTACACGTAACACTTTCTGCGGTCGGGGACTCTTGGCAACGCCTGTTCCAGTCATATAGTCAGAAAATGAGGCGCTGTCGTTGGTCGAACATCAGTTACGTGGGTACAATGCTCGTTTTATTTAAACAACGCGCCATTTTACCTCAATAGGTTAGAAGAAGCAAGGCCCTTTGAACCGCTTTCTGCATGCTGCTTTCGCTGTTGATAACTACCAATCACACATACACATGAAACCTTTGGATCACTATTGTCTGCTCGCATACCGGCTGTATACGAAAAAGCTACCCTGTATAGAAATCGCCGGATACCTCCCCCAATTGGCCTGAATGGGCAAGGCCTTTCAAATCCTCTCGAAACCTTCCTTCCACTGTCCGATGCGTGCCACAGTAAGACATGCGGCCCTTGTGCTATCACTGCATAGCTGAGGGCCTCAACGTCTTGTGAAAATTCGTTGAGAGTGTTCAAGTCCCGTGGTACACCTGGTCGTCTCTGCGGCTTTTCAAAATGTATATTAAGCCAGTCCATGACCTCCGATTGAGAGTTGCATCAACCAAAAGCCCAATCTTCGCAAAAGCACAGCCTTTATTTAAATACCCACTCGTCACACTTGCCTTACTCAGAGTCAACATGTACTTCTCCTCCATCATTGTCCCAGCCCTGCTCTCCTCCTCCGCTTTAGGGCTTGCCGTACACCAGTCTGAGGACTCCAAGCTCATAAAGCGCTTCGACGTCCCCGGAGCCTCCATGGAGGATGGCTTCACCATCCCTGAGGATACTCCGGACGGCATTTACAGGGTTCATATTGGCGAGGATGGCGTCGCACATCATACCAAGGTAGACATGAACCTTGAGTCACCACACGGCGACGCCAGTTCGTCAGTCCTAGACAAGCGCCAGAGTTGGCAGATCAACTGTGAGGGGTCCTCACTTAATCGAAACGACGCCGACCTTACGGTTAGGCTCTTGAGGGATGGATGTGGCAGCGGCCACACCGTCCAACCTCGCGACCACTACTACGTTATCTCGGGTAGGGTGGCAAGTTACTTTTGCAACAATACCTCGGGACGTCTCACTTGCAGCGCCACAATTATTCGGCAGCAGATCCAGGAAAATGTCAGTAGGCGATGTGGTACCTTTAAGGCAGGCTGGTCACGTGTGAACTACTCCAATGGTCACCTTAGTGTGGGTTACCAGAATGTAAACAACCAAAACTCCTTCTGTGGCCGCAATCACTAAATGAGGAAGTAAATTAAAAGGATAAATGTGTTGCTTAGTTGGGTGCAGGTATTTGAGCTCTGGCTTGGTACTAATGCTGAAGCTATATTAGCCAAAAACGCCCTGACAGGGCAAATGGAGGATTAATATGGCCCTTAGATGCATCAGTTTAAAGAAGATCATTAAATTAGCTAGGTTGCATACTATGTGCCTCAGGCAGGCCCAATTAAATTTGTTGTACGCCAGTAGGTACGTCTAAATAATGCCAATCATTATCTTATTAGTCTTGTTGTAGCGACGCTTACGAGACATGCATTATTGGTTGATGTTGTTAATCTGGATCTAACTAACTTGACGTAACTATGTTGTTCTTAGTTTAAAGCTGTATTCCAGTAAATTCGCTTGAGCTCTGAATGATAGAATTATCTGCAAGGTAAAGAAAAGGTCCTGTATAAGCACTGGAGTTATAGTGCTTAAAAAGTGTACTTTAAGATAGAAACCTTATCATTAGGGATGGAATTATCTTATCTCTCGGTATTATATTTACAGTTAATACTAGTAAAGAGAAATATAACTGCACCCTATTTAAATTACTATTAGTTATTAGTAATAAATTAGCTAATAATTTAAATTCTATATGTTACGATTGGTTGCCGTAACAGCGCTATAAGGCTCTATAGGCAGCTGTAAGCACCACTGTAATCGCTCATATAGTGATTATAGCCCGATCTTTTGCCCTGTGGCCTAACGGTTAGGTGCAACCGTTACAGACAGCGTAACACGTTTTAGACTGGACTGACTTAGGCCTCGGATTACACTACGATCTTGTGGGACTTTACTGAAAAGCTTCTACCTCAAATCATGTCTAGTATCTCTTAGGTAGACAACAGTTGATAGTGCTGGTTATAGTTACTGAGATATGCAATACTTAGCTGAATGTAATACGATCCAACTGTATTCTCTTTATAGTCATCCACCTGTCCACAGTACGTCATATAGACTTAGTTTTTCAACGTTACTTTTCAAGCTCTAAACCTTGATAGGAATAGCAGGAAATAGAATGGCTTGTAGTAGGTTTAATGTAAGAAGAGGTACTACTTCAGAACTTGGCTACTGAAGGTCCAGGAATCACATACTCTGTGCTACTCCACTCATCCACAAAAACATTATGCAGCAAACCCGCATCTGTAGAAGAGTATAGGTCCGTAGCAAACACGCCATCTGGTTGTACAGTACCATCTCCTTTAACAACAAGATTGACGCATTGAGGATACATTTGTGTTGTTCCTTCAGCGCCTCCAGGATGGAGTGCAATAATTTCATGTCTGAGAACATAGCTTCCAGGCGCCAGATTGGCCGGAATAGTTATGTTCCATGTGAAATTTGCATCCCGAAGTTCGTTGTTTGCCCAGTATCCCGGTTGTCCAGGCACCGTTCCTCGTGTCAGCTGACCCAGCTCGTCGATCTTAAAAAACTTCAATTTGGCTTTATCGACTGTTGTGCAATCGTTGTTCGAACATCGCGCCATGTAGTCCAACACAGGTCCCCAGTGGGCTTCTGGCCAGTCTGACCAACGAACAGTAATAGTTGTGCCGGCAGTGACGTCTGCGGTCAGATGCCCGTTGGTAGCATTGAGGTGACAAACGATGTCTGGGGAAGACAGGGAGCTCGCGGTGGATATCACGAAACCGTTGTCTTTAGCACCGTTTGACCAGGTGATGCTTTCAGGCTGAGGTCCGTAGGGGACTTTGGTAGGGTCATGACCATAGTAACTTTTGTCGTCAATGATGACCTCGGACACATGGCCATGAGATAAGACCAGAGGCGCGAAGACGACAGTGCTGAGGCTGAAGGAACGAGCGGCAGTCAAGAGCATTTTGTACAATAGTATGATCTTCAGGATTTATTTTATGTGAAAAGCTAGCAGTGAAGACAGTGTTTCGTACCGTCGATAACTTTTCACTGTTTTATATAGCCTCGAATTGGTTTTAACCAAATAGGCAGAATAGCTAGGAACTGACTATTTCTTTCGGAAGTCTATGTTCCGCAAAACCCGCCCTAAGAAAGAGCAACCCCATCGGCGAATCATCTTCCTAATAGCCATTTTGAGAACCAGTACGACTCCAGAAGGTTTCATTGATGTTATGTCGAGCTATTCTGGTTGGTGGAAAAAAGTCATAAACTATTATCATATTAACATAACGTACTTAATAAGCGGCCCGACCGGACAAGCGGCCCGACTAAAAATCCCTCCCCTTATATTAACACGATTAAATTAATTATTTCTTAATAACTATAAATGCTCGTACACAGTTCCTGGATAGGGAGTCAAGGTTACTGTAGTCAAGCAGACAGAAAAGGCCTACACCATTCAGGTTGACGCACAGATTTGATGCTCAGAGTTTATCCTAGGCGATTTTTATAAGGTGTAATAGAGCAGACAGTTAGGAACGAAACTGAACAGATCATTTGAGTTGGGTTTCACATTAATTTATTTCATAGATTTATAACTACTATCACTAGGATATAGAAATTAAAGCCCTTGCAACTCGTTTCAACTCCTCTCATGTCAGCTTTTGAGTGGGTAGTAAGTAAAGATAAATCCAATCGTATTCATCATGAGTCCCCTGGCTGTTCTTAGGAGCCTAGTCTTTCTAGACTTCAAAATTGCATGGCCAGACAAAAAGACCAGCAGCTTTAGATATAAACCGCGCCTTACCATTATATCAACTCCAGGAGGGGCCAGATGTTGTAAAGAAGATGGTCAGCTATTCGAGATGGAACATTTTACGACCAACGTGAACGTTCCACTTCACCAAGGTGTTCTTACTTCGGATAATATGGGAAACAAAGTTCATCCGGATGTGCCCCGGCATTTTATATTTCATTGCTGGGATTTCGATTGGATGGGTGAAGGTGATTTTTGTGGTAGATGAGCCAGTACTATCTTTGCAGTTGGTGGGACGGATCCAGATCAAATTGAATAGGGTTACTTCGAAGGAAGTCTAGCAGAAGTAGTAGAAGGCGAGTGTAGACGCGACACGCGATCGATGCAGGCTATCCTCACTAACTATCTTAGTAACATGTGACCTCCCACTGGCTCAAGAGGCCATACTTGATTAAGGAGGAAGTGAATAGAGAAACGTTGGTATTGAGCCACCTTTCAAGTTTCTTTTGCCATTTTTACGACACGAGACCGCCCTGACAAGAGTTAGGAAACTGCTCTCGGATGCTCGAAAATGGAACAGCTTCCCCATGCTCTTAGACTAAGAACAATGCCGTTCGTTGATGAGGTTCCAGATAAACCGTAGACCTGGTCGACCTTTGCACAATTATGTGTATCGGGAGTATTGATATACCTAATCCATTTTATACAATTACAAATGCCTGATGAATTCATCACAGCTAGAAATCAGAGCCTGAAAGGTCTCACACTTCTGCCGTGTCCTTACCCTACGTCACAATGTTTTGCTAGCCTCCTAATCGCGTGGGTATGAAGCATTGACCAGTAAAATTCTCCCAGTTAGCAATTACGCGTCGTGTGCAAAATTAACCCACAGCCTCACTCAGCGCTAGACTAGCTCCCGTAACTTTGTGCTTGCAATGCCGACAAGGCGACATTTCGGTTCGGGTTGTGGGAGACCAGAGACACGAATATTGTGGAAAACTTGAAGGCGAGGGCGTGATTGCTATCTCCCGCTTACGCATTCGAGAATCATGCATGAATAGGTATCGGTCCGCTGCAGGAGATATCTTCATTATATATAGGCCTAAGATGTCATCTTTTTCCAATGGATCATTAGCAGCTACCCTCAGCATTTCCCAATCCTCTATACTCTCCATCCAACTTTCAATATGGTCTCCCTAAAGACCCTTTTCTCCACCGGCTTGCTGCTGGCTGACTTCGCCACAGCTCATCCTGGCGAAAAGCATGATCATGAGCACATCAAGAGACAGATTCAGGCTCGAGACGCTGTGGCCAATCTAGGTCAGAGATCGTTGAATGCATGCTCTGGTACTGAGTATGCGAATGCCCTCAAGGCTCGATCCATTTCGCGTCGCGCCCAAAAGGTGCAAGAGCTCCGAAAGAGACTCGGTATCAAGACTTGTAAGTTATCTACGTACAAGATTAGTGCTTTTAATATTTACTAATTTCTCATCAGCTCTCAGAAAACACCGCCGCGATGAGGAAGACATTGTTGCTTGGGAAGCCATAAATCACAACAAGACTGGCATTTCCAACAACGATATGTTTTCTCCCCTGGAGACAATCTTTGGCGCCAACTCCAGCTGTATCCTGTCCCCCGAGGTGACTGCCGGCCCATACTATATCCTCGGCGAGTATTTGCGATCCAACGTTATTGAGAATGAACACTGTGATGGAGTTCCCCTGTTCCTGGAAGTACAATATGTCGATGTTTCTACTTGTGGAGGAGTTCCCAACCTGGCCACCGATGTCTGGAACTGTAATGCTACAGGTGTTTACTCTGGCGTAAGCTCCCAGGCTGGGCTCAATACTACGTTCCTTCGTGGCATTCAGATCAGCGACCACGATGGTGTGGTTCAGTTCGAGACTATCTTCCCTGGACACTATGAAGGCCGGGCCACGCACACCCATCTCCTCACACACGCCAATGCATCGGTTTCTTCCAACGGTACCATCCAAGTCTGGAACAGTCCCGTTTCTCACATCGGACAGCTCTTCTGGCCCGAGGACCTGCGCGAAGAGGTTGAGGCTCTTGCACCCTACAACACCAACACTGTTGAGGTGACCACTAACGAAGAGGATATGTGGTCGATTATTCAGGCTGATGAATCTTATGATCCTTTCCCTCAATACGTCTATCTTGGTGATACCGTCGACCAGGGAATCTTTGCCTGGATTCAAATTGGCATCAACACTACTGCGGACCACGCTTCAGATGATTATTATGCGGTTGCTGGATATTTGGATAACGAGGGTGGTCATGCCCTAGATAGCGGCATTGGCGGTGGTCAAGGAGGTGGAGCTCCCGGCGGTAGTGGAACTACCCCTTCAGGCCAGCCTACTCCTACCCCATCGTCCTAGACATGAGAAGCAGAACGATACTGTTATTTACACATCTCCTTCATATAGACGCTCGCTCGGAGCACAAGATTATCTACTGCTAGGTTGCCATAACTACAAAAAGACTCCGCTTGCAAACCCTTAAGAACCTTTTATACTCCTCGATCTGGGCGATACCAACCACTAAAAGCTCCTCAATTAACACTTCTTCCAAGCCATTCTTAAATAGACTGATATAACCCCGGGTCTAATTTCCATTGATACTTGCTACCAGGATAAGATCTGTTGAGCTCCGCAGCTCCCATGAAGCGCTGCCATAAGGCTCCATGCCTATAGGTTTCCAATGTAGGGGGCCGACACCACTCAAGGCCTCGTATTCTCGTATGGCCGGGAGGGTTTTAATCTTGCGTTTGCGGCCGTCTCTAGCGAGTACGATCTCGATACTGGGCGGTATGGAGCGGAAATCAAGGGAACCGACCTCACGACCTCCGTCGGTAGGTGAGTAAATATGACATACATCTCCCCAGGCGCCTCCCAGCTTCGCAATGCGCTTGATGACATATCGGGTTAATTGATCTCCAACCACAGTGAGGGTTCTCTCGTGTTCAGCATGTACACAATACTCAAGTTTGAGAGCATGTTCTGGAGGGGGCATTTGTGAATCTGGTGTCGTGGTGTCACGGACAATGAATTTTTCAACCCATGAGGGAGCCATTCTTGATGGATGTTTTAATGGTAATAAAAGGGATGCTTGATGAATGAGTTGCTGAGCCTTCATTCAAAGCATGATGAACAATTTATATTCGCAGTACCGCTCTGACTCGAGAGTAAGGACCCTTGTCGATACAGAAAAGACTAAGAGTTGTAAAACAGACGGCTGAGTGCCGGGTCCTCAGCTCCACCAATGATATGGGTCAGTTCGACCGGTAATGGAACCTCAGCCTCGTAAAATTGGGGCGCTAGAGGATCCCCGAGATTGCTAACACGCGAGCGGCGACTCCGCGATTCCTGCAGCGTAGCACGTGGCTGTAACATGGAGTACTACTACCGTTAATAACATTCATGACCGTCTTGGATGATTCAAAGGATCGCTCTACAAGAGCGATGTCACACTTGATAAGGCCACATGTGAGAAGACAGTGATTTAAACCATGCAAGCTGGTCTTGGCTTCCCCTTGAGTTGATCAGCATGCACTGCAGCTAGCATTCTGAGGCATGAAGTGGACGTAGCTCATTACCTGGTCAACAACTCAGTAGCAGGTATTCTCAGTTCAAATGCTAAGGTACTAAGACTTCTTCGTCAGAATTATCATTCAGTAGCAAGCTAAGCCCCTGGCATCTTTGCGCTCCCTAAACTATGGTGGAACAATCTGTTTCACTAACCACCCTGTTCGGGTTGTTGGAGAGTAGGCTTTTCAAAAGAATATATCTGTTCTGATGACTTCCGAAGCCATAGGTATGAGATGTACTGATTATAGAGTTGGCACAAGTGTTGTAAAGGCGCTAGTAACGGTTACTTTGCTCGTTGTATTAGAATCTGTCGCGACATCTGTGACAATTTCCATATACTCTCATGTGATATTGGACAAGTACCACCGGAAATGCAAAACCATCAATCGGCTTGTTGACTAGGGTTATGATTGAGGACCCAGAGACTAGACTACCTTTTTGGGTCTGACGATTTTGGAATCTACCGCAAGTATACCGAATTAAACGGACGGCTCTTATTTTTCAGCATCCAATTATCGCAAAGCAAAAAAGGCGATGTCAATGCAAGAGCAAAAACGGACAATCTCGTCGGCAACGAAGACCTGAGAGTCTGCACATTTGCAGCGACATTCATCCTACTAAAGGGGAGCTTGGCGAGGGCAGCGCCGCGAAGACAGCTTAACAGCCAGATGAAGATAATGAGGAGCTAGCTGAACTAGAAAACCCCGCGAATTGCCCTACTGCTAGAATAATTCCGATACATGACCGGGAACGCACTTACACGAACTCAGCTCTGCCCAATGGAGAGGAAGACTTTTGTCAAACCGGACCTACCGGTGCCAATACGGCTTAGTTGTACTGATCGGATGATTCAGCCAATTGTAATTGTTAGTTATATCCCCGAGAGTAAGTTTAAGTCAGTCATCTAACCAATTGCAACTGTTCTTTATCTCCCCGATCACTCTACCTGGTAATGGTGGAAATATGGAGCTTTACAAATGGACAATGAATGGCATATAAATATACTGGCCGTTGAACCAGTTTCGGAAGTTGTATATACCTTTATCTTAAATAAAAACACTCAAACTGCCCTTTTCTTTTCACTTCCATACCAATATCAACATGTCTGAGCTTATCGTTCCTGATGCTATCCTCCGTTACGAAACGTTCACAGGCGTTTTTCCTCACCCGCATCTTGAGAGACCTTTAATAGAAGATGCCACATATCTCTTTCCAAACCAGAAAGACTCGACCTAACTAATCCAGTGCTGGGGTGTCAGCAAAGTTAGAACTACTCATAGCTTCAGGATATCGACCACCCACGACCTCAGCATTGTCTACTGCCGACCTCACCGCTTTCTTCTCCTCATCACTCAGCTTCACCTTACAACTATCCAAATTCTCAACCAACCGGTCCTGCCTGGTTGTTCCAGGAATAGGGAAGATGTCGTCGCCCTGGGCCAGAAGCCAAGCCAGTGTCAGCTGCGAGGCCGTGACTCCCTTGGCCTTGGCGATTTCTTGTATCTTGTCCACAAGGGCCAAGTTCTTGGGAAAGTTCTCCTCGGTGAACCTGGGCAGAAGTGCGCGAAAGTCTCCAGGGCCAAAGTCGGCCGGCGAACGCAATGTTCCGCTCAGGAGGCCGCGGCCGAGTGGCGAGTATGCGACAACAGCGACGCCTAGCTCACGCGCCGTCTCGAGAAGCTTGAATTGGGACGACTCGATCTCCAGCGAGAATGGTGAGTATTCCATTTGCACTGCGGTGATGGGGTGGACGGCGTGTGCGCGGCGGAGGGACGTGGCGCTGCACTCGGAAAGTCCAAGATACTTGATCTTGCCAGCCTCTTTAAGCTGTACCATGGCCTCAACAGTAAGCTCGATGGGTGTCTTCCGGTCCAGCCGGTGGCAGTAGTACAGATCGACAGACGAGACACCAAGGCGCTTGAGGGACTTGTCGCAGGCCGATAGAGTGTATTCTGGCGTGCTATCAATGCTCAAAGACCCGTCTTCCGAAAACTTGTTGGCAAATTTGGTGGCAAGGAAGATGTCATCCCGTTTTTCGGGATTGGCTTTGAACCAGCGTCCTATGAGTTCTTCGGAATCACCGTATATGTCCGCTGGGGAAGTAATAAGTACTTGTATATTTGTAGCAGCTTTAATTCAGAGACTTACCAGTATCCCAGAAACATTCTCCCAACTCATACGCCTTGTCCAGAAAAGCCATGCGCTCGGCCTCGGGTTTGGCGTCTCCGTAAAAAGCGCTTATACCCATCAGTCCAAGTCCCAGCCTGGGAACGACAGGGCCATTTCGACCAAGAGGGCGGCTAGGCAATGATTGGGGGGCCATTCTGATATATTTGTCTGTATAGAGTAGATTAAACGTGATACGTAGTCGTCTGGTTGGTTGTATAATCAGGTCGTTCTCCAGAGTGGTTAAAAGTGCCGCCTCTTTATACCTTGTCTACCTTCGAACCTTAATATCGGTGCCGGGCACTAGTATGAGCCCGATGCGGGCACAACAGATTCTTCACCATAGATGTATCTCCGTTATGTCCGCTTCCATACATATTGCAATGTTGTCATAGAAGCATTCCACTCCACTTTCACCCAAACGTACAAGGGAAAGCGTTAAAAAATGGAGCAGTGCCGGAATGCAGAGACGCTAAATAAACACGACGCTGAATACAGTCGGCTCTTGCCATGCCAGTGACGACATTATCCCAACTAGCTCCAGTAGTCTAACTATTTGAGCCCGCCAAACTCGGTATGAAAACTCTCCTGGCGTATATAGTACTGGTTATAAATAAAGCATCTGTTTTACCAGATTTGATACTTAATTGTCTGTAGGCTATTAGTCAGATGGCTATCTTGTCAAGTTAATATCGGCATTAACAATTTCGTTGATGGATCTCAGGGGGAGATGCCCCAGCTGCAGCACAGCACCACGACCTGCTAATTTCTAAAAGCCAAGTTTGATTCGTAAGGAGTTGATGGATTCGAACAAATGCAGAGGGTCCTGCTAGATCTTCTTTTGCCGTTTCGATATACCTGGAGCATGCCGCACAAGTTTGACTCTAAATTTGACGGGAGACAGTGCTTTGGACTGGGTCATCAGACACGTCTTGTCTCAGCCAGTTTAGGCTGTATTAGTGTTAATTTGGCAGGGAAATGATGACATGATGTGTGGAGATAACCCACTTTCCATTTCCTACTACATGTAGGGTGTTAATAATCCAGCTGTACCTAACTACTATGTATAGCATGGGGAGTGTTGGACGTCAGTCTTGGGCTTCAAAAATGACATCACGATGCTAAAGATATAGGGTAGTTGTGAGTTACTACGTGAGCTAAAACAATAACGGTTAGAGGAGTTCGAGTGTGGATTTTTCGGATATACGGACTCCGGAGTTGTTGGGTTTTGCTTTCAAAGTTCATGATAGTTCTGTCGTCTAACCCTGCTTGGACCAGCTTCGGGGTCAAGAAAAACAGCGAAAAGGCTTACTATGAAAACTGCCGATATTTCAACCAGATCTTTCCGCAATTTTTCTGGACTCCCTGGACCAGTAAAGAAAGATTCAGCTTTGCCAAATCTGTTTGAGATCAAGACTCTAGTCTGCTGTCAAGAAGGAAATGAAATTCGCCTGTCACGAATGACAGGCCGATTGAGTTGCCCATTTAAAAAGCCGTTGGGCCCCGTGGCGGCGCCTCCCATCCACCATAGCGTCAGGTTCCGGTATCATCCATAATGGTTCTCTTTCGCTGTCTCGCGGTTGCAGCTGCGCTGTGCCACGAGGTCAGCGCCGGTCCATGTCGCCCTCACCGAGACTCCACCACTACAAACGAGTTTAGCGGTACTACATTAGCATTTGAGTCGTCAGTGCTAGTTGATACAACTGCTCCGACGTCGACATCTATCACCCATTCATCAGTCGAGACAGTATCTTCCTCGTACATTTCTACATATCTTGCGGTTGCTACAATGAACACATTGCCGGATGAAATGGTGACGAGCGTCACTCTTTCAAGCAGGTTGGGCGATGATACATCGATCCTAAGTGAGATGACTGACGCAGAGACATCTCCCTCCAATGCCGAACAGAAGGAGACAACTACTGCTCAACCCAACAGCTCGAGCGAGGACCCATCTGTCACAGCGTCTCACCAAGCGTCAGCTGGCACAGAGACAAGCACTGCCGAAATAAACAGTTTTGAGATCATCTCTACTGTACCAAGCAGTATCGAGACAACAACCGACGAGACAACCAAATTCGAAACGACCAGTGCCTAGCTAAGCACCACCTCAAAGGCAGAGGAATTAACCATTATGTCTATAACGTCAGTTGAACCACAGCCAACCAACTACTTTATCAATAGAGGCTTTGAAATCCCCGATGACGGTGGCGAGTACACTGGCGCACCGTCGTTGCTTGGCCGAAGTGTCATAATTAAGACGGATTCGTCACACGCTCTGTCCGGTACCCACTACGCGTACGTACACACAGCTCTGTATCAATTGTTCGCTGACTAAATATATACTCACTCCATAGTGAATCAGCCTACCCAATTGCCGGCTCAACTGGGACTGTCGCCTACGCTTTTCGCCAACAAGCGATCGTGGGCCTGGACCCAGCAAAGAGATATGTCTACACTTACAAATAGGCACCCGCAAGGATGGTTGCAAATTCTGGAGCCTCTCCCTCCCTTCAATTCACTTGGTATGTACAATTATAAAGGCAAAGTGAGCCCCGAGGATACCTATGTTGAAAGAAAGCTCGTCTCTGGTGGAAACGGCGCCGTCTGGGACAATGTGCAAACTCAAGTCAAGTTCAATAACATCGCCAGGAGTTCCGTCTACTTCGACGACTTTAGCATAGTCGAGTACCACCCGCCGGCTAAGCTGGTCAGCCTAACACCAGACGATAAGTGGTGTGACCTCGCCGGTCATGTCGGCGTAACTTGAAACAACATCTCCTCATCATACCTATGCACCAGACATGGGACGTGCGTGCGTTCAATCTCGAGATTTCAGGAAAAACTTGAAAATAAAAAGCATCAAGACAAATAACCGCAACTACCTACATATTCCGCTAGTCATCCACCATTCCCAGCTTTTAAGCTCTAATTTCTCGACTATCGTTCCCTGTTGATGTTTATAATTAACAGCTGATCCAGCCACCCATTAAACTGAAGCGCTCAGACTCTGCTTTTTGACTTTGTTACAGGTGTGCAGGCGCTGTTTCAGCCAAGAGATGAGTTATTGTCACTATTATACTCAGGGATGACGACTCCTTTATAGATATATAGAATAGCATTTATCTTGTAAATGAATATATACTTATCTCCCATCTCGAACAGCATCCTTTCACCCTCTACACAAATATTTACCACGTTTTCTCATTTGGCCTAGTGCTTTTCCTATTTATATTCCCCATTAACACAAAATGCAGTTCGCTATAGTCACTCTTCTTTTCGCCGTTGGTGTCTATGCCAAGAACGGGTAACCTACACTTTACACCATTATATTGAGTTCAGCACTGTTAACACACGATTCTAGTTGCGGATTTCCTGACGGCCCAGACTGCGTCTCACTGGGCAGGGCCAGCGACGGCTTGGAAGTTTTTCGTGACAATGACGGCTGCTGTCTTCTCCCTCTCCGTTGTGGCAATGAAGCTGGCGTTAACTGCCGTCGCGAGAATGAAGGCCCCAACGGTCTACCAATCAACAGAAAAAGGGCAGTACAGCGTCGCGGCGCTCAGAAGAACTACCGTGCATAGACCAAGGAATAGCAAGTGACAGAGAGGCTGTGACGTTGTACACAACATGTATTTATCATCTATATCAGGGCAAGTCTCCTTGGTTAAAACTACTGCTGGCAGTAAGAGCCTAGGAGGGAGATACTAAAATTTCCTTATTATTCTTCTGAATTTATTTATTCTGGAGGTTTTAAATTTGCAATATTAGTGAACAAGAATTCGCTTGGCAATTGAGAAAAGACCATTATTGGAATAGGACCCCTGGTTAATAATACAGTTGATAATAATAATTACTCTCCAGGGTAGGGTTAATTAAAATAATAGGTCTTTATATAACATACTTAATAAGCGGCCCGACTAGATCTTTAACAGTGACTAACTCAAAGGCGCCACTATCAGCATAGGGCTTGAAATGTTCATCGATGAGCCATTGTGCTTTGGCGGTGTCTCGAACCGTGCCTCGGACGTTGTAGCCACGCTGGAGGAACTGCCGAATAACATGGCCAGCGACGAAGCCTGTCGCTCCAGTGACAAGGATCCATGATCCGGTAGGAATATCAACAGTAAGTGAAGACATAGTGGTGAGCGTGATAAGTGAGTGGATAGCGTGGTAGAGTGCAGAGTTCAAGACTCGAATAGGAACGTGGTCGTAATTTATATAGAGAAAATAAATAGCTCAATCCAGAGCTGTAGTACGCGGACTTCGCATCCTAACTACAGCCCGAGATACGATTACGCCTATAACAGTAGAAGCATCAAGAGACGATAAAGAAGTTGAAACTTGGTTTAGTGGATTGTCCCTCCACCACTGGACGGACCCACGCATGTGAATAGAGAAAAATAAGGTTTGACAAGGTTGGTATTCTTAATTCAGTTCACCGACATTATGGAGTTACTGCCGTATGAGTCAAGTCTTTGTTAAAGACTTTATTGTGGAAATAACTATAATAGTTTGTTAAACATGAATCTGTGCAGATGGATAAGCGTCTAGTAAAGACCGCCCGCAGAATTAAAAAAACCTAGGTAGTAGTTAAAGCATCAAAATAAAAAACAGAAAATGTAATTTAGTTTACAAGGTCTATAATAAAAGGTTTGGATTCACTTGGTTAATAGGACGACAAGGCAAAACCCTGCTCTCTTAACTTGATAAACCTATAGTAGGGCTAATGCAATACCCTTGCTACTATAACACCTTTCAGTAAATTACCAATTTAATATTAGGATCCTATATACAGAGAATTCTCTTGCCTTGCGCATATCCCATAGAATCCGTGGCTAATTATCTATTCTGCTCCAAGATCGCCTCGCTGCCATAGTACGCCCCTCTCTTTCATCGCGCTGGCCTCCCGCAGTAGGGTTAAACGGAAGCAAAGTTTCCATAACAACATCGTTCCCATCCTGTTCCGTTTCTTTGCGCTGTGTGATCTCAATAAATTGTCCAAGTCGCTTTCTCCAGCCAGGCAAAGCTCCGTCTGCAATATGTCAGTTATTAATCCAGACTTGAGAAATAATCCCAACTTACCAACCATGAGACAGGCGAACTTAAGTACTACAGGAATCCAAACACATACTGCTACTAACTGTCCAAATCCCCATTTCGATAAAGCAACGTTACTCTCGTTGCCCGATTCTCCCCCGCTAAGTAGTTGCATAAATGCTGCAAACTCTTGTACCCCTATGACCCCCATGACGATGGCGAGGGCTTCCATGGAAATCCAGATAGCTTCCGTAAAAATCAGGAAGTATCTCTGGGTGTAAAGCGACTTCAAACGCAAGGGCAACCTATCCATCAAAGCGTGGACCTTGTGGGATAACCAGTCACCCCTCTCAAAGAGATGCATCCTTGTCATTGCAAGGAGCCAGTCCAATATCAGGAATGCCATTATTATATGCATAGGTGACTGTATCCTGGAATGAATATGGAAGAAGTTCTTCGCATCTCGGTCTAGGTGATCTGACTCCCCACCGCCATTAGAACCAGAGCCTCTCTCGGTGGGTTTATTGAACGTCTGACAAAATGTTCTGGGCCCGGTATGATTACCACAGTTTTCCAAAGAGGAAGACTCGGTAAAATGCTTCAATAGTGAACCTTCGTCAACGGCTTGAGGACGAGTGATGAGAACAGCAAGAACCCAGTTCATAAATACAAGAGCAAGCGTATACCACCATCGATTATGGGTCTTTTGGAGGATGAGCTGGACAAACAGCAGGGGATACATTCCTGCTGAAATCATGCCCCTCAAAGTGAGGTTGTTTGCCAACCAGGAGAGTAACGAACTGATGTTACCAAGTCCAGCTCCACTTGAATTTGTAAAGGTGATGATAGCCGCTACCGATATAGTGCCAAGGAATACCGCTTGAGCTTCCTGGAGGTCGACAAGAGTTGAAGCAATCGCAACACCAAAGGTACTCCTTGAAACAACTTTCTGCCATTCCAGGGCTGTCTCAACAGCTCTAGCAGGTCCTTGGAATGGAAGAAGTGAGATTAGTGCAAAGTTCCTTACCCACGTCTTGCTAATCTTGTAGCATAGGGTAAAGAATAGGACTATCACAAACTGGATTAGATATGCCACGATTATCTATACCCAATTAGCAGCGGCTTTTATTCCAGGTGTTGTATAACTCACACCAGGCCCTGCAATATCATAGTCAATCCCGGGATCAGCTTTGTCGCAGTACTCAGTACTCATGATCCTGCCCAGTTCCTCGATATTCCATGGGTCGATCCTCTGACATTGAAAGGCCCAAAGTCCCGGCGGACATCCACCAAACTTGGAGTCTGAACATGACTGCAGTGCGCATTTTACATATTTCAATAGAGCGCCCCGTTTCCAGAACTCGTATAAACGGCCAGTGCCAAACTCTTTATCCACTGATGCGAGTGTGTCGTTGCTGATAGTATGTGGCCCGTTGGTCGTCATCACGGCCACGGTCGCAAGTGTAAGGCAATTCCATAACGTCTCTGGATTCGAAAACATATGGTCTGCGCTCTCGCACGCTTTTGTACAATTTCTAACATTGTCGACAATGCACCCGCTCTCAATCAGTCTAGCAGGAACTGTAGGATTGTCGATGATGGCATGTAGGCGAGTAAGCCATGATACCTCCCAGGCTCTAAAGTCCGGAGGAATCGTGAACTGTTTGAATGGGGTCTCTGTAAAGCTGACATTTGAGAGGTATCGGAAACTTCGTTCTACCATTTTGACGAAAGCGCAGGTCTGTTTTAGGTTTAGTTCCTGGTGATGAGGAGTCTTTGGAGGATTAGAAAAGAATGCTGATTGTGATTCTTCCTTCCTGCTGCCTAGAGAGCCTTAGTCTATTTACTAACACGTCATCTTCATGCACACTGCCGTCTGCCAAGATGTTTATCTGCAGGTCAGCATTGGCGTAGGGGAGTATTGTAGCATCTCAACTGATAGGAACATATTTATAGGTAGCATAAATATTTTCAACAGATAATTATCCTGGACTATTAGCTCATATTCAGAATGCCGTGGACAGTTATTGGAGTTGAGAATCCTGTATTGTTTGGTTTCGAAGCAACGAAATCATATATTGACAAGCGGGCTGCGGCCTCATGATCCCTGTCGAGCTGAACATCCCCTGCTTTAGCCTGGGGGCATTTCAATTACTTTGATAGGGAGGAACTGAAAGTTTAGTTAATACTTCATAGGTACGTAGAGCTTGGTCACGAAAGATAGGGCTCTTGAAGTAACCTTAATGTCACACTATACAAAAGCAACTTTCCAATTACAGTCTTCATGAAGTGCAGTGCCCGACGGAGCGGGGTAATGATACATATAACCACAAAAGAGCAGGCTGACTGTCAGACTTTAACAGCCGGGTTGGTGGGATTATGGCAAGGCATTGCTGAGAGACTTGTTTATTGTTACATAAGTAGTTGTGTACCTACTTTTCGCAGGAGCACAACCGACTACCCTAGACAAGAAAAATCGCAACCCCCTGGCCTGCTGTATTGCCCGAACTCAACTGTTCCCGGAAAAGGCGCAGACTCTGATGACACAATTCGTGAAACAAAGGTGGCGGATTTCGAGGACTTGAGATGTACAGATATGTGGCCATCAGGCTGAGGTACAGTGGTTCATTCTGTAAGGCTAGTTATTTGAGTTCTTCACAGAATGAATCATCTGCGGAGGTGGAATATAATAAGAAGACAGTTCGTTGGAAAACTGAGGTCGTTAGCTTGTTGTTTATTTTTATACTAGTGTCACTTACACTTCTCGAAGAGCTCTTGTTCTTCTCGAGTCCTCAAATGAAGCCATGCGGGCTCTGTATCGTTTACCAAATAGGATTCCATATCGGGTGGCGAATTGTGGTGGTCTGGCAAATAATCACTGTTTCCCTCTGTCCCAGCCAACAATTGAGTGATTTGCAACTGCTCAAAAAATCCCGAAGGACTATGCTTATCGCTGTTCTGCTCTTTTACTCCCTCTTTTGGCAAAACTGGAAGTGAAGCCCCAGTAAGTTTACCTCTGGAGGCAACTCCAACATCCCACTGTAATTTTGTGGCATAGCCGTCACATTGGAGGTTATGCTTTTGGCATTCGAGACACGACGGTTTAGTCTCGTCGCACTTGCGATGGCGTTTCTTGCATGTTGTGCAGCCATTTCTTGAACGTGGCATGGTTACATGATCACATGGATAATGGAGATGATAAAGATGATGTTCTCCATGATAACGGTCAAAGTGGTGAAAGATAGCAGAAAGCCTGAGCAATGGGGTGGACCTCGTCTCCAACGCTAATTATTCAGGACATATTCAAGATGAAGGGATATTCCACTATTTTATACCACCAATGTCGTAAGAATCCAATTACTTCTTAGAATTGGAAATAGCTAGAAAAGGCCCGTGACTTTTTGCGCCTAGGATAAAGTGTTCATAGTTAGCCAAGTATAGAAATTGTAATAAATGATTGCTACCCTATACATATCTTGCCAAGTTTAGATAGTGGATTTTATCACTGATACTACAGCGCTCTAGAGGCCCCATAGCGGCAGCCGATTAATTCCTACCACCAAGTTCGTTCCCCATTAACCTGGGAATAAACTATTCATTCGATGCTAACGAGGTTGGTTCCTGTGACTCCCGTTGACTCAACAATACAATCTGTTACAATAACGACAGGTAGAACCTCTACCTTGGTGCTGCCCGAAAACCTGACCGAGACTGTCGCAGCCACTGCCACTTCAGAAATTATAACTGCCGTTACCACTACCACCTCCGAGTCGAAATGACAACATGTCCACTATAGCTGCCTTGGTAACTCTAACACTTATTATTTCGCCCTTCTCTTATCCCAAGCTGGGAAGTCGCAGCCATGACAATGCATATAAAAAAATAGTGACAAATAATTAAAGGTCAGATATGCACGTAGCCAGTCCCTTCATCACTGAGTGATACACACTAAAAGGTCAAGATAATCAGCATGTCGTAATGGCGACCAAGACCAACAGATGCTACCCTGAAGGCTTAGCAGCGCAGGGGTTTGGAAGATTATATAATACCTAAGATCCGTCAACGGGCATTCACATCATCTTCACTCTCTTCAATTACACTCAACTTACTCAATCCTGTTTCTCAATTTACCAGACATCATGGCTAACAGCTTTACTTTAATCCCCGTACTTGACTACGCCTACTCCCAGTCTCCTATTACCAAGCCAAAGTTTCTATCTGACCTCAGATCTGCTCTCGTCAAAGTCGGCTTTTTTCAAATCGTAAACTCTCACTTACCCATTCAGTTACAGCAGGATGCTCTGCGTCTAGCAGGCCAATTCTTCGACTTACCTACAAATGAAAAAGTCAAGATCGAAAACATCAATAGCAAACATTTCCTCGGATATGGAAGGATCAACAGTGAGAGTACAGCTGCGCAAACAGATCATAATGAGTCCATTCTGGTATGATTACCTATAATTCAGTACGTGAATGGATGTTTCTGATATATCTAGATGGGCCCTGATCTTCCTACCCTAGGACCAAATGAGCCCATTTACCTCAATTTGCAAGGCCCAAACCAGGTAGGAAAGGATAATGGATACAAGGCAATGACTTACTGTTATTAGTGGCCTAAAGAGAGTTCAGTACCGGGCTTTCGTAAACTTTTCAAAACCTATTACTCGCAGATTCAACATTTTTCTGTCGTTTTCACAGCGCTGGTAGCTGAAGCACTTGAGATTCCCGAGACCACTTTAACGACGCTTCTAGGAAAGTCAACATCTGATGTTAGCAGATTAAAGGCTACTAGATATCTACCACCGTTCGTCAATGCATCCGCACAGGATGGAAGTCATGGTATCGGCCCGCATAAGGATGGCTCTTTCATGACATATCTGCTCCAGAGCGGCAAACATAATTGCCTCGAGGTACAGAATAAATCAGGAGACTGGATACCTGTTCCCCCAGTGCCTGGAGCATTAGTCGTCAACATTGGTCGCCTGTTGGAAACCATTACTCAGGGAGTCTGTGTTGCAACAACTCATCGTGTTGTTCTAAGGGCAGAAGCCTTCTTGGACGACGAGGGAAAACACCTAGGTCCCAGAGTCTCCATACCCTTCTTCCAATTTATGAACCCTCTTCTTAGGCTGGAGGAGCTCACCGTGGATGTACCAGCACATATCAAGGCCCTAGCACCTGACAAGATTGCGGCTTCAGATGCAGAGACATTTTATTCAGGACTATTCGACAACTCTATTGGAGACAATGTTTTTGTAAATCACATCACAACATTCCCAAAGGTCGCGGAAAGATGGTATCCCGATTTGTTGCGAAGAGCGCGTGAGAAACAGGCAGAATCAAAGCGGCTGGATCAGCAGAGACGGGCGGCCGATGAAAGATGACCTCGGTTAGTGGAGCAATAGTGAGATAGAGTCATTCGTTCAAGACATTCAATCCTTGTCGCTCACTGTGAGAAAACAAGGCGAGAAGAGAGAAAACAAATGATCCACCAATTGTATAAGTTGATTTGTGATGAGTGCAAGTACATACGGCGTAGATCAACGTCACCTTCTATATATGTGACAGCAACCCTTCTAAGAGTATAATCTGTATGCACACACCCTCTGCATGCATGTGGTGTGACATGGGACCAACGGGAGATGTTCAACGGCTTACGGATCCTTGATACCCGAAAGCAAAAGAACCATGACAGATTCATCAGATCCCTGCTTCAGATTCGTCACCAAGGTAAGTAAGCCCAGGATAAACCACACAAGTCAAGCTATGCACTGACTCAGCTAAAACTCAAATAACAACCGGAAGGATTCTTTGCATATACAAGCGTGGGGTCAAGACAAGTTCTTTTTCGTAATAGGAAGAACCTTATTAACCTGGTATGACTCCAAAATGATGATCGAAGGGGTCTTGCTTGTCCTTGCTCATTATCCTTTAATTTACTCGCTTACGATTTCTCCACCGCTTATTGACTTTCTTGTTTCAGTCGCTCCTGAGGGCATTACTAAATTATGACGATGGTGTTGAAGTCTGAGAACAAGAAGGAATCCGAATCTCCAGCTGAGGCGGTGCAAAGTGCCGCAATTGCTTTGCCTGTACCGCCAGATGGAGGTCATGGTTGGATACAAGTCTTGGTAGCGCAGTAAGTTCTATTTCCTCCCATGTGTATATGCACATATAAACAAGGTTTCATAATACTTACAGGGTAACTTGTAGTCTGGAAGTGTTTAATACATTTGGATACAGTTACAGCTTTGGAATATTTGAGCAATACTACCATCAAGAGCTTGGCTTTAGCTTATCGTCAACATCTTGGATAGGTAGCATTCATCTGTTTTTTCTCTTTGCCCTTAGTACGATTTCCGGTCGTCTTTTCGACGCTGGATACTTTCGTCACCTTCTAATTATCGGGTCATTCCTTCAGGTACTCGGACTATTCATGGCGTCGATAAGTACCGAGTACTGGCACCTCTTCCTTGCTCAAGGAGTATGCAGCGGAATTGGAGCTGGTTTGGCATACTGCCCTGTCATGGCTTGCGTGTCAACATACTTTACTAAGAAGCGGGCTTTTGCCATCGCAGTCGTCACAAGTGGTTCAGCTACTGGTAGGATAATCTTTCCCATCATCGCTCAGCAAATGATGTATGTCCACGGATTTCCATGGACTATTCGCTGCATGGCATTTGTGATTCTATTCAACGCTATCATAGTGGTTGCTTTGGCCAAGGAGCTTCTCTTACCTCGGAAAAGTGGCCCAGTCTTCGAATTTGCTGCCTTTAGAGAGATGCCTTTTGTTCTTTTTAGTTGTGGGTCATTTCTCATACTTTGGTCTGTATTAATCGGTCCTAGCTACGTGAGTTAACAGCCTGCATTATCTACGTCAAAGCTGCTTACTGACAAAGACTAGATAAATCATTACGCGGCATCCGTGGTCGGCATCAGTAATGAGACTTCATTGACCATACTGCTTACACTCAATGCTCTAAGTTGCCCGGGACGAATCATACCGTCTATTATCTCGGATGTATATCTTGGTCCTTTCCGGACTTTAATTCCACTAATGCTTTCGGCCGTTGTACTTTACATTGGATGGCTAGGGGTCAAGAACCTACCAAGTGTTTTCGTCTTTGCGAGCTTATTTGGATTTGTATGCGGTGGCATACAGACTGTGGGCATGGCTGGCCTCCCAACTTTAACAATCGATCATAGTAAGATGGGTACGCGGATGGGAATGATTCTGACTATGGGCTCATTTGCTGCATTGACGGGCCCGCCAATTGCAGGTAAGCTGATTGAACATGGTAATGGTAGATACCTTTACATGCAGATTTGGGGAGCTTGTGCAATGGCTGTGGGTGCAGGATTTATCTTTAGTGCATACAAGAGCCGACCGAAGGGTGAAAACTAAGCGGTTAGTGATAGCTGCCTATAAATAACAGAGACGAAGTAATTGAGCAGAAAAGTTTATTGTCTTCTAGAAGTACATATAAATAACGACTGCTCAACGGTGTTGCTGTGAGCTACAGCGACACCTCAATCCTTCAGAGTGATTTGGTTGACTTAAAGTGGACATAGACCATCAGTACAGATCCTGCCAACATACAACAACCATTAAAAACCTGACTCTTCCAGAAAATTCCACCTTCAATATCGTTCAAGGCGGATGTAACAGGAAATCCGATCAAGGTCCCAAGCGCAGCCGCCGCAGATGATATTCCCATTCGCGTACCCACAAGTTCTGGGTTGGGCGAGAGACGAGGGACAAGGATGGGGTAGATGACCGAAAGAGGTCCCATGAATACAGCGATAAGCACAGCCCAAGCAATGACGGAGGGAACAGTGTCAACGCCAATCCACCCAAAGAACAAGACACTGGAAGCAAATCCGAATCCAGCCATGGTAATCGAGGGGCCAAATCTGTTGGAAAAGGGAACCGCCATGTACCGTCCAGGTATAGTGGAGGCATTGGCAATCACCAGCACATAAAAGGCCAGCTCTGAGCTTGCACCGCCCTTGAACTGTGCATAGAGTGGAAGTAAGAAGAAGGGCACCCAGTATGCAATCCACATGAGGAATAAGGCGAGGCAAAACGCCATAAAGGCGGGATCACGGAAAGCGGTTGGGTCTAGAAGAGAGCGCACTTTGTGTGAAAGTTTGCCCCTGGTGGCGGGTAGCATGATGGCTAACGCTCCGATAAGCTCAGCAAGGGTGACAAAGCCGAGGACACGTGTAGTCCACGCGAATCCAATCTTTGGCTGGAGATTGGTAAAGATGATAGGGTAAATGATACCTCCTAAAAGCTTGAATCAGTTTTGTGCACATGTTATCGTTGGAGGGAGGGCTGATCGTACCAATAGCTGTTCCTGAAGTCGCAAAAAATACGGCCAAAGCACGTCGTCGTTCAAACCTGGAAGCAACCATAGAGATACTTGGTACATAGAGGATTGCACTTCCAATGCCGACGCAGATACCTTGGGCGAGGAGGACCTGATAATAGCTGTGGGCCAAACTAAGCATCATAACGCCGAATACTGTGATGAGAGTTCCAACGATGAGAAGCTCTCTGAAATATCCTCGATCATAGATTGGACCAGTGACAACGCCTCCCACTTGTAATTCATTGTCAGCGACAGACGGTGACTCTGGTTGTGTTGTGCGACTTACAAATAAGGACGACACCTTGGAGGGTTCCGACCCAAGCAATGTTGGTCGAGGGTGTAGAAACTAGCATGACTGTCTCGTAGTACTTTTCATAAGAGCCGTAAGCACTCAAGAGACCCCTTCACCAGTAAGTATTGGAACATATTAAAAGCGGTGAATAATATGAGCTCACCATGTCGCAGTGTAAATGAGAAAAGCTCCCACAACTTGCATCCAGGCATCAAAGCCCTCTGACTTTGGCTGGACGGCATCTTGATAATTGTCTGATTCAATTGGTGTTGGGACCTCTGGAGGACCTTGAGATGATTTGGTAGTTGAAGGAGACACCATGCCAAGTTGGTCAACCGGGATGCGGTAAAAATTGCAATGAGATATTGTATGGCGCTTTTGCTTAGCAATGTCTCTATGAGATTGTAAAAGATAAGGTGCAACTTTGGTATTGGCCGATAGGTAGGTAGGAAAGAAGAAAGGTATTGGAGGATGGGTAAAGAGAGTTGAAACAGAGAGAAAAGAAAGAAGAGGAAAAAGAAGAGGAAAATTGAGAGTACTCGTGACGCAACAACAAACAACAGTCAACCAACAAAACATCCTAGTCTAGATGAAGGGGTACGTACTCCTAGTAATACACAGCAACCAATACATTTACGAGATATTCCCAACCGCCCATGTTTGTTCACCCCTTTCCCCGCATGGTTCCATGAAAATGAGACATTATTAGGGTCTTATTCGTCAGAAGAAATTATGTACCTACACATACGGAGTATTACAAACCCAGCGTCGTTACACAAGAATCCAAATCAGGCACGATCAACTATGACTCATCCTTACCTTGCTACATTTGACTTAGTGCGGCGGATAGTACTTATGTTATGCACGCAACAATTAACTTGACAGGGCTCAATGCCAAGGAACGGGCCGTCACACCGGATCAAGATGCCGGTCGGCAAATTCCCGATATTGAACAAGGGCTCTGCATATTAATTACGGCACGAGAAGAGTCTAATTGGCACGGATGGAAGATCTAAGTCTGATCATGTCTTGGAACCATTCTTGTAATGAACTAAACTAGACTAGATCTCTATGAGCGGCAACTAATGTAACCTCATACGCAATAACATTGGTCAATGTCCAAGAGTGGCGTATGCCTTGATCCTCTGTGCAAGTCCCCCCAGGCGTTCCTGATCCTCCCCCGCAACAATGATGGTTGTAACACTACTCTGCAACCTTTCTTCATGACACCAACCTGCAATAACGATCCTTCCCTCGTCTAACTCGGCATTGAATATCTCGCGAAAACGGTCCAAACTCAAATTGATGAATAGTGGGAAAAACACGGCAGCGTCGTTGAAACCTCGCGTGACGCTGAAAAATCCCTTGAGGAATCCCAATGGGTGAGAGCCCGTGACACGAGTGTTGAGATCAATCACCAAGTGGTTGCCTTGGGCATCAGTCATGATGTCCGCCCCTACCGGGCCATAATATCCAAGACGGTTCAAGTAAGCGGCGATCTTTTTGGCAATAGGCAGATAATGAGCCTTGAGGTGAGATTGCTGAGAATAGTCGATATGTCCACCATCCCAATGGCCGTCCTCCGATACGAATTGATCGCAGCAAGAGGTTAGGATCGGTTCCCCGTTTTTGGGCACAAACAAGGAAATCGCGAGAGCGGAGCCAGGAACAATCTCCTGTACGACAATGCTTGTAGGATGTAGATGACTATTAGAGTCGTTGAGTTGAACAAGCATACGGTCCACTTCTTGTCTCAGAACCCCCAAGCTTGTCGACCTATCGGACTCGCTCCGAACAAGGAAAGTTCCCTGGCCGGAAAGCGCCTGGGGAAGCTTGACCACAAATGGAAGGTTCTTTTCCTCGACGAAAGAAAGCATTCGGGTGACTTCTTGAGCCCGAATTTGCGAATCAAGAACCTGTCTCGGACCGAGGCAAGTGTCGATCACCATCGACGGTGGCGTAGGTAAGCCTGAAAACACCAGTTCTCGCTTAGAGAGTGCCCGGTAGTGAGATTCGAATGGAACCGCGGCAGGAAGATGCTCGAGGCAGTCCATAGGGTTGGCCAGACCCAGTTTGGCACCCTCAGGGATCTTGACATCTGAAGGACTGTGCACGTAGGTAACTGTAGGCCGCTGATGCTCACAGATCTGCTGCATGACCTTTTGTGTGTCTGTGCGAGGCTTCAGATCTACATCGTCTGTGCTATGTCCGTCCAGATCGAACATGATGAGGTTCATCTTGCCTGCAATCATGCCAAAAAGCTGAGGCACAACTTGGGAAAAGATACGGGCCTGGACGCCTTTATCCTTGTGAGAAAGAGGGTCTTGGTAAGCGTACTTTTTACAGATGGGAATATTCTTCGTCATCTGCACCTGCACTGTTGGTATAGTGTAGCAGAGGTGGATTTTGGCATCATCGCCAGGACTAAGGGCGTATAGGTCCTTGAGAGTCGAGTCGAATTCTATGATGGAAGACATGATTGTGATAGTGGCGTATACTGAGGTGAGATGTAAGATGAGTTCAAGAGATTGATGTGATGAAGTTGACCTTTTCTTATAGTCGTCAAATTTCGGCATCAAGTTGCGTAAAGATCTTCATATACTTGTCTGAGCGTATTTATTGGTAACATGGGTTGCATGTATGTTATGGAAGGAGATCCGGACTCTCAACTGTGGAGTTATAGACTTTGGTACAGATACATCCCTCAAATTTTACTCTCTTGTGTTTTGCTGGCGTGTCCATCTTGCTCAGACTGTCCCACGGTCCTTCCTTAACTTTCGTATAGGTTCATGACGAAAAACATCATGACTCCGATGCTTGCATGAGACTATTGCCCTTACCCTGACATAAGGTTTACACGAGGATTTGTACGATGACTCTTTTGCCGTCATCCTTTTCAGTCTGTTTTCGGACTGTCTCACATGTAGAGTAGAGTAAAACAAGGAGGAGAGAACTAGATCTGTCGGCAGTTCCCAATATCACATCATTGTCCCTTTCATTTCAACCTTCACGATGATATTTTAGCTTACAGAAACGGCTTATTATATCCGACGTTACATTGTGAGGTTACAGCCGATGAGGGCGGAAATATCGTGCAGCCATCGGAGTCATGATGTTCTTTTCTCTTGTGAACTTTGACCAAACTCTAAACGTACGAGGTTATAGCCTCCGCCCCCTGCGTAACATGGGGAGGCTCTGCGGCAAGAGAGTGGCTCCAGTGGTAACAAGGGTAGTGAAACAGCTCTCTCAAGCCGGATGTCTTGGCAAAAAACTCCAGAAGTTGCGGAATTCAGTAATTAATCCTTCTACAGGGGTATTGAAGTCATGGCAAAGAGGAACGTGAGTGCTATACGTATGCTTACCGGTGAAGAATATGAAAGTTCTGCATCTATCGTATGGTACAGTCTACGAAATCCGTTTTGCTTAGTTCATAAGAATCTCAGAGTACACTTCAGAAGTCTACGTTACGTCCCTTGGAAACATAGTCAACTTGCACGATTCACCAACCAAGCTTCACATTATTCACCATGTCAACCGGAATTCTAGCTTCAAACATGTCTTTGACACTGTTCCAAGCGACATGTCTTGCTATCCCAGCAGCATTCTTTTCTATCATCATCTACAGACTTTACTTCCATCCCCTAGCCAAGGTCCCTGGACCGAGGCTAGCAGCTATTACATGGCTCTATCAAACCTACTACAGCTTTGTGGGTGGAAGTCGTTTTTATCTTCAAATTGAGAAACTACATGAGAAATATGGTTAGTTTTCAATGAGATTGGGTTTATTGATAGATATGTTGACTCACATATGTACCAGGCCCTATTGTTCGCATCACACCTGATGAGGTTCACCTGAGCGACCTTGAGAACTATGACAAGATCTACTACGTAGGAAGTCGTTACGCCAAGTGTGCAAACTTCTATGGTGCTTTCGGAAACGAAAACTCTTCCTTCACAACACCCTCAAATGAATTGCATCGCCAGCGTCGAACTGGTCTCAATTCCTTCTTCTCGCGAAAGATTGTAATTGACCTCGAGGACATTGTCCAAGACAAGGCACGCAAGGTGTGCAAAGCTATCGACAGGACCATCGCAACTGGCAAGCCAATGGACCTCCATCACGCTCTGCGAGCCGTGTCCATTGACGTCATCACTGAGTATGCTTTTGGTGAAAGCTATGGCTTGTTGGACACGCCTGACTTTGGCTATGACTTCTTTATGCTTGTTTTGCGCCTCGGTCCAGCTGCTTGGATCTTTCGCCAAGCTCCATGGCTTAAGACTGTCTTGAGGACCATCCCCGAGTCACTTGTTCGTATCGTCAGTGCGCCAATGACTAACGTTATTGACATGCAACGGGTAAGTCCAATGCTCAATTAAACCCATGGTAACGCCGCTAATTGTATTGTTACAAGCAATGCAACGACAAGTTGAGGAACATTGAGAAACAACTCGATGTAGGATCTGTTGAACTCAATGGCAGGGCAACCATCTTCTCAGCTCTCATGACTCCTGATGACCGTCGAAAGCCAGCTGCTGTAGCTCATCTTGAAGATGAAGCTTACACTGTACTCACTGCCGCGGCTGATACAACTGGTAACGCCATGACCACGATCTGCCGTTATGTTTTCGCGGACCTAAATGTATATGCCAAGCTTCATGCGGAACTCAAAGCTACTTTCCCTGATGAAAATCAAGTCATGAGATTCCAGATTCTGGAGAAGCTGCCATACCTGGTAAGCAGTTCAAGAAATTTGAGTAATCAGCTGCTAACTGCTTTAGACTGGTGTAATCAATGAAGGCCTGAGACTATCATTCGGTGTAGTCGGAAGACTTCCTCGAACCGTTCCTCTAGGAGGTGCCAATTTTCATGGTTATGATCTCCCACCCGGAGTAAGCATTGCAATCTTATATTTTATGAAATTCATGAATCTGACCATTTCCTTCCTAGTCCGTTGTTTCCATGAGCTCTTGGTTAATCCATCGGAATGAGGAATACTTCCCCGAGCCAGCCAAGTTCGATCCAGACAGATGGGTCAACGCATCAGACCCTCAGCGTCTTCACAAAGCTTTTGTACCGTTTGGCAAAGGTAGCAGAGCATGTGTTGGTATGAAGTAAGTGGCTATGTCAACCTTTCCAATAATACTCTTTCACTAACTGTCCCTTAGTCTTGCGTATGATGAGATCTATGTTACAATCGCCCAGATCTTCCGTCATTATCCTGATCTTAAGAGCAACACTCATGAGCTCACCGATTATGATCTGATTTTGGACGATTACTTTTCGTCGTACAATCCAGCGGATGCCAAAACCCTCGAGGTCCGGGGTTGATCTACAGGCTCATTCTTGGTAATTGATTACGCAATGCCACTAGTTAGAAATAGTTAAGGACGTTTCATTAGAGTGCAATAATGCGTATCTTCCAAGAGAAAGATAAAGGGTGTAGGAATGGTCAGAGTAGGATTACTTCTAGCCTTGGTTTTGCTACGGGGAAAGAATCATGAGACCTATTCATGGTGTATACAGAGCTCAATCCCTGTCACAATGGATCTTCAAATTGATAAATTGATTACATTGTATTTGGCCCAAGCGACGAGACTGAAATCTTTTGTAAGCATCGGAGTTATGATGTTTTCCGTTGTGAATCTCCACGAAAGTTGAAGGACCGAGACCTTCACTGTATGATTTGATATATATGGTTAATACTGCTGGGCCACGGATGCTGCATAAACCTGCCACTATGAGTATGGTGCAATAGATTCCTTCGTTGAACTACACCTAATGCTACTCATCATCGTACCCTGAGACTTTGGTGTAAGTTCACAAACCAAACTCATCATGACTCACTACTCATCATTAGTTTCAATATTTGCTTACAGGCTAAGACAGGTTTTTTGACCGCCCTTTCCACAATACAATTTTAATCATTTAAATTTATGACCTGTAACTATTCAACTGAGTGTCCTCATGTCATAAGGCCTTACATGCATATCCCGCGGGAACTCTCAGACTGTTCTTCATTCATATCCTCAGAATTCGGCCCACGCATATAGGCGACTTACGTAAGTATGATATAGTATGTCTCAAAAGAACGGCACTTCAAACCAAAGTATCAGTACATAGTAACGACCAAGTCAGGGGTCGGCAGTTATACCCGGCTGTGGGTCGTCGTCTGTGCAGAAGATCACAGGGGCGACGTTTCATGATTAACGCATATGAACATGCGGGAACTAATCGAGTTATACGAAAACGGTATAAACGGCTCTTTGATAATTCCACGCCATCACAACCACGGCAGTCTTACTAGATCTGGATTTGAGTTTGAATCCTATCCGACGATCTCCGCTCGAGCGGCAAGTCTTCCTGCAGACGCGGACATCCCCTCTTCTGGGGCCTGTAGGAAAGAGAATACCCCAGGTCTCCATCGTGACTTTGCTATATCGTGACTTGACTATAAAGAAGAAGACAAGACATGTAAGATGAGTCAAGACAAACTAAACACTACTATCAGTCAATATGCCATCTTTCTATGATTCCGACTTTTCTAGTTATCACGTTCCGACATCTTCAACGAGGGCTCAACATGGGAATCCCGATCCAAGTATTGTATGGATGCTACAGAAGCTCCTTATCAATCGTGATGGGAATGGACGGCTATCTCCACCAGGAAAGCGTCAATCTCCTAACATCAACCCACTTGAATCCCATGTTGGCCAACATGAGGTCCGTGATGAAGCTCAGTCTAATGCCGAGTCTAGCCCGCCATGCAATATGAAAGAGTCATTTCTTCATGGGAGATCACAGTGGATTGACGAGCCAGTCATAACCAAATGGAGAGAACCCAGCAAAGAACTTGGCCGAGTACTTGCCCAAGTCGATCATCTTTACCAGCAATGGAGTCTCTCAAAGCCATCTCCTTTTGATCCTTTCTTTGACAAGCTGTGGATGGAGACTGCCGATATCCTCCGCGATGTTGGGCTTCCATGGCACAACAATAACTTGAACATGCCTGACGAAACTGATTCAAGGTGAGTTGCAGTATTGTTATTTCGACATCTACTAGGAACTAACTTGTGCCTAGCTGGCCCTTTCACTTTAAAACATTTGAAAGAGTCGCAATTCTCGCCAAAGGCAAAAGGGTTCAGGATGCAGATGCCTCCGGCTATATCACCAACTGGAGTGAAGGCAACTACTATGGCATTCGAGCTCTTAAACAGGAGCTTTATTCCCACTATCCAAAACAAGAGCCTATCCTCTTGATCGACCATCTGGAAAGCGAGATTGCAGAGGCTGCGTCCCATATATTCGGTCTTGAGTGGCATCGAGTGTCTTTGAATGACTCAAATACACTGATGGATATTATTCGTCGCCTCACTTCCAACGGGGAAAGGCCTATCATCTTTGCCGCCACTTTGGCCAACATGAGTGGAGAGGTGGATGATATTTCCATGATTGACAAGCTTTCTCGTAACTTCCCACTCATACTCCATCTGGATGCTTCCCGCGTGTTCGACTTCTTGACAACAGTCGGCGAAGACTTTCGCCGACTTCTCGGGATACCTCGTCTTCGTCTCCACCATGCCAAGCCTGGTGAGCGCGGCTGTCTCGTCAATGGGGAGATCGTTGCGAGCACTATCGTTGCTGGAGGTTCAAATGCCTATGTCCACCCACCTCCTGTTGTTGCACTCAAGCCCAAACTACTCGGCAATCAAACCCCAACTCGTGTCGAATATGTCAGGGGTACCGATGGAACGCTTTCTGGGTCGAGAGACTCGATTGGCCCTCTTATGCTCTGCCTTCAAGAGCTTCGTTTTGGAAACAGAGGGTTTCAAGAGATTTATGAAGGTTGTTTCATCAGGAGACTGAGACTGATGGATGAACTGAGGTCCTTGGGCATCCACTTCTATGCTACCCCCACTTCATTAGATCTGATCGTTCAAGTCTCAGCCGGTCGTTTCAGTGACTTGGTAGATCTCGGAGCCAAAGCAGTTCGATCTGATGGTTACCTTATCACTATGCAGCCCAGCATCAGTGGTGAGAACATCAGGTCTTTATTACGCGTCCTTGGGTCTCATGATGAGCTTCTTTTGTCCAAATCAGCAGCTAAGATCGTACTTCATTCACCAACAACGCGCTACTTTCTTCCCGATGGGGTGGTGGAGAGGCTATGGCAGACAGTCCAGAGCTTCAAGATTGCGGCTCGGTATTCGTGTGGCTATCCCCTGAATCAAGCTCCGTACTCAGCTCTAGGTCCTGTCATTGGACACTTTTTAGGAGTCCGAATTCCTGAGGGATGGGCCAAACGCGAAGCTTCCAAGATTTTGCAGGAGCGAAAGCAAGCATTGGGCCTCTTGACTGAAAAGTCTCAGGAGTCGTTTAGTGCCTGTTTCACTACAGGCAGCACCATGGGCAACCGAATTGGACTTCATACTGGTCTTATCCAGTACCCGGATGCGTTTGTGTATTTCTCTTCTGCTTCGCATTACAGCGTCAAGAAGACTGTCAAGGATTGTGATACATGGACTCGTCGCTGGATGCCAGGTAGAGTACCTCGCTTTGCCGAGATTCCGGCTGATGCATATGGTCGCATGATTCCGAATGCACTTAGACAGCAAGTTCTGTCCGACAAAGCCGACTGTGATGCCCATGGAGAGCAGTATCAGATGATTCTCTTTGCCAATAGAGGTACCACCTTTGTTGGAGGTCAGGACGATATTGTTTTGCTCGCACAAACACTAGCTCAGATTGAGGTAGTCCCATCTTACATTCATGTTGATGGTGCATTGGATCTCGGCTTCATCGCTGATGGGCTCCGTCTAGGGCCGCCAGGTGCTCAAGATGCCAGTTCAAATACTCCTGTAGTGCAAGGCATCACGCTCAGTCACCACAAAGTGTTTGGAATCATGGTTTCTGGAGAAGTTATCAGCTACTGCCCCAACCATGGCAAGCAATTCGACGCCCTGGCTGGAACTGTGGACCCTCGAGCTGTGTTAGAAACGTGGCTCTTTGAGAAGACCTACACCACCGCTGACTTGGCCACCATCTGGAACTACTGCTTGGGTAATGCTCGAATGTTGCGCGAACTCCTTGCAGAACACAAAGTGCCAACGCATTTCAATCAAGACAGCATCATCACACTCTTGGAGTATCCGCCACGATGGCTGGTCCAAGAGTTTCACCTCGCTCCTGAAGGAGATTGGGTTCATTTCATCACAATGCCTCATATCTGCCCTACAACCGTCCGACGGTTCGTACGTGCAGTTGCGGCAATTGATACAAACTGCGGTACTGCGTTTGACTACGTCGGTCACTCTCTTGCTTCATCTTTACATTTGAGCGGACGTACACAGCTCCAACGTCTTACAAGTAGGAACACCTACAGCGAAAAGGTACTGGCAGTCGCAAACCCAGCCATCTTGCAGAACCCGCAAGCTCGGAGTGTTTGTGATGATCTTGGTCTGAGAGTGCTTTATGACATTAAATCGCGTTTTATTTACAGCGCCATGTCTTTTGCAGCTTTCAATGATATGGACGAGCCGCTGGTTGTGTTTCTTGCCGATGGGACTGGTGACAGATTGCTTAAACCTAGCTTGATGCTTGTGAAATACTGCTTCCACGACAGGGTACATATGCTTCACGACATTGCCATTCAACTTTTTGGGCATGTGGGTGATTTACTAGGTGTGGATGTGGTGACAGATGCTTGGAGCTTCCAGACTTGTTTCTTTTAGTAATGAATAAACCTGTTTCGGTTAACATTTTATGCTATTTTTTGACCTTTTTGCTATCTATTCGATGTTCTTGTTTGTGAAAGGGTTGACCGAAGTTGCTCTCTGAAGATACCTGTTGAGTTCTATCTCCCCCTCAGGAGCCCACAGCACGCGGAACTGCTGGTCATCAAACTCAGCACCTGAGAGATCAGTGATTTGAATCGAGACTGTCGATAGGCTCCGTAAGTTATCAACTTCTTCTTCCCACTTTCCACTCAGTAATACCACCGATTTCAAGGTAACATCACATGGACCTTTAATATGGACCAGATATTGTCCCAATTCTCCCGGGTGCCATGTAGCACCAGAAAGACACAGTAGTTTCAGGCCTTCATGATGTGCTCCCTTCATAACTTCACTCACACTGCATGAAACTGGTGCGAATTTAGAAAATACAAGTGTGAGATGCTCGAGGCCAGATGGTTGGAGTAGGGTTGATATAAAATCAAGAGCGATATCTCTCGAATCTGGTTGACGGCCGAAAAACCAGGCTCCTCCGTTCGTCTCCCCAATCCCGTTAAAGGTAAGCGATTTCAAATTCTGAATGGATTCAATAAGTGAAGTTTTCTCAGATGGAGACATGCGGAGCTTGGCGCTATTACGGGGTTCAGAGCATTGAATGCTCAGCTCTTGTAGTGTTATACCTGCTTTGTGTATCTCCGCTGGAAGCTTGTGTAAGAACTCGACTGGTGATACGAAATTAGGGTTATTGGAAGCATGGAACCAGGTATGAGGCGCCAGCATGACTGCTCGCACAGAGGTACGATAGTCTCTTTCAATGAAGTAGGCGTCCTCCTTCCGATCAACTCCATCTGTAATCTCTAGTTTGTTCGCAAAAGGCATTTCCGCCATGGCGGATGCAATGCTGGAGGGGAATGTCCCATTCTCATGCATCTTTTCTTGTTCTTTAAACAAAAGCTGATACTCGCGATAAGCATCTCGAAGGATATCGCGATACTCAATTTTTTCTTTTGACTCCTTTTCCGGATCATCTTGGAATTCCGCGTTGATTGGCTCCCAAGCAAGTTTCATGTCCTCGCCGAGCTTAAATACCTTGTCGTCAAACCAAGATGGTGCAACGTACGATAGTCCAATCGGCAAGTTTGGCACTGAATTGGCCATGCCTGTAACTACGATATGGCGAGTCATAGCATGGAAATGAAAATGTACGAAATGTCTTATGTCGGCTGCATGATGGAACTTACCAGATTGCTAGTTAATGACGATACGTCTCTCATGTTCAGAAAGTTACTATTCAAATAGCTAGTCCTATCCATATTAAATCACTCCTTCATTGATAATTCAATCTCACTATCTTTTTATCTGAGCCATATAGCTTTGCTCCACTACATATACGCCGCAATAACTACTGTTCTATATAAATCAGTCTTGACACAGCATATTTAGTATATCATCCACATCCAATACATCCGCCCATTGATCCAAGTCTTGATCTAAGAACATGTTCGGATTCATATTCATATCAGGGAAAGATCTCTCACTTCTACGCGTTGACTCACAGATTGTTTCGTAGATCTGACTGACAACCCTCTTACTACAACGTGCCGTCAAAGACCAATCACGCATGCTTTCAAATAGCCCAAGCACCATTTCGATCTGGCTTTTCCATTCCGAAACTGCAGGGTTCTGAGGCTGCCATACCATACTCAGTAGTGGAATCATGACTGCTTGGTAAAGATGCCATACTGCATTCCACCCTGACATCTGATCGTTCTTCCAACTCTGAGCTATATCCTCGATAGCTGTCTTGGAAAGCAGTTGACATTTTTCGATGGCATCTTGGTCGGCTGGCTGAGAGTACACGCCAGGTTTTGATGCAGCGTCCAGTAATGCTGGTCGACATAGAAGCATACGTAAGTTCCAGCATTGCCACCTCATGGTACATCGACCAAGGTGAACCAGCTCATCGCACTCTTGATCGTCACCAAGAAGTGATGGAAGACTGTCAAACCAACTGATCAACATATCATCGAATCGATCCCGGTCAGAGGGTTTGAGAAAAGGAGTGACGGTGAGCTTGTCCTGAATCTCAGTGGCGATCCTGCAAAAGCGAATATTCTCGGCGAGTAGCATTATATCCATGTCAGGCTCCGAGTCCAGCTGTCCATGCCCGCTGGTGCTGAACTTTGGTGGTTGGATATCAATGGAAGGACAAAAGCGGCCAAAAGATGGTCGACCCAAGGTCATGGAGGCTAACGTATCTAAGCAGACTAAACACCACCAGATACGGCGTCTCAATTCCACGACCTGGAGCTGATCACCTTCTTTGTCTTGGTCTGATGGCTCGCGATGAAAACCAAGAGCACTAGCCATACGGAAAGCCGCACCTAAGATAGCATTGCCTCTGTTGGGTCGATTGATGTAGTGAAGATAGTGACCTCCGACGATAGCAAGTGCTTGTAACGTTTCGATCTGACTGCTGCCAAAGGCACTAATATCTAGATGCCGCATAGCATTTGTATAGTATTTGTAGTGTTCCCGATCACTTGACTTGCTAGCTGCAATACTGCCCATGGCAAGTACCATGTTCAGCAGTGCAAGCCAAGGCGAGTCATGCCGATTACTACTGAGGTAGGTTGTCCGAAAGGATGTTTCATCAAGCAATGGAGTCATTATGTGTATTCGCTTGAAGTATACATCGACAAGTGCCTGTCCCTTTCTACTCCACTTAACGCAAGGATTCTCTGTTGGAGACTGAACCATCTGAGTACACTGCATACCGTTATCGCGTAAAGAAGAAGTTTCATTGTAGGACTCCTGCCGAGATGCGAGTGAAGCACGTAGCTGAGGTCGCATCTGAAGTATTGCTCCAAGAGCCGCCCTGATGGATGATATACCGAGGTAAGAAGCCTGACGGTCTAACGGAAGGGATAAAGCGTTGACATCATCAGCTTCGGCGGGTAAAGGATCACGTTCGCGTCGATCTTCATCCCATTGCGAGTCTTGAGTAATCGATTCGTTTGGTGTATGATCCGACCGAAAGGTCAAGGTCGTGCCATTAGGACTAGGACCAGCGTTCAAGACAATATCACGAAGTTCCTGGTCCGATAATGAAACAAGATCTGATATATCTCGGTTTGGAAAAAGGCGAGCTAAAATGGAATCGCGTTCCTCGAGACTTTTGGATAAGTCTTCAAGTGCTCTGTCAGGGATTAGAAACTGATTATTTCTCTTTGATAAGACCACTAACTGTTTAGAAACTACAGGACGCCGGACGGGCTTGACGTAGACGCACGCCGCTCGTGACCCACGATAGTCACACCTGTTGCAAGGTTGTCGCCCATCGCAGCGTACCTTTCGGCGCTTGCAATCTTCGCATGCGCGTAGACTTCTTTTCTCATTCGATGTGCGTGAGCTAGGCTCGTCCGCAGTGCTTTGAACTTACGAGACATGAGATCAGTCGATAGGCTTGAGATAAAAAGTGGCGTGACCTACAGGTATAAAACATTGTGGACGCGTTTGTGCAGTTGCTCTTGTCTAATTCCACGCACAAAGAAGATTTGCCATTAGCCATCAAAGGTAGTTTACTGTGGGGAATGGCCTTGCGTATTCTGATGTGCCTACATTCTCATGAATGCCACAGACGCGCAGAAGTTCCCCAGACTTGTCAATCCAAGGGATGAAAGCTTCTTCCTGCCCCCGCATTGACTGAGTCTGGGGAAATGATACTAGCCCTAAAGGAACCGGCTCGGGACTTTCCGTGATTCAATGAGGACTAGCGACATTTGTTTATCCTCGGCAACAGCACGATCTACAACATGGATCTACGGACAAGGACTCTGGGCCTGAAGTCAAGCAACACTTATTCATGTGATTGATGATGATATAATATAACAATAATTATACCGGATTTTAGACAATGGCATATGCATTTCCAGGAAAGGAATAAGAACGGTACCTGATGACATGGTGTCAGCTCATCTCCAACACATTGGCAACAAACAAGGTAACAGCGAATAACAGTTGAAATATGGGAAGGAAGACTCCTCTGTCAGATGTTATTTGATTAAAGCTAGAAGAACTTGATTGAGGTTTCAACGACAACAATAAGGAGTAAGAAAACATCTAAGTACATGCAAAAGGCAGTACAGTAATGCGTCCTACAGGGTAAGTGGTCGAAATAAAACAATGGAAATAGTAAGGAGTGAAATTGTACAACGACCGTACATAGAGAGCGATTTATATCATGATAAACTAAGTGGAGATATTTGATAGAAATCGTTTATGTACTCAAAGCTGGTTATTTATCTTTGTGTTGGGTGAAATAACGTTTATACTTGGCGCGATCATGGAGAACTTCGGACTTTTGCACGGTAGCGATCCAGATAAGATTTATGTCACTGAATAGAACTTGGTAAAGGTGCCGTATACAATCAAAAAATCTTCGCTCAAGTGGACAGGTTACACAACCTCATCTGATTGAAGATCATATCATAATTTGTGAAAATGGTCTGAGGAGTCAGGAGAAAGTGATCCGGAACTAGGTCCAAGACAGTCACGGGTAGACATTTCCCGTTAGCGATCCAAGAGCCAGGGTCCTCAGTTCCCGAGCCAGAAATGGAATAGTACAAATACCGGCCCGAGACTATTTAGTAATAGCGTATTACTGGGTAGTCCCAATATAAGACACAGAGTAATGAGATGTTAGGCAATATTACACCAGGGCTTCTTAACTGTCAATTGAGTATATACGCACAGTTAAATTTGGGTCTCTAGGAACCTGGAATTACCATGCGGTATATCTTGAAAAACCCGTCGGCTATGCCTGTAACCGCCGAGCGAACCCTTCTGGACAAGGATTGGTCTTTCAAAAAGACAATAGATGATGACGACTCGTGGAAACCCGTGGCTCGGGTGCCTACTGTCGCCCATCTAGACCTCCTGGATAACGGATTGTACGTTTCCAATACTCTGCGCTATAATACATACTGATTGCCTGATACGGCAGAATTTCCGATCCATTTCTTGACATGAATGAGCTCGATGCCGAATGCGTCGGAGAAACAGCATGGACCTACCGTACAGTTTTTGACTCCCCATCAATCGATGGTGCTGCTGTGTACTTGATCTTTGAAGGTCTTGATACATTTGCTCAAGTCTCGCTCAACGATAAAATCATTCTCGAGAGCGATAACATGTTCCTCAGCCATCGAGTCAACATCACAAATTATCTCCAAAGCAAGGAACCCAACACGCTTATCATCAACTTTGAAAGTGCCCTACTCAAAGGCCGAGAACTGCAAAAGCAGTATCCAGACCATCGATGGGAACTGTTCAACGGTGAGGCTTCTCGTCTAGCTGTGAGAAAAGCACAATATCACTGGGTAAGAAAAGTAAGCGAGATAAGCGACATATCTGGCTAACCAAAGACAGGGTTGGGACTGGGGTCCATTTCTCATGACTGCTGGTCCTTGGAGACCTGTTCGTCTTGAGGTATTTTCTGCTTCCATCAATGACATGCTCATCAAGTACAACATTTCTCAAGATCTCAAAAGTATCCAGGGTACTATCGAGCTCGAGGTAGAGGGATCATTCGACAAGGCCGATGTTTGTATCTCATTGAAGGCAGGCTCTGTTTTCACTACGTCAGTAGCCCGGTCTAGAGAAAGCCGTCTTGTGGTCCCTTTTCATATTGGTACGTATTTCCCAGCCCAGGCGCATTTACGCAGTATTGACGATCATGGTAGATGATCCCAAGCTTTGGTTCCCTGCTGGGTATGGACCTCAATCACTATACAATGTGACTGCCACCATCGCTCTTGATGGTCAGCAGCTTGACAAAAGAAGCAAAGACACTGGTTTCCGCCGAAACGAACTTATCCAAAAACATGATTCTCATGGTCAATCGTTCTTCTTCCGGGTCAACAACATCGACATCTTCTGTGGCGGCTCTTGCTGGATTCCAGCGGATAGCTTTCTACCTCGAATCACACCTGCCAAATATCGTGATTGGCTTCAACTCATGGTAGAAGGAAATCAGATAATGACGAGGTAAGATATTGCTGGTAGCCTCTTCGTCTATCGTCACTGACATGACATAATTCAGGGTTTGGGGCGGGGGTATCTATGAAGAGGACGCTTTCTACGATTGTTGCGATGAGCTGGGCATTCTCGTCTGGCAGGACTTTATGTTTGCCTGCGGAAACTACCCCGTAGGACCATCTCTCATCAAATCTGTGCACCAAGAAGCAATCCAGAATGTTCAACGTCTACATCATCACCCGTCCATCATTATCTACGCGGGGAACAATGAGGATTACCAAGTTCAGGAGTCGTGCGGTCTTGACTACGACCCAGAAGATGCGGATCCTGATTCTTGGCTCAAGTCCAACTTCCCTGCGAGATATTACTACGAGCACCTTTTGCCTGAGGTGGTCAATAACATGTCTCCCGCAGCGATATACTGGCCTGGGTCACCATTCTCCCATGGTAAATATTCTGCGGACAAGACTGTTGGTGATATGCATCAATGGAATGGTATGTAACAGATCCTTTCATATTCTCGTTTTGCATTGCTGATATCCAGTAGTTTGGCATGGTACACAAGAGAAATACCAGGTCTTTGATACACTGGGAGGCAGATTCAACAGCGAGTTTGGCATGGAGGCTTTCCCCAATTTATCAACGATAAAACAATTCATAACAACCGAGTCTGAACGATTTCCACAGTCTCAGACAATGGACTTTCACAACAAGGCTGATGGCCATGAGCGACGCATTGCAACTTATGTGGTAGAAAACTTCCGTCCCCTTCCGGATCTAGAGGTACGCAAGAACCCCAGAAAAACTCAAACCGCTCCCACTAACCTGCAAGTAGTCTCATTTGTACCTTACCCAGCTTTGCCAAAGCGAGGCCATGACTTTTGCTTATCGCAGTTGGCGTCGCCAATGGGGTGATGATCGCCGTTGCGGTGGTGTTCTCGTTTGGCAGATGAACGACTGTTGGCCTACTATCTCTTGGTCTATTGTTGATTACTTCCTCCTCAAGAAACCGGCATACTATGCGATTCGTCGAGCTTTGAAACCCATTGCTGCGGGTGTTCAGAGACAACATCATGATTGGAGCGTTGTTCATGCCAAACCAGCAAAAACATCTTCATTTAGTGCTTGGGCTATGAGTAGCGAACAAGAAGCAGTTGAAGTTACTGTTGAGGTTCGTTTTGTTTCCATCAAGACTGGTAGTGATATCAGGGATAAGGTTGTGAAGAACATTACTTTGGTTCCTAATGGGACTACAGATGTTTTGGAGGGGCAGATTGATCACACCAAAGATGAACCTCATGTTATTTCGGTGAGGATTCTGAGGGATGGTCATTGTATTTCTCAGGATGTCGATTGGCCTCAGCCCCTCAAGTATCTTGACTTCTCTAACAGAGGTGTCAAGGTTGAGAGAGCCCCTGATGGATATTTCATCTCGGTTGAGAAACCCATTAAAGGCTTGGTTCTTGAAGAGGTGACAGGTATCACTCTAGAGGATAATTGTATCGATATTGTCCCTGGTGAGAACGTGATAATTAAGGCAAGAGGGAACAAGGAATTGTTAACAGGTGTCAAGTACAGATACCTTGGGATGTAGATCATGGGTCTCTTAGTTGCGAAGTTGGAAAAGAGGATTATGCTTACGAGATGCTAGAGGCATTGTATAGGACATAATGTTCAGCAGTGTTACGTGTACAAAATGCGATTCATGATACTCAACTAATTATAGTACATTACTTATTCTGGGGTTATCTATTTCAAACCATATCTCCGTGACTTTCCTTAGTCTAGCCACCTGTAGGAGAAGGCCTACTACCGCCTAGACGTCGCCAATTGAACAGAACATGAGGTTTGTTTCTGATTGACTCTCTAAGCTTTTCCTCACTGCAATCCATCCAGGTATAGCCCACATCAGAACTAACAGGGTATAAAGGCGTTCCTCCAAGTAAGAATTAGTCAGCTGCGCATTAAATGAGGGAGGGAATTTGAGACCCTGAGTAGAAGTGGAGAGGCGCTTAACAAGAAAGATGCCAGAGTGACGCAAGGGTTTTACATTCACTTTCCACTCTGGTACGAGGACATTTCTATTTGATAACTGGAATGATTGTGTCACTACCTTTATCTGCTGATCTGTCTGTCCTGATTCAACCATTAAACTGAGCTAGATGCATTCATCCCTGACGCTTCACCGTGACAGTTACGTTTTAATGCTACTTGGAGCACGGTCCAGCCTTCAGGGGTAATGAAGGGAGCATCATACACTCAAGATTTAATTGGCCAGACTTTGCTAGTGTGAGATTAGCTTGAGCCATGGAAGCTGAAATGTGAATGAAAGCCCGCCCTCGACCCACTAGATCTGCGCGACTACAGAGAGGCCATTGCGTTGTCGCGTGACGCTTGACAGGGTACTTTATTGCATTGTACAACTTCTTATTGTTTTGTATGTATGTCCTTTCAAGTTATCTATCTAGTACTATATCATTTCCCCCCTCAACATTTATTAATAGTAATAATTCCCTCGCATGAAGGAAAATGAATAAATCTCAAAGATACGTCTAGTTACCTTTTAAACTCATTAGTGGCGGAGGCCCCTGTGATTGAGGATTCTGAACGCTTAATTAGATTCGATTGTTTTCGGTACTAAGATGTTTCTGTAATGCGCCATCGTTTCTCAAGGAATTGACACAGCCTCTTCAAGACCAATCTAGAACAACCCGCTAATTCGGATACTGTGATCTTCCTTAACTGTTTCGTCTGTCGGGTCTGCCGGAAAGGTAGGCGGTGCTGCATGTATCGACTCATCAGCAATCACTATAGGTTAGGCCATAAGCCATGACATGTGTTCTATTGAGTATTTGACTGTTCATTAGACACAGCGTTCTTTAAACGTCTTTAATATGCATCTCTATGTACATATAGTTTCCAATAGAGAGCTTTATCAACATTAGTCAAGCGTTAATTAAATATTCAGATCGCTCACCACTGGGTAAGTAACTCTACAGAAGTCAATACAAGTCAGGGACAGCAATAAATCATAAGTGCTTAACTAGCTGGCCTATGTCTCAAGACAAATGCGATGCCGGGTCGAGCTCAACCGAGCCTGAACAAGTTAGATAGTTGCGGGGCTGGACTAAGGTAGCGACAAGTAACAATTGAGGATGAACCTTGCTTTTGCGTCATGTGGAATTGACGTGAACAAGGCGGCCAACATTTCCCTCCAATCGGTTTTGGAACATCGCAATTGTGAAACAACCCATTTCAACAACGGATCATAGTACTGAACCCGACTCCATTCTGTAAATCTCCCGTGATGATGTGCATCAAAATTGCCCTCTTCAGGCTCGGATCAATATGAAATGCTTATTAGGGATTGACTCCGACTGTTGTGTAGTGGGTAGTAGAAAGTTTGTCTCCTTGGACTTACGGTACCAAAATAAACCTCCTGATAGACTGGGCCAAGCCGCATAAACTGACCCCGTAATTTCGTCCCTTGTGCTATAAGCGGTCAATTATTTTGATCCCCTGAGCCTTATGTCCGTAGTACCCTGTTGGTAAATCCTGTACTGTTCCATTGGAAATATAAATACAATCCAGTGAATGCCATCCTTGAACCGCCATAGATCAATTCTTTCATCCTTGGTGATTGCGCCTTCTGATCTCTCCAATATGAAAGCAATCATTCCACTCAGCCTGGCCACCCTTGCCGCCGCATTGCCTGGCAATATCCAACCAAGACAGGCAAAGGCACCGGTATTCAACATCGATGGTAAATCCCAATACTTTGCCGGCACCAACACCTGGTGGATGAGTCACCTCACATCAGACGCCGATGTCGAGCAAGCCATGTCTCAGATTGCCAAGAGCGGGCTGAAAGTCACGCGCGTCTGGGCCTTCGGAAACACCAACACTGGCACTGATCAGCCTGTGTACTTTCAGTTCCTCGACACGGCTAAGAAGACCATCACTATCAACAAGGGCACCAACGGCATTGCCCGTCTTGACGCTGCTGTCGCCGCCGCGGAGAAGCACAACATTCAGCTCGTACTTCCGATGCTGAATAACTGGGATGACCTGGGTGGTATCAACATCTACTGCGCTTACTTTGGATGCACCCACGAGACCTTCTGGACTCATGCCGATGCCCAAGAAGCCTATAAAGATTATGTCTCTTTCATCGTTAATCGATACAAGGATTCACCAGCCATCTTTTCCTGGCAGCTCTGCAATGAACCTCGCTGCCAGAACTGCGACACCAGTGTGATTACCAAATGGGCCACAGAGATATCCAGCTTCATCAAATCCCTAGACTCAAAGCATCGTGTATCGCTGGGCGATGAAGGTTGGCTCTGTTCTGACGATAGCAGTCTTGGTTACGCATACTCTTGCTCCGAGGGTATCGATTTCGAAGCAAATCTGAAGATCTCTACACTTGACTATGGGACGGTACATATGTATCCCATCGGTTGGGGGTACAATTATCCCTGGGGAAATCAGTGGATTCGTGACCACGCAGCACTGGCAAGCAAGTATGGCAAACCTATTGTCATGGAAGAATATGGCGTTGAGAGCACAACCTCGAATCGCACTGCTGTGCTTAAGGAGTACCAAGAGACCATCCTGAGCACTGAAATTGCGTATGATAGCTTCTGGCAATTCGCATCTAATCTTCCTAGTGGGGCGAATCCATATGATGCTTATGCGATCTTCTATGGCACGCAGGAGTATCAGGATGTGGTGATTGACCATGCTAAGACTATCAGCGCGAAGGCTGTCTGATTTACTGGCCGTGAGCTAACCCTCTTTACGATGTTCTGATTGGCCTTTGGAAAGGCATCACATTCTTTGTAACATTATTATTCTTCTACCATGATATTTTGCGAACGAAACAGATAGCTAGATAGGTATCTATGGATTTTGCACTCAATGAAGACATTGGATATTTACTATTGCCCACGTTGACTTCCACAGTGAATGTGACGAGTAAAGTAGATTCTGTGATACTTTGTAGACTTGAATATACAGCAGCAATGAGATAGAGCTGGTCCGGCCAAATCAATTTGTTGTTTGTATTTTGCTTTAATACTTTCTTTGCAAGATGGGGTTGACCAAGGACTTGTATTACAAAATATTCTATACCACAGATTGATCAAGTCAGCAGCCATTCGTCTCAACCTTGGTCTCTGCCGGTGGATGAAACCTAATCCATTCAGGATACCACTCATCAGTCTCAAGTACTCTACACTCTGGAACTTCCGCTTCCAAAACACGCAAAAGCTCTTGTGTGTAGATTTCATAACCATCCTGATTGAAATGAAGACCGTCATAGAAAAGCCGCCCCAGTTCAACACTCGGCACCGTTTTTAAAGACCCACGCAGAATGTCCCCTTCTTTCCAACCAGTTGTATGCATCATAGCAGTCCAAAGGTCAACGACAGGAACGTTTTCACTCTCGCCGATATCCCGAATCATTTGTGCATACATGGCTACTCTTTCTGCCCTGCCATTTCCGTCGTGTGGTAGCCGATACTCTTCAACTGGAGAGGGCGTAACAAGAATGACTTTTGTTTCATGAAGCCTCACACCCTCCCAGTCTAGGATACGCCTGATATTCGACTTGAACGTTTCGAGATCACAGTGCTGAGGCTCGCCAGGACTGCAAGAGTCGTTGGCGCCAAAGTGTACCGTCATAACTGCAACGCGAGGCACAGTTTTTGAGGGGACCACTGCTGGGAAGAATGATGGGAGGAGAGTTAAGGCCGAGTTGGTGTTGTATCCACCGAAACCACGGTTCAGAACATCGAGGCGACGCATGTACCGTTTTGTCAGCTCAGTTTGAAGTGAGAATGCGCCTTGTGTAATGGAGTCTCCGAAGAGAAGTATTTGTGGCGGTGGAGGGAGAGACGCGACTTGGGCGACGAGTCCTGAGTATGATGAGTCCATACGGGTAGTTACTAGCAAAAATTGTGGTGCAGACTGTGTTGGCGGTATTTTGCGTAGTGTTTAATGTAAACAGAAAACTTAGATTGTAGAAATTCTCAACCCGAGATATCTTACGATGCTCATCGCTTGAGGCATATTGAGGTTAGTGTAGTTGGGGGCAACACGCCATTCCCAATACGCAACGGCCCGTGATCCTATTTGGGCGCGGTATCATCCTCGTTCTTCTGGACAAGAGGGGGTCGATCTGGGGAAGTGGCTGCAACCCCCGCATTTCATTCGGCATTGTTTTCCGGTGCGAAAATTCATCCTGGATGTTGAAGGTGTGACAACACTAACACAAGCGAATGTTATCAGGCGATCACATACTTAAGTTGCAGTCGTCCCCAGCATAATGTTAAAGTGTCGATCAGCCATCTCCACTATTCAATTCTAACATTCCTCGTATCAAAACGCAATGAAGGAAGAAATCCATACCGTGGAACAAGTTCCCGGCTCGGCAACTGATGACCTGGTGGCATCCAAGACCGCAAAGGTCCAGAATGTGGCCTACAGCGATGCCATTGCCAAGGACAACCTCTCTCGAACAGCACCATCTGTTCTCAAACTTTACGCAATCGTTGCCTTTGTTACCCTAAGTATGCCAGGTCAAACCTATATACTCCAACATGCTAATATTCATAGACAATTGCGGCAATGGTTTCGACGGAACCATCATGTCTTCTATCAATGCCATGGACCCATTCCATGCTTTCTTCAACACTGAAATGCAAGGTGCTTCTATTGGAGCTGTCTTTGCCCTTTATAGTGTTGGAAACATCCTCGGCTGCCTCGTCGCCGCTCCCGCGTCTGACTTCTTTGGCCGTCGATACGGCATGATCGCCGGATCAGTATTTGTCATCGTTGGTACCGTCATCCAGGCCGTTGCTCAGAACGTCGGAACGTTCATGGCGGGCAGACTGTTCCTAGGGTTTGGCTGCAACATTGCAGTTACAGCAGCTACCATCTATCTAGTCGAGATATCCTACCCTTCTTGGCGTGGAACTCTCACTGGTCTCTACAATGTTTTTGGCTGGTATATCGGATCTCTTAGTAAGTGTAGATTACAGGTATTGCCGATATGTAACTAACATTCTGCCAGCCTCGACTTGGACTGCTTATGGAACGGGTCGATTGACTTCGAACTGGTCATGGAGAATTCCCATCTTGATCCAAGTTGTCCCCGGGGCAATCATCCTGCTTGGAGCATGGTTCATCCCCGAAAGCCCAAGATGGCTCATGAGCCATGGGAAAGAAGAGCAGGCCCTAGCTGTCCTCACCAAGTATCACGGTAACGGCAACCCCGAATCAGCAGTTGTACAATTGGAGCTCGAAGAGATGCGCGCATCCATCGAATATCAGGCAGAAATCGAAGCCAGCCAGAAGTGGTGGGACTACCGCATGCTTGTAGACAACAAGGAGAACCTACGACGAATGTACTTGCTTTTCCTCGTCGCTATCTTCTCTCAGTTCATCGGTGGCTCGGTCATCACTTACTACATGCCTGTCATTCTGGAGAATGTTGGTATCACCAGCTCCTCTCAACAGCTTCTTCTCAATGGTGTCAACGTTATTTTCGGCTTCGTCAGTGGTGTGGCAGGCTCATTCGGAGTCGAGAAATTCGGTCGCCGACGTCTATTTCTTTGGGGTAAGTTTTCCACCATCGCAGATGCAATCAATGCTGACATTCCCAGGCACGTTCTTGACAGGTCTTGTATATATCCCCATCAACGTCATCGCAGCCGTGTCCAAAGGTCACGTTAGCACGTCAATGGGCTACGCCTTCATTGCCATGATCTTTCTGTACGGCATCTTTTGGTCTTTCTGCTGGACACCTCTGCAGTCCCTCTACCCAAGCGAAGTACTCCGCAACGATATTCGAGCCAAGGGTATGGCGGCCTCAGGCTTCTTCAGCGGTATTTCCGGTTTTATCAACACTTATGCCACACCGGTCGCGCTTCAGAAAATTGGTTGGAAGACGTATACTATTTTTCTCATTTTGCATTTTGTTGAATGGGGACTGATGTACTTTGCTCTTGTTGAGACAAAGGGTCGCTCTCTTGAGGAGATTGATGAGATCTTCAAGAGTGCCAATCCTGTTAAGATGTCGAAACAGAAGCATGAGGTTTATATCAAGGATGGCGCTGGTGTCACTGCGGATTTGGGGGCAAAGGATATCTAACAATGCTTCTTGTTGATCGTGCTAGGCTTATTTTCTACAAGCTATATTTTAAAATTATCTAGCCGTTTGTATTGTATTACTTTGTTACTTCTGTGAAATGTTTATCTTTTAAATTGGTCGGTCATATGGTTCTTAACAAATCTATTGCGGCAATTAGGTGACTTTCAGGATGTTCGTAACCTACATCCAAATTTAATCAACTATCAACTATAACCATAGCATCTCCCTTAGCCGCTCGAGTAACTGTATGTAGGGACACTTTTATATCATTTAACCCCCTAAAACTTTTTTCTGTTTCCTTTTGCACTTTAACTTGCCTCTATCAAACTGGATTCTGAAAGATGATATTGATATTTTTTCCAAGATATGAAGTTTTCTACTGCTCTTTTGTGCTGCCTCACTCTGGTTGGCACAGCCTCAGCCGGAAGGAGAGGCCTCGCTGCTGGGTCAGCGGTTTGCCTGGCAGCTTGTACTGCTTCCCTGGCATCCTGCCACGCAGTTGGTCATGGGCTTTCGGTTTTCACCTTCGGCCTTTCGTCATTTGTGGCCTTCGCCACATGTCATCAGGTTTTATTAGGTTGCGAGGCGGCGTGTATGGCACCGGTAGCTGTTGCCGCATCAGGCACTACGAAGTAGGTTTTAGCTATAGATGCAAGAGACTCATAACTGAGAAAGGTTGTCCGCTGGTATAGGCTCTTGGTAAATACAGATTTATCATCTGAACACAGGCACATCATTTCCATATTAGAGAAAGTGAGAGAAAACTTATATGATTAAAGATCTGGGAGTACCTACGGGCATTGAGCTTACGAATGCCTGCGGCAGGCCTGTTTCTTATACCAAACATGACCGCAAAATCGGGATTTTCAAACCCCTTGGGAGGAGAAATCTGACATCGAGTCAGCGGCCCCTCGTTTATTTTCTGCGTCATGTCGCTAGTGTAATATCCTTCAGCACTTTATCAGGTCCTTCGTATAGGGACCTAACAACCTTCCGGCCGAAGACTAAGTTGTCAGTACCGAGAATCTCTGCACATGAAGCCAGAACACTGACTTAGCTGTTAATCGTTCAAGCGAGATAAACAAGACCGGCAGAAGCCCTGGCTTTAACAAAACTCTAATGAACAATAATGAGACGAGAAGAACCAGAACTCGTACGGACATGTAAGAAGAGCTTGATTTATATAATGCCTCGAGCACTTGAATTCCAGATACGTAATAATAACTTGAAAAGGAATTTGCCAGTTTAGACACCACTCAGTAACCTTATAAGATTCTATCAACTACCCTACTTCAGTAGGATCGTTTAATTACTGAGTTCCTTCCACCAGGTAAACTGTTAACGGTGAGGTGTTAATGTCGGCTGTGTCCATTTCCCGCTCTCATCTCGATATAGCGTTAGCTTTGCTCTCTCCTTGTTCTTCTTGCGCCGTAAGATAATCATTCCAGCCCATTTAAAACAATCGCATGTTTCCCTTAAAACCAGTATAACAATGTTGTGGTCCAGTGATTCAATTCCTGATTCCAGGACCATAACTGGAAGCTGAAACTGACAAGTTCGTGTCAGTACCTCGTCGAGGTACAAAAAGGAGTAGTATGTGTTACCCTTAGTCCAGGGAAGCATAGCCCAAGCACTGTCTCGCACCTATATTTCATTATCTACTGCCCCTGAGTCCTATTTAATGAGTTCGAATGATATATTTAGTGCTATGTCTGTCGTGAGGAACCTCTGGTTTTTATTAATGTGGAGCGACTTGCATGTTTGCAAGCACTTGCACCATCTTCCTGCGATATCCGAGACGAGCTCTGAAGATTCTACGTACTGTAACTATGCAGGAACTAATATATGGATGCAGTTATCCTTTCTAAGAGGGTACATCGGTAGATTCTAAACTAACTAACTGTTAAGGGAACCCATTTTTCTTAATTAATAGTCGGAGAAGTGACAAGACAAAAACAGTAGAGAAAACATCCTAGAGCACAAAAAGCAGTTAAACTGCCTGGGGGAGCTTTTACATAAATTTCCGCGGAGGGTTTCTACTTTTCAGTCCCGAGCGGAGGATATCAGTAGAGACTATACCTAATATAGATAAGTGCCTAAGACTGGCGTTACCTCATAAACTACCCTTTAACCTCTTTAAGTTAGGTATAATTATGTGCCTCGGAATGATTAGTAAATAGTTATTTCTCTAACTTCTGAATATCATTAGAGTATTACTGTAATGTCTATAAACCTAAAGCGTTTATTATAGAGTTCGATACGAAATATAAATATGCGAACCTGTCACAATATGCCGATGGTGCTATCTTAAAGTCGTGCTTTAGCTATTTGCTCTGCCGCCATGTCGTCCGCTCCCAAGCTGACCGCTACCGAGCACTTCAATAAGACTGCAGACAAGTACGAAGCCAAAACTGGCGGAGCTACCAGTGAACTCGCGCAGCATGCCATCTCCTTCATCACGGACCTAAAGCCTCTGACATCCGAGTCCAAGATCCTCGACAACGCATGCGGCACCGGCATCGTGACTGACATCATCCTTAAGTCCGGGGTCCGGCCTGAGATCCACGCTATCGACGTCGCAGAGAACATGGTCAGTATTGCTAGAGATCGGTTCTCCTCCCATCCAAATGTCCACGTGGCCGTCATGACCGGCGAGGAACTCTCCTTTCCTAATGACACCTTCACCCACTCCATTACGAACCTCGGCCTTATGTACTTCACCGACGCCGAAAAGGGCGCCCGAGAGATAGCGCGCACACTTCACCCCGATGGAGTGGCCATCATCACCGGCTGGAAGATGATGGGACATATCAAGATCATTCAGGAGGTCCAGGCGCAGATCCGCCCCGACCATACGCTGTTCAAGCCGCCTGTCCCCGACATGTGGCTCGACCCTGAGCATACCAAGGCCGTGCTGTCAGGTGCCGGGCTCGACGTGCATACCAGCACTGCAATCGACGTGCATCTAGGCGGCGAGACGGCCGACGGAGTCGCTGATCTTCTAACTCATGGGTTCGGCTCGAAGGCATTTGAGTCTTGGAGCGAGGCGGAAAAAGAGAAGGCCGCTGAGGTAATGAAGAAGATTGTGCAGGAGCGGGCTGTTCCGTTTACTAGACCCTCAGGCTCTGGCGTCGGTATTAAGGTGACAGGAACTATCTTTATTGCACGTAGGGGATCTGGCTCTATACTAGGTTTATAAGTTTATTCCTAATTAGAGAGGTTCTCCTTAAGTATAGACTGGTCTATAAAGTCTGGAACCTCAATGCATAAGCCAGGGCTTCCATGACGGTCTTCTCTGTATGCCGGGGGTTCGTGCTTGTACGCATACTGGCACTGCGTATTTCGCTCTTCTGGAATCGGATCTGGCATCTTTTCCACCTTCTCTAGTGCTTTGAAGATAGAGATACGGGATAAAGCTTCTGGCCAAAGGTCTTTTCCTTCCAACAACTTCATGTACACATACGCATATTTGCTTGTCCACCCACATTTGTGACAACATGATATAGTCCCGCCTCCTGCTATAAAAATTTGCGATATCTCCAGTCATGCAAATCCTCTCTGCTGTTCCAATAAACCTATAAATTCATTAGCCATTAATATGATAAATCGATTTTTGGAGTACTTACAGAATACCTTCCACGGTATGATAGACTCAATTTCATCGACATAAAGAGCAAGATAAGGTCCATCATAGTCAACTACCAATACTCCAGCGATCTTATTGAATGCTTGCGAATTGTTGAAGAGGTATGCCGCAGCAGTTAAGAGCATCAGATTTTCAGGTTCATTTCCAGAGATCCGGAGCCAGGTTTCGCTTGCGAATGTCAAGGCATCTACACAACCATACTTGTCTGCAATAACAGTAACTGCGAGGACATCACAAGCGGGAAGAGTTCTAGGCACTTTCTTGTTCTGGTAGTGAATGACAGAACAAATAATTTCCAGTGCAGCAGCATCGTCATCAGGCAGCGATAATTCGGACAGCCCATCGTGGTCGCGCATATCATGGCCCTCCTTCCAATCTGGTCCCAACATGGCAGAGAAGAGTTTCGAGACGGCCATCATCAACATGGAATGAACACGGAGCTTCGTCTCTTCTGATCCGACTACCAAAATGAGGTCGCCATCTGGAGCAATCTCGACAATCGTTTCCGACTTGGCATCTGTTATGTTCTCTATACTGATCTCCAAATCTTGTCGTTATCACGAAATGGGGTTCCTCAGAAGCAAAACTTTTATCATTAAGGGTAACGGGTGCTCCGTAACCTATGACGCTGCATTACATCAACGAAATCTGTCCGTAGACGGACTTGCTTACTTAACATTAGTTTAAGTTTTTGAATTTAGATGGGCACAGTGTTTTATTGATATAGATATGCTAAGACTTACGAGACAGTTGTCGCTTGACTAGGTTGAGACCTCAAACTATACTGTAACAATACTGCATATATCCTGTTTCTAGCTCTTATTCGACTATGACGTCTGTTAGACTGCGTTACGTATTATTCCCAAGAATTTTAACAAATATATTAGAAGTGTACTGTGCTTCCTATTTCTGAGCAACCAGGACATTTTCCCCTCTCGAAATGCCGCACATGACACAACTCTTACGAGTGAGTGACGTCCACTTACCAATCACTGACACGGCCATTGTATGTTATTAACAACGGGAGGTCGACCAAATCATCCTCGACGCTATCTTTCCTTCTAATACATCTCAAGTCTAAGATCACCATTCAGTATTCATGCTCGTCCTTGACATGACTTTCCTTCAAGTTGAATAGTGTGTTTCCGAGTGCTTGCTTCCGAGATGCTGTTCTAGAGAGTGAGTAGTAACGAAACATCGGTTACAGGGCTTGCAGTACTCCATTTTCTCCTTTTATTCGTTCTGAGCCAAGCTCTTGTTTAGTCGGCAATCATGGAGCCTCTAGTCGGTGGAAGCGAGGAGATGTGAGAGTTTGGATGCGGGGTAGATGACGGTGATGTGGGCTTGTGGGTTTCATGCATGTCACTTTATTCCACAGGACTAATATATTAATAGGCAATGGTGTATCCTATTGTAAGTACCACGGATTCTTCGCTTTCTATCCTAATCAGTCATGGTTTTGAGATTTGCGCGGGTAGTTGGCGCCAGTTGTAAGCTCACCATTCAGTCCCCGCCTTAATTTCAAATTTTGCTCCGCAATGAAATAAATACTCATTTTATTCTTCATTAGTTGTTTTGTCAATCCAAGTCACGTCAAGATACTCAGAATGGACAGCTCGTCGTTTGTTATGGCTCTTCAGTAGCAACAGTAAAATTTGGACCTTTTGAAACAACGATGGGAAAGTAGCCCTTGACGAGGGGCAGAAGCGGTAGCGGCGTTCGAAAACCAACCAGCGTGCACAGATAAAGAGGATGTAATTTCATGAACGTAATAATGACAGGGGCTAGCGCACAGACAAAAAGTATATAGTTTAGTAAATCACAGGCAGTCCTTGGTACAGTACTACAGTATATTACCTAAAAGTTGACGATAGTTCCTATAGTAGTAATTGACTTAGATGTGATTAGTTAGTCTACATCTAGCTCGCAGTGATCGAACGGTACAAGCCATACTTTGCACAAGTGGTTTGTGCTCAAAATAAATAAAACATTAAGCAGGATGCGGATGCACGCTTCGAATTACCCTGTACTAGACGACGTGAACGATTATCTTTTTCGTTTAATGCAATACTTAAGTATGTAATCGTCATCCGAATGTCATCTAAGTTTAGACTTCCTAACATTATATATTGAGCAATAGAAGTCGAGAGTTAGACACAAAATGGGGTGTTTTTTATCATAAAGTGCATGCCACTCCTGAAGTGGCTGCTAATCACTACCCTCCCTTTCCTACATTATATTTAGTTATAATGAGTTCCCTAGCACTATAAGCAGAAGCGTTTATATCTGTATAAAGCAGATATCAGAAATTAAATAAACCTGTAAGTTTAATAGAGAAATTATATTTATTAGTAACTAGGCTAACTGCAGAATTTGCATTACTTAAAGTCAAATAAATAGAGTTTTCTAGAGTAGACAAAAGTGTTAAAGCGATATTAATGACTTTATCTACAATTTATCTAATACCAGCTATAATAACACTTAATATTGACTTTCAGGCATATAATAATATGACGTCTTTTAAGTCTATTCTTACTGCCTGTAACAGGTTGAGTTTCTAAGGGATAAACTAGTCCATATTAGGTTTATATTAGCAGATGCGTAAGGCATTATTAAGCAATAGTAAAGTATCACGTCTCTTAATAGTAAATAGAGCGGGTTAAGTGTATTTAGGTAAAGAAGTCTTATTAATAGCTAGTAAGCTAACTATACTAATACTAAAGTGGATATATATATACTTACAGAGGCTTACAGTATAAAGTAAGGCTCGCATTATAAGTTCCTAGCTTATATTGTAAGCCTAGGCTTATGCTATAAGTCTATTTATAAGCTATAAGTTATAGATCCTAGCGGCTTATAGTCTAACTAATCTAATAGAGGTAGAAGTAGTTTATAATTAGAGGAAAATAATAGGGCTTTAGTAGTTATATATTAAGTTATAATATAATATCTCCCCTCTATTAGTCTTATCCTTAAGGCCTATTATTTCTATTATCTCTTTCTCTTCCTAAGTAAATACTAATTTATTCCTTTTATTCTCTTTCTCCCTTTTTAATTAAAATATTAAAGTCTAAAGCTATATAAAATTATAAGGTGTAAGCTATTCTTATTAAAAATACTAAAATCCTTATTATACTATATAGTTACTATACTCCTTATAGCTTTAAGTATTAAGTAAAAGAGGGTTATATTAAGTATTTTTAATATACTTATTATAGTTATCCTTATAATAGTAAAGGTATTATTTTATTAGTAGGTAAATTATTTTTTATTATAAGTTATATTTTTATAGCTAAGATATAGTTTAGTAGATTATTTTATTATTAAGAAATATCACTTAAAATAAAAAGAAGAGATTACTAAAAATAATCTACTATCTTTATAGCAGTAGGTAAATAAGTATTTAAACTGTCTTATGCGGTTATATTATTAGAAATGGCAGCTCTAGGAGTATACTAAGGAGATACTCTATTATAATATTAAGACCCTTAATAAGCTAGAGGTTATAAAGAATAAGGAATCTCTTACTATAGTAGAGGCGCAGTTATCTGGTGCTATAGGGGTTATTAATTAAAATAAGGTATTTATTAAGTTATTACTTATTACTAGTAAAAGTTCCTTAGGAGTTATTAGGTATTAATTAGGTGTTTTAATGGTTTTTATATATTTTTATTTTTCTAGGTAATCCTTCTATTTAATTAAGTATTCTATTTATTTATTTTTCTTATATATCTCTCTAATTGCTTTTACTTTATAGGTTTCTAGTCTATTAATTTCTTTTAATTTATTACTAATCTTAACTTAAATTATATTAGCAGCTAATTTAAGTAAGGAAATATAAAAGATTAAATAGATTTTAACCTTTAGTAGTAGGTCCAATTTATAGTTATTTTTTAAGATTTTCTATAGGATTTTATAAGATTTAATATACTTAAAGTCTAGTTTATATATTAGCCTTTTTATTATAATATTTTTTATTAATAGGTAGACTATCTCTTTCTCTCTAAAGGTTAGTCTCTTAATCCTTTTTATATTATAGTATTTTATTATTCTTTTTTTAATAAATTTAAGTTTATTTTTTATTTCTTTATATAGGTTTTTTATATCTTCTGCCTTAATTCTAATAGTAGGGTTATTTATTAATATTTCCTAAGCTATATAGTAGCTATTAGGTATAAATCTAAAGTTAATATAAGCTGGTATTAATCTTATACTCTTATTATAAGTAGTATTATAAGCTAATTATATAATAGATAGCTTTTTAACTTAATTGTTTTATTTATAATTAATATAGTATTATAAATATTATTTTAGAACTTAATTTATATATTCTATCTATCTATCTACTTATAGCTGAAATACTATAGTAAGTCAGTAGTTAAGTCCTAAATAGGATATAAGTGCTTACTAAAACTTAGCAGTAAATATCAGTCCTCTGTCTAATAGGATTTCTTAGGGTAGGCTATATATACTAATAATATGCCTATAAAAGATATAGGCAAGTTCCTTTATATCTATTAATTCTTTATAGGGTAAATAGTAAGAAAATTTTATAAGATAATTTATAATAACTATAATACTATTATAAAAGATTCTAATTAAAGGTTTTTTTAATAAGGGCAGTTTAGTAATAAAATCTATTATAATTAAATCCTAAGGTCTCTAAGTAACTAGGAGTACTTATAAGTTTCTATAAGGCTTATACCTTTATAACTTAATCTATATATAAATATCGCATTATTTAATAATAGTTTCTATTAATTTTTTTATATTTAGCTAGTTATAGTAGCTTTATAGTTATTTAAGGGTTTTTATAATGCCCTAGTATCTATATAGGGGATATTTATATATTTCCTATACTAATTATTTCTATTATTTTTCTTTTATATAACCTTCTAGGTCTAGGGTCCCTTATATTATCCTAGCGATTATTCTTACTAATTAGGTAAATTAGTATTCTCCTTTTATATTAAGCTTAAAGACTTACTCCTTAGCTTTTATAGTGCTAATATTATAATTTAGTCTTTTACTAATAGTATCTATATATCTATTATTTAATCCTTTACAGTATATAATTATAAAATTGAATTTATATAGATATTCTATATAATAAAGTTATTATTAATTTAGTTCTTATATAGTAGTAAAGTATAAAATATTCTAATAGTTAGTATAAACTTTAATTTAATAGAGGCTTCCTATAAGGTAGTATTTAAATTCCTTAAAGCAGTTAATAATAGCTAGGAATTCTTTATTATAAATAGGGTAATTAAGTTCTACTCTATATAGTTTATATAAGTAAAAGGCTATTAGGTATAATTTTCCTTTACTGTCTTATTAATTAATTTATCCTTCTAGGGTAAAGTCTAATAAGTCTATTTCTAACTCTATTTCTTTCTTAAAGTTAAATATAATTAAAACTGGTTCTTTAAGGATTATATTATATAGTCATTTAAATGCATCTTATATATCCTTTAGCTAGATAAATTTATAATCCTTTTTTATAAGTTCTATAAGGGGGTTTACTATCTTACTGAAATCTTTAATAAATTATTAATAGTAATTAGTAAAGCCTAAGAAGCTTTATACTGTTTTAATATCTATAGGTATTAGCTAATCCTTAATTATAATAATCTTCTTTTAATCTATTTAGATTTCTCCTAGTAAGATAGTATATCCTAGGAAGTCGACTTTAGTAATATAGAAGTGACTTTTCTCTAGTTCTATTAATAGATTAGTATCTTATAGTGCTTTTAAGACCTTATAGATATATCCTTTATATTCTCCTTTATTATTTAAGAAGATTAAAATATTATCTAAATAGTAAACTATAAAGATATTAAGGTACTATTATAAAATATTATTAATTATCTTTTAAAAGGTTACTAAGGTATTAGTAAGTCTAAAGGGTATAACTAGGTACTTAAATAGTTTAAATTTTATTTTAAAGGCGGTCTTCTATTTATTGCCTTCCTTAATGCAGATTAGGTTATAGGCTCCTTTAAGGTTAAAGGCAATAAAGATTCATTTTCCCTATAGGTAATCCTTAAGTTCTATAATAAGCAGAAGTAGTATTTAATCCTTAATAGTAAGAATATTTAATTATTTATAGTCTATAATAAGTTATAGTTTTCTATTTTTCTTTAATATAAATATAATAGGGAATTCTATAGTAAATATTAAAATCTATATATTACCCTTATATAGTTCTTTATTTAAGTATTCTCTTAATATTATAAGTTATATTTTATTAAGGTTATAAATCTTTTAAAAGGGTAAGTTATTTAATATAAGGTAAATCTTATAGTCCTAGTAGCTATACTGCAGTATCTTTATCTTAAGTTCCTCCTTAAATAGTTTCTTATAGATATAATACTCCTTTAGTATATTCTTAAGTCTATTTATTATTTTCAGTTGCTATTATAGCTATTTATTTAGCGCTTATAGCTAGTTCTTAAAAGTTATAATAGTCCTTTTAATTTTTCTTACTCTGCCTTACTCTTATTTGCATTATATTTCTTTTAAAGGGGGGTAAAAGCTTAATTTACTCTTAACTTTACTATTAAGTTTAATTAAAGTTTAAGATCTTATTTCTTTATTTATTTTTAAATCAGTTAATTTATTATTAAAGTAATCTTCTATTTAGTTAATTTAGCTAATTCTCTAATTAATATCTTAAGGGTTATAATAATATAACTATAAGTATTTTAATATTAAATTATAGCCTAATATAAAAATAATATTAATACTAATATTCTATCTTTAAGTTCTAATAAATATCTTAAGGTAATTAATCTTATAAGTAATAAGTCCTCTATTATATAAGAATAGTTATCCCTTTAAGTTTCTTATTAAGTAAAGGTAAGTTTTAGTCTTTTATAGTAGCTTTAAGCAGTTAACTATTTTAAGGTTAATTGCATTAATATTAGCTATATAGTCTACTAGTGCTATAAGCTATATTCTTTTAATTTATACTTTTAGTTTTAAGCAGTTTCTTTAACTATTCTTAATTACTTATAGAGCTCTTAAGGGTATTATAATATCCCTATTACTCTTATTACTATATTATAGCTCTACTAATATAGTAAGCTATTATTTTTTCTTTAGCTAGAGTAATATAAGTTATATTCCTTATTATAGTATAGGTTATTATCTAGATATTTATATTCTTATTTTAGTTCTTCTTAGCAGTCTCTATTAAGTTACTAGTCTTATAATTCCCTTTATTTATAGAGTTATAGTTTATAGGGCTTAGGAGTAGGGCTATAATCCTTATTTTCTCTTATATCTTATCTCTATTTCTAAATTAGTTATTTATTATCTAGTTCTTCCGCTATATAGGTATTTTACCTCTATTAGTCTACTTATCTTCCTTTTTTAATATAGTTTAATACCTTATTTTAAGTAATTCAGTTAGACTTTAAGTATACTACCTAGTAGTTATTATATTTCTAATAAATATAGTATCCTACTACTTTAATAGGTATATAGGCTTTCTAATATATATATTCTTTAATAGCAGTAGGGAAATAGTTATAGTTAATCTTATTTAGTTTATAGAGTTTACAGTAGTATATAGTATAGGATATCTAAGAAATTTAAGTGTATTTAGGGCTGGCAGGGTATCTTTAAAGTTCTCCTATTGCAATTAGTCGCTTTAACGCTACTTGGCTGCTTTCTGCTTCCTTGCGAGTTATAGTGCAGATATATATATTATTATCTTATTCAGTCTTAGCTTTTTCCTATACTAATTTCTAGTATATTTATTATATATTATCCTATTATTAGGATCCTACTTTATTATATTATAGGGTTATTTTATTAAACTAAGGGTCTGGCTTAGTTTCTTTATATAGTTCCCTAGTAAGGTATTAGAAGTTTACTTTATTAATAAGTTTTCTAGCGCTAGTATAATTAAGGTTATTATAGTAAAGCCTAGATTGTGTTATTTATATTAGGATATTATTAATTTAGGTTATCTCCTTAGGTATAAGTTAAATATCTAAGTGAGGGATATCTCTTTTTCCTTTATAAGTAACTGTAATAGTAATATTATTATTATTAGTTATTACTATTTCTAGTACTAGGCTCTATTATGCCTTTCTAGTTAATTATATAGCTATTTAGAGTTTATTCCCTTTTAAGTAAGTGCTTTATATATTCCTTCCTTTTAGTATAGGTTAATACTTCTAGTTAGTTTTTATAAGGTTATAGCATTCTTATTTATAATATCCCTTTTTTCTATAGTTCTAGCATATTAGTAGTAGTCTATTAGTTTAAGTAGCTGCAATATTTATTAGTCCTGCCTAAGTTCTATAGGAAGTATTAGTTTAGTATAGCCTTCCTTAATTAGTGTTATTCCTATTGTTATTTTAATGTTAATTCCAGTTAGGTCAGTAGTAACTTCCTTTGCGGTTTACTTATTTTTCTTTTTATTATTTATATTATTGCGTATTAATATCTATAATAATGCTAGCAAGGGCATTTAAATTTATAGGTTTCAGTCTAATATTAACTAATATATCTTTAACTTTTTCCTTAAGTCTAAGGTAGATTTAGTCTATATATACTGCTTTATTTTAATTGAGTTTAGATATTAAATAGCGGTATTTAGATAGGTAGGCAGCTATAATGCCTATTTATTATAGGGCCCTAATCTTAGTTTCTACTTCTTATTTCTTATTAGCTAGTCTAAATGCGCTAATAAGTTCCTACTTAAAGTATTTATATTTATTATATACTTAGCGTATTATTTCTTAGCGTTTATCTAGGGGATTATTAATATAGTTATAGATAATAGGTTCTATAAGTCTTTAGGCCTTTCCCTTAAGGAGGCTTATTGCATGTTAGGTTCTTATTTCTTTAGTGTAAAACTGAATTAGGTAATACATTTAGTAACTATAAACTGCAGTAAGGAATCCCTAGAGTTAATCTGTATTGCCGTTATAGAGTTTAGGCTGTTAAGGTCTAAGGATTTCTCTAGGGTCTTTCCTAGTAATTGTAAGTGCTATAGTATATTTAATATGCTCCTTATAGAGCTTCTGGCTCTACTTAGCTTATTCTCTAAGTCCTTAAGCGATCTCTATTAGGTTAGCTATATTTACCTCTAGTCCTTTAATCTTTCTTTTAGCTATAATAGTATTAAATTTAACTGCATTAAGGATCTTATTATAATACTTATTAAGGATTTAGATTTTATATTTAAGTTTCTTAATTTTATCTTTATAAGAGTTAAGGATAATAGGTATAATTTTATCCTTATTATTATTATTAGTATTTATATCTCTAAGGTCCTCTTTAAGAGTTAGCTAAGTGCTAATAGGAGTTACCTTATAGTAAGGGTTACTCTAGGCAGTAATAAGACAGTTAGAAGTATTAAGGGCTATTATATAAAGTATTACTTAATATAAATATAGTATAGTCTAAATAAGAGCTATTAATATATAATAAGTTAAGTTTCTAAGGGATAAACTAGTTTATATTAAGTTTATATTAGCAGATATATAGGGCATTACTAAGTAATAGTAAAGTATTATATCTCTTAATAGTAAATAAAGCAGGTTAAGTATATTTAAGTAAAGAAGTCTTATTAATAGCTAGTAAGCTAACTATACTAATACTAAGGTAGATATATATATACTTATAGAGGCTTACGGTATAAAGTAAGGCTTATATTGTGAGTTCCTAGCTTACATCGTGAGCCCAGGCTTACGCCGTAAGTCTGTTCGTGAGCTGTAAGTCGCAGATCCTGGCGGCTTACGGTCTGACTAATCTAGTAGGGGTGGAAGTAGTTTATAATTAGAGGAAAATAATGGGGCTTTGGTGGTCATATGTTGGGTCGTGACACTGCCGGTTTCTAGTTTATCATTTGAGACTTACTCTCAGGGGGATACCTATCGGTCATTAACGGCAAGCTTCTCTTGTAAAAGATACCCTATCATTAGGGAGGCTATCAATAGTGTTATATGGAACTGAATGGTTTCATTGGATTCTACAAATGGACCTCAGGACGTTTTATTGGACGTGATGTCAACGATAAGGTTGTTGCTAAAGCCCCAAAACAGGGGCCCAAGCAGCTTATTGCAGCCTCACCTCAAGCAGGCGGGGGTCATCATATCTCCATCGTTCATACAGCCAACAACTATCCGCTACCGCAAATCTACGAGCTATTTCCGTTGAAAGTTGAAGACGATCCGTACCTCTTGGTACTAGGTTCAAAGGGACGGACAGTACTGTGGGAGTTTGAGCAGATCGAACCTCCACCGCAATGACCGTATGTGTCATTGGTGTTGGGCTAATTTCGTATTGCAACTGTAGCGTATCTTACTAAGTCCAATAAAGCGAGGTGTTATCGGCCGCAATGGAAGTGGGAGGTTAAATAATGATGTAGGGTACACGAATTAAGGTGGCACCAAGATCACGGATCCAAACCCAGACACTGCATTGCTGATTATAAACTTAAAGATGAAAATCCAAACATCAATTCGGCAATTTCATCCCACCGAGATTCAAAGTCTTCATCTCACTCTGGAGATACTCGATCGCGAGACGCAAAGTTTCTTTACCCCCATAACAAGCACCACTCTCAATACGCTGTGCCAAACCGCTCACGGTTGAGAAGCTTTATGGAGGTTTCCCTGCGCTGCTACCCTTCGTCAGGGTCAATGGACAATGAAACGATATTTCATTCGGTATATTCAGAGCCACAGTTAAAGGTCTCTTAGAATGAATGTTTGACGGTAAGTGTTGTTGGAGGGCCTTAGGACTGTATGTGCGGGTACGTCTGGATGGGCAAAGGGGGCATTGTGTAAAACCCCTTACAACACCCAGTCGCTGGTTGATTGCTTTAGTGAGGACTGAAATACTAGGAATACTTGAATTCGGACTTCGTATTGGCGACGGATAGGATTCAAAGAATTCCGTAGACGTTGGAGTCAGTAGTGGACTGCTTGTTGACGATGTCGAAGTCTCAGACACGTCATTGTCCAATAACCGTATGCTTGAGCCTTGGGTTGTGATGATACCTCTTACGTCGTTCTTGACAATGGCTGCATTTTCAGAAAGAAGCGTTAGATAGCACGAGTATTTCAAGATAACAAAGGAGCAGAATAACAGTAACAAGGAGGAGTGATCAACAGCAGATCTTTGTATTTACAGGTTGGAGAGGGGGAAGACAAAATTATAATGCCGGTATGACACGTTGAGTAGCATACGGTATTTTGAGTTTATTTGTTGCTTTACACCTGGGCATTCACATGAGACAGTAGATTACTTAATTTATTAAACTTAGTAAGTATTAACTCTAAATATTAAGTCTTAGTCTAGGCTCTTATAATTAAGTTAATAATTATTTTTATTATAGTTATATCTATTTTAAATATAATATAGCATTTTTAGCTATTTTTAAATTAAGCCTTATTTTATGGATTATTTTATTTATAATTTTTAAAATTTTATTATTATAATATAAATATTTAAATAGTACTATGTAACAGTTACACCTAACTGTTAGGCTACAGGGTAAAAGATCAGGCTATAATTACTATACGAGCAGTTACAGTAGTGCTTACAGCTGCCTATAGAAGCCTTGTAGCGCTGTTACAGTAACCAATCGTAATATATAATACCTTTGAGGTAAACTAATTATATATAAACTATTTTAATAATTAATATATATAATAAGCGAGTGCTCTAGACAAGCGAGTACTCTACTAATCTATAATGTATTTAATAAGCAAGTATAACAGATAAGTAAATATAATAAGAATCTTAACTATTATTAAATAATATATAATAAAAATATAATAAATTATCTAATTAATTAAAATTACTTATTATATTTTTCTCTAGATGCTTTTAGAACTATCTAATAGGTCTTTATATTATATTTAGTCTTATTATATAATGTATTTAATAAGCAAGTAAGTTAGATAAGTAAGTAAGTTACTATATTTCTTACCTTAAAAGCCCTTTTTTAAACTTTTCTTAAAAGGTCAATTTAGCTCTAAAATAGCTAAAATATATAATAGAATATATTTAACTACTATATCTTTATATATTACTTTTATAAAAATAATAAGTATTTTCTCTATAAAGTTATATAATAAAGTCTATTTACACTATAAAATACACTATATATTAAGGTTTTATATAAAAAATAAAATAAATAAAAATCTTTTAAAAATATTAATTAGTATAATTAACTATATTAAGTATAATAATATACTTTTAAGATTTTTAGCTATTTTATTTATAAGTTAGAACTCTATAAAGTAAGCTATTTTTATATTATATAGTATAGTAACTTACTTACTTATTTAACTTACTTACTTATTAAATATATTATATTATAACATGCTTAATAAGTAAGTAGGCTAAATAAGTAAGTAAGCTATAAAATCCCTTACTTTATATTAATACTATTAAATTAGTTAAATCTTAACTACTATAAATATTATAATCTTTAAATAAAGCTAGAATCCTCTTTACCCTTTAGGCTCTTTAAAATAATTAAAAACTTATAGTCTAATAAGTAGTAGGTATCTATAAAGTCAGCCGTACTAGCTTAAGTTACTATTAGTATAGTATTAAATTGAGATACAATTTTATTTTAAAATTGTAGAAACTATCTAATTAGGAATAATAGATAGTAATTTAATTTATTCTAGACCTAGATTTATAAGGATTTCCCTTACAACTGTTATATATAAAAGAAATAGCTAATTCTCTACTTACTAATTATAATACATTATATATTAGTAAGCGCTAGGCTTATAACTTTATATAGTAATAACTAAAGCTAAAAATATATTAATCTTAAAGATATAACTATTAGAGAGCTAAATATAAAGATCTAACTATTATTTATAGTTAATTTTAGCTTATAGAGAATATAATTATAAAATATAGTATTTAATTAAATAATATTTAAAACTTTAATAAGACTGGCTTTATAATAGGTATAATTAAGCTTAGAATAGTTATTATAAGCTTATATAAGTAGGGAAGACTAAAATAAGTATAGCTTAAAGATTATAAATAGATAACTATAATTCTAGGGGTTAATATAGAAAGTCAATTAATCCTACTATTTATTATTAGATTAGGCTAATATTACCTTAAGAATTAGTACTAAAAATATAATCTCCCTAGCAATTAGGTTATTATATTAAGCTAAAATAGATAGACTAATAACTAACTTAATCTTAACTAGCTAAAGCACTTTAATTAGTCTATATCTAAGCGATTAGTTAGTTAGTATTACCTCTTAATCCTTAATAGTTATAAAAGTTATTACTCTATTAAATTTAAAGAATATTATAAAGAGAATAAGATTATTATACTTTATATATAATAGGTAGAGTTTCCAAGGTATAAACTAGTCCATACTAGGTTTATATTAGCAGATGCATAGGGCATTACTAAATAATAGTAAAGTATTATATCTCTTAATAGTAAATAGAGCAGGTTAAGTATATTTAGGTAAAGAAGTCTTATTAATAGCTAGTAAGCTAACTATACTAACTGGTTCTATCTAAAGGTATATATACTTAAGGGGTTTACTAGGGTAAGAGTAAGCTTCTAGAGGGAGCTTATAATATCCTAGGTAAGCTTTAGTAAAAAGCTTATAGTCTCTTAAGTAAGCTATAAGGTAGGCTCACGCTAGTGCAAGTAAGCTTCTTAGTAATTAGTAAAGAGTAATAGGGTATATATAATATAAGCGCTAAGTTATAATATAATATCTTTCCTTTAAAGGGTCTTATCCTTAAGGCCTATATAACTTATTCTTCTATTAATATTCTACTTATAAGTTTAACTTAAACTTATATTTATTATATTAAGCTTTATTAAGTGTAAATTAAATTCTTTTAATAATAATCTTTTACCTTCTATTAAGAAATATTATTAAACCGCTAAAGGTATTACTTAGTTTAGTATAGAAGTTATACCTTATTCTTATTATATAAGGTATAGTATCGCTTATAAAATAATTATAAGTAAGAAGAAGTATAGTCTTTATATATCTTTTAGTTATTTATGCAATATAACCGGTATACTGCTAAATTCTTATAAGTCTAGTTACCCTTATTATTTATTAGCTTCTTTAATAACTTTTATAGTAACTTATATTATAAATAAGGCTAAACGCCTAGAGGAATAAAAAGCTACTACTAAGGAATTATTATTAGCTTATTAAGAAGCTCTTTATATTACTTAGCGAGAGCTAAATAAGTCTTTATCCTAACTTGAGACTTATTAAAAACGCAAGAAAGATCTGGTTTCTCAGGGGGTTAAGATAACCTATTAAGGTCTTAATTCCTTAGATAAGCTAGAGGCAGCAGAGCATACAGAGTCCTCTAAGGAGCAGTTAGTTATAGAGGATATTTATTTATTAGTTTATTTTAATATATTAGATTTTAGTTTCCTTAATTTTTCTAATATTAATAAAAGTTCCTTAAGAGTTATTAGGTATTAAGTAGGTATTTTAGTAGTTCCTATATATTTTTATTTTCTAGGTAGTCCTTCTATTTAATTAAGTATTTTATTTATCTATTTCTCTTATATATCTCTCTAATTGCTTCTGCTTTATAGGTTTCTAGTCTATTAATTTCTTTTAGTTTATTACTAATCTTAACTTAAATTATATTAGCAGCTAATTTAAGTAAGGAAATATAAAAGATTAGATAGATCCTAACTTTTAATAGCAGATTCAGTTTATAATTATTTTCTAAGATTTTTTATAGGATTTTATAAGGTCTAATATACTTAAAGTCTAATTTATATATTAGTCTTTTTATTATAATATTTTTTATTAATAGGTAAACTATCTCTCCCTCTCTAAAGGTTAGTCTCTTAATCCTTTTTATATTATAGTATTTCTCTATTTATTTTTATATAAATTCTAGTTTACTTCTTATTTCTTTATATAGGTTTTTTATATCTTCTGCCTTAATTCTAGCGGTAGAGTTATTTAATAGGGTTTCTTAGGCAGTATAGTAACTATTAGGTATAAATCTAAAGTTAGTATAAGCTGGTGTTAATCTCATGCTCTTATTATAGGTAGTATTATAAGCTAGTTATATAATAGGTAGCTTTTTAACCTAATTATCTTATTTATAATTAATATAGTATTATAAATATTATTTTAAAACTTAATTTATATATTCTATTTATCTATCTACTTATAGCTAAAATGCTATAGTAAGTTAGTAATTAAGTCCTAAATAGGATATAAGTGCCTATTAAAACTTAGCAGTAAATATTAGTCCTCTATTTAATAGGAATTCTTATAGTAGGCTATATATACTAATAATATACCTATAAAAGATATAAGCGAGTTCTTCTATATCTATTAATTCTCTATAAGGTAAATAATAGGAAAATTTTATAAGATAATCTATAATAACTATAATGCTATTATAGAAGATTCCAGTTAAAGGTTCTTCTAATAGGGGTAGCTTAGTAATAAAGTCTATTATAATTAAATCCTAAGGTCTCTAAGCAACTGGGAGTGCTTATAGTATTCTATAAGGCTTATGCCTTTATAACTTAATCTGCATGTAAATATTATATTATTTAATAACAGTTTCTACTAATTTCTTTATATTAAGCTAGTTATAGTAGCTCTATAGTCATTTAAGGGTCTTTATAATGCCCTGGTGTCTATATAGGGGATATTTATATATTTCCTATATTAATTGTTTATATTATTCTCCCTCTATATAACCTTCTAGGTCTAGGGTCCTATATATTATTCTAGCGATTATTCTTACTAGTTAGGTAAACTGATATTCTCCTTTTATATTAAGCTTAAGGACTTATTCCTTAGCTTTTATTATACCAGTATTATAATCTAGTCTTTAGCTAATAGTATCTATATAGCTATTATCTAATCCTTTATAGTATATAATTATAAAGTTAAATTTATATAGATATTTTATATAATAGAGTTATTATTAATTCAGTTCTTAGGTAGTTATAAAGTGTAAAATATTCTAGTAGTTAATATAGACTTTAATCTAATAGAGACTTCCTATAAGGTAGTATTTAAATTCCTTAAAGTAATTAATAATAGCTAGGAATTCCTTATTATAGATAGGGTAATTAAGTTTAACTCTATATAGTTTATATAAGTAAAAGGCTATTAGGTATAATCTTCCTTTATTATCTTATTAACTGATCTATCTCCTTAAGGTAAAGTCTAATAAGTCTATTTCTAACTCTATTTCTTTCTTAGAGTTAAATATAATTAGGACTGGTTCTTTAAGGATTGCATCGCATAATTATTTAAACGCATCTTATATATCTTTCAGCTAGATAAACTTACAGTCCTTCTTTATAAGTTTTATAAGGGGGTTTATAATTTTACTGAAATCTTTAATAAATTATTAATAGTAATTAGTAAAGCCTAAAAAGCTTTATACTGTTTTAATATCTATAGGCTTTAGCTAATTTTTAACTATAGCGATTTTCTTTTAATCTATTTAGATTTCTCCTAGTAAGATAGTATAGCCTAGGAAGTTAACTTTAGTAATATAAAAGTGACTTTTCTTTAGTTCTACTAGTAAATTTATATCTTATAGTGCTTTTAGGACCTTATAAATATATTCCTTATATTCTTCTTTATTATTTAAGAAGATTAAAATATTATTTAAGTAGTAAACTATAAAGATATTAAGGTACTATTATAAAATATTATTAATTATCCTTTAGAAAGTTATTAAGGTATTAGTAAGTCTAAAAAGTATAATTAAGTACTTAAATAGTCTGAATTTTATTCTAAAGGCAGTCTTCTATTTATTGCCTTCCTTAATGCGAATTAAGTTATAGGCTCCTTTAAGGTTAAGGGCAGTAAAGATTTATTTTCCCTATAGGCAGTCCTTAAGTTTTATAATAAGCAGAAGTAGTATTTAATCCTTAATAGTAAGAGTATTTAATTGCCTATAGTTTATAATAAGTTATAGTTTTCTATTTTTCTTAAGTATAAATATAATAGGAAATCCTATAGTAAATATTAATATTTATATATTACCCTTATATAGTTCTTTATTTAAATATTCTCTTAATATTATAAGTTATATTTTATTTAAGTTATAGATTTTCTAAAAGGGTAAATTATTTAATATAAGGTAAATCTTATAATCCTAGTAGCTATACTATAGTATCTTTATTTTAAGTTCCTCTTTAAATAGTTTCTTATAGATATAGTACTCCTTTAGTATATTCTTAAGTCTATCTATTATTTTTAGTTATTATTATAGCTATTTATTTAGTGCTTATAGCTAGTTCTTAAAAGTTATAATAGTCCTTTTAATTCTTCTTACTTTGCCTTTTTCTTATTTATACTATATTCCTTCTAGAGGTAAATAAAAGCTTAATTTATACTATACTTTACTATTAAGTTTAATTAAAGTTTAAGATCTCTTTTCTTTATTTATTTCTAAATCAGTTAATTTATTATTAAAGTAATTTTCTATTTAATTAATTTAGCTAATTCTCTAATTAATATCTTAAGGGTTATAGCAGTATAACTATAAGTATCCTAATATTAAATTATAGCCTAATATAGGGATAATATCAGTATTAATATTCTATCTTTAAGTTTTAATAAATATCTTAAGGTAATTAATCTTATAAGTAATAAGTCCTCTATTATATAAGAATAGTTATCCCTTTAAGTTTCTTACTAAGTAAAGGTAAATCTTAGTCTTTTATAGTAGCTTTAAGCAGTTAACTATTTTAAAGTCAATTATATTAATATTAGCTATATAGTCTACTAATACTATAAGCTATATTCCCTTAATTTATACTTTTAGTTTTAAGCAGTTTCTTTAACTGTTCTTAGTTACTTATAGAGCCCTTAAGGGTATCCTTATATCCTTTCTACTCTTATAGCTATACTATAGCTCTACTAGTATAGTAGGCTATTATTTTTTCCCTAGTTAAAGTAATATAGGTTGTATTCTTTATTATAATATAGGTTATTATTTAGGTAAGTATTTTCTTACTTTAGTTCTTTTTAGTATTCTTTAGTAAATTACCAGTCTTATAGTTCCCTTTATTTATAGAGTCTTAATTTATAGGGCTTAAGGGTAGGGCTATAATCCTTATCCTCTTTTATACTCTATCTTTATTCTTAAATAAGTTATTTATTATTTAGTTCTTTTACTATATAGATATTTTATTTCTATTAATTTACTTATTTCCCTTTTTTAATATAGTCTAATACCTTATTTTAAGTAATTTAGTTAGACTTTAAGTATACTACCTAATAGTTATTATACTTCTAATAAATAAAGTACCTTACTACTTTAATAGGTATATAGGCTTTCTAGTATATATATTCTTTAATAGCAGTAAGGAAGCAGTTATAGTTAATCTTATCTTATTTATAGAGTTTACAGTAGTATATAATATAAGATATCTATAAGATTTATATATAGTCTAGGCTTATAGGGTATCTTTAAAGTTCTTTTATTGCAATTAGTTATTTTAGTACAGCTTAGCTACTTTCAGCTTCCTTTTAAGTTATAGTATAGATATAGATATTATTATCTTATTTAGTTTCTGCCTTTTCTTATGCCAGTTCTTAATATATCTACTTTATATTATTTTACTATTAGGATCCTAATTTATTATATTGCAAGGTTACCTTATTAAACTAAAGGTCTAGCTTAGTATCTTTATATAGTTCCCTAGTAAGTATTAGAAGTTTACTTTATTAATAAGTTTCTTAGCGCTAGTACAGTTAGGATTATTACAGTAAAGCTTAAATTGCTTTAATTGTATTAAGATATTATCTATTTAGGTTATTCCTATAGGTATAAGTTAGATATCCTATTAAGGGGCAGTTCCTTTTCCTTTATAGGTAACTGCAATAGTAATATTATTATTATTAGTTATTACTATTTTTAGTATTAGGCTCTATTATGCCTTCTTAGTTAATTATATAGCTATTTAGGGTTTATTCCCTTTTAGGTTAATACTTTATATATTCCTTCCTTTTAGTATAAGTCAGTATTTCTAATTAGTTTTTATAGGGTTATAGCATTCTTATTTATAATATCCCTTTTTTCTATAGTTTTAGTATATTAGTAATAGTCTATTAGTTTAAGTAGCGGCGATATTTATTAGTCCTACCTAAGTTCTATAGGAAGTATTAACTTATTAGGGCCTTCTTTAGTTAGCTTATTATCTCTAGTTGCCTTACTGGTTTAGGATAAATGCAGTGTGTTTCCTTGCTGCTGCCTTCTCCCTTTATTATTTATACTGTTATTTATCGATTTTAATAGCTATAGTAATATATACATTTAAGTCTTTTAGGCAGTCTTTCTTAAATAGAGTATTTTAAACTTCTTCTTTTAGTCCTTAATAGTAGACTTCTATAAGGGCATTATTATCCTATTAGGTTTTATATATAAGTTACTAGAATTATATAGAGTATTTTATATATAATTTTACTTATTTCTATTATAGCTTATTATTCTTTATTAATAGTTTTAAAGTTAGCCTTTAAGGCTTTCTTAAAGTTTTTCTAATTTATAAAGATTTCCTAGGTTTTATTATCCTAGATAAGTTTATTATTCTCTAGATAGTCCCTAAGGATAGGTTTAAACCAGTTTTATATAGAGCCCTAAATAAGGGGTGCTATAAAAAGGAGCTTCTTTTCTAGTAAGTTAATACATTTAGGGAAGAGCCAGAAGTATCCTTTTATTTAAGTAATAAAGGGTATAATATCAGCCGATTTTCCTATAAACAGTTCTAAGGTAACTACCTTTATATATTCTCTTAGATTGCAGTTATTAACCTATTCTTTAGTGGCTTTTTTACTTTTCTTAGCTTTTTCTTTCTTAAGTTCCTTAATAATCTTCTTAAGGTTTTTAAGTTTAACTGCCATTTTAGTATTACTTAGTAGGACATTTATATAAGTAGTATTAAGAGCTATTATATAAAGTATTACTTAATATAGATACAGTACAGTCTAAATAAGAGCTATTAATATATAATAGGTAGAGTTTCTAAGATATAAACTAGTCTATATTAGGTTTATATTAGCAGATATATAGGGTATTACTAAGTAATAGTAAAGTGTTATATCTCTTAATAGTAAATAGAGTAGGTTAAGCGTATTTAGATAAAGAAATCTTATTAATAGCTAGTAAGCTAACTATATTAACTGGTTCTATCTAAAGGTATATATACTTAAGGGGTTTACTAGAGTAAGAGTGAGCTTCTAGAGGGAGCTTATAATATCCTAGGTAAGCTTTAGTAAAAAGCTTACAGTCTCTTAAGTAAGCTATAGGGTAGGCTCACGCTAGTGCAAGTAAGCTTCTTAGTAATTAGTAAAGAGTAATAAGGTACATATAATATAAGCGCTGAGTTATAATACTATATACCTACTTATACCTCTTATTTACTTTAGCCTCTTAATATAAAGTGCTTTAAGCTACTAAAAAAGGCATATAGTTAAGAAATAGACTATCTAATAAGATACTCTATAAACTATATCTCTAAGACTAAGTTCTTTCTTACCTTTTATATTACCTATAAAGCTGCTATTATAGAAAGTAATATTAAGGGAGATTTTAAAGGAGCTAGGCTTACTCTTTTTAACTTAAAAAGCGTTATTTTAAAGCTTAATATATAGCTATAGACCCTAATGCCTCCTAAAGAGGAGATTAAACCTTTAACCCTTTAGACTTTAAGGACCTTAAAGATAATACTAGAGACCTAATTTTACTTTAAGTATCTATAAGAAAGGATTAAAAATCATAAGAGTAGCTCCTTAGACTTAATTATTAAAGCTATTAGGCATTTTAAAAAGGTAATAACTATTCTTATCTATAAGATAGTCTTACTAGAGGATAAGCTTTAATAAGTTAAATAAGAGAATAGGATAATAAGGTAATACTAAAAGGGAAAAAGGAGTAAAGTATAGAAAGGAGAGCCTTTAACTGTAAAAGAGGCATTATAGGTAATTAATCAGATAGATATTAATATGCAAGTAGTAGCTAAATCCTTAAGAAGTAGCTATTAAGTAAGGTCAGAGCGACTAGGTAGTTAGCGTTATAGTAAGTGTAGAAAGGCCAGGTATAATATAAGGACCTATTAAGAGGTAATTAAGGTTAATAGGAAAGAATATAATAACTAGTTTTAACTAATTAGATATATTATAGTAGTTTTATTATCACTTTAATATAGAAGGTTAAGATTTATAGCCTACTTACTTATCTGGCCTACTTACTTATTAAGCATATTATTATTAAATACTTAATTTAATTAATTTTCTTTAATTACTATTTCTTAATAGTTTATTTACTACTTATATATTAATATCTATTTAATTAATTTTACTTTAATTATTTTTTATAATTACTTTATTATTATTTTATAATTAAATTCTTTTAACTTTTTTTTTTAATTAAAAGTTATATTTTCTTTTTAATATTTTTAAATTTTAACTTATAGTAATATTATTTTTTATATTTTTTTTTAATATTTTAATATTAAACTAAATAGTATTAATAATAAACTTTAAAGAGCTATTTTTATATCTTTTTATTTATCTCTAAAGGTATTTTAAATAAAAATTAGCCTTAAAGACTATTTTTAATATCTTTAAGGTCTAAAGTTAAGCCTAGCTAATATCCCCTTTAGGTAATATAAAAGTCTATAGCTATATATTAAGCTCTAAGATTGTAACTTTTAAGTTAAAAAGAGTAAAACTAGCTCCTTTAAAACCCCTTTTAATATTTAATTTAATTATAGTCTTTTAAAATATAATATAAAAAGCTAGAAAGAACTTAATCTTAAAAATATAAGTTATAGACTATTTAATTAGTTTCTCTATTTCTTAATTATAAGCCTTTTTAATAGCCTAAAGCACCTAATATTGCTGTGTGTGCATTAACGCTGTGGCTTATTTCAGGGCTTATTTCAGACAACTCGCCAAAGATCTTTATCGCTAACGGATTAATGATATTAATATCCGTAAGCTTGCAATAGATGACCCTGACTAGCCTTGGGGAGTTATGATGACCCGCCATAATAGACAGTAACGCGAACCTATGGAACATCCCAGTGTTTCTGTTAGTGCCTGTTATAGACGTTTAGCAGATACATATAACTTCATGATAGACGTGTCGCAGATACAACAGACACCACTAATGAACTCCTCTATGTCTAAGACCACGTCTATACGCCAAGGACCCCAATAAAAACGCGCATCCTATAAGGAGATCCCTATAGCTCAAGACAATCTGGTGAGGCTGAGCTTTCACAGTGTATGAAGTACTCAGTGCAAAGACGCAATCTGGACTGTAAATAGGATTGACCCGGCAGGGTCTTGGGTGCTAACTTGTTTTTATTCCTCCAGTGATAAGTTCATACTTTAGAACCCCTGCTAGCCTTATGGAGTCCAAGTCCATGTACCTTCGATATGGTTTTCTTTGCTAACAAACTGTAAGTCTTAATGACTTTGAAGAATATCCAACTTACTCTATCTATGCTATGTAAGCTTTTCCTAGATCTAAAGGAAACAAATACCCCTGCTCCCGAGCCTACTAGGCTACCTTGTTATAAGTTAAGCTGACACTGCTATTCTTTTTATAAACGAGATATCAGTCTCTAAATATTATTGTGACAAACCAGCTATAGATATAGGGATGCAACTCTCATAACTCTACCAGCTGAAGAACTGCGTCGATAATCTCTTCAGCCGCAGTAGCGAAGAACGCATGGCTTGCCTTCTCAACTGTAACTACCCTACTAATACCCCTTACAGCTGCATATGTCTCCTGGCCTGTTCGAGGCATAACACAATCAGCCCCACAAATAATATAACCAGCCGTTCCTTTAAAGTTCTTATCTACAAGCGGAGAATAAGTAATTAGCATATTTATGCTATTTAGGGCTTAATATTTAAGCAGTGAAATATAATAATCGGCTTCTTTATTAGGAATATTATAATATATTGCTTCCTTTGCCCCTATAAATCTGACCTAGCCGGTTATCTCCTAAATACAGTTTATTAGCTCCAGAGGTAACTAGGATCAGGCATTATAAGTCATATATATCGTAATCTATAAATAGAGGGAGATTCTTTAAGTCTATGCCTATTATTTCTAGGGTCATTTTTCCCTCAATTGGTATTACAGCCGAAATATAAATTAGGCTCGTTATACTACCTTTCTTACCGGCTTATTCTTATTCCTTCTTGCTCAACCCTTAGATAGCCTGCGAACTATATATCCTACTATAAGAATGCATTAGTATAATAAGATCCTTGCCTTCCTCAATAAGGGGAAGTAGAATATTAGTCTGTAGAGATATCGCATTATCTTAATATATCCTATTTATGTTATGTAGTCCTAGTGCATCTTAGCTTATAAATTAGTAACCTTTTTATATTAAGATTTTCTTAATAGAATTAAATAACTTAGCAGTATACTATATACCTAGTATAGTAATAATAGTTAGAAGCATTTTAAAAAATAAAAAGAAGAAAAGATATAAAAATATAACTATATAGCTAATATGTTTATTAGTAGCGTAATAAGGATTTATAGCTTTATAGTTAGAGCTAATAGACTTAAGATATTAACCTATTTAGTTCGTTTTTAAATTTCCACTATTAGCAGTAGCAAGTCATGCGCTACTAGTATACCCTAGTTGCTAAAACTCACTTTAAACCTTATTTCTAATTATAATAGGAGTTATAGCCGATAATTATTCTAGATTAATAGACTGGCTTTACCTTATCTACTCTAAGTGCCTTAGAGCTAACTTTTTAGTCCTTTTCTTAATAGTTTCTTTATATAAATTAATAAAATAGCTGCTAATAGAGATAATATTATCTATAATAAGGCATTTCTTAATAAAAACTGGCAGAATAAGGTTTATATAACTTATATTATATTTTTTATTTTAATAATAATAATTATACCTTATTAGTTCTTTTTATTAAGACTGACTAAGAAAATATTATCTTAGGATAATTGGCTTATATATTTTACTGCAGTAAGTTATTTACTTCCTTAAAACCAGATATAGATAATAATAATTTATAAAGTTTAATACTATAGGAGTCTTTATTATAAGTATGCTTTAGCTTTAGTTTAATTTAAGAAGGCATTTTACTTAAGTAATATAAGATAACTTAAATAATATTTAAAACTTCTTTAAGGCTATTATTATAAATAAGATTATATATATAACAGCTTTAGCTTATATAAGACTATTACTTATAGCTTTTTATTACTATATTTTTAATATCTTAAGTATATAATATTTCCTTTACAGTTTTATTATTTTTATTATTATTTAGGCTATCTTAACAGTAAGGCAGATTAGAACTAAGCGCTATAGGCAGTGCTGATATATAATAGTATGTTCCTTTAATTCGGACTTACTGGCTTATTTTAAGCTTCTGGGATAGTATAAACCAGAATTGCATTAACCTTTTAAAATTCTATATTAAAGTCGCAATTAGTAGTATTATTAGTAACTTTAGTTTAATACTTATTTCTCTGCTATATATTTAGATACTTAAGGTACCTTTATACTATAAGATCTTAATTATAATAATGCTAGTCTTTAGCAGTTTATAAGTATATCCCTAGTTACTATACTACTAGATACTAAATATATAAGTGCTTGCTTTATTACTATTATTTGCCTTACTAAAGTTATTATAGTAGATTTAATAGACCTAATATAAGGTACTATTAATCTAATAATTTAAATCAGTCTTAAAGTCTATAGGTATTTTATTTCTATTTCTAAATAGATTTAAATATAATACTAATGCTAGTAGTGCTATTATATATTACTGCCTCCTAATATTATATTTACTTATTAGATTTATTTAGAATAAGCTAGGCTTAAAGTAATTAAGTTTAACTGGAAATAGCAATCTATTAAAGCCTACTTTTAAGGGAGTAAGTACTTAGAGAAATAAATCTCATTAAAGTTTAAGACATTTAATAAATAGTATCCTTCTATTAAATATAGATAAGGTTAAGTTAATAAAGTATATATACTATAAGCTGCATTTAGAAAATATATATAGATAGTCTTAAGATTTAATTAATATATATTAATAAGTTTAGGTATTTTAAACCCTCACTTATTGCCTTATACCCCTACTAGCTCCTCTTTTATTAAAAAAGGGATAGTATTTTAAATATCCCTATAGACCTTAATTAAAAGTTTATTGCAAACTAATGACATTTTGTAATTTACTATATTATAGACTTTTTATCTATACTCTAATTAATTATTTTACGCTGCCTTTTATTTTTAATATAGGTTCTTAAATACTATTAGTATATTAGAAAGGTTAGCCGCTTTAAGTAGAAAGAATAAAAATAGTAGGTTATTTTATGCCTTTTAAGCTATCTTTTCTATTACTTACTATTTAAAATACTAATATATAATTTTAGGTAATTCTACTATTATATTATATATATCTTTCCTTACTACTTACTTAAAATATTATAATACCTTACCTCTTATCTTAATTCTATAATATTACTTTCCTATTAATAATATAAAACCCCTTCTTAAGCTATATTAATAGTGCCTATATCTTCTCTTTATTATTACTAATTATCTCCTAAAGGTATTATTAATTTTAATATATAGCTTCCCTTAAAACCTAGTTTATACCTCTTAGCCAGCTGTTATTTCTACTAAATAGTTAACTATTTTAATGCTTCTAATAGCAGCAATAACAGTAAATATAACTGCATAAAACTTATTTGCCTTACTTATAAATATATATAATCTAAAGAATCTAAGGGTAACTTTTTAAGTGCATTCTTTCAGTCTGCGGCTTTTCCTATAGATAGGAAGGAAGCTATTAATTTCAGCAATATAGACCTAGAGGCTAAGCTTTATACTTCCCTATTTAACTTTACTAAATATCTCTTTAAGAATTTCTTTTTACTATATATAGTCTTCTGACTTCTCTTTATTTACTATCTATCTCTAACTATCTTTACTCTTACAGTAAAGGCATCTATTAAGAAGACTCCTTAACCTTCGCCTATAACCTATTCTGCAGTATAAAGAACCTAGTTATAAAGATAAAATTTTATTAGAACGCTAGAATAGGTATTAGCTCTCTGCAGTGCCTATCTAGTCTGCAATTGCTATTATTGCATTATATTGCGCCGATTTAATTAGAATGAGGGATTTAAATGCATAACTAAATATAGTTATAAGGCTTAGGATAATAATAGAATTTCTCTTATAGGGGAAGCTTTTAATGCTCTCAAGGTGGCATATATCTTGCCGCATTTACTTATATAGGTAAACGCAAGCTTGCAATTAGTATAAACTCTTACTTAATAAGGCTCCCTCCTTACTAATTTCCTCTAGGACCCTTCTAAGGAAGCTGCACTGGCGATTCTTAATATATTCGATAGCGGTACTGCATTCCTAGTTAAAGGCACCAATATTAATCGACCTCATAATGCTATAACCTTAACGTATAGCCTGCACCTGTGGTTCGGCAAGTTCTGAGTCTTTTTTGAGCCCATTGACCATCAAGCATATACATATCGAATTAACACCTTCCTCCCACCGGGGCTCTTAGGGGGTCTTCTTCCTATCATTCGAACCCTCTATCTCACAGAAACCCGAAGTATAGACCCTCCTTCGTCTCGCCTACTTGCTATCTATAGTGCAATTGCCTATATTCTGCACCTCTCTGCAGCAGGGGACTACATCGATAAAATGCTGCAAGATATGGAGGAAAATGGCGTTTAAGAGGATGGTTCTACTGAGCTAGATCGCTTAGTGAAGCTTTGATTAAATAGATAGTCAGTTAGCGAAGTCAGTAGCTAGACTTAAGGGTTAAGATATAACACCTAGCACTGCAGCCCTAAATTGACTCTAGCAGAGTTAATTTTATTAACCTAATTTAAACCTAGTACAGTTAATTATTATTAAGGTGTAAAGTAAAGGGATAAATATATTAGCTTAAAGTAAGCTTTATAAGAGAGCTTTTATTATTATTTCACTTAGAAGATTAGCTTTTCTATAGCTATAAATAATAGCTTAATATTTATATAACTTATAATATAATATTTTTATAATAACCTTTATTATCTTATAGCTATTAAAATAAAGTGTTAATAGATTAATTATCTTATAATACTTCTTAGAATTATTTTAATTTATTAAAAGAACCTAATTTAGCAGAAGAGTTATATCTTAAATATAATACATTCTAATATAAGTGCCCTCCTAGTATATAGCCTATAGCCTTAATATATTTAAATAAAGGACATTTTATTAGTTAAGTATATAACAGTCTAATTAGCTTAAAATAGATTGCTTACCTTAGTATTACCTTTAAGGCATTAAGAGTTAGCTTAAATCCCAATCTGCAGGTTTCCTCCTCAGCATTAATAATAAGCCCTTTAACTAACGCTCTTATATAGTCCTCTATTAAGCTATATAGGTCCATAGCGAATAGAATGGCGTTTTACGCTTAACTACTAGTGCTAGCTTTTTCAGATTGCTATAAGAAGTAGTTATTAGTAAATACTATAGCAGCACCTATAGCCTTTTAGTAGGCCTAACTTCTTACTATTTCTTTAGTAGAGAGCTAGATATTATAATCCTATTGCATAAAGGATTCTATAATACTTTTAAGGTATTATTAAAATGCATTTACTATTAAGTTATATTAAAGAAGTTAAAAACCTACTTAAAGCTAATATTAATATATTAAAATATAATATATTTATTAAATATCTAGAAATTAGTTTTACTACTGTTATACTATCTTAAGTATACCTTAAGGGCATTTATAATAAATTGGCCTTCTTTAGGATCTATTACTAAAATCCTAGGAGGAAATCTATAAAATAACTCTAATATTAAGGCTTAGCTATCTTTTAAAGGTATACTAGGCTTATTAAGAAGAGTATAGAGTTTATTATAAAGTCTAGCTATATAATTATATAGTAATATTTCAATTAAATTTAAATAGGAATATTAATTAATATAATCTATTTTAACTTATATATTTATACTATTATAAATTTAAAGAGACTTAATAACTTTAGTATTAAGCTTTACTTACTTAGCTAGACCTTTTAGATAGCAGTATATAAAGAAATTTCCTTAGGGGCCTTTAGAGTAAAGGCAGATCTCTACTTATAGCATAATATTATAGAGTTCTTAAAGTATTTTATTTTTACATTTAGCAATATCTCTTTTATTCTTATAAATTTAAACTAAAAGGGTAATAAAGCATAAAGGTATTATAAAGATATTAATAGCTTTAATAGTTATTATAGTCTCTCTAGAGGATATAAACTGCATTTAAATAATTAATATTTAAAAGTTATATAAGTATTTCTATATTAAGGCACTTTAGCGATATATATAGTAGTATTATACCTTTAGTCACTATAATTTATTACTTAGCGCTTACTATATAAGGTCATTAATCGCTCTATATAGATAATAACGCCGCGATATAGTATAAGAATTTAAATATACCTTCCTATTGAGGTTTACTCAGGCTAATATACTCTTATGCCTTTCTCCACAGGCCGGGGAGGCGCAAACCCTATGTCCCATTCATATTGGAACCCTCGCACCTGGGGGATTGAGTGCTATCAAGTTATTGTGACTACTTAGGCAAGAGGACTCACTGACTAATGCATCGCTCCACTTGGGAGCAATGTTTTTAGCCTTTGCAAGTGAGTCGCGTAATTGAACGCATCTTTGTCCTCATCTCAATATGGAAGTGACGACATGTTCAGCTCAACGTCAACCTCCACTTCGAAATGAGTCCAAATTCTCGTGAAGGTAATGCTCTACTACTCAGGTATTGCCCGCATGACAAAGCGTTCCTTCAAGTGGATGCCTTCTGGCGTTCAGATGCCCCCGTGGCTTATCTCGATCTCGACAAGGTCGAATCACTTCGAGTCAACACAGTCTACACAAAGTTTTATCGTAGATTGTTCCAGAGACGGCCTATAACTGCTTTTACGCAGGTTGGTATTCTATCCGACCATAGCCTCTGTTACTAAACCCTGTCTTATCAGGTTCATGTGTTAGCCACGAGTACTTCTGAATTAACGCGCCTTTGGGCGTTTACTGCTCGTTTTCCAGCGTCTTTTTAAAACACGTTTTATGACCCATCACAGGCCTTCCATAACGACCCAGTGATTATATCGTGCTCGTAAATACCCCTTTTATGTGCTTCTGCAGATATGTTGGATGGCATCGCTGGGACTTCTAACTAAACTCTTTATAAAGAAGATAATTAGTTAAAATCGAATGAATTTCATGAACCTCGTCCTTCACATACAATATCTAAAGAAACTAAGAATACCCAGTAATACTTTCCGCTGTTTGTAACCCTGCAAAAATATCATCACATGCAGCCTTAACTACCACCGCAACTAAGCGCGAATCTGGATCCTCATCATTAACGGCCACGGCATACGAGATCTTAGAGGCGTATGTTCCCAAATTAGACACCTCTCCGAGAATAGCAGCAGTGAGTATGTCCCCCGCACCATCTTTAGTCAGCTCAGAGAAATGCCATCCAGTCACAACTAATTGGGGCAGCACTAGGATGGCATTAACAACTGCACCAACACCTCGAGGGTTTGCAACGCTCAAGGAGCTTAAACCAACTGCTTGAAAACCAGACTGAGCCACACCGGAAAAAAACAATCGAGGACATGATCCCAAGAAGCGAAGTGACATCGTGAACCACCTTAACAGCCGTGTTCTTGACTGGATACCGGGGCACCAAGTCGTCTCCAATGAACTGGACTCCAGCCATTACCAACTTAATGACAGTTGCGCCCTTGGATAGCATCCCAATACCAGCCTCTGAAGCGACCTCAGCGGATGACAGTGGGTTGACTATCATACCGAGGAATGCCGTTATCCTGTGACAGGCTTTGAAGAAGGGTTTTCTGATTGAGAGCGGGAGCTCGGGGGTGAGGGACAAGTCGGATTGCCCAAAGGTTGTGGTTAGTTCTTCCCAAGTGTTCGCTGATATCATGGCTTGAACATGTTCGTTGTCTTTGGGAAATGGCGGCGTTTGCTCGATAAGCTTGTATACCACCGTGAACCCAGCGGCAGCTATCCAGCAAATAAGGTCGAGGAACGAAAATTCAGGCACTAGGTCCTTGAGGAGATCCGATATGATCGGGATGTGAATCTTGGTGTCGAGGATTGTAATAGCTGACTGTGCGAGATCGTGGAGTACCGTAAGAAGAGTGTCTGCTATCACCTGTACACTGGACAGTGCTGTCTCTGTCATGATACCTGCAGCTCTTTTGAGCACGTCTTGCACACTCATGCTAGCAGTGTTATTTGCCAGATCCTTCAGCTGAGTAAAAGTCGTTTCTAGAACATCCTTTTCCTGGGATATAGCTGAAATGATATCATTGAGAAGCTGGTCAACGTCACTCGCTGTAGGACTGTCCCCAATGATCTGAAGTTGGTGGGCCTGGTTTTGGTAGTGCGTGGCAAGGAACTTGGAGGCTGAAGTCTGACCCTTGTTTGGGTCTGAAGCGCCATGCCCCGCAGGACTTTGGCACAAGTTACCTAAGACCGACACTTCAGTGTTGTCAGTCCATTCCATCATTCGAGCCTTGAATTCGTCAATGTTGTCGTCTAGATCACTCTTGGCCTTCGGAATATAGTCAACTTGATGTTTTGCCCATAGCTTGATCGCGTTGTGCATCACGTCTTTCGTTCGGCGGATATCATCCCAATGAAACAATAGCTCAAGGAAGGCAACTAGGTCCTTTATTCCTGTCTTCAACTTGTTGTAGACCCACTGTACGGCGCCAACCACAGCGTGAAAAGTGTCTAGGGCTGCATGGTATACCGTGTTGCCGATCTTGGCCAAGAGATGCAAAGTACTAGTGGTGGCATCTTTGACTATCTGCCCTGCAGCGTCTGCTTCTTTCTTGACTGCATTGATAATGTCTCCAGCCGTGGACTTGACAAAACTCGCGGCGTCTTCAGCCGCATTCTCGACATCATGTATGGCTTGGTTGGCAATGTCTCCGATATCGTTGGCCACATCCTCGACCCCGTGAATGACTGTGTTAGCGCCGTCTTCGATTACATGAGCAACACCACCGAAGAGATCCCCAAAGCTAAACAAACGGGCTGTACGAGGGTTAGGGTTAGATTAGGGTGTATTTAAACTAGCTAAGCTCTATCTGCCTAGTTGCTTTCTTCTAACTATATAGTATATAAGTGAGTAGAGAGGTATATAAAGAAATAGGAAAATAGAAAGAAAGGGAAATAAAGAGAGAAGCCTATATAAAAGAGAGAGAAAATAAGAGAGATAAATAGAAATAAAGAGAGATATAAGCTTAAAGAAATAGAGGCTAAAAAGGAATAATACTAAAAGAGAGATATAAAGGGAGATAGATAAGTAAATAAGTAAATAGAAAAATAGAAAAAATATAAAAAAGAGATATAAGGCTATAATAACTTATTAGGACTTTCTAGAGAGATTCTAGCTAGAAGAAGCTAGACCTCTAGGAATATCCTTAGAGATAGAGGCAGCTGAGATAGCTTTAGTCCTAGTAAGAGTAAGGCTAATAGAGGAGTCTAGCTAGGTAGAGGCTATAGGGCTAATAAGGTCCTATAGCTTCTTATAGGTTTTTACTATTTCTAGCTCTATAAGGCCTCCTATAGAGATAATAATATAGTAAAAAAAGGCTCCTAGAGACTTATATTTTATCCTTTTCTTCTCTATAGCCTCTCTAAGAGTCTTATAAGGGTCTTCTCTAGCTTAGTCCTTAGAAATAATAATAACCTAAATATTATAGTAATATTAGCTTATTCCTAAGGTAACTGCTAAGTTAGCCTATAAGCTAGTTGCCTTATCTACTAAAGGTTCCCTCTAGACCTCTAGGGTAGGCTGGCTAGGTAAGGCTCTATAGAAGGCTTAAACTACTATATTATGTCTTACTATTTACCTTCTATGTAATGGGGTTCGAACGCACAACCTTCGGAAGAACCTCGGGATAGTCACTAGCCCCTATCGAGGGGGCTTACCTGCAAATTCTACACAGAAGAATAAGCGGTAAGCTTTAGTCTTGCAACAATAGAGCACCTACATTACCTGCGTTAACGGATCTACCTAACTGAGCTACTGGACTTCTTATAAAACTATTTTAATAATTACTTTTATATAGGTTATTAAAATATAAATAATTAAAACTCCTTTTATAGCTATAATTACTAAATAAAAAAGTAAATTAAAAAGATAAATATATTATTTAGTTATATTACAACCTAACTAATCCCTACACACATAAGATAATGTACCTACTATTTTCCACCTATTAGAATAGACCTACCCTATATAAGTCAAATGGACCCCGTTCGACTTACATAACGAACAGAGTCGAACTGACCTCATTCGCCTTGCATAACAATCGAATAGAGTCGAACTGACCTCATTCGCCTTACATAACGATCGAATAGAGTCGAACTGACCTCATTCGCCTTACATAATAATCGAATAGAGTCAAACTGACCTCATTTGACCTACAGAATACTAAGTATATATACCTTTAGATAGAACCAGTTAGTATAGTTAGCTTACTAGCTATTAATAAGACTTCTTTACCTAAATACGCCTAATCTACTCTATTTACTATTAAGAGATATAATACTTTATAACTGCTTAGTAATAACGCCTTATATATCTGCTAATATAAACTTAGTATAGACTAGTTTATCCCTTAGAAACTCTACCTATTATATATTAATAGCTCTTATTCAGACTGTACTGCATTTACACTAAGTAATACCTTATATAATAGCTCCTAATACTACCTATATAAATACTCTACTTAGTAATGCCGAAATGGCAGCTGAACTTAAGAACCTTAAGAAGACTATTAAGGAACTTAAGAAGGAGAAAGTAAAAAGAAAGGAAGAAGCTACCTAGGATCGACCTAATAAATATAACCTAGGAGAATATATAAAGGTAGTAACTCTAGAACTATTTATAGGAAAATCAGCCGATATAGTACCCTTTATTACTTAAATAAAAGGATACTTCTGCTTATTCCCTAAATGCATTAACTTACTAAAAAAGAAACTCCTTTTTATAGCACTACTTATTTAGGGCTTAATATAAAACTGGTTTAAATTAATCCTTAGGGATTACCTAGAAAACGATAAACTTATCTAAGATAATAAAACCTAGGAAATATTTACAAATTAAAATAACTTTAAGAAGGCCCTAAAAGCTAACTTTAGAACAGTTAATAAAGAATAATAAGCTATAATAGAAATTATAAGTCTATACTAAATAAAGTTATATATAGAATACTTAGTATAATTTAGATAGCTTATATATAAGACCTAGTAGGATAATAATGCCCTTATAGAAGTTTACTACTAAGGACTAAAAGAGGAAGTCTAGGATACCCTATTTAAGAAAGACTGTCCTAATAACCTAAATGCATATATTACTATAGTAATTAAAATTAATAAATAACAGTATAAATAATAAAGGGAGAAAGCAGCAGCAAGGAAACACACTGCATTTTTCCTAAACTGATAAAATAACCCTAGATAGTAAGCCAACTAGGGAAGGCCCTAATAAGTTAATATATCCTATATAACTTAGGCAGGACTAATAAATATTGCAGCTACCTAAGCAAATAGATTACCTCTAATCTATTAGAACTATAGTAAGAAAGGCTACTGCAAAAGAGAATATTATAACCCTATAAAAACTAACTAGAAATACCGACCTATACTAAAAGGAAGAAATATATAAAGCACTAACCTAGAAGGGAATAAACCCCAAATAGCTATACGCTTAACTAGGAAGGTATAATAGAGCCTAGTACTAGAAATAGCAATAACTAATAATAATAATATTACTATTACAGTTACCTATAAAGGAAAAAGAACTGCCCCTTAACTGGATACTTAACTTATACCTATAGAAATAACCTAGATAGATAATATCCTAATACAATTAAAGCAATCTAGGCTTTACCGTAATAACCCTAACTGTACTAGCGCTAGAAAACTTATTAATAAAGTAAACTTCTAACGCCTTACTAGGGAACTATATAAAGAAACTAAGCTAGACCCTTAGTTTAATAAAGTAACCCTATAATATAATAAATTAAGAGCTTAATAATAGAATAATATAAAGTAAATATATTAAGAACTAGCATAAGAAAAAGCCAAGACTAAATAAGATAATAATATCTATATCTACGCTATAACTCGCAAGGAAGCAGAGAGCAGCTAAGTAGCATTAAAGCGACTAATCGCAATAGGAGAACTTTAAAGATACCCTATAAGCCCTAAATATATATAAATCTCTTAGATATCCTACACTATATACTACTATAAACTCTATAAATAAGATAAAATTAACTATAATTATTTCCCTACTGCTATTAAAGAATATATATACTAGAAAGCCTATATACCTATTAAAGTAGTAGGGTACTTTATTTATTAGAATTATAATAACTATTAGGTAGTATACCTAAAGTCTAACTGAATTACTTAAAATAAGGTATTAGACTATATTAAAAAAGGGAAATAAGTAAATTAATAGAGATAAAATGTCTATATAATAGAAGAACTAGATAATAAACAACTTATCTAAGAATAGAGATAGAGCATAAAGGAGGATAAGGATTATAGCCCTACCCTTAAGCCCTATAAACTGAGACTTTATAAATAAAGGGAACTATAAGACTAGCAACTTACTAAAAAATACTAAAAAGAACTAAGGTAAGAAAATGCTTACTTAAATAATAACTTATATTATAATAAAGAATATAACCTATATTACTCTAACTAGAGAAAAGATAATAGCCTGCTATATTAGTAGAGCTATAGTATAGTAATAAGAGCAGAAGGGATACTAAGATACCCTTAAGAGCTCTATAAGCGACTAAGAACAGTTAATAAAACTGCCTAGAACTAAAAGTATAAATTAAAGATATATAGCTTATAGCACTAGTAGACTATATAGCTGATATTAATGCAATTAACCTTAAAACAGTTAACTGCTTAAAGCTACTATAGAAAACTAAAACTTACCTTTACTTAGTAAGAAATTTAGAGGGATAACTATTCTTATATAATAAAGGACTTATTACTTATAAGATTAATTACCTTAAGATATTTATTAGAACTTAAAGATAGAATATTAGTATTAATATTATCCTTACACTAGGCTATAATTTAATATTAGGATACCTATAGTTATACCGCTATAACCTATAAGATATCAATTAGAGAACTGGCTAAATTAACTAAATAGAAGATCGCTTTAATAATAAATTAACTGATTTAGAAATAAATAAAGAAATAAGATCTTAAACTTTAACTAAACCTAATAGTAAAGTATAGTATAAATTAAGCTTTTACTTACCTCTAGAAGGAATATAATATAAATAAGAAAAAGGCAAAATAAGAAGGATCAGAAGGACTATTATAACTTTTAGGAACTAACTATAAGCGCTAGATAAATAGCTATAATAGCAACTGAAAATAATAGATAGACTTAAGAATATACTAAAAGAGTACTATATCTATAAGAAACTATTTAAAGAGGAACTTAAAATAAAGATACTACAGTATAGCCGCTAGGACTATAAGATTTACCTTATATTAGATAATTTACCCTTCTAGAAGATTTATAACCTTAATAAAATGCAACTTATAATATTAAGAGAATACCTAAATAAGGAACTATATAAAGGTAATATATAGATCTTAATATCTACTATAGGATTCCCTATTATATTTATACTAAAGAAAAACAGAAAACTACAACTTATTATAGACTATAGATAATTAAATACTCTTACTATTAAGGATTAAATACTACTTCCGCTTATTATAGAACTTAAGGATTGCCTATAAGGAAAATAAATCTTTACTGCCTTTAACCTTAAAGGAGCCTATAACTTAATCTGCATTAAGGAAGGCAATAAATAGAAGACTGCCTTTAGAATAAAATTCAGACTATTTAAGTACCTAATTATGCCCTTTAGACTTACTAATACTTTAGTAACCTTCTAAAGGATAATTAATAATATTTTATAATAGTATCTTAATATCTTTATAGTTTACTACTTAAATAATATCTTAATCTTCTTAAATAATAAAGAAGAATATAAAGAATATATCTATAAGGTCTTAAAAGCACTATAAGATGCTAATCTACTAGTAGAACTAGAGAAAAGTCACTTTTATATTATTAAAGTTAACTTCCTAGGATATACTATCTTATTAGGAGAAATCTAAATAGATTAAAAGAAGATCACTATAATTAAAGATTAGCTAATACCTATAGATATTAAAATAGTATAAAGCTTCTTAGGCTTTACTAACTACTACTAATAATTTATTAAAGATTTCAGTAAGATAGTAAACCCCCTTATAGAACTTATAAAAAAGGATTATAAATTCATCTGGTTAAAGGACGCATAAGATGCATTTAAATAACTATATAATGCAATCCTTAAAGAACCAGTTCTAATTATATTTAACCCTATAAAGGAAATTAAGTTAGAAATAGACTTATTAGACTTTACCTTAAGAGGACAGATCAGTTAATAAGATAGCAAAGGAAAATTACACCTAATAGCCTTTTACTTATATAAACTATATAAAGTAGAGCTTAATTACCCTATCTATAATAAAGAATTCCTAGCTATTATTAACTGCTTTAAGGAATTTAAATACTACCTTATAGGAAGTCTCTATTAAATTAAAGTCTATACTGACTACTAGAATATTTTACACTTTACAATTACCTAAGAGCTAAATTAATAATAACTCTATTATATAGAATATTTATATAAATTTAACTTTATAATTATATACTGTAAAAGATCAGATAATAGATATGCAGATACTATTAGCAGAAGACCAGACTATAACACCAGTACTATAAAAGCTAAGGAATAAGTCCTTAAGCTTAATCCTAAAGGAGAATACCAGTTTACCTAACCGGTAAGAATAATTATTAGAATAATATAAGGAACCCCAGACCTAGAAAGTTATATAGAAGAAGAATAATAGAAACAATTAATATAGGAAATATATAAATATCCCCTATACAGACACTAGGGCATTATAAAGACCCTTAAATGACTATAAAGCTACTATAACTAGCCTAATATAAAGAAACTAGTAGAAACTGTTATTAAATAATGCGATATTTACATACAGACTAAGTCATAAAGGCATAAGCCTTATAGAACACTATAAGCACTCCTAGTTGCTTAGAGACCTTAGGATTTAATTATAATAGATTTTATTACTAAACTGCCCTTATTAGAAGAACCCTTAACTGGAATCTTCTATAATAGTATTATAGTTATTATAGATTATCTTATAAAATTTTCTTACTATCTACCCTATAAAGAATTAATAGATATAGAGGAACTTACCTATATCTTTTATAGGCATATCGTCAGTATATATAGCTTACCCTAAGAAATCCTATTAGATAGAGGACTGATATTTACCGCTAAGTTTTAGTAAGCACTTATATCCTATTTAGGACTTAACTACCGACTTACTATATTATTCCGGCTATAAGTAAATAGATAGATAGAATATATAAATTAAGTTCTAAAATAATATTTATAATACTATATTAATTATAAATAAAATAATTAAGTTAAAAAGCTACCTATTATATAACTAGCTTATAATACCGCCTATAATAAAAGCATAAAATTAACACTAGCCTATACTAACTTCAGATTTACGCTTAATAGTTATTATATAGCTAGGGAAACACTAATAAATAACCTAGCCGCTAGAATCAAGGCAGAGGATATAAAGAATCTATATAAAGAAATAAAAGGCAAACTTAAATTTATTAGAAAATAAATAATAAAATACTATAATATAAAAAGGATTAAGAGATTAACCTTTAAAGAGGGAGAGATAGTCTACCTATTAATAAAAAATATTATAATAAAAAGACTGATATATAAACTGGACTTTAAGTATATTAGACCTTATAAAATTCTATAAAAAATCTTAGAAAATAACTATAAACTGAACCTACTACTGAAAGTTAGGATCTATCTAATCTTTTATATTTCCTTACTTAAATTAGCCGCTAATATAATATAAGTTAAAATTAGCAATAAACTAAAAGAAATTAACAAGCTAAATATATATAAAGCTAAAGTAATTAGAGAAATATATAAAATAAATAGATAAATAGAATACTTAATTAAATAGAAAAACTACCTAGAAAATAAAAACACATAAGAACCACTAAAACACCTAATTAATACCTAATAACTCCTAAAGAACTTCTATCGGCACTAAAGAAAAATAAATCAAGTATAGCACTCCAGTTAATAGCACTAGGAGCATCTAATAACTGAACCTCGCCTAGAGTAGAAGACTTATCGGCCCGAGAGGCAGAAGACTCCTGCGCCTTAATCTCTTTTAACTCATTTAAATCTTCACAGCCTCGACGAATCATTTTAGCCGCCTTCTCATGAAGATATTTCTCCTGACGATAAAGATACTACAGATAAGCTAGAGTATCCTAAAGATTAGCCTTAGCCTGCTCTTTCTACTTATTAATATAGTCCTTCTTATAGGATACTTATGCAACTAAGAAAAGTCAGCTGAAAATAGATATACTTAACACTAGGAAAAACCTATAAGACTAAGCTGTTATACTGCTAAAATTACAATTTATATATCGCTTTAATATGCAGAAGTCGCAATACTGCTTCCCCTTAGAAATAACATATTAGGGTTAACCTGCCTAAAAATAAGCAGAATAATAAGGCATCTTAAAGCTAAATTTATAAATTAAATTAGAAATATCGCTATAACGCTTAGCAGCCACCTTAGGACAATTTATATACTTAGAAATTTTACTAGATATAATAATCAGCAAGAGGGAAATAATTATAAGGGAGAGTCAGAACTAACATAAGGAGATTAGCGCTTAGCTACCTTATAGGTCTTAAGGATAAGACCTTAAAGAGGGGAGAGATTATATTATAACCTAACTAATCCCTATACACATGAGATAATATACCTACTATTTTCTACCTATTAAAATAGACCTACCCTATATAAGTCGAACAGACCCTATTCGACTTATATAATAAATAGAGTTAAACTGACCTTATTCGCTTTATATAATAATTAAATAGAGTCGAACTGACCTCATTCGCCTTGCATAACGATCAAATAGAGTCGAACTGACCTCATTCGCCTTACATAACGATCAAACAGAGTCAAACCGACCTCATTCGACCTGCAGAATACCAAGTATATATACCTTCAGATAGAACCAGTTAATATAGTTAGCTCACCAGCTATCAATAAGACTTCTTTACTTAAATACGCCTAACCCGCTCTATTCACTATTAAGAGACGTAACACTTTGTAACCGCTTAGTGATAACGCCCTACGCATCTGCCAATATAAACCCAATACGGACTAGTTTATCCCTTGGAAACTCCACCCGTCACAAGTTAGATATAAATATTTAAGTTCTTACTTAGTATTAATAGGATAAATAGAGGCTAAGAATAGTAGGTTCTTTAATAAATGTTAATAATTTAGAAAAGAGACCTAAGATATAAATGTAATCTTAAACTTAATTAGCTAAGCTGTTAACTTATAATATCGCTTTATCTAAATGAGTGCGCTTTATTCACTCGCCATTGATCGGCCGTCCCACACACACAGTCTAGTCAATGCCAAGCCATCTGGGACAGGAGCGAACAAAAGCCATCCTGTCTGGGCAATACTATACTCGCGAATCACAGCTTGGCCTCGAGAGGAGATAGCGTACATAAAGAAATCGTTTACATAAGGGGAATCCACCTTCAGCGAGAACAAAGCATAGCAACTGTTTATTAATATGGCCCTTGGATGCATCAGTTTAAAGAAGATCATTAAACTAGCCAGGTTACATATTGTGTGCCTCAGAGAGGCCCAGTTAAATTTGTTCTAAAAGCCAGCATTAACCTCATCGACAGCATGCGTAGATCCTGGTATCTCGCCAAAAGAGCTTATGTCGTCCATAACCGTGGTCAAAATACTAAAACCCCGATCTATCTCCTCATCAGTGATAGTAAGAGCAATACTGCATCGAACACGGGGCTTCTGGGGGTACACCAGGACACCTCGTTGGTAAGCCAAACGGGCTAAACGACGGGCAGTGACCCCTCCAAGTCCCTCGTTGAGAAGAATGACAATGTCACCACCGCGGGCGGTGCAGTATTGAATGAAAGGATAGCTCCAAGTAGATGTTAGCTTCAACCACTTCTCTTCGATAACCCTTGCTCTGTTTATTATCTTGTGATCATTGTAGAGACTCAGGGCGGCGAGAGTGGCTGCGTTCGCTGCTGGGCCCATAGCATATGTACTGGCTGACTGATTAGGTCTGATGAGGGTCATTGTGTCGTCGTAGCCAAGGATGTAGGATGCTGGGTAAGCACCACCTGAGATAGACTTTCCGAGAACGACAATGTCTGGTTTTTCGCAGTCAAGCCACTGCGAACAGAGGAATTTGCCTGTTTTTCCAGATCCCATGCGCACTTCGTCGGCGATGAACAGGATGTTATGCTCTTTGCAGAGCTTGCGGACACTGGCTGCGAATTCAATTTCCTCTTGAAAGGTTCTTTGGTGAAACGTTAACCGTTGTTTCCTGTTGTTTTGGATGTAAATTCGCGGTGCTTACCGAAGTCCCCCATGAATCGGCTCAATCATAATTGCGGCAATCCGCTTATGGTGTTTGGTAATGACTTGCTCAAAATCCTCGACATGGCCATAGCGAAGCGAGTCTCCAGTTTCAGGGTTAAAGTTGATAACATTAGTACTTGTGATTCCATACTCTACAACTCGTTAATAAAGGTCTTGGCTTGGGATGAAAGGAAACATACCTTGTTGACCACAGCCAGGTGTCATGATTGGCCAAATTCCTGATGAAAGACCATGGTAGTTTTCTGAGCATCCCAGAACGAGTAGTTCAGATGCTTCAATGCCCTTACGCTCGATGCCCCATTTTCGAGCGATTTTAACAGCGGCATCCGCAGCTTCAGCGCCTGAGCACATGGAGGTAACCTTGTCGTAGCCGAGCTTCTGACATAATGTCTCAGCAAGGACAGGCCATCGGCTGTCCTGAACAGCGATGTTGGTTTGGAAGGCTTTTTGGTCAATATTCTTCAACTGGGAGTTTGGGGAGGCGACAAACATGTTTGGATGGCGTCTATAACAGCCTTGGTCATTGTTGGGTTGCAGTGGCCCAAGTTGACTGTGCCCATGCTGATGGCAAAGTCGATTATCTCTTTACCATCGACATCCTTGTATGTATCAGCAAATGAACTTGAGGCGTTAGTAAGGAGAGAAATGACGGTGAACGTAACTTACAGTAAGCGTTGAGCCCTTGGCTGGGACAATGAAGCCAGGGAGGGGTCCAAAGCCACCAGCAGAATATGTCTTCTCCTTCTGGAGAAGAGCTTCGGTACGTTCTGAAAGCACCTCGCCCTCCATCTGAAGTTTTGCAGCTGGCATGTCTTGTTTTGTATTCTTCGTTTATACTGAGTATTGAGATTTTAAAGTAATGGAAAAAACCTTTAGTTACTATTTTACCATTTTATAAAACATCTTGTCTCGTGATTTACGGAGTATATGCAGCCGCAATTACCAAATTGTTATTGTTGGTCTCTGGGCGGGCTGAGAAGAAATGCGGCACAATTACCCGTATGGGTTAGCGTAAATAAGATAGTTACCTCTGATAAGGTTACTCAGAGTTGCGGCAATGTTACCTAGGATGTCTTAGTACATGACGATATCGGTTCCATGAACTTGCCAATCATCTATCTCCCTTCTCCTTATCATTTTGGGCGGCAACTCATTACTCAGTCTTAGCAAAGACATTCCGTTCCTGCTGTAGATACTGAGTATACAGTCGCCTTAGCTGGACCCGACTCTGTGGTGCATCGCGGACCCTTACCCACAAGCGCCAGACGTCCCGCATGATCGGAATCCAGTGCAATGAAATAGCGGAACAAGGATAGACAATCTTCGGTATCTGTTACGTTAGCTGATTTACCCCATACTGTAAAGCTTGTGCTATCTCTACTTCAGTGATAAGCTTGGCCGATCATCCGCCTGACACATACCCGTCCTCAGGGAAACCTTTATTCAGGGCGGCACAATATCGTCATCAAGTTATGACCCAACCCTTATCTTAATGAAACGGAATCCGCAACAGAACGCCGACGTGAGGACCAGGTGAAGCAATATCTACAACACGGCATAGTCTCGGAACAGAGTGGCGTGCAGAATTGACATCTCATTCAACCAAAGATGGAAACCGACAAGATGTCAGGAAAAAGTAAGCAAACAAAGCATGTAGTGATAGACTATGGGAATCAAGCTGACAATATGCTAATAATAAGGTGGCACGATCGAGAAACCCAACTGTCCCGAGTCACAATCCGACGATGCCATCAACATCAATATTAACGGCGCTTTCGAGCCTGTCCTTCGACGAGACATCAAACCGCTGGAAATCATCGCCCTAGGCTTCAACGTCTGCAATAGTTGGATCGCTTTCTCGACATCCTTAGCTATAGCCATCTCCGCCGGAGGGACAGTAACAGTCCTCTATGGAATCCTCATCGTTACACTGGCCTACTTCGCCATCTCTATAACCCTTTCAGAGCTTGCATCTGTATACCCGACAGCAGGCGGACAGTATCACTTCACTTCTATCTTGTGTCCCAACAAGTCCAACAGGCTGGTGTCGTATATTTGTGGCCTTGCTGCGGTCTGTTCGTGGACCTTTCTCGCTGCTGCTATCACAATTCTATCATCACAATTACTCCTCGCAGTTCCGGCTTTTTACATCGAAACCTTTGTTCCGAAGGGCTGGCACTACTTTCTTGTATTTCAGGCTATCAATCTGGTTCTGTTGCTTTACAACATCTTTTACTTGCAGAGAGCTTCCTGGACACATAGTATTGGCTGTGAGTAGTCCCAAACTAGACACGATGATAGAAAATGGACTAACTGGATGCCCTAGTCGCTCTTAGTCTCGTCATGTTCCTTATTATTTTCGTCACATGCCTCGCCCTCTCTTCCAAAGCTTCCTCCGAGAGCGTATGGACTACATTCGACAACCAGACAGGTTGGCCAGCAGGAGTCACATTCTTAACAGGCCTCGTTACCCCAGCGTCTATGTACGGAGGAATCGATGCTGTGCTGCATCTCGCCGAGGAATGCACATCTCCAGAACGCACTGTGCCAAGGGCTATGATGGCAATCGTTACGATAGGTTGTCTTACCGGTTTCGGGTTCGCTGTGGCCATGTGTTATTCCATTACCAATCTCGAAGCACTGATGACTACAACGTAAGAAATTACCACCAACTTGACTAGAAGTAGGCTAACGATCTATCTGTAGCATGCCGATATACGAGCTGTGGCGACAGGCGACAGGCAACAACACGGCAGCTACCGTCTTTGATATAATGCTCCATATCATTACCTTGTTTGCTGTGACGGCTGTGCAGCAGACAGCATCTCGCATGACCTGGGCATTCGCACGAGATGGGGGATTGCCTGGGTCATCGTACCTAGCCAGTGTCAACTCTAAGCACCAGGTCCCAGTCTGGGCTCTCGTGGCCAACTCGGTAGTCATTTTTATCTGTGGTTGCATCTATCTTGGGTCTGGTGCCGCGTTCTCAGCCGTCATTGGATCAAGCCTTGTTCTGCAGATTATCTCATTTACAATCCCTGCACTTCTCCTACTGTGGCATAAACGTTCAGATAGCGTCTTGCCTCAAGATAGAGCATTCTGTATGCCTAATGCGGTTGGATGGGCTGCAAATATCTTGGTTGTTTTTTTTGGAACTGTCTTTTCTGTCTTTTTCATCTTTCCTGCGGCCATTCCTGTCACTGGTAACAGTATGAGTAAGTTGCTCCCCTTGCATAACCTTCATGGTGCTGACTTGTTGCAGATTACGCGAGTGCCGTCATTGCAATCTGTGCTATTTTTGGATCGTTAAACTGGGTCTTCTACTCCAAGAAGCGATTCGTAGGACCTCACATTGAACAGTATCGGAGAACATGAGTTTGTCACATACAGATAGTCCGTTTTCATCTATTCTTTCTTCTCCAAGGCAATGTTTAGTTACTTCAATGATGCCTCTTCATCGTTAATCATTTCGTACTATTAGTAGAATTACACTTAGTATAGCTATTTTCAAATTGTCAGCCTGGGATACAATCTTCGAACCCTGCAGCTAATGGGCGAGCTCATGTTAGCAAGTACCATGTAAAGTCAGTCCAGGCAAGACATACCTTGATCTATCCATGAGATCCACGTTGCGCCAGGATTCGAATCCCTCAAACTCCAGACATGCTTCAAGCAGGACTCCAACTGTAACTCCCGCTGCGACCAGAGTCCAGGGAGATGCTTTATGCATCGAATAATAACTGTCCGATCGTTTTCGTCTACAGCTTCAAGGCCTGCTACATATAACGGGAAGACAATACCATTGGAGAACCTCGATTCTGGATCAATGGCACTGAGATTTGTAATAACATTTCTCACGTGAAACCGTATCTGAGTTGTTGTCCACGGCCTATCTCTCAGTCTTGTTAGAAAAAGTATGATGATTGCAGAGTCCATTGCAATGGCAAGACGCTGGATATCTGTACGAAGATCTGGCGCCGTTGGTGATAAGGTTGGTTTGGAGTTGTGCTGTTTAGCTTTATCACGTTTTATAGATTCCCTGGCCAGGTGAAGCATTTGTTCTGCTTGATCAACAAGCTCGTCGAAGCGTTGGGGAGATATTCGCACGTTATCTCCAGTACTGCATGCGTCATGAATTGCTTGTAACACCCTAGTAGGAGGACCAGGTAGATCAACATTTGTGTCGGAGGCCATCATGACACAGCCTTGTTGTCGTAACCTGACTAGCCAAGCAACTCGCCTTAATGGAGCAATGAGCTCTTCTGGAAACGCATACAGTGGGTGAACAACCCAGTCAGCGTAAGAGGGTGATAGGTTTGACGCTCTTTCATTGTCCTTGAGCTCAAGTAAAAGCTGGGTTGGCTCATTGGGAATGGATACGTATCGTTTCAAGGAACATTGTGAGCATATGTCAGACCATCTGAATATCTGCATAATGACTTGATACAGAGGTGGCGTTGCTTTATAGCTAGGGGCACTCGCAAGACACAAAGCTGCACTCCTGCTGAGTGCTAACATGTCGGCGTACATACTTGGCTTGAGTAGATAAAGAAAAGAAGCCGCGCCGACGGTACCGATAAGTCGTTCAAATGTCTCGGGCCCCTGCCAGCGCGAAGCAGCAAGTTCATTTGCAGCGTCCAACATTAATGAAGTTATGAGGGACAAGTCCTCACGGCTGCGGCCGCCACCAGCTGAGTGAAAGGCCGACAAGGCGAGACATGCCAACATCATAGGTCGACTGTGAACAGCCAGCACGGGAAGATTGTCTGTATATAGATCGCGGTATGCCTTGTCCAGTTTTGCATCGTTTGGGTCCCAGCAGAGAAATACCTGGGACGCTCGATTCACGAAGTAGTCCCATAATAAGCGTCGAACTGGCGGCTCAACTATATCTCTGCTCAAACCAGAGCTAGGCGGTGCTTGAATGAAATATTGGGGAGATAGGATTGGCACAGGCTGGTCTATGAAGTCCGGAACCTCAATGCATGAGCCAGGGCTTCCATGACGGTCTCGGTGTGAACTGTATGATGACTTGACCAAACTCGACTCTGATGCTTCAGATTCAGAAAGTTGGGGTGATCTGGTATGAGTTGAGGTGGTGCTTGGTTCATTTTCCTGTAACGTGCAATCTGGTCCAAGTGGTAGCTCAGCAGACTCGCAAATATCTTCCAGGTAACTCGACGCTACATCGGGTGACTTTTCTGAACTGCCCTCTGTATAAAAGTAGAGTTCTTAGCAAGCTGCTTTTATTTCTTGTCGTTCTTTGTTTGTAAATGGGACAGCACAAACCTGTAGCTCTATTACGATGTCGTAGTGGTCTTTTGATCAGTAACGACGAATCCTGGACGGTATTGACGCGAAATACCTGCAGACTACATTCCTGGTGCTTCTTCTTGCACTGAGTGCACTGTGGCTGCTTCTGGTCACACTGAAGGGGTAAGTCAGCTCCAATTTGGAAGTGTGGGACTAGAGCCAAGCGTCTACCAACCCAACCCAACCCAACCCAACGTACCTTGCGCTTCAACCGCTTACAGCGTAGACATGCCCCTTGCTTCCGCTGCAAGGAAGCAGCTCCGTCTGTCATCATGGTGTTAGATTCCAGCCAGTTCCTGTGGGGGCAGTCAAACCGCGCGTTAACTGATTAAAGGTGTCGGAGGAACTGGGCATGGGCGAGAGGCGGATTTGCGGAGACGCAGAAGGCCCTGATGAATGCGGGGATAGCAAGGCGACACGCTAAGCAATAGACCTATCTCTCGTCGTCATAGCGTTGTGGTAGCCGGTACGGACCTGGAGACAGGCATATCTACCACAGTATCGTTCTGGACCCAGCCATCAGTTTCCATTCCTATCTCGTCCCAATGGGGAAAATCTGCCGCATTTTCACCAGCGCCATGGACTGTCCCTAGTTGACTTGACTTTCTCTATAAAATTCCGAACCCTGTTTTTATTCCATAGATTACCTTTCATACACGCGAGCAGCAGTTTGACTGTTCATGACATGACTGGGGATAGTAATCAACTAGAATAGTGCAGAATACCGTAATTTTCTATTGAATTGAACGGGTAAAGTGGAGCAAACCTAATAACGGCGCCGTATTAATCACTTCTCTGTTCATTCTGGACTTGCTGACTGATAGTAGAATTCCGGATAATAATTGCTTTAGCCTTTATCTCACCTTACCTATACCCCTCTTTTACAGCAAGCTAAGCCCGTTCAATTTGGTGGAAGTTTATGGTAATACTGGATTACCCCGTAGCATACCGCGTCGTGTAAACGGCAGTGTTCATTCATTTATTGTACTCCTCTGTCGCAACCCACATAGAAATTATTAACTGATATCCTATCTCTGTATCTCAGTTGTGTTATTGCCAAGTTCGAAAATGAACTCCATCACTAGAGTAAAGCAACATGGCCGAAAGCAATGTTATCGACTCCAGGCATTTTACTTCCCTCGCCATCGACATCTTCACACAGTCCCTCTCATTATCAATGGCAAAGATGTCGCTACAGACGAAACATTTACAGTCATCGGATGCTTAGCAGGAAAGGAAATCTCCCGTTGCGCAACGGTATCTGACCAACACGTCGTCGACGCTATAAATGCAGCAAAAGACGGCCTTCCCGACCTGGTCTGCGACAAAGCCGTCCGAGCGCAGGGATATCTTTCTTCGAGCTGCAGATATATTTGCCAAACGCAAGGAAGAATTGTCTGGCTATATACGAGAAGAGATCGGCGCAAGCAAAGAGTACCAAGAGTTCATCATCGGTCTAGCCATTGAGGGCTTGAGGGATACTGCTGGGAGGATCTCTGGAGCTGTCACAGGCCAGGTACCAGTGTCAATCTACCCAGATACATCGGCACTTGTTCTCAAAAGACCTTATGGGGTTGTTCTTGGCATTGCACCTTGGTAAGAAATTATTTCATGCAATCAGACCACAACTGACCTATTCAAAGAACGCCCCTTATCACCTTGGTCTTCGATCCATAACATTCCCACTGGCTACTGGCAACACCGCTATTCTCGAGGGACCTGAACTCTATCCACGATGCTACTGGGCGTTCTCGGATGTGTTCAGAGAAGCGGGACTACTCGATGGTGTTCTCAACACTATTTTCCATAAACCATCTGACGCTGCAGCGGTCACAGACCAGTTGATTGCTCATCCAGATATCAAGAAGATCAGCTTCACTGGCAGCTCGAAGTTTGGAAGTATTATATCTGCCACCGCGGGGAAGTACTTTAAACCTGTCCTTATGGGCCTTAGAGGAAAGGCCAGTGCCTTGGTCCTTAAGGATGCCGACTTGGACAATGCTGCTGTCCAGTGTACGCTGGGTGTCTTTTTGAATGTCAGTCCTGAGAAACAAAGTACGCCGTTGAACTATGTTGACTCTCGAATTCTAGGCCGGTCAGATATGCATGTCTACAGAACGCATTCTCGTTCACTCATCCATTGCTGATGTATTCAAAACGAAACTCCAGACTACGATAAAGGCCATGATTGGATCACCCGAGACGACGTCAGTCCTGGTGACAGCTGTTTCTGCTAAGAGAAACCGTGATCTCGTCAATAATGCACTTGCTCAAGGGGCCAAAGCAGTCTATGGCGACTCTCAACCCGTTGTAAGCGCAGCGACCAAGATGACGCCAGTAGTTTTGACAAACATCAACAAGAACATGGATATCTACAAGACAGAGTCATTTGGTCCCAGTGTGTCGCTCTTCACATTTGACGATGAGGATGAGGCCTTGAAGCTGGTCAATGATACTGATTATGGACTGTCTGCCTCGATCTATACTAAGGATTTCAATAAGGCATTTTCAGTGGCGGAGAAGATCGACTCTGGTGCAGTGCATATCAACTCTATGTCTGTTTATGATGAGTTTGCTCTGCTCTACAGTGGAATTAAAAGCAGCGGGTTCAGGCAGTTCAACGGATAGCAAGGTCTGGACGAGTTCCTCTAACTATAAGGTATATATACTTTCATTTACTTATAATTATCTTTAAGGACTTATATAGAGAGAGTTCTCTTTTTAATAGCTAATAGTATTATTAAATAGTTAAATTAATATCTTAAAATTAAATACTTAATTATTAAAGCTAATAACTATAGAAGGGGGTATAATTACTTATTTATTTATCTTAATTATAAGCTAGAGCTTAAGTCTTTTTAATATCTTTAAACTTCTTTATAAAAGATTTATTTAAATTAAAACTTAAAATATTAGAATAAGGTTTTCTTAATAATTAATTTTTTTTAAAAGAATATATATATTATTTCTAATAAAAGAAGTATCTCTTTAGCTATAACGTATTTAATAAGCAAGTAAGTCAGACAAGCGAGTAAGTCACTATACTATATAATATAAAAATAGCCTACTTTATAGAGTTCTAACTTATAAATAAAATAGCTAAAAATCTTAAAAGTATATTATTTGTAAGAGTATCATGGAGAGACTAAGTCGCGACCAATCAGCGAGCGGTCGCCGGGAGATCTTCGGGTAATTTACCTTAAGAGAAGTCAGACCGAGGGATCCAGGGTTAGATTCCTCAAGTTGAAGTCTTGCGACTGAGTTCAATATACAATCAGATCTATCTATCATCTAATCACCGTAACTCGACCCTATCTACTTATATTATTATACTTAGTATAGTTAATTATATTAATTAATATTTTTAAAAGATTTTTATCTATTTTATTTTCTATATAAAACCTTAATATATAGTATATTTTATAGTATAAATAGACTTTACTATATAACTTTATAGAGAAAATAGTTATTATTTTTATAAAAGTAATATATAAAGATATAGTAGTTAAATATATTCTATTATATATTTTAGCTATTTTAGAGCTAAATTGACCTTTGAAGAAAAGTTTAAAAAAGGGCTTTTAAGGTGAGAAATATAGTGACTCACTCGCTTGTCTAACTCACTCGCTTATCAAATACGTTATATATATTAAAAGAAATTGACATTAGCTATATAGAATCGCCTCGCTTTCTACAGTGACGGATTAGTTGAACGTAACCATAAATTACTGTTTATAGCCTTTCTGTTCCGCCTGCAAACTTTCGTATTGTTGCTTTCATGTTAAACGCATAATGCTTCCGATGATGAATTCCGGACCGCCAAGGTATAAGCGGCACAGAGTGCGCAGACATGGGTAGTGGCCGGACCGTCCCCACTTAACATGCCGTCACTCACTTCTGAGATGCTCGGGCCGAGATCCAGGTATAGCTTACCGCTGATGTTCATTTGTCTATTCATATAGAACGCAGTGCTCTTACCTATAATCATTAATCGAGTTCCAGAATACGTATTACAATTTTACTCTTCCATCACAGTTGGACGTTTCATCTGCAAGGCTTCTGCCAGTAACCATGCGAGCCTATAATCTCTTCCGACACACCGGCCTCGTGGCGAGCCCTCACCGTGTTAGTAGCTCAGTATACCATAAAGTAGGAAGATACAGTTCGTTTTCAACTACGTCTGCCTTGGCAACTACAGGGGATAGGGGTAGTACCGTTGGGTTCATAGGTCTTGGAGCTATGGGCAATCACATGGTAAGATATTATCAACACAATCCATGCCCTACTTTATCTGACTTAAGCCTTACTAGCTTAACAACCTAATTTCAAGATACAAGCAGCCCAGCCAAGGCAGCAGCGTGAGCTTTGCTCTGTGCGATACCAACCAGGAGGCGATTGAGCAGGTTATCAAGCGCCACAATGTAGAACATCCGCAGGTACCTCTCATAAGTTGCTCATGTGAGTTTATACTGCGATAAAGAACTCGTGACAAATGATGACAACCAGGCTGACACTCTACAGCACCGTATGATGTAGCACAAAAAGCTTCCACAATTATCTCCATGGTCCCCACTGGTAAGCACGTCCAGGACGTGTACGTGGGCGAAGGCAAGAGCATTCTCAATGCCCTCAAGTCTATGGATAAGGATCAGCGAGCAGCCACCCTCTGCATCGATCAATCTACTATTGGACAGAGTATCAGCAAGGCAGTCGCCTTGAAGTTGAGAGAAGCAGGCGCAGATATGATTGACGCTCCAGTCTCAGGGGGTAAGTGAAGAGCCTAATTTATTGTGTCAATAAACTTATCATTGCATAGGTGTCGTTGGCGCAGAGCAGGGTACTCTTGCAATCATGGTTGGTGGATCCAAGACGTCTTTTGATAGATCGGTGCCTGTCCTTGAATCCATGTCTCGAAAGGTTACATACTGTGGAGACTTGGGTGCTGGACTGGCGGCCAAAATTGCGAATAAGTGCGACTATCCCCTCACCGAAACGACTACATTTACTGACCACACTGGGCCAAATAGTCTTCTTCTCGGTATCACTATGGCTGGCTTGAGGTAAGAGACATTATTGAAGAGTCTTGAGGTACCATGGAACAGACATTAACGGGATCAGTGAGGCAATGCTACTTGGCAAAAGGCTTGGTGTTGACCCTCAAGTACTAGCCGACATTATCAACAACTCTACAGGACGTTGCTGGTCTAGCGAGGTACGGTGGCCGACTTTTTCCTCAAAATACTCTCTCTACCTTTGATCATTTCAAGGTTTGACTGACACATCTGACCAGATCAATCACCCAGTCCCGGAAGTAAAATGTGGTAACTCTAGCCCTCCAGCCTGCCGAGGTTATGAAGGCGGCTTTGTTACCAAGTTGGCCCACAAGGATCTAGCTATTGCGGTTTCGGCTGCACAGGAGGCCAATGTCCCTCTTGCTGTTGGCAACTGCGTCGAGGAACTATATAGGTCACTTGCCTGTTCAAAGGAGTTTGGAGATCGTGATTTCAGTGTTATCTATGAGGCCCTTGATACTCAGTGCGCCTCGAGTTAGTCTAGTCTGTATCATCAACGAATATCTAATCATGATATTCTATGTAACGAAACCCCATTACATGAGACGTTTATTCCTGGCTCGTCATGTTTACGTCTGATAGTAATGAATAGTCAATCGGCCCGAATAAATCGACCCAGGAATTGAAAGTCGTGCCGTCTGATGTCTGCCCACTTATTGTCGCATCGTCACCAACTTGATTAGACATAGTGTTATAGTCGACGACCGCCCAAATAGCTTCTTCCTCAGCAGGCATGAGGTTCATAGATTGCATTGGACTGTTGATATGGCTGCCTGTGAGCCCGTCGTACACTATGCGCCGGAGTGTCGAAGCCTATCAATGGATTTTAGTATGAAAGCCGCATAAACTGACGATTCGAGCACACTACCATTGTTCTAACATTACTCCAGTACTGGCCGATTATATCCAGATATAGTAGCACTTCTTCGAGCAATATCTGAGCTTGCGGAGAAGCTATGGATTGTTCGTTAAAGCTCTGCAAAGCAATGATGGATCCCGCGACCGTTACCGCGTAGCCACTGGAAGAAGAGTGGAATGAGCAGCCCAATTTGCGCACTTCTCGAATGAGAGACATCATTTGTTGCGCATGGCTCCAGGCTAGATCAGATGACCGTTGGATGAAGCTGATGGGTGCAAGGTTGCGGCATGTGTCGATGCGCCGCTGCAGCAAGAACGGATGATTGAGGAGACAATAACAGAGGTGAAAGAGTGCTCGAGAAAAGATGATGGGCCCTGTTGTCTGGCTGTCCACTACACCATCTGCCAATATGTGTGGCTGAATCATTTCGCTTATCGGCTTCTGGACTTCCAAATACGCTTCCAAATGCAGAAGATCAGATTCGATGCCAGCAAAGTCTGAACCAGGGTCCCACGGGGGATGTGGGCCTCTGATATTAAAGTCCTGAAGCACATACTGCGCGCACCGTCCTAACACATGCGAAATAGCGATTACCTGAGCCAAAGGGCCCTGCCGCTGTGCCACCGAGAGTGTTCGGTCCATCATCTCATCTAAAGATTGTGTCTTGACCCACAATCCTTCCCTCCATATTGAATCGTCACACGGTAGTTGCACGTGACACGATGCATCGACAATGGCTGGTGGGCGACCGCGGCCGCAAGAGACCAAACGATCCAAGAGATATACCGACCAAAACACTCGTCGCCGTTCTTCTTGTTCGGCGTGTGAAAGGTGCGTTGCGTTTTCCAGCATTAGTCCACAATCCTGCGCCATCCTGACAGCCAGTCCAACCTTGACCCAAGCTGAACTGTGGCGCGACCGACCAGCTGTGCAAACAAAGGAAACATGTGAGCCACAGTAATATTGGATGATATTGAATCCTAAATGACGGGATATCCATACCTGTAAAATCAAATAAGCCCAACAAAGCGACGGTTTGGACGGCCGATACCTCAGCCTCCTTGCCAACTGTAAAACAGTCTGACACGATTAATTTCCATGATCTATTTGCATACTCGACAGACATCTCAAGAGCACGATTAGTGAAGTAAGGATTCGAACAGAACCGAACGGCAGTTGCCATCATAGCTAGGATCAGGTGCTTCGGGATGGCTTCTTCTGACAAGCTTCGCCGAAAGTTTTCTTCGTGGAAAAACGAGTATGGTTGGTTCTGGCAGTAAGTGAAGTAGGAATCAATGATTTCCATAAAGACATCGTCAGGTGGCCCGTAGATCCCGCGGCTATTGTCGCCAGCCTGGGACTCTTGAATGGATGTGTTACCTTCATCAGAGTTTGCAAACCCAATTCCTGGGCTGCTGTCGACCTGCGTAGGAGTTGGTTGTAATGTTGAGTCTTCCTGATTCCTACTTTTCTCTACCAGTGATACAAGATAACTTTCGATCCTGTGGTGCATGATAAGTCTGGTGATTCCGCGAGTACAGAACAGAATACTCACCGCTGAAGGCTTGATCCCATATTCTCAATCTTGGCCTCGAGGGTTGCAATTCTGGTCACGACATCTGCAGTCTAGTGAAGAGACAAGGCGACGTATTAACACAAAAGGCTGACAAGTCAAGGAAGACTAGATAATACATGCCTCCTTACCGGTTGATACAGCGGTTTCCTGATTGTCAAAGTCGTGTTCGGTTGTCCGATGAGCCGCTTGCTGCCTCACAGCCTGAGGTCGAGGCGCCTCGACAGGATACACGCATTCTTAGCCTGTCAGCTTTCATTTTGACCGAGTTATTTCACGGGGAGTAACACTTACCGATGTTGAGTCTTTGGCACTGTCCACAAACAGGCCGATCGCCTGTGCAGCGACATTTTTTCCGCCTTGCCGGATCAGTTCCTGCGAGAAACATTTAAAGGAGGGTCTGGGTTACCTACCGGCACTGGAGACACGCTTGGGCGATGCGCTGCACAGGAAAATAACCTTCAATTCTTCCTTCCATCAAGGGAGATGAGGCCTAACGCACGAGTTCGACTAGGTATGAAATTGGAGTCGGAAAGGTGGCTACCACAAGGCACACAAGTAACCCCGCCTTGCGAGCAGATACTCTAACCAATTGCAGGAAGGGTGTCCATGTCAGAGTACCGCCTAGACTCTGGGGTAATGGCAGATTTTTTCTAACCACCCCGCAAAAGACCGTAATTCAGTTAGCAAATTCTCACTCATCAATGTCTTGTTGTTACGCGTTATATCACTATATGATACGAGTTTTTTTTATCTGTTTTCTTAGCAAGCACAATCGGATCAGAAACCAGCGTAAATGCCCTGCTTCATAACAAAGTAACTGATGCGCTAAACATACATACCGGAGTATTTTCCAGAGGGGGCGAGTTCAAACTCTAACAAATCGGAATAATAACGATGTGTGGGCGTGCTCGGACCGAATCTATCCCACCCTATGCTGTTGCATGTGTCGTGTTCGAGACCTCAGTCAAGAAGCCAACCATATCTTTTGGTCTCGTGAAGTCATTGGACTACACTAGCTCGCCACGCCTCGGTGGGGTGCTGGACGGAGAATTCGGAGAAGAAACCGCGATATGGCATTTTGTCGCAATATAAAAATGTTCCCCTCATGCAGCTGTTGGAATGAAATTTTGTTACCCAACAACAAACTCATAAAACCTTTTTATTTCCTTGTTCTCTATTTGCAAGTAAGAGCGACAAAAGCATCCTTTCTCCAACATATTCAAGCTTGAGTCGCTAATCTGGGTTTTAACTCGACAGCAACGTTGTCGCGATGGACAAGCCATCACCGATAGTCATCAGTGGCGAAAAACTCAAACAAACACCACAAGACTCTTTCCCTGATACAATACATGGCAATGTTGTCTGGAAGACATTATTTTCTAACCCCAGCACAACCTCCGACTCTATGTGCGCAGGCATCGCGACATGCCCGCCCCAAGGCTCGCTAGCACTTCATCAACATACCCAGGCTGAAATATATTACATCCTTGAGGGGTCTGGCCATGTAGAGATTGATGGCGTTAGTCACCACGTCACTGAGGGCAGTGTAGTTTGGATCCCTGGAGACGCAATTCATGGCGTCTTTTGCGGACCAGATGAGACTCTCAAATGGCTTTACGTCTTTGCTGAGGGATGTTTTGATGAAATAAAATACCGGTTCAAGGGAGCTTAACAGTGTTGGGGCTTTGATGCGAGTTAATGTCATTCAGAGAAGGAAGAAATTGGGGCATGTCGAGAAAGCACGTAAATTTCTCAATATTTTCTATATAGTGTTAATTGTTTCCTATCGCATTTAATCTAGAGTACTTTGAATTCTTGACGATGTTGCATATCTGTGCTGTCAGTTACTTTGTGAACCCTGGTATCAGATGCCACTAGCTCACCACTCCATTACTCTATTATGACATCGATAGCTCTTGTCTTACCCTTACCTATCAGATACATCGGAGTAATGCAAGGTGTGCATTTGCATTTCCAAATTAATCAAGTACCCACTAGTTATACAGGAACGCACTCAAGGTGTACCTTTCGCCGGTTTTGGAGAACGCGATGATGTTGATCCTGTAATGGCCCGCGGTCCGGACCTCGGACGGACCGTCCCCACCCATCTTCGGGAATACCAGACCCTCTATGCCGAATAGCATCAAGTAACATACCCGTTCAGCGTTGGACAAGTTCGTATGGGCAGTTTACAATTCGGTAATTGATAGACAATCTTGGTATTGCTGGACCTATTTAATCCCGTTGTCCATCTCGGTTTCCCAAATCTAACTAGATCACAAACAAAAAAAGAGCCAGGGTAGGAGAAGGTTGCCTTCATCTTTCACCGACCACTACGACTTCGTCTAATTTTTTACTTCTCTCTAGCGACCCACAACAGGGAAGATGTCACACGTAATTGCAGGCGATGATGTCTATGGCCCGGGTACCTGGATTGACTCCGAGGCTCTACCAGTACCTGACGATGCTCGTCGACTTCTCAAGATTCTCGCAAATGCGACGCCAGGTTTCACCAAAGACCCATCAGTTTTGGATTCAACCATCTTCACCGGTTCCGCTCAGACAATCACACCTGGTCCATTGAAGTCTTCAGTGATCGCTGCTGCTCTGCATGCCATGGGCGGAATCGTCGCCAACGAGCTTCTCGAATTGAGAGACGGCCAGAACTCCAACCAGAATGTATTGGTCGACACAGACCAAGCTGCTTTTTGGCTAGGGACTGTGGGGCTGAGTAAACACAACGGCCGGACCGTCCGAGAACTTGCCAAGGATGGCAAGCTGGCCTCAATCTTTCCCAAAGACCTTGAACGCGACATTTTTGGCACTCCACTGAAGCTACGCGCCACCGCCAACTATGAGACAAAAGACGACAGTGTCTGGTTTCAGCTGCACGGGTCTTTGGGTGCGGAACCGGTGCTGAAGACTATCGGGCTGGATGCAACAATGCAATGTGCCAGCAACGACGAAGCGTACAAGGTTATTTCTGAGAACGTTCGAAAGTTTGGAGCGCACGAGCTCGAGATGATGCATTTTGTGCAAGGTCTTTGCGGTAGTATTTGCTATACCCCTGCTGGATGGGAGCAAACACGTATGGCAAAGGACTTGTCCAAGCATCCTCTGATCAACTATAAGCAGCAGACACATGCGGTTCCAACACCAGTCATCCCTCTACCTGTTTCAACTGACAAGAGGCCACTGGCTGGTATCAAGGTCGTTGAACTCGTCCGTATTATCGCCGGGCCTGTCATTGGCACTACCTTGGCATCTCTTGGAGCCGACGTCATTCGTGTCAATTGCAGTCGACTCCCAGACTTTAATGTAAGTCCACATTCTTTTCAGCGGCAGTTCTTTTACTTGCCAAAGCAACATAGTGCAATTAGTCTAACCATTTGTATCAGTCACTGCAACTCTCACTCAATGCTGGTGTTCGGACCGTGGATATCGATCTAGCGGTAGATGAAGAATTGAAGCACTTGATGGAACTTATCGAAGACGCTGACGTTTTCGTTCAAGGCTATAGGCCAGGTGTCATTGCCCGAAAAGGTCTCAGTCTCAATAATCTTCTAGAGATGGCAGCCAAGAGAGGCAAGGGAATTGTATACGTGGAGGAGAACTGCTATGGTCCAGATGGACCTATGGCTGAGCGCCCCGGCTGGCAACAGATTGCAGATGCTGCAACTGGCTGCTCATATGTGACAGGACGAAGTCTAGGTTACGAGGACGGAACATGTGTCCTGCCAGCTTTACCTGTGCCGGATATGCTCACAGGTCTTATTGGCGCTATAGGTGCGATGATGGCCATCAGAGATCGTGCCCGCCAAGGTGGCTCGTACCACGTCTTTGCTTCCTTGATGGCCGCTGCAGGTCTACATCTAAAACCCGAGGTTGGACTTTACTCCCCAGAGGTGGTAGAGAAGTGCAGCCAGAAGTTCAAGTGGGGTAAGACTGGCCCGGATCATTTTGTGCTTGAGCTGTTGGATGTAGTGCTCGACGGTTGGAAGCGAGAGATGCCGGGCTTTTCAGAGAAAGACTCCCATTATATGTCTGCTTTGAAAGGTGAATGGGGTGAGCTTGAGGTGCTCAAGCCGGTCATCCGACTAAGTGACCCGGACACTTCGCCATGCTTCTCCTCGGCACCTGAGCCCAATTGCTATCGCAGCAGTAGTGCTATGGCTTGGAGTTAGACTTAGCCAACTATATACATAAATCTTAAGAATCATTAGTTGTGAAAGGAAGCCAGTTTTGAATACAGTTACCGACAATTTACACTCGTGACTGTATTCAGGGTTAGGTTTTTGATTGATCGTGACACCAACGCCCATATATGTTTCTAAACTATAACACCTCATTCTGTTTCTCTCAAATTTACCTTCTGTCTTTATTCATTCCTGCCAGACACTCGCCGACCGCACTGGCGAATTGTTGTCAACGGTGTTTTGACCCTGTTCTGCAAACTTTATCTGGCTGAACAATGTAGCCAAGCAATCAACCTAGTCCGCGCTGTGATCCATGTCTGATCGAGTCTCGGGTATCTTCTCAACAACGAGGGGCGAGTTAATAATTCGATCACAGCCAGGCTCCAGAACCTGATCATGGAAGAAACGACATGACAAGGGCAATGTTCAGACCGTTTAGTTTCCTATCTTGCACAACTAACTCTAGATCTTATGACTACTGTGATGGTCTATCTCAACAACAAGTTTACCCATCTGCCGCCCAGCTTTCATATCTTCAAAGAGACCATCGATTGCCTCGAGATTGTCCAGTCCTAAGACGGTTCTGCTGATAACCGGCCGTATCCCCATGCGCTCCACATAATTAACCATATCTCTGAACTCTTGCCGAGACCCCATCGTCGTTCCCTTTAGTTCTGCGTTGAGAAGAACAGCCGGCATCAACCAATTCATCTTGGGAGATACAGTCATACCGTATTGAACGATAACGCCACCAGGTTTGAGAAGCTTTACGGCTTTGCTGACAATATCGCCACCAGCACCATCGATGATTGCATCGATATAAGGCCGCGATGACGGGAGTTGTTGGCGGATATCTGCTTCCCAGTTCTCTGTTTTATAGATGGCACCTCCTATTACACCCAAGTCTCGAGCATGTTCAAGCTTTTCTTGGCTACCAGAGGTAACAAAGACGTTGGCACCCATCGCCTTGCCAAACTGTAACGCTGAAAGAGCAACGCCACCTCCGATGCCTGTGACAAGAACGTTCTGCCCTTGCTGTACATTGGCCTTGGTGGTCAGTGCCCGCCAGGCTGTAAGTCCAACAAGTGGTAAAGCTGCCCCTTCAGCAGCGGAAAGATGTTTTGGAGCCGAGACAACTTCTTCCTGATCAACGCAGACATACTCTTGCGCTGTTCCTACAGGGTAAAGACGAGTCGATCCAGTGATAGACCATTCGCTTGGGACTTCAGGGCCAGCTGGGTCTGAAGTCCAGCCTCGCATGGGTGTTAAAAGGACATTTGTTCCGAGAAGAGACTGATCGGAAAATCCTTTTCCAAGTTCAACAATTACGCCGTACCCATCTGACAGCATGGGGTTCTCGAGAGATATAGCTGGGTATTGATGGCGTCTCACGAAAAGATCGCGATGGTTCAGCGCTGCGGCCTTGAGTTGGACCAAAACCTCATTTTGCTTTGGGGTGGGAGTCTCAGTCTGCTTGAGGCGGAGACTGACATGGTAGTGTTAGTCTACCGGGTGATCCTTGTAATAGTCCAATTAGTACTTACGGGTAATATACCTCACCCGGCTTTCCGGCTGCTTCGCCGAGATGTAAAACGCGGTGCATTGCTGCTTGCAGCGGTCTGGAAGTCTTGAACATGACGCCCTACCTTACTCTCAAGTTGGTTGAAATATTCCTTTTGACAGTCTGATCAAGCGTCTCTATAGTTAGCTAATAATGGTATTGGATGTCGCGACTGCCGGACCGTCCCCACTTCATCAATTTGCATTATTTATCGGTCTCAGTGGGGACGGTCCGGTCGTTTATAAACTCCCCAGCACAATATCTTTCTATTGGTGCGACTTAGCTACATACCTTGTTAGATCAAACTACCTGTTTCTTGTTATTTCACTTTTGTTATTGGCTAATACAAGATTAGCTCTGTCGCGTCCTTAAATACTGTTAGAAAGTTCTTTATGATTCAGTGAAGTCGCTTTAACTTGGGTAGGGTAGTATGACACTTAGGAGAGGTAAAAGGCAGTTACTGATATTAGATAGTTATTGCAGACTTACTATCTTACAGTTATAGATAACTGACCTCTCTATTTAAGAGTAAGAGATATATGGATATAAATATAATTTAGATTTAATATAATTTATAACTTTAATTATTGCACAGTAGATGTGTCGACCGCAAATGGTGTACCTACTTAATGTCAATTAATTGTTATATATGAATTTAATTGAACTTCAGTAACTTCAGACTCATACCGAGGTTTATGCGTGAGGGCCAAAGCATGCTTGTTACTCAACTACAGATGGCAATTTGTGAGGGGGTTCTGCGACGGTAGAGTTTTGATCGTTTGCGTCGCTTCTCTCGCCGCACATATTGACATGAATGAAGTTTACATTAGAAGAGATGGAATCAAATTGATATGCTACCTACTCGGATCTAGCGCTTGTGTATGTCTCCAGTCTCACTTTCCATCCCTACACCTACTATACATTGCCCATCTTCCGCGACAGAATCCACGTAGCCATACCTTAGCCGTTTTTGCCCCAGTATCTTTACAACCTCGAAAGCCTCCTTCTTGCCGGCTTCTGCGGGAAGCTCCACATACTTGGAATTGTGAACGACAGTGGATGCATAGTCAAGTACCTCTGGACCAATAGCCAGATGAGCAAACACGATACTTATAATACCACTGACCAAGATTATGAGAGAAGATACCAAGAAAAGAATTGACCATGACCAATGGACAATATAGACCTCCACTAGGTTACTCCTCTCAACAGGCACCGTGATGCTACCATTGAAGACAGTGTCGACTTCCATAACAGTTCCATAGCTCTGTCCCAAAAGCAAGTAAGTATTGATCACCTGCCCCAAGCGACGACCAAACTGCTCTTGGGTCGTGCTATTAAACAAGCTTACATCGTCGGCCACACTTCGACGGTTAGCGGCATTACGTCGTGGGGTATCCAGATATTGCAATACGGTATCAGCATGCTCCGAGTTCCCGCCTAGAAGTTTCGGTAATAATGTCACACGACCCCAGACTCTCTCCCAGTTAAGCAGCGTGATATTCTCCGTTGCGTGCTTCCTCCGAGAAAGACGTTGTGAGGTTACGGAGCAGTTTTGAGGAGAAGACATATCAAGTCGAGAGCGATGAACTCGTGACTCGACATAACGCTGCATGGCGTAGCATTCAGCCATGACCGCGGCCCCACCTCCGTGTGCCCATGACATGAATCTTGATAGAAAAAGAAGTTTTGCTGCCTCAACCTGAAGACCAGTCTCATTCTTAAAAGCTCTTGGGTGACCATAGGACATGTAACCATCGCCGGGTTTCGGCATTGTACCTAACCGAGCTGTCAGGTTCTGGGGACTATCCCAGTACGGGCCAACAAATCTATCCACCACTATAGACCATGTCGATTGTAATGCATGCATGCTATGCCCGTGCCATGTACCGTTGGGCTTTGGCGGGCCTGGGTAAAGAATATATGGGTCCGTCCAATTGTAGAAAGGGGAGTCCGGCGTATTGGAGGGATCTGTTCTGGAATAGTTCCAGCAGTCAAGGTGGAGATAGCTTGACTCGAGGGAAAATGTAACATTGCCGGGTGTGATGTTAGTAACAGGGAGCCCAAGCAAGGCTGAGTATGAGTCAGGGTCCGGTTCAGACGTAACGTTATGCCATCTGTCATCATCAATGTCGAGATTAGGTATTTTAACATTTCCCCAAAGATCAATAGGATCAGTCTTCCCTTCCTCAGACGTAAAGAACAAAGACGCAAACATGCTTCTCAGCTGCGCTTTCCATCGGACTTCCGAATTGCTCATGGTTGGATTGATAGGATAGGGCGTTGCGAGTTGTGTCTCGGCATCGGTCGAGAAGTAAAGCACATTGGAGTTTGATAATACTTGCGCGAGTTTGGATCCAAGTGTCCTGAGCACAGCCTGAGATCCCAGCGGCGAAAAGGCCCATAGCAACAGAAGCACAAGTCCAATAATATTGAATTTTCCGAGGCAGATCTGCGTGATGAAGGTTGACCCAACGGTGCGACTACCAATCAATTGTTCAAGAAGCCCCAGCGTAGCACCCCTCTCCAATTTCCATCATGCAGCTTCAAAGACCATACGTTCGACAACGGAGGCAAAGGCAATAGTGAAAGCAGAGGCGATCTAAGAACAGCAGTTAGTAATAGGCAAAATGGCTATTGGGAACAAAACTGACAACATTGATGGCATTCCTCCACTTGCGATACTCTTCTTGTTCAGTCTCCTTATTATCGAGACGCATTATAGCAATGGCAAAGGCTATAAGGGCGATAGGTACAAGTGTCGCTGCGCAGTCGGCGAAAAGCCTACCAGGCATGAATTTTCGTTTAAACCTCCGCTCATCCATTTGTGCCTTTTGTCCTTGTCCCGGCCCAGGTGCATCTGCACTATCGATGCTAACATCTATGGTTCTGGCGTCTCGTTCATCGTGGGCGTCGGGAGGATTGCCTGTGGATGGGAAATCCGCCAGGAGGTACGACGGGTCGGAAGATTGGGCCATGGCGGAATATTATGCGGAGAATAGGGAGTCGAAGAGAAAATGAAGCTAAGTATGGATATTATAAGAGGGTCACTGAGACCGAATTGGTGACTTCCAAACTTGGAAAGCGATCCATATGACCAGAACTAAAATCTTACCTATCTTGGCATTTGGGTGGCAGGTCAAGAGAGTAAAATGATCTATTGGCTAGAACACTTTCAATCTGTAACTACAATTTCTAGCTATCGTAACTCGGCCTATCCTATTCACGGTATCTATCCGGCTATATATAAGCATCTTTATAACCTCATAGAACCTAAGTTCCAATTGGTTAATTTACTACTCTTTACTCTGTAGATATAAAGTGATTATAGTAAATATGGCGATCTGATTAGTTGAGCTTATATCACGTTAGTCTCCTGCAGAAAAAAGAGTATTTCGAAACGCTCAACCTGTTCCGTAGGACGATCCCAGGGAACATACTTCCAAATATTCCATTCCTAGTTGCTGTGATTCCAAGTGCTATCGAGATAAGTCTAGTACATATAGGGTGACTTAGTCGCATTTCACTTAACATGACTATGAAATTGTCAACCATGGGCCCAAGTTACAGTTCATTCGTGAGGTAAAGAGCTGTTCTTGATAGAGAGGTCAGTCATAACCCAGTCTGAAGAAGAAGGTCGAGGACAATGGAGAGCTCTGAGTCCCTCGGCACAGATGATACAGAAAGGTCCCACATGGAATCCAACCATGCTGACAAACGAATATAAATACATATCAGTAAAAAACAGCAGTCATTTATTGATTGTAAGACAGTTTGAGGATTTAGTTCCGTTACAGTTCTCACTACACTCAGACTCTCAATTACAATAGACCTTGGGCACTGAGGGATATTATATGCCTCTAGACCAAATGATCGATATCATTAGTAACAACAGGCCCTGTTCTTAATCTTTCCTGAATCCGTCCTATCGCTCAAACCCTTCGACATTGAACCCCAGCATGTCCAACATACGACCCACGCTCTGATCGACCACCTCTCCAGGCTCTTAGGCCGTGTATGAAATGCTGGTACGGGTGGAAATATAACGGCGCCAGCTCTTCTTAAGAACAGCATGTTATCCAAATGTATGTCCTTGAGTGGAGTCTCACGGATCGCAAGCACAAGCTTCCTGTTCTCCTTCAGGCTGACATCTGCTGCGCGAGCAATTAGCTCGGATACAGAGAAGCTCAGGACCCTACAAACCACTTCTGAGGAGTTCTGTAGACGTCTTGGAGATATTTTGTTCAAAAGTAAGAGTAAAATGCTCATAAATCGAGTCCTACTCATAGGAGACGACGTGGATATCTACGACTGGGACAAGGTCATGTGGGCGTTCACAACTCGGTGTCGACCAGGTCATGATACATACCATTTCGAAGACATGCCCTCACATCCTCTGACGCCTTAAATGACGCAGATACCCGGGACGCCGAGAAGAGGAACCAAGGTTATTTCTGACTGTTTGCTCCGTTCTGAATATGACCGGCCGAGGGATTTCAAGGCAGTTGATTTTGAGACGTCGTACCCATCTCACATCAAAACTAAGGTTCCGAATAATTGGGCAGCGATGGGGTTTTCCTCGACTAGGGCAGTTTAATTACATTACATTTGAATCAAATCAACATCAATTAACCAGGGTTTAGACCAGTGTGTGAAGACGTGGGTAAAACCAGTAGGGCGATCTCCAAGATTGGCATGGGCTAAATTACGAGATTACCTGACTTGGACTCCGATTGGTTAGACCTGTGATCACGACACACATGCCGATATGGCGACATATAATATACACGATTTCATACCATGAAAACATGCTAGTGATGTCATAGATAAGTATCAATACTAGAAATTGTCGAAATACGATCGCATCGTCATAATCCCGCAAGCTTAGAGCTCCTTGAACTTTTTCCATTGCCGAGAAGTGCAACCATCCTGATATTCTAGCAGGGATCACATGGTGCAATACCTACATCAAGACACATCATTCATGTACTATGAATATATTTATCTGTAGATCCCCTGTAGCCGTGATACATGCTTACCTTTTGTGTATCTTGTAACCAACCCAGTAGACTGACCCTATGGAAACCGGACTCAAGAACGATTCGCCGCCAGACCTAAGCGATGAGGCAGGCACAGTTTCAACAGAAGTTCCAGTGAACGAGAAAGCTCTGTTACGCAAGCTCGATCTGCGACTTCTGCCAGCTGTTGGGATTTTGTATCTTCTATCATTCTTAGATCGCAGCAATGGTATAACATGGTTTACACAAATGGATGATCCTGAGCTAATGTATCGTGATCAGTTGGTAACGCTCGCATCGAAGGGATGATTGATGATTTGCATATGTGTAAGATTGACTATTCTTTCGTCTTTGATGTTTCTGACAAATCTCAGCTGGCAATGAGTACCTGACTGGATTGACTCTCTACTTTATTGGTTATGTTCTCTTCGAAGTATGCCATTCAGCCATCGGGTCAGTCGTCTTCTAACAACCCTTAGATACCATGCAATATTATCCTAAAGCAAACAACTCCTCGGCTGTGGCTTCCCACACTTACCATTGCCTGGGGAATTGTAGCAACCTTGCTCGGCATTGTCCAGAATAAGACAGGTTTCTTTATCGCCCGGTTCTTTCTTGGTGTGGCAGAAAGTGGACTATTTCCAGGTAAATCTCGATGAATAGCTTCTTCAGAAGAAATACTGACAAACCTAAAGGTGTGGTATATTATTTCTCAATGTGGTATAAGCGACGCGAAAGACAGTTTCGTATTTCACTATTCTTTAGCGGTGCTTCACTCGCTGGAGCTTTCGGCGGTATTCTAGCATATGTATGACTCCTCACATCCAGAGTGTTCAATGACTGACAAAAACAAGGGCATTGGGAAAATGTCAGGTATAGTTTGGGAGAATGGATGGCGATGGATCTTCATTCTTGTGAGTTCTTGTCCAAGGTCGACGTACTAGTCTAGGCTGACCCATGTCCAGGAAGGTATTGCCACGGTCGTTGTGGCTGTCGCAGCATATTGGTTCATTGAGAACTATCCCGACACATCCAAGTTCCTCACCAAGAGCGAGCGGTCTTTTATTCATGAGCGCCTCCACGCGGACAGTGACGCTATCCGTCAAGAGAAGTTCAGTTGGGCTGCTGTGAAGGAAGCGTTCAGGGATCCGAGCTGCTGGCTTTATGGGCTGGGCTTCCATACTATGAGTTTGCCATTGTATACACTCTCTCTGTTCCTGGTATGTCTTGCCAAATTAGATCTTATGCACACAATATTAACTGATTAGCCCACAATTATCAAGGATCTTGGCTACACAGCAGCGGTCGCCCAGCTTTTGACCATCCCACCTTACGCCGTTGCCTTTGTTACTACCCTTGGTGTTGCCATAGCCTCTGAAAGGCTTGCGAAGCGCGCCGTCTTTATCGCTGGCTCCTCTGCAGTTGCTGCCATTGGATACATAATTCTCCTCGCCAACACAAACCCGACCGCGAGACCTGGGGTCTCGTATGTGGGAACATTCTTCGCCGCAGCCGGGATTTACCCCGGCACCGCCTTGGTTCTAAGTTGGCCCGCTATCAATGTCTCTGGGCAAACCAAGCGTGCCATTTCAAATGCTATGCAAATCAGTATTGGAAATCTTGGTGCGGTGATGGGAACACAGCTGTACAGGTCAGGCGATGGACCACGGTTTGTGGTTGGTCACTCTATGGCTTTGGCATATTTAATTGCAAATATTGTCGTGGTTAGTATTTTGGGGTGGCGATTAAAGAAGCAGAACCAGAGTCGAGCGGCTGTCAGTGAGGAGATCAAACATGTGGGCGATGTGGAAGACTGGAAGGGAGATTCGGATCCCAGATGGAGATTTGAGTATTAGGTTGATAAGAAGGGTCTGCACATTACATTGGTTTGTATTTGAGCTCGAATTCTCTTTAAGTAATGCCTCAATTTTACAAATCAGTACATAATTATCACGCGGTTGTTCCAATTATCCTTTAATTATTTTGAATACAAAACAAATTGAGTTGAAGAGGGCGATTCAGATAGTCGATATTGAATGCATCAAGTATGTTCGTGAAGAGTTACGGTTACTTCACGAATTACTTGCATATCATAATTCGAATTTTTGAACTAGTGCACGAATTCAGTCAAGCTAGTAGATATATAGAAGTCAATACGCCCCGATCTTGAAGTCATATCATATTCCTCGGTAAAATGCTCCAGCTATTTATGCAGCATCATAGACAACGTGTTCAGATTTATTCCAACGCCTCGAGTTCCTTCTTCTCACTCTCTCCCAAGAGACCCAGCGCCTCTCTTCGTGTCGGTGCTGATGCATCGAAATAAGGCTTCTCAGCCAGCGAGGTCACCCGCGTACCATGTCGTGGTTCTCTTCCACTGTAGTCCCAACTAGCGTTGTGGATGGTAATACTATAACGATTAGCATCGGTCAAATATTTTTTACAACCAACTGAGTACTTACCGATTATCCCATAGCGCCGAGGTTCTGGGTGTCCACTTGAAGCGTACCTGTATGTCAACATTTGTCTCATAGACATCATACAGGTAGTTGAGTATAACATCACTCTCTGCCTTATCAAGACCGACGATTCTATCGGTCATTGCACGGTTTACCCAGAGCGCTTTCCAGCCTGTAGCAGGGTGGACCCTGACTAAAGGATGAACCCTCTCGACATACTTGGGACCCTGTTCAGGATGGTCGCGGTCAAGGTATGGGTGCGCAGACTTGTAAACAGCCGAGCGACCATCGATGATCTTTCGAAACCCTGGTGAGAGCTTTTCATATGCTGCGTAGCCAGAGGCCCAGAGTGTATCACCTCCAACGGAGGGAACAGTATCGTTGTGAAGATGTGTGATACCTGCGGGCTGTCTCTCGTGCACCAAGTCTGTGTGCCAACGAGACGCTCCTCCCGGCTGGCGAAAGGTGGCGGGACGCTCTGTCGCTTGCAGATCGGGCCAGAGGACACTCACACCTGGGAGACCTGGGACCTGAGGCACCTGAGGCTTTTTTCTTTGTTAGAATTCGACTGCCGAGATTGAAAGTATCGTCACTTACATGAACTTCAACTTCTCCATACCACTCGCCGAGTTCCTTCTGCTGCTGTGGCGAAAGATCCTGGTCTCTAAAGAAAACAACACTTCTCTCCGCAATCAAGAGAGCAAGTTCATCGCGTTGTTGATTAGTAAGGTCCTTCAACTGCAAGCCCTCAATTTCTGTTCCGATGTACGCCGTAAGATCAGTGACTTTTGTTGCAGCAGACAAAAGACTCTTCTTCGGCTTGTCAGCCCGCGCACCTGCATCCACGTGATCGCGAGGCTGGTCGCGAATTTTGTACACATCGTCTAGGTATAATGGGCGAGATGGACGGTAGGGGTATCCTTTAGAAAGGTCCACGCCTGATTTCTCAAGACGTTGCTTAGCAGCGTCTGGGAGGGCGAGGGTGTCCTTGATGGGCGGGGCAACATCTTTAATGCTGGAATCAATTGGTGCAGGAACCATTTTGTGCTTTTTAAGTAAATGTATGATAATTATGCTTCACAGAATAAAGTCTTAATACTTGGATAAACAGAAGAAGCCGCATCTACATATACTGTAGCTCTCTCCTCACAGTACTACCCTAGGATCACGTCATGCAAGCATAGAATTGCAAGGGCCAATTTATCTAGATCCCATTGGTAGGTCGTCCAGATGCAATATGCAAAGTGTATTGCAACATAGATACGGATTTCTTTCTTTGAACATTGCGATATTAAGTAACGTTATCCAAGTCAGGGCTACATGGTCACTCTTAACCACCAGGCAGGGTTCTCCAGATAGTAAAAACAGAACTCTCCAAATTCTTAGCGTATAAAAATAAGCAGTCTGATAAAGCAAGGTCCAAGTTCAATAAACTGATCTACTAATTTATTTTTTTTGTGCCTTCAACGGCCGGGCATTCTAGTACCCCAAGGACCCTGTCTGGTGCCTCAGGGTTTAATCATTGCAGACCCATGATAGGTACAAGGAGCGAGAGAAGATCAAAACGGCAGCATGTGTGGAGCCATATACGCCACATGGGATAATTGGTTTGCACAAGTCAAGTGGCTGAACAGAAAATGTGAATAAATATGCACTATTACATAATCTAATCCCAGTCAAATCCACGGGCCATGATACTCCGCAACGATTTCTCCAACTTGGGTATTCCTGTATCTTGTACTCTGGAATCCTATCGGAGCATCTCTACCCGCCTTCTTTACCTTCCATCACACAAACAACTGATCTATTGGCAAGACTCCGTGTATTGAAACGGGTTCTGAATCACCGGAGTTTGTTGCATACCATCTCCGCTAGTTATCATCATCGGACGGTCTACCCTATAATGGCCTCGAGAAGCAATGACCATTCAGCTGAGACAGGGACTGGGCGACAACCGAAATCATTAGCTAAAGCATGCATATCATGCCGGACAAAGAAGATCCGATGTGATGCAGCACGGCCAAGATGCCGTAATTGTCAGAGTCAAGATCGTGAGTGTGTTTATCACAACGAAACACCACGAAAACGGTACGCAAATGGCTTTGTATTGTGACTTGTTTCCCTGCTGACTGTCCCCGGACCCACATTCTCGCAGATCATCAAACTTGAACGCGACGCGTCTGCTCTCAAGGCGTTCATCGTGACTCTCAAGCAAAGTGACGCTGAAAAACGTGAACAATTGCTCTCATCTGCTGTTGACAATAATGGGAATGTCATCTTGCCAGAATTAGTAAATGACGCCCCTCTCAGACAAACCCAACCTTCTTCAATTGGCCTTCCGTCCCAGCCCGCTATCGTATCCGACGATGAGTTGGACATTGCCAATTTCGTATCTGTTGACGATTCTGGTGAGACTAACAGCTTTGGCCCGTCGTCTGCATTATACAACCCAGCAAAGAACAGCCCCGATAAATTCACACAATGTGATCCGGCCTGGATTGAGAACGTCAAGAATAGCCTGATAGCAAATGCTGCTCTTCAGAGGCATCTGGAATATGGACTCATGAAGCATCCAACGATCGCCGGGGTACCGACGGAGTTAGCAATGCACTTACTCAACCTTCACTGGGATCGTCAACACCACACATTCCTTCTTACCTACAGACCTGCTGTCATGCGCGATTTGCAATGTTCGGGTCAGTATTGTTCCACCTTTATGCTCAACGCCATCTTTGCCTGCTGCAGCAAGTTCTCGCCTCGTCCTGAGGTCAGAGAAGATCCCGGTGATCCATCGAGTGCTGGTCTTCGATTTTTTGATCGGTGTGATGAGCTCCTTGCACAAAACTCTCTTTTAATGCGACCACATATTACAACAATTGTGGGACTTCTCCTGCTTGGCTCAACATACAATGCGCGTGGAGAGACATCGAAAGGATGGTTATATACTGGCTATGCCCTGCGGATGGTATATGATTTGGGTCTCCATCTAGATCCCAAACAGACAACAGATCACTCAGAGGATATTGAAATCAAGAGACGGGTGTTCTGGGGTGCCTTTGTCTGTGATAAGCTCCAGAGTCTCTACTTGGGTCGACCTGTGGCTGTTAATCTTTGCGACTACCAAGTATCACGCGAATTTCTCGACCTATATGAAGAAACAGAACCATTTCATCTTCCCAGCTCGACGGTCGAATCTACTCCTGGCTTGCCTAGGAATATGGATGATATGGTACCCAGGTATTCAGTATCAACTTTCCAACAATTATGCCTCTTGTCCAAGATAATGACGAATATCATCAACCGTTTCTATGTCGTCGGAGCCACATTCTCAAACGCCCAGAACAGTCTCTTGAAAATTGAGCAGGCGTTACAGAAGTGGCGAGAGGAGTTGGCTCCCGAGCTCGACTTCCAGCCGTGGACTTCGACCCGGACACAAGCTCAGACCCCAAATATTATGGTCTTACACAATCTGTATTACTCACTTATCATCTTGGTTCATCGACCATTTATCTCAGACGGTCATCTTCGCTCAACTGGAACGCCCTCTCGATCGTGGGAGCAATGCACAGATGCAGCAAGATGTATTACAAGTATAGCATCCGTTTACAAGTCGACCTATGAACTCACTGGAGCGCCTTATGTTTTGGCATATACAGTCTACGTGGCGTGCACTATACACGTCCGCAACGCAGCTTCCCAAAGTCACAAGGAGGAGCATCTAGATCTGTTGAGGAGGAGTTTGGAATGCTTGGATGAACTTTGCATTGCGAACCCTGGCGTTGCCAAGCCGGCCAATAGTATCAGGCGCCTTATTGAAGCTAGCCGTCTCAACTTGACAGTTGGTAAGTCAAGATAGTCTCCTTGCATTGAGATGTTAACTTAATAGATCTAGGAGAACCCAACTCTGCCATTGGAACCGATGTTTCGCTCGACTTGGATGCAATTCACAATTCATTCAATACAACAGAGTGGCCATATCAAAATTACGACATGAGCACCGGGGATGCTGACTACAGTTTACCACTCGATCCATTATTTGGCTGGATCAATGTACCAACGCCGTCACTGGACCAAGACACACAGTTGCCACTTATCTAGGGACCAAACAACTCTTTGTATATCTATAAATGCAGCCATTGGGCTGTAAATAAATCATAGGCAAGCGTTAAAATAAAACTACAGAATGTCATAATCCATGAAATTCCTTCAGTGCTTGATGCTAATAGTGAAAAAAGTCCAAACGGTTCCTGGAGAAAATATAGGATAAGAATAGGTACCGTGCATGCAAAGCAAAGCCTCTCTTGTGAGTTTGATTGTATGACATCGGCTAATGTTAACTCAGTGCCGAGAACTCCGCTCGGAGACTCACTTTCCGAATCGCTGTGGGTCACGGAGAATGATTCTCCTGTTATGTCAATTGCTGTCTTGCTCAGAATACCTGGAATCAAATCTGTCAATTCATAGATATATTAAATACCCAAGACAAGATCACCCTTGATTTTATTCCCAAGCATCTAAGCATATCTTTCCACCTGCTGTGCATGCGACTTTCTGTTTCTCTCCCGATTACCCAAACACTCCGAACCCCACCTCTTTCGCAACATGGCTCATCTCCCCGAGAAGGTTGACGTCTTAATCGTGGGCAGTGGCAATGCCGGATTCGCAGCAGCTCTGTCTGCGGCCGAAAACGGAGCCAAGAATATCCTGCTCATAGACAAGTGCCCTGAAGAATGGGTCGGTGGTAATTCTTATTTTACTGCTGGCGCCTATCGAATTGCCCACGGCGGGCTAAACGATCTGTTGCCCTTTGTCAACAATGTTTCCCGCGAACAAGCAGGAAGGATTGACCTTGCGCCCTATACCGAGAAAGACTTTCAAGATGATATGGACAGGGTGTGTATGGGACGTTCAGACCCAGAACTGGCCAAGACACTTATCCAAAATTCCAATTCAACTATCAAATGGCTAGCTTCAAATGGTATCCGCTTCCAGCTTTCCTTCAACAGACAGGCATACGAAGTTGACGGGCGAATTAAGTTCTGGGGCGGTCTCCACATCAAGACCCAGGATGGAGGCAAGGGTCTTATCGAAGACTACCTCGCTGCGATTAAGAGGCGGGGCGTTCAGGTTTCGTGGTCAACAGCGCTCACAGGGCTACAAAAGCATTCAACTGACGACAGTTACGACGTTCAGCTGTTAGTTAATGGCCACAAATGCTCACTCAACGCCAGCGCTGTTGTATTGGCTGCAGGAGGATTTGAGTCCAACCCTCAGATGCGAAGCCAATTCCTTGGTGCTGGGTGGGACATGGCTATGGTTCGCGGAACACCTTACAACACTGGAGATGTTTTGAACCTAGCCATCGAACAGTTAGGCGGGAAAGCTGTCGGAAACTGGTCGGGGTGCCATTCTGTGGCTTGGGACGCTAATGCTGACCCAAATACCGGCGATCGAGAAGCCTCCAATGAGTACACCAAGTCAGGTTACCCTCTGGGCCTCATGTTGAATGTTGATGGCCAGCGTTTTGTCGACGAAGGTGTTGATTTGAGGAATTATACTTACGCAAAATTTGGTCGGGCTATCCTCCAGCAACCAGAACAGCTAGCCTTCCAGGTTTGGGATTCAAGGACCATGGACTGGCTGCGGATGGAGGAATATCGTGAGGAGCGCGTCGAGCGCATTTTTGCAAAGACAGTAGACGAGCTCGCCCAGAAATGTGCTGAGCGTGGACTCCGAGACAAATCCGCTTTTGTTGACACAATCCGAGAGTACAACGAAGCAGTATATGCGCATCGTCAAGAGAATCCTGACGCCAAATGGGACCCTGCCATCAGAGACGGCGTCTCAACTCAGTCTTCAAAGAAGAAGCTGGCTTTGGCCAAGTCAAACTGGGCTTTGCCCTTGGATAAGGGCCCCTACATAGCAGTCAAGGTGACTTGTGGTATCACCTTTACCTTTGGAGGTGTCAAAGTTGATCCACAATCCGCCCAGCTAATTCATGGGGTGACAGGCTCTCCAGTGCCCAACGTTTTTGTCGCGGGAGAAATGGTGGGAGGCCTATTCTATTCTAACTATCCCGGGGGAAGTGGATTGACGTCTGGCGCTGTATTTGGAGCGAAAGCTGGGAAGGCTGCTGCAAATGTCGTTGCAAAGAGACAAGCTCAATCTTTTTCAAGCCGTTTGTGAACAAGACTGACTAGCTTTAGTATACAGGGTTCAGTGACAGAGTAGCAATCAGAATTAAAGTTTGCAAACCCCTGATTTGAACCTGGGCTGAACGGAATTGTTCCATAGTTATAGTTGGTTGTTAGTACTACAACCTTACTCTGTAGACTAAGCCAATACAGACTTTTCCGTTGCCGGAATTGTTCCATATATCAGTCTAGTGCGATTATTGTAAGCAATTGTAATGAAACGCTACTATATCCGTAGTAGCTTTGTGTTTTGACAGCCCCCTTTCGCAATGCATGCACACAATTGCCTTCTCCTTTCCTTAAACCCTGCTCAATATTGGTGAGCCAAGTTAGTTAGTTATGATACAAGACGGCATTGCGAAGCGAAGAGGCGGGCTTGGCACCAATAACAAACAGCAAACACTCTCAATCCTCGAGTCGTTACAAGACACTTATCACCGGTGGCGTTTTCGGGCCACTCACGCACCTCGATTCTACGCCATCGACCCATTACCCCAACCTAAAACTCAGGGCTGAACAGGAAACGGTACGCGAGCTTATCAATGCCATTAACGCCTCTCCAGTATAGGGTTAGCTTTATCTGGGGAAGCAATAGTATCAAGCCCTCTAACATTGAGCGAGTCAGTGCTTCCCATTCCCAGATTCAGCGCCACTCTTTATCAGTGATGATAACGTTGGTTACGTCCACATTGCATCACAAGTCATTTCTCACACTTTTCCATTGTCCTCTTTTTCCCATTGCGTAAGACCTGTCGCTTGTTTCACAGGCGCATTCTACCGACGTCTTGTATGAAATTCCACTGCATGCACACATGACCAAATAATGGCTGGGCTTCAACCCAACATCTGGGCCGGCGTCGCCATTCCTTGGCTTGCAGCGCTGGTCTCACTTGTTATGCGTGTTTGCGCCCGAAGGATGACCAAAATGAGCTGGTGGTTCGATGATTATTTTTCCATCCTGGCATTTATTTTCGCAACAGGCTACTGCGGCATCATGATTGAGTGTATGCGACACTCCAGGATCCTGTCTCAGCCTTGACTGACAACTACCTAGGGACGTTGCATACATACCTCGGCGTCAAAATCCCGGACTCGATCACCGGTGATGAGAGAGAGGCAATTCTACAACAAGCCCGGTTCCTTAGCTACTTGAACTCCTTATGCTATGCTTCATCCATCGCCTGTTCCAAGATAGCCATTTTGACATTATACTGGCGCCTCTTTAGGATTTCTTCAATCCGCATCCCGATCCTAGTCATGCTTGTGATGGTAGTTGTATGGATCATTCTCAGAACATTTATGCTTACCTTCCGCTGTGTCCCTGTGCAGTCACTATGGGACTATAGTATTACAGACAAGGTCTGTAACCTTGACAGTGGCGAATTCTTCCTGGGTACTATTACTACTCATTTTATCATGGACATTGCCATCCTCATTTTGCCGATCATCGAAGTGGCTCGACTTTCCCTACCAACCGGTCAGAAGCTAGCTATCACTGCTTTGTTTCTACTTGGAGCTATGTATGATCTTTCCACAGTGCTGCGAAATATCTAGACCTGATCCAGGCTAATCAATGTCTACAGCGTCTGCTTTGCCTCAATGTTTGTTCTGGTCGAACTTGTCAACTATGACAACAACACAACACAAATGCCTTATGACTATGCCATGTTCTGTATCTTGGGATCAGTTGAAGTGAACATTGCTATTGTTTCCGGTGAGTGACCATTTGAACGAGTGAATTGTGTGGTCATATTGACTCAAATAAACCAGCCTGCTTTCCTCTTTTACGCCCAATCTTCAACCACATATTACCTGCCAGATTCCTTTCCTCGTATGGAAAGAGCAGTCAGCGTGTCAGTCGACCAAGCAATGCTATTAAATTAACAACCCTCGTCAGATCAACCAAGGACAAGGAGCAAGATGACTCAAGCTCAACACACCACCTAGCTGATATGGAAAACGGACTACACTATGATTCAGGCAATGTTCAATATCCGAAAGGGGTGCATACAGTTATCTGCAGTCGGAAGTCGGCTTCTGTATCTAATGACAATATGTCGGGGATATATGTGCAAAACGATACGGTTGTGGAGGTAAATCACCTCTAGGGTATAGGCAGATGCAGAGTACTTTTACACGTGGGACATCCAATTATGTGATGTATTGGAGTATAATTGTGAGCATTGCGTGATTCATCTCCGGCAAATCTGCAACACCTCCGGTCCAGACTTTCAATTTACAAAAATGGCAAAGTTCAGCCCAGGTACTAGCATCATTTTCTGTTACATAGTGGCTGTTTGACGGTTTTTAGCCCAACGAGACCAGCCCTTTTCAAGACTTGAAGTTTCCATTTTAGTTACTAGCTTTGTTTGTCGCATAAATAAGTTATGCTGACATTTTTCATCCCAACATGCTTCTCAGCCACCAACTGCCGAGATCGACACCCTTAAGTGAGACACGCTCATTAAACTCAATTGGTCCAGCTATTCCGAATACGATCCCACCATAGCGATTATGCTGTCCAAGCGGTAGTGATTCTTGTACAAGCCGACATTACTTGATGTGGAACTCTGTGCATGAGGCTGTCGGACAAACAAGCCCTTGCGAGATTGTTTGTTCTGTGCACCGACACTTACTATCGATCCTAGTAACATGCGCCCGCCAAATCCGAATGGATGCAAAACCGTGGATCAAAGCTCAGACTACTTAAGCAGCCGCTATCCGACACTAGGATACTGGCATCACTCACCCAGTGCCACTTAACAAATACATTTCATCATGAAGTCGAAAATTTTGTTCACTTGCTTTACCTATCTTACCGGCGCAGCCTTGGCCAAGCCCAAGCCTGACCACCAAGAGGTTGACGTTGCCATCATTGGTGGTGGCGCAACAGGTTCTTATGCTGCTGTCAGACTCCGAGAAGACTACGGAAAGAGCGTTCTCGTCATTGAGAAAGAAAACAGGCTTGTTAGTTGGCCGACTTAATCCAATCCTCATTACTTTTCTAACTAGATTATACAGGGCGGCCACGTTCATGCCTACCAGCCGGAAGGCGGAGACAGGCCAATCAACTACGGAGTTCAAGCTTACCTGAACCGAGAGAAGACCAGGGCTTTCTTCAAGCGATTCGATGTCGGCCTGATTGACCCAGATGCAAAGAGCGGGTTCGATCTTCTTTTCGCTACCAAGGATATCGACTTCACTACTGGAAAGACTGTTGATGCTGACTACGGGCTCATCAACTCCACTGTCGCATTGATTGAGTACATTGCCCTGGCAGTGAAGTATCAGCCGTGGTTCGAAAATGGTTATTTCAAGAAAGGCAAAATTCCAGAAGACCTTCTCTTGCCCTTTGGAGAGTTCCTCGACAAGCACAACATTGGCAGCTCTCTTGAAATTCTTCGCACATTCATCTGGCTTTCTGATGCAGTGAATACACCTACCTGGTTTGTCCTGGCTGTCGTTGGACAACCCCAACTCGCCGCTCTCGGTTTTGGTCTGGCAGGCCCATCTTTCAAGTGGCCGGAGACTTATTCTTCGGAAACACTCTACGACCGCGTTCTCGACCTCATGAAAGATGATGTCCTTCTAGAAAGCACGGTAGTCTCCAGCAGTCGCAAGGCCAACGGCGTCGACTTGGTCATCCAAACACCAAACGGAAAGAAGCATGTCAAAGCCAAGAAACTTCTTATTGCAGCAACTCCCTCCCCTGGAAATACCGATGCATGGGATCTCGACAAGAACGAAAAGTCAATCTTCTCCAAATTCACTTGGGAAAGACTCTACGTCAGTGTTGTTGGCAAGACCAGCTTGCCTTCCGACGTTCCCGGCATCCGCAACACGTGGGACAACCCCAGCAACTTTTACCTTCCTCAAGGTGACTTTGTCGATGCGTACACGCGGGCTGGTGACAAGGATGTGTGGACTACGCGTGTCCTTGGCCGTGCCAGTCTGACCGCCGAAAAAGCAAAGTATATGATCAAACAGGTCTTCACCAACATTGATACTGCGGGAACATATGATGTCACTGACCCTAACATCTTGGCTTTCGCATCACATGGACTCACCGTTCCCAAAGTGTCACCCAAGGAACTCTCTGATGGATTCTACCAGAAGCTTTATGCTCTGCAAGGCCAGCGCAACACGTTCTGGACTGGACTTAGCTGGGCTCCTGACTACACTCCCATCTTGTGGGACTTTACTGAGAAGCTTTTCCCTCAAATCTTGTCTGGTATCTAGAGTTTTAAGTAGACTGTTCACCTCGCAAGCCGTCTATCCTTCAACACCATTCAATCTTTATAATCTATAAGCAGTAGCCCTAGTCTTTTCAATATACTTAAAATTCCCAAGAGAGGATCTATCCGGATGAAAATCTCACATGTCAAAGTAAGATTATAGCTAACCTTCCCAACAAAACCACTTGTGCTGTGATAGAGGCAGCGTCTCCCGGGCTGTACGCACAGTCAAAAGTCCGCTATCCTGCAAGTCCGCCTTTGAACTTTTCCAATCTCTAATCCGGAGCCCTTATCTTCTTCATATGCTTAAAATTGTCAACAAATGATCTATCAGGACTAATACCTTAATATATGGAATTGAGAGTTTCTTAATAACCAACTTTCCCAACAACACGCGTACTGTGATGGAAGAAGCGTCTCTCGGGCTGTATGCACAGTCAAAGTCCGCCATCACAAGTCCGCTCATGGAAGTCCGCTGTGCTCTACACGTCCGCAAACTCTAATTCAACTTCACGGTAGCTAGTATCTACCAGATAACATATAAAACAGCAAACCTACTTGCGTTAGTCTGTCTCTTTATATTCCAATTACAATTCCATTATCACAAGTTCCAATAATCATCCCATTGTTCCAGTTTCAAGTACCATTCCACTATCACTAGTTTCAAAATGACTGCAACAAACGTCCCTACTACCAGCACTGCTCTCTATGCTAATGCAGAGGGTAAAGCTGTCGTTACCAGCCTCCCGATTCCACCACCGCGTGACGATGAGATCCTCATCAAGGTCATGTACGCAGGCGTTAACCCGTCTGACTTTCGAGTGTTGAAGTTTTTCGACTGCCGACGCCGTGTGATGGGCCATGAGTTCTGTGGCAAAGTGCTCGAGAGCCCTGGCCTGGCCAACTCACCCTTCGAGGTAGGCGACGTCGTTGCTGGCTACGTAAACGGCTCCAACGACCGCCCCGAGCGCTTCGGCACGCAGCAGGAATACATATCTATTCCACCTGCATGGGCCTTCAAGATTCCCGATAACTTGCCTCACCCCAACGCTGCTGGTCTCCCCGTTGTGGTCCAGACTGCCAATGATGCAATTTTCAATCGGTTCAAGCTGCCCCTCCCGCAAGATGCCAAAGGTCCCATCGAGGGAACCATGGTGATCTGGGCCGGAGCCACTTGCGTCGGCATGTCTGCGATCCAGCTTGCGCGCGCCAGCGGTGTCACCTCCATCATCGTCACAGCGTCGCCTAAGCGCCACGAATTTCTCAAGAAGTTGGGTGCGACCCACTGCTTTGACTACAGCGACGAGAGCACTCCAGCTCGCATCAAGGCACTAGTGGAAAGCGCCGGCGATGTGCCTGTCTGGGGATTCGACGCACTCGGAACTATGACCACGCCCAGTCCACAGACGCTCCTCTCTAGTTCTCTTCCCAGGAGCGACCGAGTTAAACTCGTCACCGTACTCCTGATGCCCGAAGAAGGCTTCGAGTCTTGTATCGGCGCTCGACATTACCAGGCTTCGTTTGACCTGCCCAACGGGGATAGGGTTGATATGCCCCCCAACATGGAAGCCGCGGATAGAATGTGGAATGCCCTCGGCTGGGTGATGGATCATTATGGCAAAGAGTTCCAAGAGATCCCCGTCGAAGTGTTTAAGGGAACAGCTGAGGACGCGCTGAAAGAAGTTGAGAAGGTCGAGTCTACTGGCAGATTTGGAAAGCTAGTGTTGACGCTGCCATGGGTTACTAAAGAGGACTAAAGGCCTAGATCTATTACTGTAGTAGTAACTCTGCTTTCAACTATCTATTTAGCTAACCCCAAGACCTGTAAGAATTAGTTCAATATATATATTATTTTGAACCTCAGTTATATTCCACTTACAGTCTCCTTAGCTTTCACATCCTCGAGGTCGTTGGTTTGTGGCAAGGATTCCACAGTGTGTCATAACTCTAATATGCTTAAATGTTTAAACTGCTGAGTTCAGCAGAAAAGGTTAAAATGCCAGTTTAGCCGTTTAAGCGAGACATTTCATGTAAAAAGATTTGCCTAAATTTGATCACAGAGTCTTAAACAAATCTCCAGAGATAGATCCAAATTTGAGTTGAGCGGTGTTTCGCTGTCCCTGTCAACAGACTGCGAAGTACAAGGCCCTGGTTTACTCATCACGTTTCTCAAATCCATCATCCTTCATCTTCAAAGTGTAGGCCTTTCCGTACGTGTTTTGGGGATCACGTTTCTTAAATGCATCGTCCTTCATCTTCAGACCATAGGGTCTGGCATATAAGTTCTCGCGCTTTTTAAACGCATCGCCCCCCATCTTCAGAGTGTAAGGTCTGGGGTATAAGTTTTCGCGCTCCGCAATGTCATTTCCTGTAGTAAAGGTCAACAAAATGCTTCTATGAGAGATGATAAGGTCTCACCTGGGACAGGGCTTGCAGCTGCAAAGCTGCACACCGCAGCGACGCTGAGGAATTGAGATAGCTTCATGTTCGAATGATCAAATTGTTACTGTAGACTCTGATCTTCCTGTTGGTAAGTGTAGACAATGTCCGACCATCCTACATATTAAATACATCGATATCCTTTACCAGGACTGACCATGCATAGGTTATTGACTAGGCTTGTGATCTCTTAGAAAGGAAGGTCGTTTTAGTGTGGGGTAGATAAGAGTCGTCATTCTAGTTGGGCTATACGACATAGCATAAAGAACAAACATAAGTTCTATGCCTTGCATCTCGCCCCCAACTTCATTTCTGTATACGATTGGCTGATAGGCGTTGGTGATGGTGTACATAGCGCTGTTTAAGGTAACCACCGAATTGATGGTCGGAACTTCGGCATTAATCTTCAAAAGTGCCTGCGGGGGAATCTTGTAAAGGGATCATGACGATACTGATCTGCATCTGCTCCCAAAAGTACCTTAACTGAAGATCTGTTTAGGCAGGCGGTTCTTCCTTCGTAGTGTTGTGCAACCCATTAAATGCGATGTAGGTATTGATCGAGTTGATGTCAGAGATAAGGGTTCTGCAGTAATATTGATCACTGCCATACCGTTTTGATTCAACCTCAACAAACTCTCACCTCTCGTAGCCTTTGCGACTTACTGGAATCTCATTCCTGCAAAGACGGCTTACCTAGTTATCACCTTCTTCACTAAAACCATGTCATTCAAGGATAAGAACGGTTCTGATGAGAGTCTGCTGCATGATGAAGAGGGCAGCGAAGGAACCCACTGGACCCCATTGAAGCAGCGAGGAAGTTGGAAAAGCCACGCCTGGTTCGCTTTCAACATCGCTTTCTTTTTGATATCTCTTTGTCTCTTCGTGGCTACCTACACGAGAACCAATGTGATATCAGAGATGGAGCATGTTCGCAAGACTTCATTTTATTGTAAGCCTCCCTCTCGGTAAACGCAAACCAAAGCAGCGACTAAAAGTACAGCTCCTGTCTTGGACTCCATTAACTTCAAACTGAGGCCCATAGAGACAGAGGGTGGCTTATTCGAAGCCAAAAATCCTTCCAAGTGGCGCAACTCCATCAATCCCGACCCAGCAGTTGATGAAGCATGGGAAGACCTCGAGATCATCCGTGTGTTCCCCATCACCGAGAATGAGGTTCGAAGACTAGGCAAAGATCCAGAGCTTCTTGTCAAGTTTCCGCCGGAGTATGGACTCGGTGACAATGCCTATATGGCACAGATCGACATGTTCCATCAGATTCACTGCCTGAACCTCCTCCGACACCTGGCATGGGCCGAGTATCACCGGAATGGTACAGCCAAGAAACCATTCAGCGAACTGCATTGGATTCATGTTAGCCACTGCACCGACATACTTATGCAGAATCTTATGTGTAATGGCAATTTGGACATTATCACATTCAACTGGGTTGAAACACAGACAAACCCTTTCCCAGACTTTGGTGTCAATCATCAGTGCAGGGATTTCGATGCGATATACGAGTGGCAGGATAAACACTCTGTGCCAAAGGAGTGGGGACGAAATGTCACACGACCATCAGGCGCAAAGCAAATTCCCATCAGCGAAGAGTATTATCGGATATATGGAATTGAGAAGAATGAGACGGAGAGTGAATCAAGCCATAATATTTAGTTAAGAAAATACAAAACAATAGGCAACCGGGACGTACTGGAGTCCTTGAAAGCTTATTCGGTGTTTTCTAAACAAGCTCTGCCCCTACCCTGTGATTCGCATTAAAGTGGCAATAGCAAGAGGAAATATTGCTGTTCCACACATACAGTGGGCATCCGATGAGAAGATTCACAATTTGGACAGTCTCGGGCGTCTACAACAATGCTGTTGGGATGACCAGTGGGAAACATGGGAGATGGCGCCACCATAAAGACAAGCGTAATATTTGTAAGAGGGAGGCGGCCCCGAGAGATATGTAAGTCTAAATAATAGGAACAAAACTGCATTAAGTCCAATACACAGAACAATCTCACATGAATTCAAGTGATTCATGTCTAGGATGAAGGAGGCTCGTTAAGCGTGGAGATAAACTGCTTCTGGAACTCCCCAAATAGCAACCCGTAGGTCACTGTACCAACCTCCGTCTGCGCAGTGATGTTGACATTGGCACTGGTGATAACTTTCTTTCCAAAGTCAGGCATAGTAGTACGGCGCACTTCAATGGTAGTCTTGGGCCCATTGAAGTACTGGCGCGCCTCGTACGCTGTATCCTTGCAGGGAGTGAAAGGTGTTTTCTGGGCACAGGTCTTGCCGCACGGAGCTCCATTCTGCACTCCATGACAGGCGACTGAAAAGTCGCCAGGATCCGGAACGGCGTTGTGGCCTTCGAGGGTGAACTTCCAGTGAATCTTCTCGTTCGTGCCGCGAGTGGCAGAGTAGTCGTTGCTGTACCAGTTGTTCTTGAGATCCTCGGGGTTGGTGACTTCGTAGGGTGCTGCAATTGCGCTGCACGCAAATGTGGAGAGGAGGACAGCTTTGGCGATCATGGTTGCGAATGGACTGGACGGTTATTAGTATGATTTGTTTTTACATGAAAACAACGATCCATGATAAGAACTTCCTATGTTACTTACATATTTGAAGAAGGTTGTCTAAGATGAAGATTGTAGTTGCTATGTCTTGTTTTAGACTGAAGCTTGGAAAAGATATAAACTTGGGGTCTCAGTCGTCTCTATTTATCCATCGTTCACCGAACCTTCCGACCCTTGTGTCACGAGATACTCCTTGAATACGAGCTTGTTGATCTTTGCACAAGAAATTAATTTCCTACCGCCACATCTAAAAAGTTAAAAGCGTCGGCAATTGATTGCAACGTGCCGACAGATCCGATCGCCTTATTATCCATAATTGATTTTCCTTTAACCTAGCTCAGCTATGCACAGACGTGAAACAGAGTTACCCTGAAACACGAACACTAGTAAAAATTAAGTAGAGTATAATTAAACCTTAGAACCGAACTCACAATATGCTAGAGAGACTAACGCCCGTAGACAAGATGATACTTTACGATCGACGAGCATCTACGCGCGGGCATCCCAGCTCAGAATCTCAACCTTGCGTCGCAGTCGAGCACATCTGTAGTATCAATTAGAACGAAGATCTTTACCAAGTCAGCTCTGTGCAGCGATGACGGCAATTCGAAAGACGTGTTGGAGCAGCTAGACCTAATTCTAATGATTTGCACCACTTAACCACATTATGAAGTAGTCCCGTGTACAGCATTAACGAAGGCAGAAGGCAAAACAACAAACAATGCTACCACTGTTATGATCGAAGACATAAGACACAAAATCACATATCCAGTTGATGCCATTTAGGTTTTAATTAGTTTTGTTTGTTTGTTCAAGAGCCTAACTAAGAGGTCGGCGTTTTGAGTATTTACTATCTAGCCTGATAGCTCAACAGATCTGCTATAGCCTAATCGTCACTTAGATTAACACAGCAACTCCTGCGAGTGAGAATGACTTTTGCTATTTGATAGAGACTAAAGATTCTAGGGATGAAATGCGGTTTGTGGATCAATAACGGCTGACATAGCTTGTGGGACCAACGCAGGGTGAGGATGACGGCATTCCTTTATGCTGGGGTCAAAATATAGTGTGCTGGTGTTTTTTTCTATTTTAAACTTAGGTAAGTCATGGACGAGAAATCTCGGCTGAATACCGTCGGCTTGGCTTGAACAACGACATACGGGCCGGTCCCACTGTGCATATGATAGGATGTATGTTCTGCACTAACTGAAAGTCCAAGACGCACTGTAACAGTCAGATTGACATTTGAACCTGATTATTGCATTTGCAGCTCAAAATACAAAGTCTCACATGTTGCACCATATGCACAAGAACAGCATACCTTGCGAGAATTACTTTGTCAGCACCTCTGATAAGAATTGCAGCGTTGAAAATAGACGACAATTATGCTTGATTAATCGATCTTTACTAATTGAACCCTAGAGAGGCGCATAATTCATGGGAGTGATAGCATGCGTATTATACAACGCACTGGAAGAAATCCAACGTTGTGTCCTCATCGCAGACGCTTACCTCGTAAAGTCAACATAGCCGGTAGTCACTTAGCGATACGTTCAGATCAGTTCACTTTAGAACAGTATAATTGAAAGTCAGGCGACAAGCAGTCTGTATTCAAACCATGAATTAATACAATGCAAAAGCACTTTGAGCCTTCTCGAAAGCGCGGCTACCATAAACCAGAGCAAGGCTACGTAGCCGTGAGACATAAGAATGGTTACGTTACGCACACTACTGCCTCTTATATATGAGTCAGGAATGTTTTTTTTTTTTTACGTAGGAAATTCTTTTCTTCTAATGGTTTTAGCTGGCCTTGATGATATTTTGGCCACGCTGTGTTGTACGAAACTCCAGGTGACGATGGCTCAGCGGCAGAAGAATATCCAAGAATAGCTCAAGACGTCAGTGTCAATCACGATTGCAGAATTTCCATCCACCTCTGTGAATTTAGATTGGCTAGTCGGGTAGACCCCCTTGTTCAGTTCCAGAGACAATGCAAGTACTATTGGAGCAGGAAAGGTGGTATCTTAGTTTGTACTATTGTGACACAAACAATAAAAGCCACCAAATTTCGGGCTGTGACAAGGCGCAGTACAGATCCATTTCGAGCCACTTAAAGTAGAGTAACCATTCTCATACGCGTCATTACTGACTCTCTCCACTCTTATCTCATTCACCTTTTCGACGTGCCTACAACTTGGTTCAGCTATCCTGAATATATCACGACAAGAAATACAAACGACATGCCGCTGGTAGAAAGACTCAAATCGACATTCTCCCATGCCACAGGTTGGAGGCAAACGGCCGCTTATCTCACAGTTTTGGTGTTCGTTCTGATCTGCATTCTCGTGGGCACACTTATCACTTCGCTCTATGCAATTTACGACGACGCCATATCAATTCGAAACGATACTGTACTGTGGGAAGCTGAGTGCAACAGCACGGAGAAGGCGAACCTTTGGTTACATCTGGCAACCAACATCATATCTACTGCTATTCTTGCTTCCTCTAACTTCTTTATGCAAGTGCTAGTTGCACCTACCAGAAAGGAGGTAGAGCAGGCTCAAAAAAAAAGGCTACTAGGTCGAAATTGGAGTACACTCGTTGCGTAACTTCTATTTTCTACCTCGCCGTAAGAAATTTCTATGGCTTCTATTCTCAATTACTTCTGTACCTCTGCATCTTATATTCAACGGATGTATACTGGAGTCTCGGGCCTCTAATGCCTTTTGGGTCCTCATAACATCAGAAGAGTTCTTGAAAGGCGATCCATGATCTATCCAATTTACGGGATGGAATAATAGCCGCGATCTATCCACTATCTCACAAATTCAGAATGACTTAGTTCTGAACGGAGGGGTTCACTGGGAAAATATCGGCTGGACGGAATGTTTGGATCGCTACAATTCTCCCGACAAGATGATGTACGAACACCGCCATGTCATCATGGTAGATGCATCTGCAATGTCGTGGCCCAGAAATGATACACGAAACACAACAGGTCACTACGCGGAAACAGTAAGCTCACTCTGGAAGTCAAAGGCATTCATACATGTCGACTCCACAGCCAGCTCTCATCACGGTAAATATCCATGGTTACGACTTTTGGAAGCTGAGTCGCTTCTATTCCAGTATTTGTTCCACTCGATGGATTTTGTCAGAGAGAGTGCAGGGTCTTGGGTAAAGTATGGAAACCAAACCGAAAATATAGACAATGAGGTGCAAGTCAGCTATTGCCTGTCCGAAAGGTCCCCGGCCTCCTGTGACCTGGTTGTCTCCAATCGTCTCCTGTTCATTGTTTGCATTATGTGCGGCATGAAGTGAATCCTCTGTATCACTACCCTGATCATGCTAGTCCCCACGAGCGATGACCCTTTGTTGACACCTGGGGATGCTATTGCTTCATTCATTACAGACCCCGGAGAAGACACACAGGAAATGTGTAACCTAATCTCTCGAGATCTTACCATGTATGATACGAGCTGGCGGGATGAGACGTATACTGGATATTCTAGGCTAAGGGTTTCAAAGCCTTGGATCGTACAGAAAGGCACAGTTGGCGAAGGCATTACAAGAACGATATGGTGTTTATCATACTTACCAATTGTATGTTCGCTTGTATTTGCTGCGATATTGTTTTTCCAAGCTGTCAAAGAACAGCCCATGTAAGTGATCTATCTGTCATATATCATGATCTAGGGCATGACAATTGCTGATTTTCAACCCGCAGTCAAGGATCTCGATTCGAGCACGACCCTATGCACCAGCCAGTTAACTTGGGTATAATGACAACAACATCGCTACTTGGTCTCACTACTATCGCCAACATTCCCCAACTACTTCTATCAATATGTTACATGTCATTGAACGGACTCGTCACCAGAATGATGGTTGAGTTTGAATGGTCCCGATATAGTACTGGATTTCGTTCGCTTCGAGTTACGAACCCATCGGGTCTACAACGCTCTACATATCGTCTTAACTCCCCTACCGATGGTCCATTCCCATCTTATCCATCAGTGTTGTACTCCACTGGGTCTATTCCAATTGTATATATGTCAGCAATTATAACTGCATGTAGAACGCAATATGTTGACACCTATCATGGCTGACAATTCAACTAGATAACGATGCCAACACACCCTACCCCCTGCTTGGAACTACTCGCGGTTTGAAGCATTCCACGTTGGCGATATTGATTGCTCTCGTTCTGTCGACGATAATTGCGGTCATCCCCTGCATTCTTTCACAAATCAAGCTACCAGGAAGCATCAAACTTGGGGGAAGTAACTCTAAAGTCATCTCTGCGGCTTGCCACTGTATACCGCACAAACCGACTATCCCAGCCCCGACGCAGCCGAAGTTATTTGCCCCAAACACCTTGATAGCCAGGCTAGAGGAAAGCTTGCAGATTATGATGAGCGATGACTCTGTCGATGCTAAAAACCCCCGCGAGAATTCTGTATACAATGTCGCTACAGAAGTTGAAATGGGGAGAAATTGCTGAGGGTATTGATTGTGAGGGCATTGGTCACTTGGGGTTTGGGATAGAAGACCAAACTGTTACCACTCCAGTTGAAGGGCGACTTTATACGTAGAGCAAGAAAGAAATACCAAGTAGTTCATATCTACGAATGGGCAAGTAAACTACTTTTGGATTTTTGATGGATTACCTTGACCCTGTAACTCCCATTTGTCTTCAATCGTTTATTCATCTTCTAATATGCCTTTTGTAATTTAGGCATAACTTATTCTGTCTTGAAGGATGAAAATGGTCACGTGTGTCAGCATTGAAGTTGAAAATCACCAAATGAAACCCTGCCCTTCCACTGCCAGGTCCTATATGGTTGTAACAACATTTATCTGCAACATGAAACCACAAGACCTTGTCTGCACCAAATGCTGGGATGAATTCTTCAACACTGAGGCTTTCGAAAAAACATGTACGGCCGAAGGCCATCCTTACTTTCCCCACCAGACAGAGGTAATCTCCACCATTGACGAAATTACAAATGCCTCATTATCCGGCTGCAATTGGTGCAGTTTTGTAGAGACATTCCTGGATGACTCAAAGCATGGCGAAACACGTATAAGAATGGAGTTGCTTCCTGGTGGGGAAAGGTACCATGCTGCACCAAAGGGTCGCAACGTCTTTTTTGTCCGTGTTTATTATTTATATGGAGAAGAACAAGAATTTGCTGATACCCGTCGTATCTACGCCTTTTCCTCCAGCAACGATGAAGCGTCAGCCTACGTGACTGCACGTCCACCCAGACACGATGTAGGCAGCCCAGAGGCTAGTCTCCAAATGCAGTCGTGGCTCGCGGAATGCAAAGAACACAAGGGCTGTTCTGATCCCCACGCAGAGGCTACGCTGCCGACAAGGGTCATCGAAGTCAGCCCTACGGATCAAGACGAACCACGGGTCATTGAGTCTGGAGGGCGTCGCGGAAGGTATGCGACTGTATCATATTGCTGGGGCAAAGCCCCCTTCGACACACTCAACACGTCCAACTATACACAATTCATCAAGGGTTTTGACGGTAGAACGCTGCCTCTTACTTTCCAGCATGTCATTGCTGTAACTCGCAGGCTTTGTATTCTGTATTTGTGGATAGATGCCTTTTGCATCATCCAAGACTCTGAAAGCGACAAGAATCGAGAGATTTCATTGATGAAGGATATCTATGCCTCTTCCACTTTGACAATTGTCGCCGCCTCCGCACAAGAGGTATCTGAGGGTTTTTTACAGAACCGACCTCATGCAAAGCAAAGTTTTACAATACCGTTTCGCCTAAGGCCCAACGTCTTTGGCTCCTTCTCCTTCGGCAGCCTCGACGACGCAATCTATGATGAGCGTGCCGAGCCCCTGGCGAAAAGAGCTTGGACACTGCAGGAACAACTCCTTTCTCAACGAACCGTCACCTTTGCAAGTCACACCATGATGTGGTCTTGCAAAGCTGGTACAAAAACCTTTGGTGATTCGTTCCATTACCCCTTTTACGACAGTATGGACACGTACAATAGTCTCAATCTAAACAAACTATTGATGGACGATAAAGATGCATTGGCGGTGAAATACGAGGCGTTGACCTGCTGGAGTCGACTTGTTTCAGCCTATTCTCTTCGACGTGCCAGTCTCGAGAATGACAAGTTAAACGCCGTCGCTGGAATTGCCCTTCATGGCTCATTTGCCCCAGCCCTTGGCCCAGGGTATTATGCCGGATTGTGGACATACAAGCTAGCGCTACAACTAACGTGGTATGTCAATTACCACCACAGAAGTCTGCCTGATGGTGAGAAACTGGATTCGTACCGGCCAAAGACCTACCGCGCACCTTCCTGGTCCTGGGCGAGTATCGAAGGCGGCATGATTCAGTTTGACGAAGTGTTTGCGCCTACATTTAACACCCATCCTACTTGCAGAATCCTTGAGTGTTCAACAACACCAAAATTGGGCCAAAACCCCTTTGGAGAAGTTGTTTCGGGGCAACTAAAAGTGCTAGGTTTTGTGAGAACCGCATGGTTCTACCCGCAGACCTGGAACCTTGTCTTGCTTCCTATCTCTGACTCTGAGGGTCGCGAGAATGGTACAATGTCTCATCAAGAAGGCTATAACAAGTACATCGAGGATTTTATCGCTGCAAACCCGGAGGTTGATTTCAAGGAGGATTCAGAGGTTCTGAATGGTACATGGAACGACAACATGTTTGGTACTCGTGATGAAAGCCGGCTCACCGAACCAATGATTGTCTCTTGTCTCGCGATATCCTCCGAGGGCTCTACAGCAAAGGGCATATCCGGTCTGTTACTCACACGAACCGCCAATGCGGGGCCATATACCAGAGTTGGTCAATTTATGAAAGGAAGGAAGAGGGACTTTAGAAACAAGGGACTTGTTGCGGAAGAACTGATAATAGTATGATCAAACGAATAGTCATGATGTTTCAAGGTCCACGCAGTTAAGATTTACTATATTTCTTGTTCAATTGATTTCACTACTATTTATTACTACAATGCAATCTGACCTATACGTTTGTATCAATATTGCAGTATTGGTGAATTCACATTAACAGAGGTGTAAAATACATTGATGAAGTATGTGACAATATTTCTAGCTCTGCCTCCTTTTACTTGTCTATGTCAACCCCGGTTACAGCTTACTGAACCTTCCCTCTCGAGTCAACTGGCCAGATCTCCTCGATGGTCCCATTGCGGTGAGCATAATAATAATCGTGAAGGTTAACAGTCGGGTCAATATGACTTGGAATCATCTCGACCCTATCGCCAACCTTGAGCGATGGCGTTCCTTCCTCCCAATTCAACGACCCATGCTCATCACCCAACTGATTGTAAACATATCTTTGATCTTTACATTCAGAAAGACCACTGTCGGTTGTTAAAGTCTTAAGACCCGTGTCTATTGTGACCTGACGTTCGCCCTGCTTGCTAACGACTGTTGCTAGGAAAGACAGACTGTGGGAATAGTAGGCTCCGATGGCGTTGCGATAGTCTGTGTCCATGAAAATGAAGGATCCGGGCTGCAACTCTGTTACACCTGGCACTGTCGCACAGAAATCAGCTGTACCAGTGCCTCCAGTTGTCACAACCTCAATGTTGAATCCTTCTTTTTTGAGCTCTTGGGCAGTCTCTGTAAGAATGCGCATTGATTTAAGACATTGTTCTTTGCGATCTTGGAAGTCGTGAAGATGCTGTAGGTGGCCCTCATAGCCTTGGACGCCAATCAGACGCATGTGTTTCAATGTGTCGATGTGTCGTGCTAGTGGTAAAGCACCTTCGGGCTTGACACCGGTGCGGTGAAGTCCGACGTCCAAGTCGATCAACACGTTTATAGGGTCTTGAACACCCGAGTTGGCCAAGGCATCGTTGATGGCGGTAGCAGCGTCAGCATCGTCTACTACTATCCGTAGGCCTTGATGCTTCTTGAAAAGCTCGACCAATCTTCTGACCTTTGCCGGACCAACAATCTCACACGTGATGAGAAGATCGGTAAAACCAGCAGCAGTGATTGCTTCAGCTTCACTCAGCTTTGCGACACATCCGCCTTTTGCACCAGCTGCAACAAGCTTTTTAGCGATGATAGCGCTCTTGGTTGTCTTTAGATGCGGTCTGATATTCCGCCCAGTTGGAAGGAGTTTATCCATAAGCTTCTTGATGTTGGCCTCCATGACATCAAGGTCGACAATCATGGACGGGGTGTCGAGGTCATCCAGGCTGTCGCCCACTTTGGGAGAGTACATGATGGCAATGTTGGATGTTTCGGTGGTGAGTGATTTGATCGATTGTGACAATGAATGTGTGTTATGGATGAGATGAGCAGATAGGTGGATGTGTATCGGGTTTACTTTTACCCTCCGAAGATGGATTCCACAGATTGAATGGAATCGACAATCTCGAAGTAACGTTGTAGGTTACAGAGCACAGTGTGTCAGTCTCCCCGCCTTTATCTCATGACCTTTTGTCCGCCGATCTTCCCTGCTTATCGCGGTTCCATATTTCCCCGCTTGATGAGTAGGAGGGCGGTGGAGATCCAAGGTACAAAATAAATATAAGCTAACTACACTAATCCAAATAGCATAACCTGACCAACCATTTTAGTCTCTCGTGTTCCTAACAGATAATGTTCCTGATAACCCAACGGTCCCCGCTCACAAGAACCAACGAAATTCGGGGGAAGATGGACCATCACGCAAACGCTGAGTAGACACATCTGCGGCCGTCGTCTTAGTCCCCGCCCTACGATTTCTTCTCATGTTATCAAAGAGCATAAATCCACCCAAAATACCCGCTATGAGGCATCCGCAGGCTCCAAAGCAGGCTGTTGTGATAAGAGCAGTTGGGTACTTTGGCTTTTCGCTCTCGCGGAAAATGTTGCTCGATACAAGACCCATCAAGTTTGCTAATGGTACACCCACAGATGTGAGCACTACCCTCCTCCCCTCGTGAGAAATGTTGTTGTTATACCACGTTGATAATAGGACAGATGGTGCAGAAGTTCCCCAAACCATCATGAAGCATGCATAGTAGGCCAGCTGTAACTGGGCTTCAACATCAGAGATGGCAGCATAGATAATGAATCCGATAAAGGTGAAAGCGAATCCGAGCATGATAAAAGGGAAACGAATGCGTAAAAAGTCGGAGCTGAATGCCAAGATAAGTAGCATCACAGCACCGCCAACATTAGGCGCGACTATATAGACATATTAGCAGGTTGTATACCCCAGATCACATTCACATACCAGTATAAAGGTTGGTCTTGATAGTTCCATATCCGAGACGCTGGATAATCTGCGGCATAAAAAGCGCAACAGACTGAATTGGTACACCGAGGCAAATCTCAATCATGAGGAAACAATACGTCGTGGGTTGTTTGAAAATCTTGATCGAGTCCTTGAAGTTAAACTTTTCTTGCACAACTGAAGATGAATCGACCTGCATTCGGTGAAATGCCAATGACTTTTCCTCTTCACCAAGAAACTTGGCCTCGCCAGCTGACAACGGAAGGTACCAGAAAGCAAAGATGGAGAAGAGGACAGATGCTGCACCTTCAATGATGAACAGATACCGCCATACAAACATCTTCGACTCGATTTGGAAAACTCCAAATGACAAAAGCCCGCTCTATTCTCGTTAACATTTGTACTCTCTGGACCGCATTGGAAACTTACAAAGGCATTGGCAATATTGGAGGCCGCGTAAAAGACGGCCAAGCGACGTGCGAGTTCTCCACGCCTGTAGAATGTTGTGAGGTAATAAATAACAAGCGGGAAGAAACCCGACTCTGCAACACCTAGAAAGAAGCGAAGAGCGAAGAGCCCGCCAAAGTTCTGAACGCAAGCAGCCAACAGAGTCATAGAACCAAAGGTAAACATGAGAATGGGAAGAACTCTGGCAGGGCCGTACTTCTTGCCAATTATCGCAACGGGTGGAGCAAAAATGACATAAGGAACGAAGAAGATCGATACCAAAAGGTTGTATTGGCCTGGCTTGAAATTCAGATCTGAGAGCATATTAGCTACTTTCTGGCGGGCCCATGGAGTAGAATGTCGTACTGTCACTAAGTCCAGCAGTTTGGGCGTTTCCGAGGTTTCCTTTATCCAAGGCGTTGAACAAGTCTATCGGCTAGTTAGAAACATCGACGCGACGTGGACCAGATCAATCTTACACATGATCGCCAAGACAGGCATCAAACGGACGTCAAACTTGCGGCAAAGTTGACGCTCCGCGATGTGGTCAACGATGCGAGCAGTTTCTCCTTCGGCGACATCATGGAGCGTGTCGTCAATGAAGTCATCATCTTTGTGATCTTTCGGATGCATGGCGTTTGGATAATCTGCAGGCTGTTGGAAAAAGAATGATTTGGAGTATAACAAGAAAGGTTTGGCAGCGATTGAGATGTTTTATGAGAAAGATCAACCCGGGAGTGACATGACAAGAAAGAGGTTACATCAATAAGCTTATGTTAGGTATGTATCAGTGACTGGTTACATATCAAGGGTATGTTATCTCGGTGCACACACTGTATCATCAGTTCGCCGTACATGATAATGATCGTGATCCTTACAATCTGGGGGTGGGTCACGGTGCTGTGATACAGTACGCCTAGTAGTGGATACTCTGGTGTTTGTACAGTACGAGTTCGCAGTGTAACATAAGGTGTCGATCCCAATCCACTACCAATCAACCGAGGCATTGATAACTGAATGTTTCAGTAGGTCCGACCACAATGGCCGGCAATAGATAAACCTCCGTCGTAGATAAACCAAAAGCAATAGCTTGACACAGACTGAAAACACCATTTCTATCATAAAAATACATTTACCGACTTAGACAACTCAATATCACAATATGAGCAATCAACCCCCATACCCACTCCACGAATCAGTGGTCAGCCGAATAGACCCCGAATATGCCGCATTCTATAACAAACACATCATAGACAAGCAACAAGTCCATCTTCAACCGATAGAAGCATCGCGAGCCAGCGGCGTTCTCATCCCTGGCAGTGGCCCATTACAACCCGTCGCCAGCACAATCGACTACAAAGTCAAACGAAGAGAAAGCCAAGGCCCTGACGTCAGTATTCGGTGCTTTACGCCAAAGGGTGAGAAGCCAGAAGCCGGATGGCCAGTATGCATTTACTATCACGGCGGCGGATGGGTTCTCGGTACGATTGAGACTGAGAACGTTATTGCATCACATTTATGTGCTCGAGGAAAGTGTGTCGTCGTCAGCGTAGATTACAGACTCGCGCCAGAGAATCCTTTCCCCGCTGCTGTGCACGATTCATGGGAGGCCGTGTTGTGGGTCATTGGGGAAGGGAAAGATATCCTTGGCTTGGACACGACAAAACTGGCAACAGGTAATCTTACTTCCATATACTTTTCATAGGTTGAAACTAATCGAGAATATCTAGGCGGCTCATCCGCTGGTGCTAACCTCGCAGCTGTCATGTGTCAAAGGGCTGCTGATCTAGGATCACCGCAATTCTCCCTACAACTTCTTTCCGTACCAGTCATGGATAACACAGCCGACATATCCAACAACGAGTCATGGAAAGAAAACCAGAATACCCCCGCACTTCCAGCCCCCAAGATGCTTTGGTACCGTAACCATTATCTACCTAACAAGGAGGACTGGTCACACCCGGAAGCCAGCCCACTATTCTGGAAGGGGGATTTCTCTAAACTTCCACCAGCATGTTTCGTCGTTGGTGAGTTGGATGTTCTTCGCACAGAGGGCGAACAGTTTGCAAAGAAGCTGCTTGATGCTGGTGTCAAGGCTGAGGTCAATATGATGAAGGGTCAGCCGCACCCATTTATTGCTATGGACGCAGTTTTGGAGGCTGGGTCAAGAGCCATAACACTGTTCTGCGATGCTTTGTATAAGACTATGTATGAGAAATGGTAGTTCTTGGATCAGCAGGCGTATCTTGGCATTCCAATTGCTGCATGTGCTGTCTGGGTGTACTCGGTGTTGTTCCATAAGGCATAAAAATACATTTGTCTTGTACATATATTCTTCTTATAGAAAATGAATTGAGGCAATTGAAGGGAAAGATAAGTAATATATGGTCTAAAATAAAGTCTGAACTGAAGTCTATGTAAAGTCTAAGATAAAGTCTATATAAAGTCTAAGAACACAAGTAAGGGGATCAAGTTAATTAAAAGGTCAGGTACAAGTCAGCAGATACCTGACTACGTCTATAGTAGCAGCACTGTCTGACTTAGTTGACCTTCTTGAGAGTCTCTCTCATCACTCTCGGTCTGATTCCAGTTGCCTCACCAGTCTCATCAACCTCATACTCGAAGTCATCCAATCCAATATTTCCATAGTTCAGTGAGTCAACCCCTCCCCATGTCAAGCAGCCACCACTGAAAGGACCAACACTACCCTCTGTCCCCTCTTCAACAGCATCGCCACCCTTCTTGACCTCAAAGACACCTCTGAAGGACATTCTCCCTTGCCCCTTCAATCCCATCGGATACAATCTGGCAACCATCGGCACGTCCAGCTGCGGGAACAGCATCTTAGCTTGTGTTGCTAGGACATCAACGCCATCGCGGGTCCAGTTCCGGATCACGAGTGTATCATCCATCACGACCGTCAACTCATTCGTGGGGCCCCTGAATGTGCCCGCAAACCGAGATTCGGCTGTCTCGCGCGCTGCTTCCTCTGCAGCAGGTAGCAAATTCTCCGCAAGGAGGTCGGACAATTGAGCCATCAAAGCAGCACGACTAGGTCCTGCAAAAAGACCCACAAAGCCGATATCGTGGTCTGGAGAGAGAACGAAAATAGAAGTGTAAAGCCCCAGGGCGCCATTCTTGGTGTATAGATCGACGACTCGGGTACCGTTGCCGAGGGGGACAGAAGTGCGGCGGATCTCCCAAGGCATGCCGACGGACATTTTGAGGTCCGCTGTATGGGTGATGGGCTTGAGCCACGAGCGTGTGATGGCGGGTTCCAGGATTGTTGACTTGAGGATAGATTGACCGAGGCGAGTAAGATCTGCACCCGTGGAAAACATGCCGCCACAGCTATTGAGTTTCAGCCTTGTACAACATAACCTAAAGAGAAGGGCAACAGGACTTACGGACTAGCATCTCCTGTATTTGAACTCCACGACGAGAGCTGCTCATTCTCGGGAATCATGGCGTTTTCTTTGCTCTTGGGTGTTTCCGTGGTCGTACGGTTCAGAGAGAGGGGAGTAAGGAGCGATGATTTAAGAGACTCGTCAAATGACTTTCCATTCATACCCTCAAGTGCGTAGGCGAGAATTTGGTATGCGAGGTTGGAGTAGATGGGAGTGTTACCACTGGATGTGATGGGGAAGGAGTTGTTGGCTGTAATTCCCTCGAAGAATTCTGTAAATGAATATTAGTCACAGTGCTCAGCGGAAGAAGGCGATGGATCTACCTTTTCGGGTGCAAGGTTCTAGATGGGGATCTGAGATGCTGCATTTCGGTTTGGCTCTGTTGGCTAGGGTAGGTAAACCGTATTTCTCAGGGTTCATTTTTTTGAGTTGAAATGTGGTTTCCAAATCATAAAGTCCAACTAGACATAGGGTTAGAAGAGCCGGACTGTTAAGGTCTAGAAACACTTACAGTCTCGAGGGATGCCAGCTAACTGTCCAGCGAGCTCGGCGATAGTAATCTCTTCCCACTGGATTTTGCGGGTAGGATCACCCTTGTTCTTCTTAGCCGCAAGCGCAAGTTCGGGAATCCACTTTGTCACAGGGTCGGCCATATACTTCATTCCGACCTCGGCGAGAAGTGTATACACGGTGAAAAGCTTGGAGACACTGCCAATACGGAACACAGTATCCTCGTTGATCGCTTTCGAGGTTAAGAAATCCTTCATCGAAGAAGGGACGTATCCATACTGAAACAGGGTGTCTGAAGTAGAAAAGGCCTGAAGATAGAAAGTCGTGTTCAACTTATCAAAGGTGCCGTTGTGGTCGAAAGTTTCAAAGGTAGCATTGAGGTGTACAATGGCGTCTAAGACAGTATCGGACTCGAGTGGGTCGTTGACAGGTGGAAAGATTGGACCCAGGAGAGGACATATGCTCTGTGTTGCATACACCTTCTGGGCCAGGATGAGGGAAAGAATAACAGAAAAGTACTTCATGATGAGGACTGAAGTAAAACCTGTTGATGGAAGATGAAGATGATTGAGATAGCTGTAGTAGAGAGAGAGAGAGCGTGAGGCTGTCTTCTTTATACAACGAGTATCTGGATAGGAGACGCGTCAATGCAGATCAATGGTGTATATGTTGGACCAATAGTTAAACCAGGGCAGTGTACCAGCCTTTGCATTGGTTGATTCGTTCAAAAGGATCTCTGGTGTAATAAACAAGGCCTCGGATATACGGCCGGTGGTATATGTCATTGACAGCTACTATACCCAAAATAGAGATGCCAAAGAGGCTAGAGGATTTGACAAGAAGACGCTAGACAGGATTGAACTAGCATCGACGAAATGAGGGGAAACGGTTGGGCTGTTTTGTTTCTAAACAGCCTTGCACGTGACCTTTTCATGGCCACCCCTGGCATATTTGTTAAATACCTGATAATCATACGAATGATCATCTAACCAATCAACGTATACTTGAGTTGTGAACCTTCTCGGATTGGCCGGGTCGTTCAATTCAACTCTACTCCACTGTTCAGCCCCAAGTTACGTCAGTCTTTAATCTCGCTCAGCCACCCAAGTTGCCAGGTCAATATACAGACCGTCTTTTCTTGTCCTTCCCTTCTTCTTGTTGGGAGACAAAAGACGTTGGCAATAGATATGGTCCAGGTCTTGATCGAAAGATCTGTTGCCAGCGGTACAAGTCGACCACGACAACGGGCATATCACACCAAAAACAGAACGGGGTGTAGGACTTGCAAGTCAGTTTTCCATAATGATCTGCAGTCTACTCATGTATACTGACGTTGTATCCCTAGGATCCGCAAAGTACGTTGCGACGAACAACAGCCGGCCTGTGATCGCTGTACCTCCACGGCCCGAGTATGTGATGGCTATGCTCCCCACAAGCCCTCTTCGTCCCAATCACCCTCACCGCAACGCCACAAATCCCTAAACCCTACCGTCGATCTGAAACTTGTTTTACCACGTCAAAGCCCCCAAGAAGTACGCAGCTACAGCTACTTCCTTCAAGTCACAGCCCCCTCCCTCGCCGGCTCTTTCTATGCCGACTTTTGGCTTTCCGAGCTTCCGCGTGTTTGCCTGTCCGATCCGGCTATCTGGCACGCAGTTGTGAGTCTCGGTTCAGCCCATGAGGACTTTGCAGAAAATGGCCAAGAGTCACAAAGCCTGTTTTCGTTGAAACAGTTCAACTCATCCATACAATGTCTCACTGAGTCGCGCTCGCCGAGACATGCAGATCGGTGGCGGGCGCTTATCGTCAGTACTATATTTACATATATATGTACAATCAAAGGTCTTCATCACCAGACCCGCATACATCTCCACGCTGGGTGCAACCTCCTCCGCGAGATTCAGCACCATGACGCAAACCCTTCAAAGCAGGGCCAACTCCAAGAAAAAAACACATTTGCATCAGTCCCAATATCGATTGCTCCCATACAGTCTATTCTGATGAACCTTGAGCTGCAGTCAAACTCACTTGACCATGGTGGCGTTGTTGAAAGTCCCCTTTTGCTCTCGCAGAATAAAGTTCTCAACGCATGGCGCACATATACTGCGCCACGCTCATCCCGTCCAGGGCCAGAACACGTTGAACAAGCTAATGCCGCTGCACAGTCTCTGTTGACAGGACTGGTTCTTTTCTCGCAACAGCATGCCAAACAGCTCGGAGATCTTCAGACTGGAAAGTCCGGGCTAGAAGTCCTGTCCATGCTGGCTGCACGACAGGAGGTGTACACGCGATGTTTCAACGAGATCACGAAGGCAATCCACATGTTCCAACAAGAGATAGACAAACATCCAAGATGTTCATCTCAATTGGAGGTAGACAGTATTCTCCCTTTGCGCCTTTTTCACAACACCAACCGTCTCCTACTTATCCAAGACCCCGATGAGCCTAACTTGGAGAAGCGTCAACGTAGCCTCCCTCTATTGTTAACATCTATAGTCGACCTCGCAGAACAAATCATGAATCTCGATCCCCAAAAGACTCGCAGGATATCCTACACCCATCAACTCTTCTTAGTCGCTCATAGTGGTACCGAACAGTCGACTCGCAAGCGTGCCGTAACTCTACTTCGGCGCCCGCGATTCGAAGGTGGATGGGATAGTCTCATCTCTGCAAGTCTTTCCGATGCAATTATGGACAGAGAGAGGGAGGCGGCTTGGGAATACCACGTACAACAAGGCTTAGCAGCTGAGACCTTTGGGCAGGGACAAGAGGAGACAGATCCAATGTTTCGCATATTCAACTTTACATTCGCTTTTACAGGGAGTAGAGAGGCGCGTGTTGTCATATGGACGTGGCAAGAGAAACTCAATGATCTAGCTGGGCAGGAAAGGGTGGTACGGTGGTGATGATAATGATCGACCTCTTTCGCCGTCTTCGTTGCCGTATATAGTGAGCTTAGTCCAACTATTGACCGGCTATGGGGATTCATACGTAGTAGGAGCGCATCTTTTGGAATCAGATCATTAAACTCGACGAGTCCATTCCGTTTAAATGCCACTCTGTCGCCAAGGATGCTTTGTTGCAAATGGTACGAGCACTCGACCATTTCAAGCACTTTAAGCACTTTGGAGGATTGCCGACGACAGTTACATACATGGATGATGAAATCATATTAGGATTTCAGTAGCGGTCAAGCATCTCACAATTCTTGCTGAATCGGGCGAGCTCACAGATCAGAACCACTTAATGCTTGATCCAAAACGTACCACTGTCACATACACTGTGGACATATATACCTTGGCCCTGGTGGAACCATCCCTAGAACATGTACTTGTGGAGTGATTAATATAAAATGAGTCTTGGGTAGACAAGATCACCAAGCCAGAGCTTCGCCATTGTATCTACACATTCCATGGCATAGGACGGCTACATCGTATTCTCCATCGAAAGAACACTCTCTTCTTTTCTGCAACGGGGGCTGAACGAACTGGATGAGCAAAGGAACCTCGTCTCATGGGTTATGCTACAAGTCGAGAGAATAAACTTGGCTTATTCACCTATGGAAACACAGTATGTGGAGACAACGTGTTTGTATGTTGAAGGCGATCAATGCCTCCTTCCATACAGTCTTTTCAAGAGTTTAGTTACAGACAGAATACCTACAGGGTAACAGTCAACAACCATTTCCCCTCGAGATATGATAAACAAAGCATCCCAACCACGCATTGAGACTGTTAGAATCTCCCGATCGTCAATAGATTTCTCACATAGTTTCCTGGACAGAGAAACATAAACCTTTCTCCGATAAATGTGCATTACCATCAGTTCTCACTGACCATGCTCCAGCGTTTCCAAAATGTATAGTGAAGATGCTAATATAAAGTGAAATGTAGTATTAGCTAGTTATCGATAAATATAGTTAGTAAATTTCTTTGCAACGTAATTTCTCAACCTTTGTCATTTGTTGTAACTTCCATAATCACCAGGCAACTCAGCGCGACTTCCTCCATCCAACTCGGCATGATAATCCCCCTTAAGCTCATGCCTGGGCTCCTCCGGAGATTTTGCCGCGCCGACTTCCATCGCTGACGGCGCAGTCTTTTTATTCTTCCTCCTCATCACAAGCCAAGCAATAAGACCTATCACGCCGATGCCGCCAATAACAGATCCAACCGCGATCCCAGCCTTGGCGCCGGTGGTAAGGGCGCCAGTCGTCGAGCTTGCCGAGGCTGTGCTTGTTGATGAACTTGTCGAATCCGAACTTGTTGGTGAGCTTGCCGGTGAACTTTCAGATGAGGTAGTCGATGAACTAGTTGAATTGCAAGAACCGAACTCTGATTGGCATCCCGTCTCACAATAGTCTGAAATTGGAGTCAGATGGTGCATGATAATGTGTACGTTCTGGGCACGGGTTCACTTACCAGAGGTTTTGCCGCAGAAACCCTTAGCTGAACAGCAATCACCCCACTCGCTACCCTCACAGATGGCGTTGGTGTCCGAATTAGATCCGCAGTTTCCATCAATAGAAATAGCACCGAGGCTCGTTGCTGATGCTGATGCCGTGGTAGAAGTCTTTTGAGTTGCTGTAGTCGTTGTAGTGGCCGTGGAGGACTCATCCTCTGAATCACAAGTACCGAACCCGCTTTGGCATCTGTTCAAGTTCAAATGTCAGTTGACATCCCAACGAGTTACTTGAGCCGATAGCGCCCATCCAGAAAACAATAGACCGCACTTACCCAGTACCGCAATACGTGGAAGTCTTGCCGCAGTAGCCCTTTTCAGAGCAGCAGTTACCAAACTCGCTTCCTTGACATGTTACATTGCTCGAGGAAGTCGCACCACAAGACCCCGAGGTACTGACAAGCTGCCCACCACTTGATCCACATGTACCAAAACCACTTTGGCAGCCCTCGCCGCAGTATGCTGAAGTCTTGCCGCAGAAGCCTTTTTCAGAGCAGCAGTTACCAAAAGTGGATGTGAGACATGTTGCGTTGTTATCAGAATTAGAGCCACAGTTGCCGTCTTTGCTGGTGGGGTTATCTGCGCGTGGCAGGATGAGAAAGTTTGAGCTGGGACCGACTGGTTAGGGGTAGTCCGTCGATCAGACAGGGGATGTACGAGCTTACAACTCAAAGCCACGAGGGAACGAAGCAATCACTGGAGTGAATGCACACAACAGACACAGCAGAGAGAACTCCATTGCAATTACAGTTAGCAAACAATGTAAAGCAAATAAAATCCTTCTCTTCATACTAGCAGGGCACAATGCCTTTATGATGGCCCACTCTGCAGAGTGACCCCCTGGCAGAAGCGCGGAGGTTAATTAGACCCAACACCAAAGTCCCCTGATCCACTCCATCCTGTCTCCGCTCCCATGGGAACGTGAGCGGTGAGTTGACACAGCCAGCCTGTCTTTCAGACATCAACCCCCGTAACTCGTCCATTCAGCATACAGTTACAGCTAGACCAAGACTCGGAGTGGACCTATTTTGACGCTTTGAGTTGCGAAGGAACAGTCGACATAAGCGCTAGGATCGGCAATTTCGTTGGCCTTGCGCTCCGTACAAGACACCAATTACAGCTCAGGCTCGGTCCGGCGGGTAATTTACCGCGTCCATGTCGTTAGCTCGTGTAGATTACCTTCCACAACATGCAAGGGTGTCAATGGCGAAACTTGCCACTGAGTCTTGGACTTGCACGTGTCTCCCTGATGCCGATTTGTTACTCGAATCCTGAGGCGGAGTCAAAGCTTAATAGCCGAACCATACCTATAATGGCCTAGATAACTGAATTCATTCACATAACCGTCGCGATAGGCACGACTCTAAACTGCAGATTGAGGGACAAAGACACTATTTTGGGCTACGAAAATCATGTACAACTTAACAACTACTAAAGACTGCATTAGCGCAAGCTTCACATCGTTCAGGGTTAAATCAGGTAGATCAGGCAGAATCTAGTTCAAAGCTTAGCTAGTCTAAAGCCCATAATGAGTCCACTTAATAATTAAGTATTATACTATAGGGTGAGCCACCTCAAGGCCGCTTGAAGCCCAAGTGACAAAATTAGTAGGTCAGCTCATACTAATTAGACTAGACTTCTTAGACTACTTATTTTTACACCTTAGGGCTCAGGACAAAACTTTTCTACCACCACTAAAACCACATTGAAGATAACCAGATTCTCAGACCCATTCTCAGACCCATTGTGGATAGCTAAATATTCCAGCTCAATAACACTCTTGTCATAGTTAGTAGGCATTTATTTTCAACCCCTCTGGTCATATCAGAATTGTGATTGGTGTGTTCCTCTTTCAGCGCAAGGCTGACTGCGGCATTAGCGTTGGTTCCCTCCTTTTCAATATTCTCCGCTTCTCCTTGTCCCTAGTAGAAGACCAGCGCCAAAGTCTCGCGAAATCACGATGAGAGATGCCTCAAGTCTTTGGATTAAAACCCGAGAAGGGCTTCCAGATAATGTCAAAAAATGGCTGGAGGGTATTGAAGATGATGCACAATCTGGCTTAACAGCAACGCAACAGATCGATTGGCTCATCAGCCAAACGGAACAAAAAAAGACGGAACTTGAGAACGCACGCCGTCCTTACCTCTTGGAGATCAAGGGTCACAGATGGGACTTGCGGAAATACTTTGAGCGCATGGTTCACTGGCTCAACAAGTTCAAGGATATCGGCGATGTGGCGTCATCATTCGACCCTGTCCATGCAGCTCTCCCATGGGCGGCTTTTCGCTTCGTCCTGCAGGTGATTTACCCGTCAATCAATAACATCTTATGCAGACAGAGTCTAAGTTCTTCAACAGGCTATTGTGGCTGAGAAAGAGTACACAGAAAGTCTCTTCGAGATTCTGTCATTAATGCCTCAATTTGTCCTTTCTGGTCACGTTCTAGAGGTTGTATATATGAATGAGAATATGCATCTTGGAATTGCCTATGGAGGCACAGATCTAGGTCAACAATGCGTCAATACCTTGATCGAAAACCTGATAAAGCTTTATTCTTCACTTTTAGCAGCGCTTGAGTATTCATACTCGGCTTTCATCATGAAGAAGGGGAAACGAAAAGTCTTAGCCCTATTCAACTCATCTGAGCCGGCAGGCATTCTACGCGAGCTTAAAGCGCAGCACAAGCAGGTCATAGACTGTGGTCAAGATTGTGAAAGGATTCTTACTCACAACTCTTCTCACAAATATTCCAGCCTCTTGAGTGAGCTAAAATCCTCGATTGCAAATCTGGAGGATCGTTTGCTTGAATCACTAGTGAGAATAGACGAGAAAGACAAGCTGAGAGCTCTTAAAAAGATCTCTGCTATTCTATTTCGGGGCCACCATGAGGAAGTCAAGAGGAAGAGAACTGACGGAACCTGTGAATGGATCTTGAAGAAAGATAATTTTATTGAATGGGAGGTGAACGATGCAGCAATAATGGTTCTGTACGGGAATCGTACGTCAACAACCCTGATTTATTGTTGAGAGCTAACTCTATTTAGCTGGTTCTGGCAAGACCTTTCTCATTTCCAAAGTAGTCGATTACTGCTGTGAGAATGCTGAAGACGATGAAGCTGTGGCCTACTTCTACTGCAAACGTGATGAAGAGAATCGAAGGAACCCTCAAGATATCCTTCGTAGCATACTACGCCAACTGTCAACTCCGATCAAGCAAGCAGAAAGTGGAAAGATCCACCAGGCGCTGAAAGGACTCCCTGATCGTCTTGCAACTAGCGGCATGACGTTTGACATACCGACATGCAAAAATTTGATCGGGACGCTTATTGAGGACTACTCAAGAACGACCATCATTCTGGATGCCCTTGATGAGTGTGAAAGGGAAACCAGAGTGGAACTCATGAGATCCATGGCAAGCTTATTGGACCAGAAGAGCAGAATCCGTATTTTTGTGTCTAGTCGGACTGATGATGATATACGACGCTACTTTCAACACAAGCCAATCATCGAGATACAAGCCGCCGATAACGAAGCTGATATAAGCTCGTTCGTTCATGAGGAGCTATCGCAAGACCCAAGATGGAGTAACTTGAGCTCGGAACTTCAGCAACAGATTCAAGGAATCTTCCACGATAAGAGCCAGGGCATGTTCCAATGGGCGGCACTACAAGTGAAGCAGCTGTGTCAATCGTCAGTATGGAATGAAACGAGCATCAAAGCACATATCTCAAATGCCCCCAAAGGTCTCACAGGAGCCTACGATGTTATCTGGAAACAAATAGGTCAAAGACCTTTTCATGAAGAGCAACAAGGCAAAAGAGCGATCAAATGGGTTCTTTGCGCGTTTGAGCCCCTTGGAACCTCTGAACTGTCAAGATTGTTACAAGTCGACCCAGACACAGATGTGATCGAGCCGGTGGAAACACTCACTAAAGAGGACATTTTAGGTATTGGCGGCAATTTGCTTATCTTTGATGAAGAAGTGAAAGTCTGGCGATTTTGCCACTTATCAGCACGAGAATACATCGAAGACAGCCATTGTGGAATCATCGAGGCTCACTTCCACGCTGCCACTTCTTGTCTTAGACTGCTCACTAGACGCCAAGGGTTAGAACCTTCGGAAGCAAGGAAATTCGAAGCCAATGAACCTTACTATCGACATTTGATCGGGTACGGATACTCTTGGAATCATGATCTAGATGATTATATCATTTGCGAGGCACTTCATCACGCTGGCCTGGCTGATTTGCTGTCGAATAAAAACACTAAGCTAGAATCTCTCTTGAGAGAGTTCTTTGGGTCGATCGATGGGGATGGCTCAGCCTTCATGGCCTGGAAACATTCTCGTCGGTCTTTGTTGGACCGCAGGGCTTACGAACCATCTCGCTACGTTACAGCTCAGGTCATAGCCGTTCGCTCCAGGTCGTCGCCTTTAGAAGTTGCAGCTATCTTCGGTGTCTTCTACTTGTTAGAGAGCTGGTGGGATGAACCACGGTGGGAGCTAGAAGATGGTGTTGACAAGGGCCCATCATTGCTCTCACTGGCCATCGAATTTCGACATGAGTATATTTGGCGGTTTCTTCTCAAGAACGATATTTCAGCTAATGGATGCTGCCTCGGGCCTTTCAAAGTCGCCATTAAAGCCAATGATATGGTTGCTTTTGATGCACTTGTTGAGGCTGGCTTGGATGTCAATGACACTCCTCGGAACTCAGCACTGGCACAACTCTTGCAGCGAGGTGGCATTTCAGACCTGGAAGTAGATACACCCCTGAAGGGCGCTCTGAAGTGGCCAAACAATAACAACAAGAAAGTCTTTCTACGAAAGCTTTTAGGAAGAGGTGCGGATGTGAGTTTAAAGACTCCACATGGAAGCGCTCTTGGGTTCGCTATCAAGCACTCTTCTGCAGAAGATGTTCGCATGTTGCTCGATGCTGACAACGAGGGACACGATCCAACACAGCTTTTGCACCTAGCTATTAGCAACGAACAAGAAAACCTGGTCCCCTTACTTGTAGAAATGGGAGCCGACGTCAACAAAAGAGTGCAAGGATGCACGGCATTAACGGAAGCATTGAAGCAAAACAATATACCCAACGTTCGATCACTCCTAGACCTAGGTGCGAGAATCGATTTCAGCTTGTGGCAAGACCGAGAGGCGGTCACAAATACAGAATGGTCTGACGATGTAATCGAGAGACTCGAGCTTCTTCTTCAGGCTGGTATGGATATCAACGCCAACGATGGCAAGGAAAACCTTTTACTGTCAGTTCTCGCTTGGTCTCACGTGGCCCACAGGACGTCCAAAGATACAAACGAATACGACTACAAAGACATAGTGCAGTGGGCTGTAGAGAACGGGGCTGACATCAATCAAGTTCTCTATCAGTCAGCCTTCCCCACCATATTAATTACTGCGGCATCCAAGTATGAACCCGATACAGTGCAGTATCTACTTGAGGTCGGAGCAGACCCGGCTCTCCGCGTGAACTTTGGATTTGGGAGTGCATTGGTTGCAGCGGCGTTCAGCGGAAGATACCAGGCTTGTCGCTTTCTTCTCCGTCAGAAAGGAGTTTACGCTAATCGACGACACTGCGGTTTCTTCCCAAACGCCCTTTTCGCTGCTGTGAGTGGTCACTTGGACTACCTGTCGATGAATGAAGATGATAGGAGGTACGGAATCTGGGATCTGGAAGACCGCTTGGAATACACCCTTGATTGGCCTGAGCACCGGACTGTCATTCGACTTCTTTTGACCTCGTATCTCTACCTTCCAATTTTTAAATCGCTTGAGCCATGGACCCCCTCGATTTATATTGGGCAGTATAGATTTACGATTGGAGACTGTTGCGTGATGGGCAGCGCAGGACTTTACAGTTACATATCCAGCATATGGTTCGTCATCATGTGGGAACTGCATACTACATCAGCTCTAAAAGGCTCATTCCACTCGATACTAGGGAAATTGCACTTTCCGAGAGTTTTGGCAAATGGATCGAAGGTCTTGGCAAAGGTGAAGAGGTCGTTCCAACTTCGACCTAGCTATATTATCGTGATTTCTATACAGGACGACCAGCCACATGCCATCTTTATTCCAGTACCTTCACGGAAACCTGCGAGGTGCGCTTATCAGTTTAGTGACCTTCAGTGGAAGTTTTACAACCCTCTAGAGTTTGGGGTTATTGATTCGACTAACGATCCTGACTCGAGCACCACAGACGGTATCTCAGATCCGGATGCTATATCGTCATTGGAGAAGCTACACAAAAACAGCAGAGACCACCCTGGATCAGTTATATTTCGGCTATTTGTCCTTGTCATTATATTTGGTCTTGCCTATTCGGCCAGCTATTATTGTTACTAAGCTTGAATCAAACTTGTGCAGAAAAGTACATGTTCAGTCATACAAAGTGGCTACGTCCTGTCGTTGAAACTGTTTCTACTGCGAACTAAATAGAAATACACGCTGAAGGATATTAAACAAGATGAAAATAAACTGTCTTTTGCCAGATCACGCGAAAGTCGATATTGTCTAGAACTGTTCTAAGAAGTTGAGTGGAACAGGTTGGGTCGCAAATAGTGACACTGACGATTCGCACCCGCGGAGAAAAAAAAAGGACGATAACGTGCTCGGTAAATCGCTTAATATGAAAACAAGAAATTTGTAACAGCCGCCATGACCATACTACAGTTGAGGGGCAGCAGTGGGTTGACAAATCAGGTCGATACAGCCATAAATCCCAATTGCAGCAGGTCCCAGTGCTGCTATACAGTCTTGGTTTGTCGAACAATCGATTTCGACGAAGACAGGGGTCGTAGGTTGAGTTGTCGCAGAGGCAGTATTTATAAACGAGGTTGGGGTAGCTTCCTGCGAGACGGTAGAGGTTGCAGAGTCTTGTGATGCAGTAGAAGTCTCAGTGTCGCTTTCAGATTTAGTCATGGCGAGAATGGTGTCGATAGTTGTTGGGATTGCTGTGGAGGTGGGCAGCTCAGTTGGGAGGGATATCTCGGTGGACGCGGAACTGGCTTTGCAAGGGCCGGCATTGGAGCTGGATACGAAGCAGCTAGCCATAAAAGCAACAACTAAGGTCTTGGGAATCATTTTGCAAACAGAGGAAAAAATCAGCCGATAAAAGTGTGTATTTCAGAATGAGCAAAGTACAGTGAAATTGGACGATACTGGTTTTTATAGAAACTCTCATCAATTGCTAGATTGATAAACATCGAAACAATAGGGGGACACTATTGACATGAATTTTAACACTATTGATATCACTATGCTGATTGCAGTAAAACTCATCTCCACTGATCGGATTTCAGCTGACTGTGGTAGCATTATCGAGACGAACTGGGTTTAGCTTGTCTTGCATTGACAGCTCCTCGATGCTTTTTTTTGACACCAACAGAAATACGATGCCTGTATTACTCAAGTAAAAACATCCGAGCTTAATGAAATGTCATTTCCTTCAATGGCGTCTCGACTTATCTTGGCAACAAACAAAGTACATGGTCACCTCCCAGTTACAAACTAGGCAATTGTCAACGATTGATGTAACGATTTGGCGCTTAGGCCACAACGACAGTCGGCTATCACTGAGCTGAATATCACCAGCTTCCAGACCTTGAACAACGCAGAGTGAACGTCAGGCCACGGTACTCAATAGGAGGTAGTCCGATTCTTGATCGTATATTCTCACTTACGTCCCTTACCGATGATGTTGCACAGAACCCTAATCTTGTAGCTGCACTAATGCCATTGCTGGCGTGAAGATTGAGGGTATATACATTTAGGTGAAAGAAATCCGTCACTAGCGGCACTCCCAGGCATCATCATGCTGCCTTTGATGTTTGATAGGCACACTTGCTCGCAGTAAGAAGCTTTCTATTTGCGTAGTCAGGCAGAATCAAGATGTAGCTAGATGAAAGGTTGCCGTGTTTGAGAGGAAACAAGGACGGGAGACAATGAGCATTCTCGAAACAACGACACGATTACGACTAATCCGAAGCAATCTTTGCCGCCAACAATGTTAGACATAGAGTTTTTGTAGTCTCTACTGACCAAGAGATTTTTGAGAAGTAGTGACACAAGCAGCCCGGAACCCATCCCCGACGGCAGCTCACCTCTACCGCTACCGATTTGAATGTAACCTTCGAGGGGAGATTTCTTTGTCGATTTATGCGTAGTGCCGTTGAACGACAGTCGCGGTCACTGTTTGCCAGTGCACGGGTGCCTTAGTAGGTATAAACGCCGACTCATTTCAAGCTGCAGTCGCTGCCTTGCCATCTGACCCATCACCACCGAAGCGCTCCTTCCCTCCCAACTTCATCCTCCAACCTTCCACTTCTTCTCGCCCAACCCCGCACCCTTCGCCTTCATCTTCCTTCAATACCTCGCGCGCTCTTTGCCTTTCCACATCAACTCTTTCTTCGAAACCTCAGATCACCGCCAACATGGACGTCCTAGACGGCTCCGGCGACAAGAAGATCGTTGAATGGATCAAGGAACTCGAAAAAAACGCAGCCAAGGCCAAGAAGAAGAAGGGCCAGCTTGTGAAAGATCACCAACCACAGTCCAACATTATTACCCAGTTCATGGCGAAACTAATGGGAAAGTGCATCATCACGCCCTCATCAACACCCGGCGCAGGCTTCGTTGAAATAATTTTCGGCACCGCCCACCCACTCCCAAATTCAAAGGTCCTTGATGACTTCGCCAAAACCATTCCCCCAACCACTCATGTCATTGAGCCTTACCCGCCCTGTACCATCGCGGAGAAAAATCTGAAGCCCATCAGCATTTCTGAGATGCAGCTTGACACTCACCACCGCGGACGCAAGGTTCTTCTTCACATCTTGACACCCCCCGACCGAAACGAAGCAGTTTTGGCCATCGCCGAGGACGAGCAAGGCACAGCTGTTTTGCTCCGACTGCTTCAACAGCCTGATGAGAAGCAGTTCCATTGCACCGCAACCATGGTCGATCACACCGTATGCATTGTCAAGGATCCCTTCTTCCAGCAGTCATTCGACAGCGATCGCGATGGACCAGTCATGCTCAAGTCAGCCTATTACTCACTCAGAGTCGATCACCCCAGCGACATCATTCCCTTGCTTCGTGGCGATGAGAGAATCCCTGAGAAATGGAGAAGTGAAGTACACGGAGATGACAAGAGCAGCAGTAGCTCCCGGGAGGAGGGTAACAAGTGTTTTCGCAAGAAGCAGTGGGCCGAAGCCCATTTCTCGCAAGTCACCTCATCCTGAACATGTTTGCACAAGCTTGGCTAATATGATACATGGCAGATACTCACAAGCTATTGCCAAGGCAGACACCCCCGAAGACAAGCAGCTTGCTCACCTCAACCGATCACTTACCAACCTGAAGATTGGTCGACCTGCCAAAGCACTGTCAGATGCCACGCAAGCTTACGACCCCAACACGCCTTCCGAAAAAACCTTGTTTCGTCATGCCAATGCCCTCTACGCCCTCCAGAAATTCGAGCAGTGCGAAGCGACAATCCAAACACTTCTGGATGCATTTCCCGGGAGCAAGGTGGCCGAGGCGACAATGCAGCGCGTCAAGTCACGACTGCTGGAGCAGCGTATGGGAAAGTACAAGTTCAAACTCATGTACGAACAGGCCAAGTCAAAAGACGGACCCCCTTTGATTGACTGCGCTACATTCTCCCGTCCCGTTGAGATTCGCGACTCCCCGGGCCGTGGACGCGGACTTTTCACGACCAAGTCTGTGTCAGCAGGCGACCTACTTCTCGTTGAAAAGGCATTTTCCTATTCTTACATGGACGAGAATCGACTTTGGGACCAGATCACCTACATGATCAACCTCACTACCAAGCGCGCCACCGCTGGCGCATCTGCGAATCTCTGGCCCCAGGTTGTCCAGAAGTTGTACCACGATTCGGACTCTCTCTCAGCCTTTCAAGACCTTGTTGACGGGGGGTACCAAAAGGTCACAGTTTCTGAGTGCGACGGGGCTCCAGTTGTCGATTCGTAAGTTTAGCAGTCACCAAACTCTGAGTGTAAACGATTGTTGACGATGGCATGTGCAGCTTCCTAGTAGAGCAAATCATCTCGCTCAACTCATTCGGTTCCCCGACAACCACTCGCGACTTTTGCAAGAACATCATCTGGAGCGGCAAGGTAGGCCCGAGTCCCTCATGCCGAGAACGGCCCTTGTTCACCACTGCCGGTGTTTGGCTTCTCGCAGCTCGAATCAACCATTCATGTGTCGGCAACTGTCGACGATCTTTCATCGGTGACATTCAGATTGTCCGCGCCGCGCGAGACATTCCTGCTGGCACTGAGCTGATCTTTCCGTACTGCCCAACTGGTGACTCTGAGACAGACAAGGATGTTCAGAACAAGTTGGCCAAGTGGGGGTTCACGTGTGACTGCGAACTGTGCAAGGACAGACGCAAGACTACTGAGGCTGTGCGGGTTCTACGCAAAGAGCTCCACGACGATTTCATGGATCAGTCGCCCAGCGACGAGCCTTTTGACTTGGACAAAGCCATGAAGCTACTGAAAGGAATTGAGAAGACGTACCGTGGAAAGCCTGCCAAACAGGTTCGCTGGGTACTCGCAAGCATCTATGCGTACATTGGAATCCGTTGTCGACAGGATGGAGAGTTTGTTGAAGCTGCCGAAATGCTCATCAAGGCTATCGAAGCCATGGGCTTTGTGATCCAGGCAACTCCGCCCGGGGGCGCACGCGGCCCGTCTCACTTTGAGGTCAAGCACTGGGGAATGATGGAACACCATGTCCCGTGGCTCTTCTTTCAATTGATCGAGTGTTATGATGAGATCGACCCGCAGCTGGTGCCTGTCGCTGAGTATTACGCTCGAGTGGCATACTCCATTATCGTTGGCGAGCACGAGTCGATGTGGGACGTATTGCCATCTACTGGCAGTGAAGGACGCGTCGACTGATGCTAGGATGAATGAAAAGAACAGGAACTTGTGGCTAGATAACTTTCTATCGCTACGAAATGTGTGCTATGGTAGATGAAAATGGACCGCACATGTATCTAGATGTAGGAGTGCCATAGAATCAGAACATCAACGCAGCTGTTTTATCATTGTGTCTTCCCATTAAAATGTCAAGCTCCCTGTTCTGAATATTCCAGGACGCTGGGCTGGTGAATCCCCGATGGATCGATCTTCTGTGATAGAACCAGGGACCACTTCGCACATCAGAAAGTTGGAGGTCTGTGAGTCGTAGTGGTGACTTAGGTGTCAGAAGGCTGACTCATGGCATACAAAACAGTCTTGTTCCAAGACGTTCGTTCGAATGCCGAGGTTGATCACTTTGATCACTTTATTTACAGTAACTACCTACTGTTCGGATCTATTGTGAATGTCATCTTAACCTGGCTTTTATTATCCACCCCAAATCCATCACATGACCTGGCCAGTATGAACTAAATCACACAAAAGAGGACATTTGTTATGCCTCCAGAGGCCAAGGTTCCTGTCATTCTGATAGCAGGAAAAAAAAACGGAATTATTATCACGGTAGGATCATCAGAAATACTAAAGTTCTTCCTACATGGTGGACCTGGTCCACAAACCTCCACTCTGACAAGACAAAGGCCGCACCAGAAACGACAATCCCTTTAGTGACTTGGGGTAAGCTGCGCCTTCTACCAGGCGATAAATAAGAGTGCGATGACGGAAGGATCCGAGAAATGGATTTCGTGTATAATAGAAACTGGGTTGCCAGGTACAAGATGATGACACTGAGACCTAATTGGCATGTAAACGATTGATAAGATAACAAATGATCCGCCGAAGAATCCTCCGAGGATTAGTGCTTATTTTCGCGTCTCAAAGTTAAGCATGAGTTATGAGTTAAATCTGACCGCAGCATGTCTTTCGTCAGTATATAAGTGCCTCCCAGTTCCTCTCAATTCAACTAACAAACAACACTACCGACTCATTACCCATCACCTCATCCAAAGTCAGTACATTACCAGTCTCATCTCTGTTCAAAATGCAGCCTACATCTTTCATTCTCCTGGCTCTTTCCGCCGTCTCTACAGTCATGGCTGGCTGCAGCGCTGGAGCTCCTTTCCAGGGCACTTGCCTTACATGCACCTCGGAGTGTCACAGCAGTAAGTAGTACAACTTGACATGAATATGGCAATTGATCTAACGTGTCATAGATTATGGCGGACCTGACCGCAAGTCTGCTCTTCAGCGAACTGGATGCATGACAGCTTGCCTACTTCGCTGTGATGACTGCAACTAAGGCGACCACGAACAACCTGCGACAAGTCTGTCAGTATAGTGCGGGTAGATGTACTGTCAGGTTTAAATGCGTATGTGGGTGGAAACCAGTCATTCTCTATTGTGCAACTGCCTCATCTTCGGGCTGTGGCCAACAAGAAGTGTGGTGAGAATGGATGTTACCTGGTTTCATCGTCAAGGGGACAGTCTGGTTAAATTTCAGATGGATAGTGTGAAATAAACCCTCGTTATAGATCAGTCTCCTCTTGTCCCATGAATGTCTCTGCTGAATTGGGTTATTAAAACGAAGATCTCGAGCTCCTCCTGACTGACAAAAGTCACGTTTCTGGTGATACCCTACCGACACCTTCCCAGACCTTGAGCTGTATCTCCCCCGTACTAAGAATTTTCTCATAGCCGTTCGGTACGTCGTACTTCTCGACTGTATCCCGGATCCTCCCTTCATACGGATCCAAAACAGTGAATTCTCTGGTCTGCATCAAGTCGCGGTAACGATACAATGGCTCTGGATTTTTCCAACCCGTGAAACTGAAATCGACATTCTTTTCCTTTGCGCGCCTCTCCTGATCCTCACGATAGAAAGGGTTCGGCGAAAACATTGTGACTTTCCACAAATCCCATATCGGCTCTGGGTCGACAGAGGTGTAGACATGATCGCAATCGCAAACGATAGCGGCAGCCGCTATCTGCATACTCATTTCGGGACACCTTTCTAACAGAAAGAAGAGAAATGAAGGATCTGGTCTCAAAGGCCACCATATGATATACGGCTTCGGGACTCCAACGGGCCATCCCTTCTCGAACTCAGCATAGTCGTTGACCATGATGCGTCGCGCTACGATGGCTTCTTGAATCCATGTTATGTAAGGGGCGGCTTGCGCGTACACTGTGTCACCCTTGATCTGGTCTGCCCACCAACGTGCAAACATGGAGTGATGGAGGATCCCACGCTGAACACATTCGAGATCTAGCTCAGAAAGTCTCTTTCCACCGCCGGCCAGTCGCGAAAAGCGTTCAATATTGCCATCGTAAGCCGCCATTTGTAAGGGCAATGTCGTTTTTACTGTAGGAAGGTCTTCAGGTAGAGGTTGATAGAGCAATTTGGCTTCTTCATTGCTTAGTGTACCATGTTCTTCGTCCAAGTCTTGTCTGTCAACATCGAGATGCATGTCTTCTTCGATACATGGAATGAGATCCTGTAAGTCATCTGATGAAAGACTCTGTCGAACCTCCAAGCGCCATCGTACTTCGGTATCTCCGTTCAAATTGGCTGGGTATTTGAAGTCCTCAAGCTTAACTGAGCGTTGACAGTCGTCCATGATGACATAACGGGACTTGAAACTCATTATCTCATCATAGATGAGTTTGCCTCCCTCTGTCTTACTTTCTCGGGCTTCTTCGGCGATTGAGACTTCCGGAAGAAGATCCAGCTCTTTGTACAGGTCGCGGTAACCTGCAGCAGCACAAGCGCGGCCAACCTGAGAGCGCATGTCGGGGAACTTGGAAACCAGAGCACGACAAGTTTCCTCGGCAGCCAGGTCGGGATGCCAAATACAATACGGCTGCTCCTCCTCTTCCATACGGACTGGAATTTCGTTGCTCATGATGAGTCAACCGGTAGTCATCCACAGCCAAGTAAAAAAGTTCCGAAAGATGTGCTTAGTTAGATCTAAAAACTTCATGAAGAGCTTAGTAAACAGATTACCAATCCTATTTCTATTTTGCCCCCATGCCTCCTTCATAAATATATATATATATACCACTTCTCACCATATTACCCCCAATTGCGCCCCTCCTTAACTAACACACCTTACTTCTTGCACCATTTATCTCATACAAGATTACTCAACACCAATAGTCCTTGAATTACTGAACATGTCAGAAAATATTAAAACAATTCCCATCGCCGAGTATGAGGCCGTCGTAAGTGCTGTTCAACATTACGTCGACTGCCTTATTGGAGCCAGTCAGGAAAGTCTGGACAAAGCATTTCACAAGGACGGCACCATGACTGGCTGGTCTCCTGATGGTTCCTTGGCTTCCGGAAGCTACAGAGCTCTGCATGCATACATTGAGACTTACGGGTCGGCGAAGAACCTCAAGACCCATACGGATGTTCTCGGTATCACGCCATCGACGGCGGTCGTCCGAGTCGATATCGAAGGAGCGCCTGATGCTCCATATACAGACTTCCATACCCTGTTGAACATCGACGGTGAATGGAAGATCATTGCCAAAGCATTCCATGCGTACAAGTCGTAACTGAGCTGGTCACTCGCGGACAAATATAAGTTTGGATGAGGTATCAATCGATGGGGGGTGAGGACTCATCGCTCTGATGTTGGATATAGTGACGGGGTCTCTGATGTTGATGAGAATCTCACGAAGGGTCTGAACAGGTGACGCTTTCTGGCTCTGTGGGTTATGCATGCTTGCCGCTAACCCTCCCCTCGCCGGAATTGGTGTCTTTACGTTCTTCCCCAGTACATTTGTTTGGAGGGAAAATTCGAAATAAAGACATGTCCCTTGTGTCGTGACGGGATGCTTTCATGTCAAGCAATCCCATTCTTAAATCTTTTAGCAACATCTGTAGAAAGCTCGAGAGCTGAATAATCGTTTACGTTCCAAATAGAAACTTATATGTAAAAAATAATTATTTATGTCATCCCAATCATGGTTTACGGTTGAATAGATCATGAAGAGAAATAAATTTGATTACCCTAAGCCCCACCCAGCTTCTTGAGTTTTTACCCCAAAGTCCCCCCATCTCCACAGCGATTACCATGTAATGGGGATACTCCGCATGGGAGCCCTTTGGTTAAGATACAATCTTCATTTATATAAGACATTCACCGCTTGTGGCAGACCAGAGTAATCACAAGCCGCAAGCGTCATTGGCGACAACCCTTATTCAATATGGCAACTACTTCATTCAATGACATCTCGGCCAAGTCTTTCGGCTTCATTGGGCTTGGTATCATGGGGTGGGGCATGGCAAAAAATTTGAGGGCTAAGATCCCAGCCGATTCAGTGTTGTATATTTGCGAAGTCAACAAGCCCCGACGAGACGAGTTTGTGGCGTCAACGGCGGGCAAGGTTCAAGTTGTGGATAGCCCACGCGAGATAGCTGGGAAGAGTGTAAGTAGAACGACGCCTCCAGCCTACTGATCATAGCTCTAAACTAAAACAGGACATAATAATCACCATGTTGCCCCGTGGCGAGCACGTTCGTGAGGTTTTCACAAACCCGCAGACGGGCCTCCTCTCAGTGGCTGGCTCGGTGAAGCTGGGAAGCAAGATATTTATCGACTGCTCAACTATCGACGTCAAGACCTCGCAAGAAGTGGCTGCCGCCGTGGAAGCCTCCAACTTGGGATCGTTCGCAGATGCCCCTGTCTCCGGAGGTCAAGGTGGCGCCAATGCAGGCACACTGACCTTCATGGTGGGAGGCAGCCCAGAGGCTTTTGAGACAGCCAAGCCAACTCTCGGGCTCATGGGCAACCCGGAGAATCTCTTTCACTGCGGGAAAGCTGGTGCCGGGTTGGTTACCAAGCTCATCAACAATTACCTCTCAGCCGTCAACATGATTGGAGTCTGTGAAGGCATGAACATGGGTCGACTCTACGGCCTGGATCCTGTATTACTTGCTAGTGCTATCAATAGCTCCACCGGCATGTCGCGGAATAGCCGCGAGCAAAATCCAGTCAAGGGTGTTTCCTCTGTGGCTTCTTCGGCAAAGGACTTTGAGGGAGGGTTCTCGACTGTGCTCTGTCACGGTGTCCTCCAGATGGCGATGGAATTGAGCGAGCAGCTCGGGGCCAAGAGTTTGCTGGCACCTGTAGTTTGGGACATGTATGACTGCGCTGTACAGAACGACAAGTGTCGTGATAAGGACTTTAGGAGTATCTACCGACTATTTAGTGAGGATAATGGAGACGAGTTGCCGCGTAGGGATTTGAAGAATTAGGCACAAAAAGGACGATACAAGTAGAAATTAATTCAAGCTAGAGTTGTGTTAAGATCTGTCGCCACTTATAGCAGTTCTGAATTATGGCATATATGTGAAATTAGAATGATATGAGGTTATTAACAATAAGTTAATTCTTAGCACTGTATCTGTGTATGCAACTCGATCTATGGAAAGATACTGAATTTTAGAGAAATAATACCGTATCGCTATTTATTTATTCCTAAACGCTAAGCTGTATATAGAGAGTAAATAATCTGTCTACTAATTCTCCTACGACAGATGACTTCCGCGGTGACAAAAGGGTCGATGCTGCTAAATTACAAGCTCATAGTCTAATACCTGCCCAGTTAAGTCCATTTAGACACTAGTTCAATCTCACATAGACTCTTATTATCTACCCCTAACCCTGAGGATCGGTTATTTTAGCCCATCAGACTGTCCAGATAGACGAGCTAGAGAACCCTCTAACTTCCGGTCTACAGAAGTAGCGGAACAACCCATTCTACCGCGTGGCAGTATCGTCTCAAGATGCGGGGCAACCACCATTGGATAACCGTTCATGACGGGCTAGTTACCCCAAGCATCCACAGAACGACGGGAGAGGCCGGATTAGCTATTCCGAGACGTTGGAGCAGAAAACAAAATGGCCTCCTCCATAGAGGATCATAAAACTGAGCTGCGAGAGTTATTATCCACGATTTACAAGAACCGTCAAACACGATTATAAAATAATATTAAACTTTCCAAAACCATAACAATATGTCAACCGAGAAGAAGTTCGACAACCTTCACACGGACATGTTCCAGCTTGGCCTCCAGAACCGACGTGAGGTCGTTGGAAATGCGTACGTTGACGCCGCCCTCAACAACGGCAAGAGCGAGTTCTCCTACCCTGGCCAGCAACTTGTTACTGAGTAAGTTAGGTCATTCCTTATGGGCTTGTTAGCCGCCTCGTCTAACGCGTATAAAAGGTGGTGTTGGGGTAATATTTGGTCTCGGCCGGGCCTTGATCGCAAGCAGCGGAGTCTCTTGAGTATGCCTATTCTCCAGTACACCATACCATCATGTAATCTAACTAATCTCAGATCTTGGCATGTTGATTGCCCTCAAAAGCTGGCCAGAGCTTGGCGTCCATGTGCGCGGTGCCCTGAACAATGGACTCACCGAGATTGAGATTCGCGAGTCCATTCTCCACGCAACTATCTACTGTGGTGTTCCGGCGGGCGTTGAAGCTTTCAAGGTGGCACAGAAAACGATTAATGATATGATTGAGAAGGGAGAGCATACGAGGGAGTTGGCGGAGCTGTCTCCATTTCTTGAGAAGTCTACATAGATAAGGGCACTTGCGTCAATTTCTAGATAGTAAACGTACTAGGAACATCCTGTCTTATCATATTTCAGCATCAAAGGATTACCAGCGAGGTATTAAAATGAAAAGCGAACTATTAAAGCAAACCAATGTGCCGTAGTGTAAAAGGTCAAAGGTCCGCGTTTATTCTCATTACTGCAGTGATCTGTAATATATTATCAATCACCTTATAACTAGCCACCTTTCTACAATATAAAATAATAATCTTTTACTAGATATATTCTACAGCATAATAAAGTATAATTTAGTTAGCTTAAAAAGAGATTACTATTTGATATTTAAATAGACTTGATAATAGAGATTGCTTAATTTTAACTTTCTAATTTATGTTAATATTTTAGTAGGTTATTATATAATCTTTCATATCGTTTTATAAGTCTTCTTTCTTACTATCACCTCAGCATTGCTGTTATAGGTGACTTTTCGCGTGGTGCCACGAACTGAGACTGGCGGGTTCAAGTAGTCAAATATTTCTCGCAGTTCATTTCCTTCTGCAATGGAAAAAGAACGGTTTCTAGCGACGATCAAGTTCATTGGAAGCCGTTGAAAGTGAACGTGGTCGAAACGCTTAATAACAGTGTTCGCAATTGCTTGTTCTCGTGGGTTGTGCAAGTCAAGCTTCAAAGCTTCCACGATGGGCTTGTGGGGTAATCGATGTTACTTAGTATCTCCACGTTGCCAAGCACTTATCCTCTCGTATTAACTTTACCCAGACACTCGCTAGCAGGTATTCGTCCAAAACATCACGTACCCCACCTCTACCCCGTGTTTTGAATTTCTCCCCCATGTTTACGCATCTCATCTCAAGTACCGACATGGGGTAAGCTCTTCGGGGGGTAGAGGCCGATGCTACCATGTTAGCCTGGTATACTGGGTATATGGCTGAATACAAAAGGTGTTGAGAATCGCAAATTTTATTTGAGATCATGCCCTATTGCTCAATCACTCTTGAATCATCTTGCCAGCCGCTATAATGTCTGGCACGAACACGACATATAACTTTCTCATCATCTTCTTTGTTGCTCTCGGATCTTTCACCTATGGCTTCAACTCGGCTATCAGTGGCTCTGTTATCGGTCTTTCGTCTTTCCTCAACTACTTCAATCTGACCACGAGCGGCCCTGGGGCTTCTAAGAGCAACCAGATCATTGGTGGTACGTTTAAGAGAACAGTGCGATAATAGGCAATGCCCTAACCATGTTTACTTTCTAGCCAACAATGCTCTCTTCGCAAGTGGCGGTGTCATCGGATGCATGATCGTCCCTTGGTTGTTGGACCGTTGTGGTCGACGTCTTGCCATCCAAACCACCTGTGTTATCTGCATCATCTCAGCCATCATACAAGCTGCTTCCGTCCATACCGCCATGTTGCTTATCGGTCGCTTCGTCAATGGCATCGGGGTTGGCATGATCGATGTGGCTGTACCAATTTACCAGTCTGAGATTTCTCCCGCAACTGTCAGAGGTCGAATGGTCGGCTCTCATGGATTTTTGGTGGTCTGCGGCTATGTAAGTTGTATCCCAGGACTTTACAAGGTCCGTCGTTTAACCATCTCTTAGGCAATGGCTGGATGGGTTGGCTACGGATGCTTCTTCATTACCAATCAGGCTCTTCAGTGGCGTCTTTGCCTTGCGTTCCAGATCATCGCCCCTCTCCTGCTTGGAGTCGGATCCCCCTGGATGCCTGAATCTCCGCGATGGCTGTGCAAGGTTGACAGAGCTACCGAAGCGCTGAGAGTACTTGAGAAACTGCACCCTAGCTCAGAGAGACATCCAGAGGGGCGCTCTTTCGCTGAGCATGAGCTCCACCAGATTCACAACCAGCTCGAGATTGAAAAGCGAGAAAACACTGCGACAGGATGGAGGGAGACTTTCTCAAGGCCCTCGTATCGCAAGAGACTTTTGTATGGATTCTTTGTTCAGTAAGTGCCTCTTAATCACTTGAATAATACAAATGCTAACCGTGATGAAGATGCGTTGCGCAATCGACTGGTGTTCTCGTCGTCAACAACTACCAAATACTTCTTTACGATGGTCTCGGCCTACGAGGCTCAATCGCCCTCATGCTCTACGCCTGCTATAACTCTCTTGCCGCTTTCATGAACTGGGTTAACAGTTTGATCTTGGACCGCTTCGGAAGAATCCGCATTATGGTTGTCGGCCTCATCGGATGCTCCCTGTCTCTATGTGGCTTCACTGCCATGGTTGCTGAGTTTGTGGGCACATCTAACAAAGTGGGAAACGGATTTGGCGTCTTCTTTCTCTACCTCTTTGTTTTCTTCTACGGAGGCACGATGGATGCTTCTTCCTATGTCTATTGCGCCGAGATCTTCCCAACCTCGATCCGAGCCCAAGGTGTTGGTTTCAGCGTGGCTGGTCTATTCGTGATGACCCTGATCTATACTCAGACTGCTCCTACTGCATTTGAGAACGTAGGTTGGAAATATTATCTGGTTTTTATTATCATTCCCTGGATTGGTGCATTCGTCATGCAGAAATACTTTCCAGAGACTGCTGGGCTCTCGCTTGAGGATATCGCCGTCTTGTTTGGCGATGAGGCGGCTGTCAATGAGAATGGCTCTGGCGAAAAGTCGGCTCAAGCCTCTGTCGTACAAGAGGAGATTAGCGGTGGTGGCGAAGTGGCCAACAACGAGAAAAGCTTCAACTCCCAACAGGTTACAGGAGCCTGAGTCTCCAATACATCTAAGCAGCTAACTATGATGTCACAAGTTATCAAATGGGGCTTTTATTATATCAAATATGGAAGTTGCCAGACTGGATATATGTTCTAATGAAGTCGTTAGTCTACATCAATATATACAGTATTCAGTTAATCCAGAACTGGCCCAAGTAAAAGAAAATTCTAGAGTATTCAATATTATTTAGTCCTTGATTATTGACCATAACCTTTTGAGTGGAGACTGATGTACTCCAATCTTCCCCCTCACCCCTCCATCGTTATTACCCCAACTCGGTTCCGACTTTTGTCCATGCTGCAAGACTCAACTCAACTGGCACACGAGAAGACTCGCCCCGCAGATAAGATCTTGGTCAATATTCCCCTGCAACCACACATCAAGGTTATCTCACCCATTACTTCATCACCCTCCATATTACCATGTCTCAAGTACAGACCGCCGCTGTGGTTGAGCAGTTCGGCAAGCCATACGCGTTCAAGCAGATCCCACGCCCAACAGAACCCGAAGGCAAAGATATCCTTATAAAGGTCCTCGCTGCTTCATACTGCCACACAGACGCCATTTTCGCCGCTGGTCTTCTGTCGCAGGACCTCCCTCGCATTGGATGCCATGAGTTTGCTGGAGAGGTGATTGCGCTCGGGCCAGATGTCTCAATTCACCGCGGGGTTGCTGTGGGCACTAGGGTCGGAGTCCCAGGCAGGGCATACCATCCCTGTGGGACTTGCTATGAGTGTACACACCCCGGCCAGGATAGCATGGGATACTCTCCTTACTGTCCTCGCTCTGGAAACTTGGGATTGACCAGGGATGGTGGCTTCCAAGAATACTGCCTTGTGGACAGTCGACAAGTTGCGGTCCTGCCCGAGAGTTTGTCACCAACACAAGCAGCACCGTTAATGTGCGCTGGACTTACGATTTGGAGTGCACTTCAACACGAAAAAGTGCAGAAAGCTCAGCGAGTTGGAATTATAGGTGCTGGAGGTGGACTGGGTCATATCGGAGTGCAGTTTGCAGCTCATCTCGGCAAAGATGTTTTGGCCATCGATGCCACAGACCATGCAATTGACCTGATAAGCAAAGTCAAGAGCAATCTCGGTGAGGCTGGAAAAAGGGTATATATCGCTGACGCCCGCAAAGAGGACTCAGATGTCTTGATGGAGGCAATGATTCAGCCAGCTAGTGACGCGCCACCTTCCGAAGTCGGTCTTGACGCAGTCATCCTCCTTCCGGAGTCGCAAAAGGCATTTGATGCGGGAATGAAGCTCCTTAGAAACCACGGAACAATGGTTGTTGTGAGCTTTCCAAGTGGCAAGCTTCAAGTCAGCGCTCATGATCTCGTATTTCGGGACATTGCGGTAGTTGGCAGCCTAGTGGGAAGAAACCATCAGCTGAGAGAGATGCTGCACTTTGTTGTACAGAACAAGGTGGAAGTTCAGGTCAAGACGTTTGCATTTGATCAATTGAATGAACTATCAGGGCCTGACCACCAAGCAGAGGGTGGAAAGCTAGTTATTGATATGATTCTTGAGAGAGCTAGATAGATAAAAAAAGGCCTCGTTTATTTACAATTCCTTAATTAGACTTAGTCTAAATTAAACAAATTTAGAAAGAATTCAGTTTTGACAGAGCGGCTTCTATCAGTCCTTCATGTTCAAGCTCGGCTGGCTAACTGACCTGTTAAACCCTTTCTGTAAGGTGTTTTGTAGAATCTATCAGTTAGACACAACCATTGTTGTGCCCCTCGGCACTGGAACTGGTCATCATCGCGGACAGCGAGCGCATGGAAAGTGTCAAGCTACTGGTGCTAGATCATTCAACGTTATTTGACTGTAGTTAGCATGACGTTGCTGGTTAAGCAAGCGGGATTTTGTTGAGTAACAGTTCATTTTATCGGAAAGATCTCCACGCCTCAACGGAGCATCTTCGCTATGAGCTTTGTCAATTAGGAACGGATCAAGAGCCACAATTGTACAGGAGAAACCAAATGCTCAGCTATACCATCTGCTCACTACATACTGTATTGACTTTAATATATTACTGTAGCTTAATAAACATAAACTTTCCTCGTATACGGTATTCTCTGTATTGTCCCGTCTCACTAACGTCTCACATCTACATTGGCATAGTCTTGTTAGAGCGCACCCGGAAAGAAGCGTCCTTCTACCACAGCTTGTTTCTCCCACACTCCATCATGTGCAAAAACGACCTCAAATTCCTTCAGCTCACCAGGATCTCTGATAGTATCTCGAATAATACTCAGCGTCTTCTCTGCTTGGGCTTTATCTTGATGAATGCAACAAGTCACTCCTGGGTATGCCTCATCCGCCCACGTTGCAATTTCCTTCTCCCTTGTCAACAGCCGTCCATCATGGCACGAGTCTCCAGCTAGGTAAACGTGCTTCCCATCTTCTAAGCGACATAGGAGGTTGATATGACCGTCGATGTGTCCAGGTGCTGACACCACATGCAGACTTCCATCACCAAAGACATCTAGCACAGCTTCAAAGCGGCCCTTGCGATGCCATGGCTGGGAAAAGTATCCGGTCAAATGCTGCGTTTGGACCGACAAACTCGTCTGTTCTTCCAGCGGCGGTGGCGTCAGAGGAAGGCCCACGGGAGGCAGTTCTATAGTTCTCTTCATATCTAGTATGCCCTCTTCGAAGTGATTGTGACTCCCAGCGGCAGGCTCTCTCTTGCCATTGATAAGTTTCGCTGCTCCAGGTCCTACAATGTAGGTAGAATTTGGGTAATCGGATGGTGTTCCAACGTGATCCCAGTGAAGATGACTGAACATAATTACGTCAATATCATCAGGACCTAGGCCACCCTTCGCCAGTGACTTAACAGTGTCATGGTAACCAGAGAGCGGTTGTCGGGTTTGAGCGTGCTTGTATATAGGCGGGGCATAGTCTTGGAGGTTCCGTCGAATTCCAAGATCAAAGACGATCCTCATGGTTCTGCCAGAGCGCCTGTCTTTATGTTGGATCAGAAAGGAAAGAGAGGGGACTGTCTTTCGAACTGAAACATCTTCTAGGGGGGTAACAAAAAATCGCTCGGGCAATGTTAGATACCCTGCTGAGAGGGCATGGACAGAGACAAAAGACATTTTGAATAAGGGCTTTGAACAAGTACAAGACCAGAAACGATAATTTTACAATTCGCCACTATCCATCTTAAGTATTCATATGGGTAAGTTGAACGAGATTGACCTTTTTAGGAATTCAACGAACACATGCCTCGGTCGATCAATGATGTATCTACCCCAAGAACTTTGGCAGTCGAAACAGCGGTATTGCCTGCACTGCCTAAGAATTGTTACCCCGAGCTGCCTGGGACAAAAATGCCTAGCTGCCGGCCTTGCTTAAACGTTTAACCACCTTGATGGAAACAATCTATTGAAACTATGTTGTGACCTTCTTTCTGTGGCTGGATTATCGTCAGCGCAGCAGAACTTAAGTGCTCCACAGACGCCGCATCGTAATAAATTTGCAACATGCGATTATTAAACCATGCAATAAAGCTTCATGTGACTTTCATATGCACCTCTACCGCCGCCCTCATTCTTGCTGAAGAGTATCCGCTACAACAGAAAGGCTCTGTCCGACAATGTACACAATCTCAAAAACCTGGAACCCTTTAAACGTCTCTGCCCAGAGTCGAGCAACGCAGGCTGCCAACCTCCGTATCTGACTTGCGTGATCCCTGGCACTATCTAGTAACTCGGCAAGCTCTGTCTCTCGAATCAGAGCTACAATCATATCGAGTAATTTCTGCTCATCCGGCCTCAAGGCACTCAATCCTGACGACCCGACACAAAAAGCGAGCGAACGCAACCAGTAAGTCATCAGAAAAGCACACTCAAGATTAGAAAGGGCGTGTTGGAAACTCCAATTAAGCGTGAGAGTACGAGCGACAAACGCGATGCCCACGCGCACCGGGATGCTCAATGCGTGTATACACTGCAAAATAGCCCTATCTAGATGCGGCGACCTATTGCAGACTCTGATCTTACCATCTGTAAAAGCACGTGCAATCACGGTCGGGTCTCGTGTGAAGAGTTGCCGATACGGTCCAGTATTTGCATTTAAACGGATATAAACAAGGCGCAATAGAGCAGTTGAGTTGAAACCCATTGGTCCCTTTGGAGACGATGGATCTAGAGTCGACTCGTGTGTTGCTTCCCAGGATTCTTGCCACGCACGGAGAGCTGCCTCCATCTTCTTGATGAACTGTTCACTGAGCGAGCTATCTGGGTCTGACACTGGGCCCAAGGCATTACGGGCATAGAATATTTGGAGAAATATGCCGTGGATGAGCACATAGTTGCCAAAGGCCGAGATACCATCCTCGTAATGAACTGGTGTCCCCTGGAGTAGTTTCTCGACGGTGTGTTGGAATGACCGAGGCTGGCATGTAGTTCTGTGGTGAAAATCGGACCACTCGAGCGCCGTCTGAGTTTCCCATTCAGAAGCACAGGAGGGTAGGTTCAGACCGACTTCTTGGTTCAAAATCATTGGGGGAACGTTGAAGGCAGCACACTGCAGACTGAAGAGTACGTAGGCCACAAATAGAGTCCTGCGTTTCTCTTCGGCATGAATCCATTCCTCCCAGGACATGTCCCTCATGACAGTATCCTCATGCTCACTGATGCCAAACTCGCGCACCAGCGTCGCAACCTGGCTGGCCATGGACAAAGCATCCCGCACCAGTGCTTTCTCGCCCCAAGATGTCATGGCCATGAGAACGAGTAGTCCCTGCAATAGGCGTAGACCACGTTGACCTTGGGACAGGATAGGAGATGGCTGATCATGCTGTGACTCGTTGGGGATGGAGAACCCCGCAAATTTTGGAGAACCGCCGGTAAGACGTGAGACAGTTCCTTCGTAGAACTGGTCCAACCGCCGATTGATGAGCACCTTGGCAACTCGATACAGCTCAATGCCTTTTGCATGCTCAAAACGATATAGCGCTCCAACAGCAGCGAGGGCTAGTGTGAGTTCTGGACCCAGCGTTTCCAGAGTCAGAGTTGCCACGTGAAGCATAGGCATGTGAGCGTGAAAGCCACGGAAGTAACCCTCCAGATACCGAGATAGCGTGTGCCTCGATGGAAAGTTAAAGGGGTGAGGGATGGTGCTTGTCAATGATGCTACTCGCCGTGCAAGAGCTTGGTACACTTCCGGCGATATCCGCCAAGGATAGGAAGACGATATCTGCCCTGGAGCCAAGTATTGCTGGTAACTTGCAGTCGGCTCCAAAGCATTCCTGGAAGAGGATGAGGGCTCAAGAGACGGCAGTCTTGACACCACAGGACGGGTCTGTGATGTCTCTTGAGATAGGTTTATGTTGATGGGTATGTTGAGACTTGGGTCCGTCCGGATTTCTCTAGAGGAACCAATATCCGATTGACGGTCTGCTTGAGGGAATGCAGGAGGGTGAGGTGGCGGTGGCGGTGGCGGTGGTGGAGGAGAGGGCAAGCGAACATGCTGCTCCGAAATGTCGACGAGAGATAGATCAGTATTGAGAAAGGTAGTCGGAAGCGGTTGATTGTCGATGGGAAAGTCATTCCATAGGAACTCAAATGCCTGCAGACTGTCTGCTGCGCCAAGGAGGAAGCTGGGGGTAGCTGACAAGTCGGAGGGTTCGAGCTCTAGTCCAGCTGCCGTTTCAGCTGGGGTAGCATGTCTCTCAGAGTCAACTTCTGGCCTATCCTCCAACTCAATGTGCTGTTCAGGAATACTATCCATTACACCGACTGCTTCTTCTTCCTGTAGCTCCTGGAGAGGAGTATGCGGTCTGGATGCTTCTCCGGAAGGAGCCATGTTGGTTGACAGAGTCATCTCGATGGGCGAGCCTTGTTCTGCACATTGGATAACCTCATTTTGATTCCCATCCTGCTGACGAGATTGTCGGTGATGACGGGTGAGAAGGTCTCTATTGACAGGGTAAGTTGTCAGAGGTTGGGCATGTCGAGCAAGTGTTGGGACTCACCGTCTCGAAAAGCTCTGCCCACAACGACAGACGAATGGTTTCTCTTGGGTATCTAGAAGCAAAAACACTTTAGCAATAGATCCTTTGCCAGGACTGTACCACGTACGGGTTCTCTCGTGCCGCTGCAAATGCTCCGAGCGCTTGAACTGCTTGTGGCAGAATTTGCAAGGGGCAACATGCAGGCGGGGACGACCCCTTCGCATCGAATTTTGCTTTGCTGGGTTTGACGTCTGAGTGTTCGATGTTGGATTTCACCCCAAGATTGCTGGAGTCTGTGGGGAACAAGATGGAGATGGAGTAAGTTAAAGTAGCGGGGTCTTGGAGTTGGAGAAGATTTTGTCGTTCTTGTTTTGGAGCCTTACTAATCAAGCAGCCATCTATTAAGCGGAAAATCAGTCTACCCTCTAAACCTAGATAGCGTTACCTCTGTCCCAATTTTCCAGAGTAGTCTTTCTTTCATGTGATTCAACCCAAAGTTGTTGTGTGCTAAACGCTGGACATCAGAGGTCCGTATCTACCCTAGACAAGTACGTCGATTTACGTCACATGGTTCAGGTCCTGACCTCATCTATAATATTGACAAAGCCCTTCTCCTCGCCCTTCCACATTATCTGTCTCCCATCCCTCCATTGCCCAACAACTAGAGGTTTGCGGCCAGGTTTCCCTCCCCTGGGCAGGTCATTAAGGAACCCCCATCGACAGTGCTCTTTGAGTCCCCGCTTCTGCCAGTCGTTGATGTCCTCCATTTTATCGTCGTTAAATAGAGGCAGAACTTGAAACAGTACTTCATCGTGTGCTAGACAGATAAAGATGTTGGGTTGTGCGTCTAGATCCTGAAGACTATTTATGCTCCTCTGCGCAAGATCGGGGAAGCTATAGGCACTTCCAGGAGCGCTAGAGACGTTATAGAATGGTTCAAGACGTGCATCCATGCCCTTAGCCTTTGGGTGGTGCTGTGTAAAGACTGAACAGGGGCAAGGAGATGGATAATATTCGTCCAGAACCTCTGTAGAGACCTGTTTTGGTAGGGGCAAATATCTCGTCGGGCGTAATACGCCAGCGTAGTGGCAGCAATCACCCCCCATAAAGACAAATGTGTGTGGGGTGGTACGCGCCAGACCGCAAATGTGTCCTATTGCGTGCTGATTAGGGGAGTCAGTATGTAATCTATACCAAGAATGGCCATTGTGGTGCGACTTACACCTGGGACGTCCAGGAGGTAAAAAGAGCCGTCACCAAAATAATCAAAAGCTGGGAACCCAGCAACATTCATTGTGAAATCTGGCTCATGAATCCGATGGCCCCTGCACAAAGTTTTCAGTAATTTTGATCGGCCGTTCCTGTGAGTTGACTTACTCTAGGTCTCTTGCTAGCACAGGACTCTCGGGGTTCTCTGGCCACCCAGGCACAAAGTTTTGAGTGAAGCCAGGCCCAACAACAATATCCGTTGACGCTGGGAACTTGGAACCGTCGCCGACATGGTCCCAGTGCCAGTGACTCCAGATAATGGCCTCTATCCAACATCAGCACGAAAACGTACGGAAATGAAGGAAAGCTTATTATACTTAGGTTGTCCAGATCGAACCCCTGGTTGACAAGGATCTCATCTACCCCAGATTTAATCTCAAGGCCGGGAACGTGGCTACCAATCATCTTTGATGTTTGCGGCGACGAATTCCAAAAGTCTTTGCGAGAACCGCAATCAAAGAGGATAAACTCCCCATTGTGCTCTAATAAGAAACACAATGTCTTAAAATTGAGCCTCTCATGGTTCTTGATCTGTGGCTGCACGAACGCGTTAGCGTCGCAGGACATGCGTGTTGTGGTGTCTATAGCCTGGACGCGAACCGTCTTGGAGGACGATGGCAGCTCCAAGGTCGGGGCCTTTTCTGATTTGATGTCACCCATGATACCCTATACAGCTGATGATTAGTGTAGGTTGATCACAAGCCAAAGACTAATGTGTGGCGGGTGTCTTGCTGGGCATTTATACTTCTCCGTTTCCCCTCACTCTAACCCTAGTCCGGGGTACTTCCACAATTAGAGTTCAGTAAAACTCCCTGTCTCCTTATCTTCGTCGGGTCTGGGGTAATAGAGGTGAAAACTCCTGTTGTCGTCCAGTCACTCTTAAAGACTTTTGTTCGTGTGCATGGATTCTGCAGATGAGACATGCTCAAGCGACTAAGAAAAATTATCGTTTACAGCACTGCCTACCAATAATTTAGTCCTACTGACTAGGTAATCCGCTGTTACAGAACAACTACACAAGCCTCAAATGGCAATTCAATACACTGACAGCGTCTAGGTATATTAGGAACATACTGAATATCTACTGTCATATATTCAAAGGCTCTCCTCTGTTACACAAGTTCCAAATCCTGAATCCTCTTCCTCTCGTCATAATCTTCTGTACTCAAGGGCGTCATAAGGGCACCGGCTGTTCGAGTATAAAATACTCCATTGTTGGGTCGCACATAGTAAACAACCCAATCTCCCTGGGATCTAGCGCTTGAATTAGATAGTTCCATAAGATCAATAGACGATCCAGGAGGCTCCGGTATCATTCCTTCAGTGAAAACGGACAAAGCAGTCCCGAAAGTTACCAAAGCTTTGTCAGGACAAGAAGTATTTAATATGATGCTCTGGTGTGTATGTCAGCTAGAGTCTAGACGGTCAAGACTATACAGCATACCAAGGTTGACCATTCATTCGCCACGGGTTGATCAGGTGAGACAATTCGGAGTTCATCTTTACCCGGAGCCGGGAATTCATGCATCTCACCAAGATATTTTTCCCATGGCAACTCGGCCACATGGCTGAGTGTCTTGAAAACAGAATGCGAGAGTCCATGCAATGTTTGCATCAAGACGACGGCCGCTGCATTGGCATCATCGTGCTTTTGTGCTTTGTAACCTTGAGGCTATTGAATTAACAAGTTATGTCAGCTAAGTAATGATTTCTACCATCCCTATAGACCTACAATGTCCTTAAAAGGTAGTTCTTGGATCAAGGGAGGAAGATCATGGATCAGGAGCCCTGTGTCACCACGGGCAACTGCTTCCCTGACGGCAGAAAGACCAGTGAAGTCGTCTAGCGATTGATATCTTAGCGATAACATGGTGAATACTATCTTCCAATGCACTTGAGAAGGAAGTAATGATTTCTTTGCTAATCTCGGCCGATTTAGATAATGTCCCAGCTAGTGCCATGAATCCTTTTTGTTTTAGCCTCCACTCACCACCCACAGTACTAAATAGGGGCTGGAGAAAGTATTCCCAGCGCTGACAAAGCACATGGTGTGGTGGATAATTGGAGAGTTTATTCTAAAGCCCTAATTCGCAGCTCGGGATTCAGACGCATATTTGTGTCACCATGTAGCCAAAGAAGTGAAGCACTCATACGCTTGATCACGGTCTCTTGTTACACCATACTATCAAAATGTCTGAACAATTCCAGCATCTGCTGAAGCCCCTTCAGATGGGTAATCTGCAACTGAAGAATCGGGTTGTCATGGCATCTCTGACACGCAATAGAGACAGCGTCCCCCGAGAAAATCTTCATGTTCCATACTATGCTGAGAGAGCGGGCACCGGCCTGATCGTAAGTCTTACACCTACTGTTAAATTGAAGTATGCTCACATTTTCGCTAGCTCTCTGAGGCAGCATTAATTTGTCCACAAGGTGTTGAGTGGACTTTCATGCCAGGTATCTATTCTCAAGAACACGTTGAAGGCTGGAAGAAGGTTACAGACGCCGTGCATGCCAAAGGCGGACTCATTTTCTGTCAATTACACCATGTAGGTCGAGTGGCACATCCTGGAACCCGAGTTCAACGCGAGTCCGGGAAACCTGTGCCAGGCCCATCTGCAGTTGCTGCCAGAGGTGGCAAGTTTCGCAACGTTCCTGGGGCCCCTGGCTACGTTATCCCTACTAAAATTGAGGATCCCAGGGCCATCATAGAGTTGTATAGTAATGCCTCACGCCTAGCGAAGGAAGCTGGTTTTGATGGCGTGGAAATTCACAACGCCAACGGGTACCTTCCTATGCAATTCCTGGAATCTCACAGTAACCATCGCACAGACGAGTGGGGGGGTTCTTTGGAGAACAGGATGCGCTTTTCGCTTGCTTGTCTCGCCAAGATGAATGAGCACTTCCCCTATAACAGGATTGGAGTTAAGATCGCTCCTTGTGGTGGCTACAACGATATGGGTGAGCTAGACACCCAAGGAAACCCCTCACCCGAAGTCGCCCTCGAAACCTACGGCGGGTTTTGCACAGAGCTTAACAAGCTTGGCCTTGCGTATGTTCAGGTAATGCGATGGTGGGCGTCTTATGATTTAATGATTGATGGCAAGCCTAGAGGAGTTCAGTGGGATCCCATTGCAGCACTGAGGCCAATCCTATCCAACACGCTGCTCTTTGGCAACACAGCTTTCAAGCCAGAGGAGGCTGATGAGTGGATTAGAAAGGGGTACATGGATGCTGCAGTTATTGGCAGACCGCTTCTCTACAACCCTGACTATGTTGAAAAAATCCAGAGTGGGCAAGCAGCTGCGCTCTACACGGAGCAACCAGGTGATGAGCACTGGTGGTAGTAAGTCTCAACATTGTACGCCCTGTCTTGACGATGAAGATTACTCACACAGTTGACAGTAAATGGAGAAACAACGACAAGAGGGACGGCTATCTGAACTGGGCAAAGCGAACTATCGTCCCGGCACATTTAGCAACAAAGGATAGGTTAAGTCTAATTCACGATTAAAGAGAAGCATAGCAAGAGAAATGTTTAAAATAGACTCCATCAATCAATGCAAAGTGACCTAAGCCCTTAAATTCAATCCACTCCCATCTTCGTACCTTTAATCAAGACGGATTACCAAAACGTATTTAGAATTTGTCGGTTTCATCAGAGTTGCTTTCACTGAACCCCGCATTCGGCCAGACATGATGATGTGGCTTGTGGGAAAATTTGTGTGTGTAATGGCCGTAGCAGATTTGAGACTTGTATCTCCTTGTACCTGTATGAGCCTGAGGGTTAGCAAATGTTTAGTCAAGGGCACCAGTGTACTCGACATCTCTACTGGAATCCGCTTTCGAGGTTGTACATGCGCTAGCATTTACAGCCCCTGCAATCTGGCACTCGACATGATTCTACTCCAAGTTGGAGACAAAAATATTCCTGAGGGATCGCTAACCCTCATCAGACCTTGCAAATTGCATAAAGATGGCTCAAATTTCGATAGTCTTTGGTAGAGAGCAACACCCTTCCCCCGCTACTCCCCGTTCTCCACACTCGCTCTATACTCTCTACCCTGATAGCGAAGATGCGCGCAGTAGTCTTCAAAGGCGTTGGGCAGGTGGCGGTTGAGGAACGTCCCAAGCCCGAGATCGTTCATCCGACCGATGTAATACTCAAGGTTAAAGTTTCAGCCTTGTGTGGCAGCGATCTTCACTGGTATCGCGGACATCAGACAATTCCTACAGGCTTTATTCCTGGCCATGAATTTATTGGTGTCGTCAGTGAGAAGGGAAGCCAAGTAAACACCGTCGACATTGGCGATGTCGTGGTGGTAAGTCAGACTCATACAACAGGAGTATCTAGGGAACTCGGCTAACAAGGCAACACCAGGCTACTTTCTCAACGCAATGCGGGCAGTGCTTCTACTGCCTAAAGAAACAGACTAGTCGCTGTTCTAACAACTTCTTGTTTGGTGAGTCTTATTATATCCACCCGAGGGAGCTCTCTCATGCTAAAAGGTTCGGCTTACTAACCCATGCTCTCTCAACCGGCAGGTAATAGCGCTGGTATCAACAGCATTGACGGTGGACAAGCCGAGTTTGTCAGAGTTCCTCAGGCCGACTCAACTTTGATTAAGGCTCCCCCTCAAATTCCTGAACACCTCCTAGTCCTCATGGGTGATATCTTCCCAACAGGCTACTTTTGTGCTACCCGCTTTCTCAAGCATATGTCCAAAGAAGAAGCGAAGAACAGCGTTATCGCGGTGGTTGGCTGCGGACCTGTTGGTATTTGTGCTATTGCCACTGCCTTGACCATGTCTGACACAGTCTACGCTCTCGATCTCGTCCCAGAGCGCCTTGCCGAAGCAGAGAAACTCGGTGCCAAACCTCTTCTTATCACCGAAGACCCTGTTGCGGCGGTCAAGAAGGCCACTGAGGGTAGGGGTGTAGACATCGCCCTGGAAGTTGTTGGCACGCTGGATTCTCTCCAGTTGTGCCTGGACATGTTGCGGCCGTTTGGCGAGATTAGCAGTGTTGGTCTGCAGACGCAGACTCTCGCGTTGGACGGGCCCACCTTGTATGGGAAGAACGTAACAATAGCTTGGGGTAGATGTCCTGTTCGGGGAATCTTTGAAGATGCTCTCTCTTGTTTAGTTGACGTACAGGATAAGATTTCATTTCTTTGCGAGTATACTGTTAGCCTTGATGATGCTGCGCAGGCTTATGAAGTATTTAGTCAGAGGAAAGTCCATAAGATTTTACTAAAACCTTAAAGAGCCTTTATATATAATACCTAAATAGAAATTATATAACTTTTAATTTCTATTAAGTTGTAATTTATAATATTAGCATTTAAATATGATTAATTAAAAAGCCTTTAAAGCATATTAAGTAATAATAAAGAGAGATAAGCAGGGACAAATAGAGGAGGTTGACCACTCAGAGCGAGCGCAGCCAAGTGAACCACATTATATTCTCTCGATTCGGGCTATAAAGTAAGCCGGCTCATTTGCCCCAATCTTTTGGAGTAGTTATTCTGAGCCACTTGGCTACCTGCTATGAATAATAGAGATAAGTCTTTTCTACTCACTACTAACTTTCTGGATTTGTAATTATTCGAGGAGGGGCATAATTGATTTTTCAGACAAAGGGAATCAAGGAGGATTTTTATTAAAAAATCGGCAGTATATCAGCACGTCAAGGATCCTTTTTCACCACCTTTAAACATTTCCACTCATCATTCATCCTTAATTACCATTTCAGCCATATTGTCTTGATACAACTTCTCTTTTCGCTGTAAGTCTTTAACACAAGCCGAGCTTCGACCGAGCTATAGCAACAAGCCTCTGATCTCGTGCGCTCATAATAGACGATGGCCAACAACATCAAGACCGTCCCCACCGCCGACTACGATGCCGTCATCGCCACGGCCAACAAGTACGTCGACGGTCTCCGTGTTGGCAGCTCGGAAGTAGCCGCCGAGGCCTTCCACAAGGACGCCATCATGTACGGCTTCATCAGCCCTCCTAAGCCTGACATGCTCGCTGGTCCTATCGGCAACCTCTGGACCTTCATTAAGAAGGAGGGCAGCGCTCCTAACATCAAGACCCGCAACGACGTCCTCGCTATCACTCAGACAACCGCTGTCGTGCGTATCGATATGGAGGGCGACGCCTCTGGCGCCGACTACACAGACTTCCTAACTCTTATCAAGATTGAGGGTAAATGGCAGGTAATTGCCAAGGTCTTCCACAAGTATGATTAGATTGATGGACAACGGTATATTAGTCGGCGATAGTGCATGGTTGATAAAAGAAAATAAGACGAAGGGGAAAAAGAGTTTACTAAATTGTGATTTGTCATATGTTGCATTGCATTGGACATGTGGAGTAGATATTAGTCATGGGTTGATCCGTAGTATCCGTCAAGATGGAAAAGGGCCACAAAGGAAACGCTTTGCCACAAAGCCTCGTGGTTCCTAGGCTTATGATTGCTCTATGTTTTGGCGCGTCATGATGCTGGTCCATGAATTCCTGCAGGCTCTTTAACCGTCCAACGACAAGACCATTGTCGAATGTGCAGTAATATTAAAGTAACCTCGTGATGGGGGAGCTCAGGTAAAGCTGTTAACAACCTTATGACCTCCCTTGTGTTTGAAATTGATGACGGTCTTCAATGGGAACATGCTAGTGCTTTAATTACTGAGATGTTGCGTATTGTGCTTTTTCACCCCTCATCCAAAGTGTTACATGTTTGTCACATGATTGATAGAGGACAGACAAAACTACATGCGAGTGACTGACAGTTGTTTCTCCAACACTGTTTCCCCACCTAGGTGAGACGATCGACAAGTAGATAACACCGACCCGAGACCATGAGTATTCTCAGTCACAGCCTAACAGGGGTTGCTCGAAGTACCTAGTGGACGGATGATGTACTGCGATACATGTAAAGCATCTAGAACATTCTTTTTCGAGCTATATCGGGCTGCAATATCTCAGAGTCTCCTGCATTTTATCAGTCCTTGATTATGATTGGTATGCAAGATCGGCACTACGTCTTTTCTTCTCCAAGAGGCTGCTGCATGTGGAGATGAAGAGAAGCGAGGTGAGACAGATTGCAGAAATAATGACGGCCGGCCCTGGATCCCGCGTGATACATCAAATCAAGATATTACTTAATGAAATATGTCCCAAGCTAGCTCCTCCATTTCCATCTCAAAGCGAAGTACATCTGCGTTCAGTAGCCTCCCATCATCATTGAAACGAACGTCATGACGCAGCAATCAATCCCCAAGACAATGAAGGCCTTGAGGCTGGTAAAGGTACGTCGAGCGAGATGAGGCGGGCTCTAATCATTCTACTAAATTACTTTATTTTTATTTTTAGTTTAATGAGAATTACCAGCTCCGTCACGATGTCCCAGTTCCTGAACCCGGTCCAGGCGAGCTTCTCATCCGCGTTGCCGCTGCCAGCTTCTGCCATACTGACTATCAAGTCTATCAGGGTACTTACAAGACCCACCTACCATTCACAGGTTCTCACGAACCAGCTGGTACCATTGCCAGCCTAGGGTCTGATGTGCCCGGTGACTGGAAGGTTGGTGACCGAGTTGGTGTCTTGAACTTCAGAAAACCCTGTGATGACTGTAACGGGTGCAGATGGCGAAGGAGCAGATACGGTACACTGGACGCTCGCTACTGTGAGAATAAGACCATGAACGGAATTGTTAAGTCGGACGGTGGTTTTGCCGAGTATATGATCACTTCGCATTATTCGCTAGTTCATCTCCCAGACGATGTGTCATTTGAGCAGGCGGCTCCATTGATGTGTGCTGGTGTTAGTCAATATCCTCTTCCGCATTCCTCATTTACTTCGTTTATTGGAGACTGACAAATCAAGTAGGCTACAGTCTGGAACGCAATCAAGGAGACAGGCCTGGAAAAGGGGCAGTCCTTGGCCCTGGTCGGCATCGGCGGCCTGGGTGTGCTAGGTGTACAGTTTGCCAAGGCTTTGGGTTATCGAGTCGTCGCCAGTGATAACCATGAGGCCAGCCTGAAGCTTGCTTCGGGGGTGCCGGAACACCTCCGACCTGACTTAATAGTCAACTCGGGCGATAAAGACGCTATTCAGAAGATTTCTGACTTTACAGACGGCGAGGGACTACATGGAGTTGTTGTCTGTACCGATAGTGTGGCTGCCACAGACTGGGCGTTGCATCGCCTTCAGCCAAGAGGCACATGTATAGCCCTCGGCTTGCCAGATGAAGGCTTTAGATTTGATGCCTTCAACCTGGTATTCCGAGAGATCAACGTCAAAGGTTCTCTTCACTGCAGCACAGACGAAGTTAAAAAGATGTTCGATGCAGTTTCTGAGCACAGCATTGTCAGCCACCTGACCATACTGCCGCTGGAGGAAGGCGAGGATATTCCCCAGAGAGTAGCGGCTCATGAGTTTAGCGGTCGGCTAGTTGTAAGGATGCAGTAGCCAGTTGGGGAACAAAACTATTATAGGGAGGAAACTAGTTATTTCAGTAGGGTTAAGCCTAGAATTTTAGTAAAAAAGCATCCTTAGCAGTAAATTCTTACCTGTTATTATCTATGTCTCTAGGCAGGGGCACTTGCTAAGAGTTAGGTATTACATAGCCTATACGGATAGAGGCTGCTAGGATGGATAGGGCTATATTTAGCGCAAACGTTCGTGTATAAAGTTAATTGATGGCATGCTGAAGTTCACACCTTGATTCGATTCTACTCTATTGCTCTATTCTTTCTTTGGCATTGTCTCTGGGGCAGAATAAATCCACTTATTTGTCAGCTCCCCGCACACATATCTGACTTATATAGCGGATCTTATTTGCACCGCCAGTTGTGCAAGTATGAGCAGTAACTGCCGTGCCCTTTGGGTCTCAACACCCTGATAACAGGAATTCTCTTCAAATGTCGGGATGCATTTTGAGGAACTCAACCAACGATGTGGTCTTGACCTCAAGGATGTCATTATCGAGCTTGGGGAAGACCCAAGTACCATCAATAGCGTACAATTGATAGAACCAACCAATGTACAAATGATAGTCAGCTTTCCTTCCCTCCTTCCTAGCCTTCAACGCTTTCTCCCTGAGGTCATCAATGGTGCCTAGCTTATTGAGCTTGACTTGAACGTCTCGCTCCTGCTCATACACCTTGGCTATCTCGAGGAGGGAGTTTGCCCCAGAACAGACGTTCCAAAATCCACCCTGGGCGGCGTCGTTCCGTTGAATGATTTCGGCTGTAAATTCCGCAGAGTCCCGCTCGGTTGTCCAGTACCATACTGAGTGGCCAGTTCCCCAGATGTTCATTGTTTTGGTGCTTGAGTCCCAGACCAGGGGCATGTCTGGACCAACATGGCCGTGTCCAACCGTAGAGAATAGTGTTTCGGCGAATATACTATTGAAAACATATATTGGCTTGATGTCGGAAGTCATTTCGACATGATGGCGGAAGCTGACAAGTGCATCATAAGCCTCATGTTTGCCAAGTTCCAGTTTGCTCCAATCGTGGTTCCAGCATGCGGTAACGTATATGCGAACATTGGCCCGCTCGGCTGCGCGCAGGAGCAAGAGTTGCCCTTCCAGTTGAAGGCGCGGATCCATACCGTACGCGCAAATGATGCCGTCTACCCCAGCGCAGGCGCGATCCAATGCGGCAACATCGTAGTAGACTTCACAAGTGACGAAGTCGTCCAATAAGGCGTAGGTGTCGGAGACTAGCTTAGACGCATCCCGTCCGAGACCCCGAACACGGTGTCCTCGGGAAGTAAGAGAATGGACCAGTTTCTGGCCCATGTTTCCGGAGACTCCAGCAACAAGTATAAGCATGATGGTGGATGGGTGCAAGAGTGGAGGTTCTTGGTAAGATGACTTTGAGGCTTGGGGGAGTAGGTGACTTTGAGGCTTGAGAGAATAGAAATTTAATCCAAGAGAATGGGCCTTTACATTCTTTATATAGATATGCGCACAGATGTTTTCATGCCTTTTTCTTTTTCTTCTTCTTCTTGTGGATATGCATAATTTCCGGAGCTTCTTCTATGATCTAAGCTTTCGGACATTTTCGCAAATATATCTTCCGTCCACACCAGGCGGTCAGCAGGGCATGGTGGACCATGATACTACGTTGATCGGGGTCGTAATGGTGTACGACTTGAACATTTGATTCACTTATTTCAGGGCCAATTTACTAACAGGGAATGTAATGGTGTACGACAAGGAGCACCTATGAGTCATTCAATTTCGAAGCACGCAGCAATGAGCCACGAGTCGCTCTTCGAAATATCCTGCATTCCCCTTGCCCTGGCGATTGAGCTATTTGCACATATGTTGATATAGACGGATTTGGGAGGAGGGCAGAGTGATAAGCTCTAGCAAGATGTTCCTACAATGTCTCGCCAACAGGATCGCCATGGGAAGTGACTTTGTGATTATCTCTGAAAAGACTGACATCGCTTGGATCTCTGTAAGTTCCTGAGTAATTGCAACTTCTATCCTTCGTCTTCCTCGTTTGCCACGTACTGACGCATATTTTCACACTTGATAATCGGGGCTCGGCACATCTCGTTTGCGAAATTAGTACTATTATAGGCCATTCAGGTCTTTAGCACTAAAACAGAACCAGGTAAATAACACAGCGGTGAAGACGCAGTTGCCCCCTATTTTGGAATACAGGACTGCATTACGTCGGCTAACTTGAATGGATAGGTAATATGAAAAGAAAGTTGAGGTCACGGACGAGTACTTAAGAAGCCGATTTCAGTCCTCCTTCCTTCGCCCCCTTTCACTCAACATATAAGTCAAATCTCAGTCAGCCATCATGCTCATTATTACTGTCATTACAATGACCTTAGCCATTTGGGGTTTCCCTGCATCGCACGCCCATACCCTGAACAGACCTGCCTCCTCACCGCCGACGGCTAGCATAATCAACGGCATTGTTTTGGGAACTACGACTCGAGTGCCAACAGCTCCAACCCCCGTGGTTAATCAGTACCTCGGTGTTCCTTTTGCTAAGTCTCCGCCAGAACGGTTCTTACCCCCCGAGGATCCTGAGCCATGGACCTCCATTTGGAATGCTACCTATTACCGTCCTTCATGTATCCAGCACTTTGCGAGTATGGACGTCCTGTCCTGAAATTCCTAAATATCCGGCACACTGACCTTTCGGCTAGATGATGACTTCAGAAAGATTTTCAACAGCGACCAACCTCCTGAGAGTGAGGACTGCCTCCACCTCAACATTTTTACTCCTTCAACTGCAACCGAATACGGAAGACCAGTGCTGGTCTGGATACATGGAGGAAGCTTCCAGTTAGGGTCTGCTCGTCTCTCTGAGTATGATGGCTCATTCTTGGCCGCCAAACACGGCGTCGTCGTCGTTACAATGAACTACCGAACAAATGGTGCGAGAACCTACTCAAAAGCATTCCTAGGCATAGACTTAAATCTGACTTGAGGCAGTGTTCGGCTTTCCCGCCTCGCCCGAAATCCCTCTCCATCAGCGCAATCTCGGATTCATGGACCAACGCAAAGCATTGGCATGGGTCAGCCGGAACATCGGAGCTTTCGGTGGAGATCCATCCAAAGTGACCATATTTGGCGAATCCGTAGGTGGGTATTCCGTCAAGCAGCTGCTAATCAACCCTCCACGGCCCTTGCCGTTCCGGGCTGCCATTATTCAGAGCCAGGCATTTGGACCTGCTGGCGGCGGAGAGGCGTCGTGGGCGACTTTGGTAAAAGACCTAGAATGCAGTGCCACTACAGCAGCACAGCAACTCGCCTGCGTCTCGGATGCACCCGCTGAAGTCATCAGAAACGTCCTAGACTATCGAGGGCTTAGCTTTACTCCGGTCGTTGACAACATCACCAACGGTCCTTTTCTCAACGATGCTTTCTATCAGGGGTCGATAGCCGAAGTGCCTATCCTCATTGGGACGAATGCAGACGAAGGCACAGTGTTGACATCGGTAATGCCGCCCCCAGAGCAGATGCTTGGCGCTATTTTCGGCAACAACACTACTTCCAAAGAGCTCGCGCGATCACATTATCCCTCAAATATAACAGTGGCAGAGCTACAATCACGTATTCTCACCGACTACTCGTATACTTGTACCACCTCGGCCATCGCTGAATTACTTGCTCATGGGTATCAGAACGTGTGGCGGTATTTTTTCAATGCAAGCTTTCCGAACAATACGCCCTTTAAAGGGGCTGGAGCATGGCACACTTCGGAAATACCACTTGTTTTCGGTACCTATCGAATGGATAACGAAACCACGGCTGCGCAAGTCAGGCTCAGTGATTCTATGCAGAGTGCTTGGGCGGGTTTTGCTAAGCATCCAGAAGATGGGCCTGGTTGGCCAATGGTTGGATCACAAGATAAGGACCTCCAGCTCTTCGATACGAATTATGCTGTTCGAGGTAGAACGATTGACAGGAACTTAGTAGACACCGCCTGCTCCTACTATGATGTCTCCGTTCAACTCAATGGCCTTTAGGCAAGGAAGCGAGTCGAACAAGAGGAAATGCTTTCCCCTTGATTGAGAATCAACGTGATCATTAGCTTTAGGTGAGGTGAGGAAAATTTGACATACCATCCTTGTGTAGGATCTGTTGTGGTTGTATTACGTCCTTGCTGAGGGGGTCGCTGGTGATGGGAGAGCCGTGAAAAAATAACAATGGGGTTCTATATGGTCAACTACACGCTAGTGAATGCAGTCAAAATTGAACTTGAGAAAGTTGCCCTCTTATTGTCTGAGTTGGAAGATATTGAGTGTTGAAGTGATTAACAAGATATTGCCCTAAGCTTGTGAGAGGTACCTTGTTATAATTTGTTGGAGCGATCCAGGATCAGCCCACCAGGTTGCAGGCTGGCCACTGCCATGGAAAAGATATAAAACGCCGAGGACGTTACTCGCGTTCCCTGATCTAAAACAATAATGTCACAACAATGAGTAGTCCGCCTACAAAATACGCCTGGATGAGGATTTCAGGACGAGAGTTCCCGTTGGACTGCAATACCAAAACGAATATGTGCCTGCTTTCTTCTGCTTTTGCTTCTAGTGTATACGTCGGCTTAAGAGGAAGGCGAATGAGTGGTCCATTGTATCTGGAAACAAGGCCTTCCTTATCCAGCAACTGACCTGTGCTACACTCTGGATTTCCCATTGGCCATCATTCTCTTTAGGAAACACTACTGCCTCGCCTTCTCTTTCCATCTAGCATGGATAGTAATGTTTAGCTGATGAAGTGTACAGGCCAACGGTAAAAGATTCCCATCCCTTTCTGCTATAGTACCCATGCTCTCGGCAACCCTCTCCAGTAACACCATGTCGCTCGACGAGGTAGAGCCCGGTTCTCCAGGGTCGCTAACGGACAGGTGATTAACCAAGCAGCCATAAGGAACATGACAGTGGAATGCGCCAAACAAATATGCCGCGGTAAGCGGGCTTGTATACTTTTCCAAGCCCAGAAGAGCGAGCTCCAGGACCTTACGAGCGATGTTGACTGACAAGACAGATACAGGTTTATTATAACACGGGAAAGGTAAGCCAGATACTTCGGAATGGAGAGCCTCCATCTTACGGCTCATGACCATCATGGAGCAGCTTGCCGTGAGCGTGAGATCGTAGAGCGTCCACCATTTTGAGACGTTTTCTTCGTTGGCGTCCATTGAATCTCTCTGTTGGTGATACACAACCAATCAGTGGGGCTGAAACACTGGAATAGAATGGAAATGGAGCATTATAGGAAGACTTACTACAGACCATTCTCCGATCAAGTCTTCTATCTCAGCACAGAGTCCTTCAATCCGTTCGATGCAGTCCTCATCGTCCGAGCTCTGAGCAAAGAAGTCGAAGAAGCGAAGCAGAAGAAAAGTCAGCCGTGACTTGACAAAGAACGCTAACGTTGAAACCATATGTTCGGGTTGTTCAGGGATCATGTTTATTGTGGGAAGATTGACACGCCACTCGGTCAAGTTGGCCGTCATGATGGCAGGCTTGTCGTGTAGCAGACGGAAGAATAGATCAACGAGCACCAACGCCCAGAGACCTTGCCTGTCATGGTCTGTTCCATCATCGGGTGACTGCCGCATGAAGGTACTGGGAAAATCCTGATCAATGTTGTGGAGGTTCAGCTTCTTTATGCACTGATACACAATTCTGTACATGTTCCAGCTGAATTCGAAGTCGCATTGCTGAAAGGAAGCTCTCATCTACCCCGGATGGTCAGTATACGGTGTGTGAGCTTTCTTGGTTTGAAGAGAACACATACAAGAAGGATGGCAGAGATCAGGTCCGTCTTGGTTCCTAAACTGCGCTCCCTCCAAGCTGGCAGCACACGAAGACAGCAACCATAGACGCTTTCCGTTAAATTGCTATACTGAGGTCCTAAATCGTCAGCAATCAACACTGAACCATGGTAGACAATACTATAGTAGAGTACCAGCACCGCTGGCTCGAGAGTGACCTCAGGCATATCGATAATGTCAGGGATGAGGTGCATCAGCTTGATGTTGATGAAGCTCGGGAACGTGTCGATCTGGAAGTGCGCATAAAAGTCTGCAAATGAGATTAGTATTTGAAGATCTTACGAACCGAATCTATTTAGTGTTTACTCTCAATACAAGCTTTGGCAATCTCTGGTTGTATATGGTAATCTAGAAGTACGGTCTGGTTGGACAAGTTCTGCCGCTTGAGATGCAAAACCTGCTCAAAGGCTTGTTGGAGGCGCACGTCGGCATTCAGGGGCGTGGCTAGACAACTAGGCAAATCACTGGCTTCTGTCTCTTCTGCGTCATTATCGATGGAAGTTCTGGATGAAGCCGATGAGACCACAGAATTTGCTTCAGGTGTTTGCCCAGATGTTTGGGAATAAGATCCTTGAAAGCTTCCTGGGCTATTGTTGCTGAGCGCGGTTTTCACAGTCGATGGATCAGCAACAAGGCGCGTACATTTTTCCTCAACCCGAAGTAGTCTCTCAAGAAGACCAGAGAGGACATGATCACTGACATGACTGAGAAATGTTAGTGGTAGGCAAAGAAGATAATGTGTTGACATGCGGTTCTTTTGGCTGACGCTTTCGGGAGTTAGCCTTCTTTGTTTTCCTTCGCTCCGGATACGTGCATGCCAGGCCTCTAGCTTGACAGACGTCACATGTAGGCTTGGCACGGTTACATCGGATCTGGTTCGGTAGTTAGCAGATTGTCGAATTCAGATGCGGCGTTGTGGTGTGGAGGCCAACACGGTAAGTAGGTGGAGCATAGGGGACTGTGGTACCTTTCGTGTCCTGCAAGTGATGCACTATTTGGGAAATGTGTTAACGCGTCAGATCTGATAGTCCAGGGTGGAGGAGCAGAGGGTTGGCTCTGACACCTACCGCTAGATCATGTTGGCCGCGGTGTGGCGGCACAGCAGGATACATTGTTGATGGGAAGACGCGGAGATGTCAGGACCGATGTTTGAGAGCGGTTAAAGCTGCTGTGGTTCTGATCTACGGTCCTTCGGGGAAACGCCAAGGTTATGGATAAACATGTGTAATCCAGCACAGTGGGTGCCTAATTCTCTTTTTGAAGACAAGGCTTTCATGACACCGTTTCTTGGAATGTTAGTCCGTTCTTAATCTCCGAGGCCTAATCACGGCATTTGGGTTCAGGGGGTTAAGCCTGCGAAGCAGGCCCTAGAAGGTTTTTTTTTTGGTTTCTGAATTCACGGTCTGATTATCTCTTACGTCGAATTGGACCAATCGGTCTAGGGAAAGTTGCGAATCCTTCTCAGCTTGGACCCTTGGACCCTGTATGGGCGCGGAAAAGTCGAGCAGTCCGTTTGTCCGGTGGCGGTGCACGGATAGAGGAGTGGATCAGACCTCCTGTGGCCGGGTGCAGAGAGGATTGACTGTTTGAGAATAGATGGAGATTAAAAAACTTCAATTTCGCTCTACGTTGAACCTACGGCCGCGGAGCTCCAGCCTGTACACCATCGCAGCCGACCGCACCATCGTAAAACTTGAGGCCGAATGTCCGTCCCACAGCTTTTCGAGGGTCTGTCTTACACGGGGCCGGAGGGTCCAGAGATCAGATGTTGCTTCACGGGAGGACCCCTTCCACGGACTTTTGTTGTTATTAAATAGGATGTCTATCGTTCAATTCACCAGAAATAATGATCCATGTTCTCACTGACTGATTTTGAGTGATCAGCTGTGATTTGAACCGATCTATCAACTCCTTCTCTTCCAGTTTTCCTCTCTTTCAGGCCTATTTCCATCCAGTTCTTTCAACCTTCATCTTCAGTTCGAGGCATCCAGGGCATACAATGTCTTTCGACGAGGGCCATGGCAAAGAGCCCGAAAAGCCAGTCCTCTCGGCGGACAAGGTGATATTCTCCCAAGGCTCATACAGATATATCTATTTGCTGCTTGAGGGGCTAGTATTATTTGGAGTAGGGTGCGGCTAAATTTCAATGGAATTAATAGTTAGGGATAAGAATGCTAGAAAGTCCCCCAGAGGTAATACGGCATTTTCTTAAAGCCTTATGTTCAATACTATTCGCGATACAGACCTCAATGGTGTCAAGCTTGCGTCAGCCAGTAATTTGCATAGACAGCTCTGTAGATAGGGCTTTTTGGTTGATAAGAGCATAAAGTTCCGACGACAATGCTGCTCTCAGAAACGTGGGGTAAGTTTTGACTTACTGGGCTTTCCGTGGCTGCCCCGCTATAGATCTCGATTGTCAGGCTATATGTGCCGGCCATCATATTAGCTGTGTCTGAAATCTGAACATATATCACCCTGTAGCTTGTCGTAGGTGCCCGATTTCTGATCATAGCATATCTGCGCAGAGACAAAGTCCTGCACCTATAGTAGCCATGATGTCAAACAGATGCGGTCTTTTGAAGCTGTGCCCCATGGTCGAAGGACTACCGCTACCATATAACCATTGTGAGAAAGAGGTTGAGTACATCTACCAGCTCTAAAGGCATATAATTAATGACCAGTGCATATTCCCACCAACCCCATCCTTTGGTGAACGTTGACGAACCTTGGTTACGTGGAGCGATATGGTTGGTGGTTGGGTAAAAGGACGTTAAATGCTTAGGCTTATTAACTGTCTTTCAAGTTCGAACTAGCTATTCCTTGTGTGGATTGCTATTGGCTACAGAATATGTTAGACAGTCATGTTCAAGGTGTTTTCACAGAGAACTTAATCTGCGAGTATTGAGACAGGTGAGTGGCCAGTTGCATGTTGGTCACAAGTCGGCACTGGACAAGGCGCTCAACTTGTAACTCGAACTCGCCGGGGTTCTTGACTGAATCTTCAAAACGAATTTTAAACATGAGGTATATACGGACCAAATTTCAACGAAACACATTATGAATCCCAGAGTCTTAAAGGAAACATTGTTCTGAGAGTATTAACATTCAGTTTTGAACTCCTGCCGACTATGCTCAGAGCGTTGTGGAAGATTAAATTATTAATAGGGTGAGTACTGGCGGTTTTACTTGACTACAAGATTAGTTCTTACGAATCACCTGAACTTTATGCAGGACGGCTCTGTGCAAGCTTTTCAGGTAACTAACTACAGTTATAAGACGGCGTAACTCAAGTTGATAATCTCGCTAGTAGGCAACCAAATCACCATCCTCCTCCCCAGCATGGCACCGCCATCTTGATTCTTCTATTGCTTTATGTTGTTTGAAACTTGTTTTCGAAGATTCTCCGAGAAGAAGTGGTTTATTCGAAATGGCCTTTCTATCCAGTCTCTGTATTTTACTATTCTGTCCCTGGACCTAGATCTCAGGGTTTCAACCATGTTGGCGTCGCACAGTCCAGTCTGTTTAGTTTTCAACTTGGGACTTTCTGATTTTCAGCATAACCTTAAAATCCTTTGGTTTAACGAACCAACGATTCATAGTTTTCCATGACGTGATCCCAAGCTGCATGTCCCCAGTTAACTCAAAGTCATAGTCCCGCAATATTCTTGGCATTAGTTTTGACATTTCCAGATAGGAGACATGTCTTCCTATACAAGTTCGCGCGCCCATGCCAAACTATACCGAACAAGGTTTCGTTAGATCAGTTCCGTAAGGAACTAAATTTGGATTCGACTCACAGGTATCCAATGGCGATTCAAGAAAGCCACCTTGTTTTTGTCCTTGTCTAACCATCGTTCTGGTCGAAACTCAGTGGCATCCGGGCCAAAGATCTGCTCGTTATAGTGTTGCACCCAAGTGTTGACACCGACGACGGTCTGAATCAAAATTAATTAATTGTCCAACCGTTCCCTGAGTAAATGGGAGATGAGTACTTACCCCTGCCGGAAAAAATTGATCACAGATGGTGGCACCACCCTCAGGCACGACCCTTTCCAACGGCAGTCCTGTTGCAGGGTGCATTCTTAATGCCTCTTTGATGACGGCCTGTAAGTACACCATATCCTGAGTCTGCTTAAAGCTAAATGACTTTGACGAGTTATTGCGATCATGATGATCAATTTCTTGTCGGAGCTTTATCATTGTCTGAGGATGTTTGAGCAAATAATATAGTGTAGCAGTTAAGGTGGCTCCGGTCGTGTCTGAGCCAGCTGCGATGTTCTGCATGCAACCTAACCAAGCGTAAAATTCGGTATGTTTTGCTGGATCTTTATGATGGCGTGCCATGAGCTTAGTCATAAAGTTCGTCTTCTCCTCGTTCCGATCTCCGTCTGGCGACATGACTTTGGGTACTGCCTGGTGCTCGGCCATGCATTGTGTTGTGAAATCGGAAATTGCTTGAAACTTTGAGAATTGTACTTGTGGCAGAGCTCTTTGGAGGGCAAGCACGACTTTATAAAAGTTGGGGAAAATACCCATCAGACTGCCGAATGCGACACTGTTGTCCAGAGTGGACATTATGTTGTCTATATCGAGACCAGCGTCGAGAAAACCCAATCGTTTCGAAAAAGTTATCATGGAAATGACATCGAAGGCGTAGCATTGGAACCAGTGGCCCATGTCCGCGGGTACACCAACCTTCTGTGTTGTGTCATCACTCGCCATCTCCCAAAGCCGCTGATCGAAGAGGTCGGTGCATTCATCGACGAACGCTTCGTAAGATACCATAGACGATAGAGAGTATACATTTTGGTATTGTCGTCTTTTCTGGGCATGGGCTCGAATGTTTGACTCTGAGAATAGGTCCCTCGGAATGAGAGGGTTGCCAAATGCGCTATACCACGGTGACTTGGCGAATTTAGCTCCAGAATTAATGCTGTAAATCCCTTGGGTCGCATCCACATGGCACAAACTGTATCGATTCGGACCCAGACGCACGATAGGGCCGAATCTTTGATGAAGAGCGATGTTAACCTTTTCAAAGTTGCCGCCCTTGACTTGCAAGAAGTACCAAATATCTGAGAAGCGGGACACAAAAGGCCCAGGGATCCTCCGCAAGGGAGAAGCGATAGCTCGATAAAGACACAGTACAACAGATGCCCCTAGAAACACAGCAAGGCCAGATAAAAGAGCACTTTCAATATGATAAAGAGACATACTGCCCAAGGTTGCGGTTTTGAAGGCGAGCAGAAAGTAAATAACTTGTAATGATGGAAAGTAAGATTTGGTTGTTAATGTTTCCTCACTTATGACAGCCGGATGTCCGATTTATATAGCAAGTATTCTTGGATTTCAAATGCTTCGACTCGGCTCCACAACTACATCGTATATTAGACCAGTGCCAACCCCTGACCCCAGGCTTTACGGCATGAGATGAGACCTTTTGTAATCTTGCAAGCTTGGCATCTCTTATAGACCAATTTACCTCGTTGTCGGCTTCTAACTAGACCCGGAATTAGGTAAAAAGGTCCGAATTTACCCTATGTACTCTTACAAGACAGGTTTCTACCAATAGCACGGTCTTGTTGTTAAAGCTGAAAACACCTGAGCTCAGGAGGAATGTCATCATCTGAAACGAGATCGACATACCATGACCGGTGTGGCAATACCGACTGATCTCCGCCATCTTTCAAGGGGTGAAGGCTGCAATGGTAAGGAGCGGTCAGAATCTAGGCATGGTAAGATTGAAAGACAATCCGTGTTAGTTCAAACCGGGCCAACTATCACGGCGCAAGGCGTTGTATTTAGTTCGGACATTGAAGAGAGTCCGACACGTCCCGGTTAGCATAGGGCAAAGACCCCGGGTCGACGTGATCGAAGAGGGTCTACAGATGTGACATAGGAAGTTAGGCAGGGTCAGAAGGGAAGGGCAGTTCAAGTCGACCTACCGAAAGCATTCTATCTTTATGCGGTGTTATCTAAAGTATTTATAAGAATTCTTATCTAGTAAATAAGTTATACTGGGCTGTGATCAGCAAATATGTAGAAGATACTTGTTACAATCAAGCTGTAGAGCGCTTTCTCCTCTTTGGCCTCTTTCTAACCTTGCTTCAAGCTTGAGATTTAGTTAAGCAGGGAGCGCAACGATTGGATTCGTGCTTTAGCAATGCACGATATTTCGAAAAGCGATTCGGAAGGACAGAAGACCTGCATCATCTGGATGCTCGGCCGATCGATTCCTGTTTCGAAATTGTAAGACTCAAAAATCCTAGCCGTACACCACTACAATCCCTGCTATTCAACTTCTGTCCCTAAATTGCACGTTGAGGTCATACATACACCTTTACAAACTCCCCTGACACAACATCGTCAAGTCCCATCGAAAAGACTATGAACTAGGACTTGTGCAATTATCATAGGAGTAGAAGATAAAATGCTATTAACTAGATTATAGCTGGAGCTAAGAGCGCTAGAATGCCAAACAAATACTTTAGCAACGTCTATATAGAAGAGTAAGAATGCCAGTTTGGCAATCACAGAATAACATCTTCAGCATCAATGAAGCAATTAGTCACATTATGTATCCATATGGAACTCCTGTTCTTAGCGTCACCGCCCAGCCGCAAATGTCCAGGTCTCCAGCGGCATCCCGGGCGCCGCACTTTTAACCCCACGACTCAGGGATATCTATCGGTCGGACCTGTCGGACTTTCTTTATTGTCCGAATTATCGGACAACTACGCTTGGCGCCAAAGTCAACGGACCGGGCTAGCGCTTAATATTCAAGGCTCTGACACGCTGTAGTATCATTAGTTCGTGTTGAGTAATATTTTTAGATCTGCTATACCATATCCTTGATATTACCTACACTGAGCGGTTGTACACTTGTGCTTCAAAATCAACTATATACTTTACTAAAACCTTCTTAAATTTAGTTCGGGGAAGGGAAGTTTAAATAGCGAAGCTGTATAACACAGAGTCTGGACCCCAGGCTCACTAAAGGGGATAAATATAAAACATTGGAGTTGAAAACCCTCGACGTTCCATCTCCTCTCAATGATCTCAAAAAGTCGTTAAACTATGAATAAGTCAGCCATGATCCAATTCGTTCATATCTCGCTCATCTTCGTCTTGCTCGGACTTGTTTCCGGCAGTACAACATCAGACTTTGATAAATGGCGGCACAGAAGGGTCAAAGTCGACGGTATCGGCCTCCATTTTCGATATGCTGGAAGTGGTCCGCCTCTCGTCTTAATCCACAGCAATCCGCAGCATAGCGTGGGTTTCAATTCGCCACTGCTGCACTCATAGTTGGTGAAGGCGGCAACTTAGCCATCAGTATCGCCGAGATTGTTGATAACCCTAAGCCTGCTCCCTTCGCTATCCTAGGTATGCTGATTGGCGCAGCCGGTCTAAGGGGAAGCATTTCACCAGCCAAGGCCTTTAAGCAGGCTGCTGACGCCAGGAGAGCTTTGAGTGGGAACGATATGATGGCCTTTTCGCAACAGTTCCTTGATAAGGACAGGTTAGTGCAGAATATCACCAAGTCTTGCAACTTCAGTTGAGGTCTGTGACAGACCTAGCAGGGCACACGAGAGATTTTTTGGTCATCCGGGGTACAAGTTAACCAGATGCCATTTTTATAGACGTGGGAACAAATTTGATGAAGGTTGTACGAACTGGATGGGAGAGCCATTGGTAATTTGTCGTTTGTATTATTATAGAACATTAAATCAACTTATTTTTGGCGAAGTTAGAAGCCGCAATTGCCATTAATAAGAACGTAACCAACAACAGGCGGGACCGCAGGACTATTATGACAACGACGAGGTTATAATCGCCTGCGGCAAAAATCTCCTCCGTCAAAACGAACAAATGGTACTGATGTCCACTAAATGAGGTCGTTGTAACGTCAGTGATAGAAGATGAGGAGGTCTGAGCATTGTGGTGGTAGTGATGGTGAATGAAGTCCCTGTGATGATGGCCTTCTCAAGCACATGTTAGACTAAATGTTGTGAAAAATTGTTCGCCTATCAACTTCTTGGTTACATCGATGACCTTGGTGGTAGTGGTTGACGCAGTAATTCATCGAGTCGCAGGTCGAGGCATGGCTATTTTGACGCTGGGAAATGTGAGTCAACTTTGTATTGCTGAATTGGACCTGTTGTGACTTACGGCGTCTTGGTCTTGTAAACAGTTTTAGTGTTCGAGACGTTGCTGCAGGGGTACTGAGTTGGAACAGCTCCCTTACGTTGCACGGTCGTTCGGCGAGTCATGCAAACAGTACCCTTGGCCTTGGACCCCTGAAGCAGGGGACCGAAATGGATGCTTGTGATATGTTTATCAACCACATTTTTGATGCTATGCCAAATTGGTACAAGATATTATCATTAGGTGTCCTATAATTGGGAAGAGGATGGCAGCTATTCTTATTCATGTGATACTGAGCAATGCGTCTTTCACACTCAATGACCCCATTCTCCAGACAATAGTTTGAAGTGGGCTACTAGACCCCCTGCATTCAGGGATTTCACGATCACCGTTGTCAAGACCCCTGCTTTAAGCTTGATTGATCGGCACTAATGCTTAGACGTATTCAATACCTTCCAATTGTCGTTCAATAACATCTCAACATCTTCTATCTAGATTCACGATATACAATCCAGCTGAATCCTTAGTAACGAGCAGTCCCATTATGTCAAGAATAGTGTCAGCTGCGCATTTGCATATCGTTTAAAACATAACATTGAGCACTGCATCGATGAAAACCCAGGTTCTGACAATCAAGTCTTTTCAATTACATACACTAGCTACTTCTTCAACTATATCGTACCTTCTCTCTCATTAATCCCCATCCGGTTTCTGCTGATATTGTTCATCAACATTGAGCCACAAGTCCAAATAGTCACCTCCAGTCTCCAATTGATAATCATCCTTCATGAATGTGCAAATCACTCTGATAAGTCGAGCTGCACTATGATGTCCATAGCTCTTGGGTATCATTCGCAAGTGGCTTCTTATGCGAAGAAGCGGGTGGCGCGGCGGTTGTTGCGGTTGTTTCCAGTGCCAGTGGTGGTCTCATCCTCCTCTTCAGCATCGTCCTCGTTGTCGGCATTGTTGCCGGCGTTGCCAGCGTTGTTGCCAGCGTTGTTGCCAGTGTTGCCGGCATTGTTACCAGCGTTGTTACCAGCAGTGTTACCGGCGTTTCCGGCGTTATTGCCAGCACCGGTCTCAACAGCGTTGCCGGCGCCTGTCTCAGTGGCATTACCAGCGTCTGTCTCGGTGCCGTTGCCGGCGTTGTTTGCCTGAGCCATCTGAACTGGGATGACACCACCGAAGGGACCAGCACGGGCCGGGTTCTGGCAACGAACAAGGCAGACATTGTCTTCACCAGCAACTGTACCAGTGCAAGTCTGTCCAGCAGGGATGGATGCCACGAGAGGGAAATCCCCCATCTCACCATCACGGTTACGGCCACGGTCGTTGCCCTCGACGTTGGTGGTAACGGGAATGTTGTCCCAAGAGGTACCAGTGCCATCGGCGTTGATCATGCAGGTGTAAGGACCAGCACCGTCAGAGTTGACTTGGTGGACAGTCATCTCAAGGCTACCACCAGGGTTGACTTGAGGAAGCTGATCACCAGTCTCCTCCATGATATCGGCGGTACCCTGCTCAACCTGGTTGTCACCACCAGCGAGAGTCTCGCCGACAGTATCAGCGGAGGCGCCACGGAAGCGAGTAGCATCGGTCTGGAAAGGACGGCGTCGGGTGCCATCACGAGGAGTGGAGGTGTCAACACCGAGAGCCATGCCAGAGCCACCAGCATCGCCAACAGCGTTGGTGATGACACTGTGAGCAGCGGCGAGGTCAGCGGCGACGAAAAGGGCCCAGACGAGGTTCTTGATGGGAGCCATTGTGATTATTGTAGGTGTTGGTGAGGTAGAAGGGTGGAGTTGGTTGGATTAAGAGAGAAGAGGTAAAAGAGTAAAAAGTAGCTGTAATTAAAAGACCTGACCGGCAGGAGGAGAAGGTGAGGAAGAGAGAAGAGTGGTTGTTGTGTTTGATGAGTTGATTGTGATGATGAGAATTGATAATGGAGAGACAATGAACATCCTTATATAGAGAATCCAAGCAAGTGTTTCTCTCTATCAATGGCTGTGTTGCCATTCACATTCTCTCACGACGCAAAAGCCAAGCCAATACGCGACACTATTCAAAACACCCAAGAGGTTCACAATGGCAATTCTGAATCTTCAGAAACATATAACTCACAGACAATTAACACGCGCTTGGACTCGACGTCTAAGAAACATATCACGACACAACCTCAATTACGCTTTGGCCTTCCCCGCCAAGACCCGGAATGCTCGTCTCCCGGCATAAACCCTCGAGCACAGCCTCACTCAAACGAAACGTTCCAACGGCTCTAGGTCGATAAGCCAGTCGCAGAAAGTCAATTGGGGTGTAAAACGTAAAACGCATTGATAGCTGCGCCCTCGGATCATGATCGACAACTGGCATCACAGCTGTCTCACTGAGTCACTGCGGGGGCACGTGAAACCCATAGCAGGCTCTGTATTATCTTCAATAGATATAGAATAACCTGTCATGTTCGCCAAGTTCCGAGATCTGCCGCAGTGGGGGAACTCTTCGTTTCGATCCTGAGGAGCCAATCGCATATTGCGAACGGTGTTCAAGGGGTCATGACCCTTGCGCCAGGTGATGTTTCAGGAGGTTTGAGGCGAAGACGACTTGGCGCAAAAGGTCTTGACGATATTTCTAAATTGAAGAGGCGCTAAACCAATTCTCATTGGCTATATGATAGATGATATGATATAGGTAACGCCACACAGCGGAATGATGGTATCGTGACCTACCCTACAAGCGAATGCGAACGACCAACTTTAGGCTTCGTACGTAAACAGATCCAATTGAGAGCTCCCAGTTATTTATGTGACTAGCTGTGAGTGAAATATTTACTGTCCAGAGATATCATATGATTGAAATTAAGTTCAAATAGATGGTAATAAAATTGGTGTTTTTGCACATACATCAGGAGCATAGAATTTAAAGTAAAAAGAAGGTGTATTGATTTTTGGATCAACAAGCCTCCACAAAACAGACTCGTCTCAAAGATATGCTTAATTAATGAAAGTCCGATATCCTCTCTGTTACAATGTACACATAGTTTCGGAACATGTAAAAGGACAAAATGAGATGTGGTTGATTGGACATGTCAACTAAAGATGATCTACCTTGCGTGTTAATGGAAGAAAGACAAAGTTTCCGATAACCTACTGCCATATTTGTGCGTACAAACACATGCCACATTCTTATCAGTGCCACCGTTGGAGTTGCCGAATACGTTGCAACCGCATGATTTGCAAGCGCCGTAGCCTTGGTTGACAAGCTGAGAGTCTCGAGTAACAGCCATGGCGTTTATTTATGGTAGATGATGGAGATAATAGTAATGATAAGTGGCTGGTAGGTGTATGTTTACGATGGAGTCTGATTCCTGTACCTAGCTGTGGGTTGATGGGTTTATATATATTTTTCGAGGCCAATAAATCACCACATGATCTGAGAATCACTTTATCATCAGTAACGACTCTACCACAGTGACACAGGTAAGATAACCAATAATAATTGATGAATATGCTCAGATGATAAAAATCATTTGCGAACGTAATTGCGAACAAGAGATGACTGCCTTCCTATTACTATCTTTCAGACCACCATCATACAAGGCTCGGATAGAAGCGGCAGTCATGTGTTATTTGGGCGTTGAAAACAAGGCTTCTACGAGGTGGATGCTACATTGAAAGTTAATAAAATGTCGCAGTGAGACTTGATACTACGTCAGTCTCATCTCTTGAATGCGGGCACCAATTATACAAATAATAGTTGCACTAGAGGTGGCATAATGTGAATTCTACATAGTCAGCAGAGAAAATGAAATGTAAATATGTGATGACGAGCTCTTGGCACTGCGCCCAGTATGTAAAGAAGTGTTTGGGTGATGCTTGTTATCCTGTCTGGCACGGAGGAAATTCCGCCTTTTAATGGAGGGTTACAATGAACAGCATGATCCCTGCCTACTGCTCAGGATTGGTCTTGTCGGCTATCTTTGCTGGGTTTACTCTGGACAAGGATAAGATACAGGATAAGATAGAGATGAGATAACGATAAGCCAGCAGACAAGGATCTCAGCCATATCGAAGTGAGGATGCAGTGTCAGAATGAAACTTGATGGGAACATACAGTATTCACGTGATCGTGCACGTGATACCCTCCACGCTCAACCAGTCGAGGCTCCTTCGAACAGGACCTTTGCTATATGAGGAGCTATTATAAGCAAAACCATGATATAGTCTTGACTTATCAATCATGAAGTTCATTAAAGTCTCATTCAAAAGTTTGAGTCACTGTGCTTTGACTGGTTTCATGTCAAAGATGTCATTGTTCTAGGTGGTCTCAGATTTGGAACAGAGCGCTAAACGAAAACAGATAAGTCGTTGCAATTTCGGTTAGACTGAAAAGAGTAACTGACGCTAGTCGAAATTCATCTCTCGTTTACACGTGAAGCCGCTCTCCGTCAAACCATCCTGCTCTGCTACTCTACAACTGAAGCCTTCCATCACAACTGTCATCGCCCTCCATGTCCCTTGAAATACTAACAACCGCCAGCTTTCACAACGAAGCACAGTCCACGGCAGGTCTAACAACCCCAAATTGTTCAAAGGTCATAGTTCTGTTCCTGCAGAATCTTCGTGTCGGGACAGGCTACCTGCTGGAAGGAAACAATGATAGAATCGTCCTTTGTGGTGACCTTCAATGCATTCCCTTCAATATTCAAGCCCTTGTCGTCTCGTAAATTATCAATGTGCAACTTGACGTTGCAGCGACGGGTGGCATGATTGTCCGAGTCAGAGCAGTCATTATCAACCCAAAAGTTGACATAGTACCGATATCCGAGGCCACCGGGATATATGTTCTTGTTGGAGCCGAAAGGAAGGGAATTCGCCGCAACAAATTGTCCACGTGGTGAATAGGCGTTGCCATCAACATCAAAGAGCCAGAACCGAGCACCAGTGTAGAGCTCCTGTCCACTTCTGTTTGGGTCTTTGCAGTGTCCAAGGTTCTGGCAGACCTTGAAATGAGCAGCCTTGACATTAGACCCAAAACCTAGGTAGTTCCAGTCCGGAACGGCTGGCAGATGACCGAGATCTTGTCCATCCTTGTTCTTGATCTTGTAGCACTGTCCGTACTTGATAGAGTCGGAGGCTTGGGATCGTTCGAGTGCATCCTGACTTAGGACTTGGGCTATGTCAGGATTGGCCCCGGGCGCTGCCACTGAGGGCTGTACGGTGGCTGTCAAGGCCAGGTAGGCTGTAATGACGCTCTTGAAATGTCCCAACATGTTTTGTTGATGAAAAAGGAACTTTGTGAAGCTGAGGTATAATGGATTGAAGTGTGGATGTGAGGAATGAGCTGGTTTGCGCAATGTTAAGTTTGGTAGTCGATTCAGATCTTTTATACATTTACTGGTTCTCATAGAGCGGAGTTCTGGCAGGAGATTTCCGACTCGAACAGAAGACAAGAATGTTCGTAAGCCTATGAGGTCACAATGAACAAATGCACAGGTTCATGTCATTGCTAAGTGCCTTTCAGCTGTCTCAAAGACATACAATTATACAAAAGGCATGATCACCCATGCATGTTTTCGATACTCATTTCAAATCATCCAATCACCCACCGGTAGAATGTTCCGCATCGGTCAAAAAGACCTGATAGTCTGGGGTAATTGATCAATATGGCCAAGAGGGAAGAGCATATGGGCAGATGGGATACAACTACTAACCCTTGCAGGTATGGAAGAGACAGGCCGAGCGGACGCGGGAACTGCGCACTGACAGGTCAAGTTACAAGGGGGCCTCAGCTGTGCAGATCACTCATGAGCTGCCCGCCCTGCCGTATCATCACAAGCCTCTGGATCTCAATTGGCTTTTTGTTCATCAAAAATGAATCGTTCCCGGTTATGTGCATACAGTTAGTGACTAGCGTATGATGATCTTCAGCGCAAAGAGTCAATAACTGCAACTTTTCATCATCTATTACTTCCTACCCCAGAAATGATCACCATATTGTATGCAGTCATACTTGGCTTTCAGCTGAAGAGTATATGACACTGTTTTAGAAGACCTTGAAAACCTGAATAGGCTGTGGATGGCCATATGCTCACTCACCGCACTTTAATATCAACTGATCAAATATTGTGCACAGTGGCATGATTGCGCTATTGTATCATTGATGCATGCTCCCCCAAGTATCAATCGTACATATTTTCATCCCATACAGTACCATGCGATACAGTGTTTCGATGCTGTCCAACCAAAAGAGCTGGAACCAGGATGGACAACAGTTCGTCCATAAGGGGTCGACAGCATCGAGATCTACAATCCGTGAATATGATTTCAAGCAGCACCGGCCTTCGAGTAGCTGTCCTTTTCCAACTTCTATGCCACAACCTTGCAGCTGCTCTTCCTAGACCTTCAAGCCTATCCTAACGTCCTTTCTCATTTGTCTCGCTCTCTTGAAACGAGCACAACAGCCAATAGCACCATAGAGCGTTGCCACAAACCACAAAACAACGCAAACAAGATTGATCCAGACACCCGCTTGCATCCTGTCAACTGAAGCCGGCGCAAATGTTTGTTCGGCCTCTGCGTCCAGATATATGGAAGCAAATACCCCGAACTGAGCCAGCCACAGAACAGAGATCAGAGCATCCAAGAAGCACCAGTACCACACAGCTGTCATAAAGATCCATTGCATAATGCAGCTGATCATAGACAGTCCAGCTACAACCTCAGCGTAGACCCAAGATGGATGTGCCCTTGCATTGCTCTTTGTTGCTTGTTTGAGGTCAAGTCCGTACAGGATCGCCACGACTACTGCGAATGTGAATTGCAGTATGCGTAGCACAGCGTGGAAAATTAGACCTGTCAGGCGTTTCTTTCCCCAATATTCAGCGGTTTCTGATGATGTATTCGGACCCTCTTGGCTTAATTTGGAGTCATCGGGGTCTAGTTTGTGGTTGTCGAGTACTGGCGGACCTTGAATGTACAGTTAGAGCGAGGCTACCCGGAGGTTACAGACAACGTACTGTGCGTGAGACATTCGACCTCTTTTGTGCTAGCAGGGTAAGGTGAGACTTTTTCCTTCATAATGGGCAATTCCAATTGAGTTGTTGTTTGGTGAGCTTTCCAACTCAGCCGGCAAGGGGGAGGGGAACAGAGTATATATAGGCACAGGAGCACCTCTTGGTATCTGAGCTAGTAGTAGAACCTTTGGGCGATAATCATACTATATCGGGTAATTGGGATACAGTGGAGCAATCCATGCCATTGTTAGACCTTGCCACATAGTGAATCCGTTTTGTCAAACAAGAATGAGTCTCGTTTTAGCAGTATGTTACTTAAAAACTCACTTTGTATGGATACGCATGGATAAACAGCAAAATTAAAAATGGACAGAGGTGGGACAGTGTTGAGCTAGGCTGTGCAGTGGAGTCCAAAGTGGCCAATGCTTGAATTTACGCATTTGAATCCGTAAACATGCGTCAGCTCGTGTCTGATTTAAGCAGATGAGGTTTAGTGTCATCGTATTATGCCAACAACCCTAAAATAGTGTCGAGCAAGTTATGGTCTGTCCAAGGAAAAGAGTGCACCTCTAACCAAATGTTGACTACCTATGATCAGCGTGTGCATGCCGATAGTTGTCGTCCCTATTTCCCTCGCTGTGTCCAAAGCCTGTTCCACATTTGACGTATAAAGAACACGTGAGTTCGGATGGACACTTGCCCATATGTCACCAAATTCCTTTTGCGACATCTCGTTCAAGGTTGGCATCATAGTAGCTGCATGATGATTAGCCGATGTAGCCGTAAAGTTGAGGTTTATCTCCACCTGTTGCCGATTCGAAATCCTGCTTTGGGTCGTAAATAGTGAAAATGGCATGATGAATGTCGACACTACCGAGGGCAGTGGTCAATCGTTTCAGTACAATTGTTGCATCCATTTGTTTCGAAACTTGACTGAAGATCAAGATTCGCTGAGGAGGTGCACTGTATATTCGATTTAGTATAGTGTAAAGAGTTGGATAGAACTAAAAAGGCCAAGTACCTTTGACCTTCTGAGCCGCCAATGAACCATTCGGCAGCTTTTTGAACACTCATCTCGTTGTGTGCACCATCTAGGTACCAGTTGAAAGGCTCCTGGACAACCAACTGAAACCTTCCTGCCCAAGCGAACTGAGTTATACCTTTCTTGATATCTGAGGGCGAGAGCTTGGTATTGTTCGGAGCCGTTTTCTGTAGAAATCGTTGAACTGTATTCAATGCAACAGAGCAATTCATACGCTGGACCTTGGGTTTCAACTGTGGTGCATCTTCTGTAAGACATGGGTCGTTCCCGATGAAGTGAACTGGGGTTCTTTTCTCCAGTGCGCGGTTTCGAAGAACCCCCTCAACGACGGGATATTCCTGGGGAGATAAAATTGCAATGGATCATCGCTTGAAGATCCCGGCCTTGTGCCAAGCAATATTCTCGATGTTAGGTCCCAGTTGATTGACATGATCCATCCCAAGCAGCGTAATAACAGTCGCGACAGGATGCTCAATCACATTGGTGGCATCATATTCACCTCCGTGATGAGTCTCGATGATCGCTGCCTGGACTCCTTCTTTTATGAAGGCATGGAACGAAACGAGAGCAAGCAGCTGAAGGTAGCGAGGTAGGGTCTGTGGACAGTCGTCGTTGCCATTTTCAGATCTTGTCAAGACATCCCAGACTTGATAGAAATACTTGGCGAAAAGGCCCCTGGCGATGGGTTGGAAGTTGATTCGAACCCTCTCTTCGGGTAAGATGAGATGCGGCGAGGTGTAAAGGCCTGTCTTGCGTGGAAAACCGGTGCGTTGACCATGGGCTCGGAGAGAGGACTCAATGAAAGCACATGTGCTTCCTTTGCCTTTTGTTCCTGCAACATGACTGATGTTGAGACTGTCAACATCGGCAGTCTGTGTCAGTTAGTAAACTTGTCAAGTCAAGAGGAGATTGCTGGGATAGTAGAGCCATGCGATAGACATACCGAATGTCCTATCCTGTGAAGCCACTGTCGCCCCTCAGGTCAAGATTCCCTTTCGCACCGCAAATATGATGTAAGTCTGATGTTACAGCTGCGACTTGTAGATTGCTCCCCGGAGCCAAAAAGGGTCTCTTTGGGCGACGCCGACTGTTGAAGATATCAATAGCATTCTAGAAGGCATTAGACGAAACAATTCATTTCAGATGCGGCAATAGTTGCTTTTAGTCACCTCGTAAGTTCTCTCAGTACATTTCAGCAACATGGCTACTTGTTTATTGCGAATGACTTGCGGAGAATATTGAGTGTCGGAATCGCCCACATTTTATCGTTATTTGTGTTTTTTGTTTCATTGCAATTAGTACCTCTCGTGCCTTTGGTTCATTGCCCCACTGATTCATTCTTTGAAGTCCCTACTAGGTATAATTCTCAATCATGTGGTATGTGATGAACAAAGACAATGTAGTGCTGTGCTGCCAAATCTATGCCTCAAAAAGAAAAGCGTTAGAGTGTTAGGAGCATTGTGTCACCGACAAGTGCACTGTTGGTTGTGATTTGGTGGCGACAAAGAGCACCAGTCATTTCTCGGAGGGTTTGTACAGGTTGAATACATAACAAAAGGTGATCCGACCAACTAGTTCCATAATTTCCTGATGCTCAAATGTTATGTACATGGTGTAGATAACAAGTGACAATGTTTGAGACATCCTAGGCTGAACGGATTTGTGGTAGCAACATTCCAAGATGCACCGCCACGACATCTGGGTGGCGTAGGTCACAGCACGTCAGTACGTGTTCAAAACCAACATCAGCAGTCAACAAAGGGACACTTGGTGCACTGTTCAATCATAATTTAATTTGTTTCGTGTCTGGTATGACTGCCAACATAGTTAGACAATAATCTGTAACTAGTGCTCAAATATTTGCTATAGAAACCACACGTGAAGCTCACTCCTCATGAGCCTTGGGCCAGATGGTCCTTCGAGCCCACTCACGAACCCGTTTTCCAATAAAATACACAACTATTCCCAAGCCACTCAAAACACCACAGATAATAGCCAAAATATTCATAGCACCATCGTAACCCAGAGACTCGATAGAGGGAACAGTGGCATAACTCAAGCCAAACGAGACAAAACCTCTACCAGCGCAGACAACAAGGAGTAGAGGTCCGGACTTGTTGGGGTAACTGTCCATGACAAAAGTGATACCGACCAGGTTTGCTCCAAGGAAGGCAAAGAAGCCGAGATGGTAGCACGCGACGATGGCAATCCAGTGGTAGTCATTGGGGTTGGCAGCTGCGCGGCCGTAGAAGATGGCTGAGATGATGGCGGCAGCAGCTGGGATGATGAGGGTCAGGAGACGGTACTCGGGCTTCATAATGTTAGTACAGCTCAGCAATAACGGGTAAGATGACAGAACTGACCTCGAAGACACCCCCGTTTCGTCGACTCATGAACTTGCAAATCAAATCCGAACCATAACCAAGAATAGGCACAGCGATGAGACAATCAACAATCTGAACAAGCTGTACCCAGCCAAGAAGCTCTGGACTGAAACCATAGGGTGGCATCACAAGGATTTGGGCAAAGGTGGATGCTTGGTAGATGTAAAGACCGAGGAAAGCACCATTGAGGATGAAGATCCAAAGAATGGGTGGTAGAATGAGAGACTTGCCAACATCCTGGTAGAAGTGGAGAGCACTCGGCCAGTCGAATTTACCGTGGAAGAGACGAATGTCGTCGCGGAAGGTTCTCTCGCCGAACTTCTCTGGCTGAAGGACGACACCTTGGCGGGTGGTGACTTGGAATAAGACTTCGTTGGTACCTTCACGAGCAACGTCGCCGTTCTTGTCAAGTCTCAGATGAACAGCTCCCTCTGCACTTGTATTAGTAAGAAATATCATAAGATCAATTTGTCACTTACCAGAAGCATCTTCGGGACGATCGAAGCGCGTCTCAGCCAAGAAGAAAAATGACATAATCATAGTGCATCCATTGATGATGGTCATGATACCATACCACCAAGGTAGTCCAATAGTGGGAACAATGTATGTAGTCGCGGTAAAGAGTGCAGCAGTTAGAGTGTTCTGTACACCAACAAAGTATGACAACTTGACACCATGCTGATGAAGAAAGTGAACTTCCTGTACAATCAAAGGTGCCAAAGCTTCACTCTGTCCCGCAGCCAAACTAAAGATGTTTCTTCCAGCAATGTGACTGGAGAGAGAGTTTGAGCACGCGCACCAGATACCCGAGACTGTCAAGAGAAGGACGGAGAAGAGAAAGATGGGACGACGACCGACAGCATTAGCGAGTGGCATGGAGAAGAGGTTGCCGATACCCATGAAGAGGGTTGGGTAGGTGAGAAGATCGGTGATGCGTTTCGGGTCATCGTTGTGGTAGATTTGGTGTAGTTCGGGGGTTACAGCACCGAGACCGGATGTGCCAAGGACTGAGATACCGGAGTAGAATCCTACGATGAGGATGATCATGTACTTGCGCCAAACAGGCAAGTTCAGAGGATCTGAGAATGATAGTATTAGTAAGAGTGATAGAAAGAGAATTTATTAGTGTACTTACCCTTGGGGTCAGGACTTGGTGTCGGGATCAACACAACAGTGCCATCCTGGTAAAGGTTGACAGTACCAGATGCGTCATGCGATTCATGATGAGGATCCTTAACGACATTCTCAACGGCATCGACATCAGGCTTCATATTGAAAGAAGATCGTGGCTCAGCCATATTGTCCTTGCCAATTGATATGGAGTTTTATCTTTTCGGTGACAAGGACAGCTTTATATCATCAACTGTGTCGCAACATCCTTGTCCCTTGTCGGGTCGGAGTCGAGATGCAGGGAACAAGATTGAGGAGTTTGTGGCCAATATTTTGTCGACTAGGTATGATCAAGCTAGTGTTGTAGCATAAAAGAGTGACTCCGATTGGTGAGTCTAGGATCGAGACCAGGACAGTCTAGTTCTTGCGGGGGTGGAGCCGAGTGTCCGAGGGGAAGAGAATGCGGGGAAGACAGTAAAAGAGAATAAAATACGCTCCAACCCTCCGATCGGCTCGGTATCTTGATCTTGCCCCAAACACATACTGCAGGCTAATCAGTCAACCCCAGACTCTTGGACCAAGACTCACGTCCAACCCTTGTCCCCAGATTCCATTTTCGTCTACCGACATTTCATTCTCGTATATCCGTATTTCCCCGCAAGTCGGCCTCCGATGCCTTCCCCAATGGATACCGAGGACAGTCCCGGCCACCGGGCCAAGGAATCCAGCAAACGCCGTCGTCTCAATTTCGCTTGCAATTACTGCCGGAATCGCAAGACACGTTGCGACGAGCAGCAACCTTCTTGCCAAGCTTGCATCTCTGCAGGAATTCCTTGCGTTACCGAAGATAGACGTAGGCCGGGAAAGCTGATTAAGCGACGCGAGGCAGGCAAATCAATCGATGGATCATCTGTTGGGTCTGGCAGTCCGTCAGAGTACGGAATTCATTCGGCCACTGAGAATTCAACCACCAGGAGACTCTCAATAGCAAAAGAACAGCAGCCGACGCGTACCATCTCTGTCGCGACTGGACCGATACGCGCAAGGTCGCAGAGTCCAAGACAATCTCTCAGTAGAGATTCTTCCCATACAGATACCATCAGTAATCCCTTACCAATCCTCAAACAAAGTACAGGGACTACATCTTTCCAGGTCTTGACGGAATGGCTGGACCTCTCATGTTTTCGGCTCAATGTTCCCTACCATTTCGGCACGTACCCACCTTCAACTCTGAATCCAGCATCGGGATCGAGTGGGTTCCTGTCTCGGCAAACTGTACCCCAGGCACCGGCAACGTGGGACTTTGAGGCGCTTTTTGATGCGTACCAGCGCGAGATTCATACGTTTTATCCTGTTGTGAGACTGGATCAGGCAAAGAGTGAAGCATTACAAGCGCAGTCAGTCCGTCTCGATAATTCTTCACTTGCTCAAGGCGACACTTCGTCACTGAGAACATGTCTGCTACTAGCGGCGGGTGGATGTATCCTTCAATCAGCTGAACGCCAAATTTACATGACGGAGGCTCTCTCGCTTGCTCGTAACGCTCTGGGCTATCTAATCGGCAATGTTTCCTTCGACACGATTGAAGTTCTATTTCTTTTCTCAATATGTCTTCGTCTCAATGATGAAATCACTGCGTCATGGACGACATTCGGTATCTGCCTTTCAGTTGCCCACTCCCTCGGTCTCAATAGACCCGGCCGTGACCGAAGAACCAACCCTCATTCTTCTGCTATAGATGCCTGGAATCCAGCTTGGTGGGCTCTATATAGCTACGAGAAGCTATTCTCTTTCCAGCTTGGCTATGTGTCCAGCATCTCGGATGAAACATATGATGCCTTGAATCTGGAAGCCTTAAAGACAACAAACCCCCAGCCACAACACTTTGTCCTGTCCATGGCTAAGGTCTTTAGCAAGATGAGCCATCGATGTGGAAGGGCACGACAGCTGGAAGATACGGCGAATCGCAAGACTCTTGAGGCAGCCATCAAGGACAAGGTCAATGCGACCGGGGAATCGTTTCTGATGTTGTCGAACTGGGTGAACAGTCTCCCTGCTGGTCTACGGTAACCCTCCTTTTTTTTTTTTTTTTTTTTTTTTTTTTTTTTTTTTTTTTTTTTTTTGGCAGCTTGACAGGCAGCTAACGTATTCACTAGACCGACCTCGGACTTTATGCGACTCCCAGAAGACCCAGCCTTGTCCTCATTCATCTCGCTTCATTACCACAACGCGTAAGTCTACCAATCACGAATCCTCTACCACCAATAAACCTAACAATCTCCAGTATCCTTATGCTCAACCGAAACTCTCTCCTCATCAGCAAAGACGCAATCCACAAAGCCGTCGAGGTCATCGCCAAGGGAACACCATGGGAGTACACAATCCGCAACGGTCAGTCCATGGTTGCCAACTCAGCCAGAAAGATCATCCATCTACTTGCCGACAACGACGATACAATGTCTCATTTGTTTGCGCCTTCTTACTTTCCTCTTCTTCATGCTCTTTACGTCTTGGCAGTGCATATACTGAAACAGCCGCAATCGCGAATTTCTAAAATTGATCAAAGCGTGAGTCACAATATTCCAGTGTTGTTGGCGATTGATACTGACTATAATAGCTTCTCATCACAGCAGCAGATTTGATCCGTTGCTACTGCGTCGGTTTGGCTGAAGCAGATCGCCTGTCCACAGTCCTCAATGGACTTATCCGCGTTGTTCAAGAAGCGATGAAACCAACGACAACTTCAATGGATACCGACCAAAATAACTCCAATTCCACATCAGGTCCATGTTTTTCACAACAAGATGGTACAAATCTGGCGCAGCAGTCCAACAATATGAACTTTTCCCAGTCTTTAGATCCGTCTGATTCCTCCATCTTGAATCCCGTGGACTTGAGCATGGACGGAGGCATTCTGGACCCATTTTCGGGGCAACCTTTCAACATACCTATGCTACCAGACGAGATTGGATGCGACTGGGCTGATTTTGAGAATTTATTACAAAGACTGGAGAATGAGTCTGCTTTGTATCCTACTGAAGAGGGCATGAGTATAGAACTCTAGTAATAAATCGACGAGCTTTGTTGCAATTTGATGGTTTATTGATAACTTGTTGTAACTTGTATCGTAGTTATATGCTTCAATTGGGTCTCAGCAGATTGACTCAGGGAGGGCATGCGAGTTGGACCAGCTCAAAACGAGCACGTTAGTCCACACAACCGTCAAAACGTCTGTTGACTCTTAGACTCAATATGAAGTTTATCTCAACGGTCAAGTCATGACGAACAGTTCTTTGTTTCTTCTCCTGACTTGTGTCGCTGATTTCTGGCCAATAGAGGAGAGGGAACTAGGAACATGGGACCACGTCTGTCATGATTCTTTGTGCTTCATCTTTATGCGTAAACTTGATTCAATTCAATCTGCTATGTAACAATCTCAAAAACCATAAACTTTATCTTGACCTCAAGGTCTTCCTCATGCAGCAATGTATGGAATGCCCGTCAACTCAAATCCCCTCTCTGTAAGCTTCGGCGCCTCCCTCGGCTTGTTAGTGTTATAAGGACAAGGCTTTCCATCGCGCATAACAGGAATTCCACCAACATGCATAGCATTAGGCCAGTGGGTCGTGCTCTGCAAGTTCTCAAAAGCACCCTTCTTCCTGATCAAGTCCTCCTGTGTAGCGTCGGCCGCAGGCATATAGCAAGTATAAGTACAGAAACGAGGGGTGTTTCCTTCAGGACTGACGTTGTAGTGAGGAGTGCGGCTATCCCAAACCAAAAGATCGCCAGGCTCTGCGTTGATCTTGACCCATTCGCAGCCCTTGTTCTTGAGCCACTCCATTCCCTCCTCTGTGAAACCGTACCACTCCTTTGTCCAAGCCCAGATTCTGTTCTCTTCATTCTTAAAGTCCTCGTGGAACTCTTCGCTTAGGAGGTGGGCGCCCTTGCAGACGATGAGACCGCCATCCTTGTCTCCGTTGGGGAGGATGTTGACGAGACCTTGCAAGCAGCGGAAACCAGGCTTGAGAGGATCTTGATCTTGGTGGGGCCAGGGCTTGTTGAGCTTCACGTCTTTGCGGTTGGGGAAGGAAGTGTTGATGGCGTCAAAAGAGACGATGAGATCCTTTGTGTCGTAGACCTTCTCAAAGGCTTCGACAACGCCTGGTTCTTGACGGATGCCCCAGGTGAAGCTCTCATGAGCAACACCATAGCCGATGATCATGCCCTTTTCAGTGATTACGGGCAGGGTCTCATTCTTAACAGTGCTAGGATCATCGCGCTTAAAGCCCATACCACCGTTGCTAACAAAATGTTAGTGATTAAATACATCAAGGCGGTGCTTGAAGTACTTACAAGTTCTCAAGAAAAGACATCATCTCTTCTCCATACTGGTCAGCTCGTTCCTTAGGGATAGCACCCTTGACAACGGCGTAGCCATCTCTTTGGAGGTCATCGCGCCAATCGCCATAGGTAGCGTTGAGATCAGAAAAGAGCTTGCAGGGACCTGCAGGCTTGGCCTGACGGGGCTTGCTGGTTGTGGGGTTGTCAAGCTTGAGAGAAACGCTGGCGGCTTGGTAACTGGCGGGCTCTGTGTTGGCAACCATTGTGATAGATGGAATAAAACAGAGGCAAAGATGAAGAAGTTTAAACAAGTCAAAGTTGATGATGCTAAACTTGTTGGATTGTGTTGCAGTGATTGACTGTTGAGAAATGATTATTTCGCATGTTCAATGTTGGATACTTATCCTTCCTTCAGTCGATACTCTGGCTAATCGGAATTTGCTGTTTGCGATGACTTGATTCCGGAGTGAGATCGCTTCGGCTCGGAATCTTTTGTCTACCCCAGACTCCGATACCGAGCCGCTCGCCTCGTCTTCCCCCGAGCAACAATAAGCGGGGCCGATGGGCCACCGGTTCACGACCTCGGCATCCCAATTACAGACTATCTCAAGCTTCAGAAGGACTATATACCATGCTATAATAGACCTGATTATTCCGAATACATTAAACACTTCACCAATAACATCCTCGTCATATCAAACACACAAATCATGCCTCTCCCTCCTCTCCCTTTCGAAGTCCCAATCGAACACATCAACCCACCAAAAGTTGGTCAAGGCGGTTATGTCGGCCTCAACCCACACTCAGAAACTCTTCCAAAAGGCTGGAAATTTGATCATCCTGATGCAAAGCCTCTGAACTGCGATATCCTCGCTGAACACGATGTTGCTTTCAAGATGAGAGATGGTGTTACTCTATATGCTGATATCTATCGCCCACCGGAGAGTGATGAGCCTGTGCCAGCTATTATCTGCTGGTCACCTTTTGGAAAAAAGTTCAATGGCCTCATGTCTCTGAGTCTCATGGTGCCGTGGAATCTGGGAATTCCTCCAAAGACATTATCTGGTCTTGAGAAGTTTGAGGCACCTGATCCTAACGATTGGGTTCCTCGTGGTTATGCCATTGTCAACATTGACTCTCGCGGGTCAGGAGACAGTGAAGGCGTAATGGCCATCATGGGAACTCAAGAAGCCGAAGATGGCTACGATAGCATTGAAAGCATAGCCATGCTACCGTGGTGCAATGGCTCCGTCGGATTAGCTGGTAACTCGCATCTCGCCATCATCCAATGGTTCATCGCCGCTCTACGACCCCCTAGTCTGAAGGCCATTGCTCCCTGGGAAGGCTGCGGTGATTTATACCGTGAGCAATTCGCTCGTGGCGGTATTTACGCCGGCGATCTCTTCGATAAGCTTATCGTCAAGTACATGCTCCAAGGCCACAAGGGAATTGAGAGTTTCCGAGAAATGTTCAAGAAGCATCCTCTCGCCAACGACTGGTGGAACGATAAGCGTCCGGACATGAAGAAGATTAGTATCCCAACTTACATCACCGGAACTTGGACAAACACCATGCACGGTATGGGCGCCATTCGAGGTTATCTTGAAGTTGATACACCCCACAAGTGGCTTCGATGGCACCCTTGGCAGGAGTGGTATGATATCTGGGGCAACGAGCAAGCCAACCCAGAGCTGCTGGACTTTTTCGACTATTTCCTCAAGGGAAAGAAAAATGGCTGGGATAGCACACCGCAGGTACGCATGGCTGTGTTGAGGTTTGGTAAGAAGGAACCTCAGTCATATGAGAATATTGTCGAGGAAGACTTTCCCATCCCAAGAACAGAATATAAGAAGCTCTTCTTTACTAAAGACGGATCACTCTCTCTCGATAAGCCCACAGACTCATCATCCCTCGGTTACAAGTCTGAGACCGATGATAGAGTCAGCTTTACACATCGCTTCGATAAGACAACAAGACTAGTCGGTATGCCCAAAGCTGTGGTATACATGTCTTGTCACGACTACAACGACATGGACGTTTATGTCCTACTCGAGAAGCTCGATGCCAATGGAGAGGTCATGCTTAACCTCAACATTCCCTGGAAGGGCATCCCCAAGCAATCATTTGAAGAAATGGACGACAAGGAGAAGATCGAAGTCGTCATTTACCGTGGCCCAATGGGTGTTCTCCGAGCATCCCACCGTGAGATTGACGAGAGCAAGAGCATGCACCCGCACTGGCCATTCCACCCCCATGAAAAGGAAGAGAAGATCACCCCTGGAGATATTGTCAGACTAGACATTGGTATCTGGGCAATGGGTATCGAGTATGAGGCAGGTGAGTCAATTCGAGCTATTGTGTGCGGTCGAAACCTGGGAGTAAGCAATTTTGGAAGCTTGGAGCATAACGACAACAAGGGAACGCATAATGTTCACTTGGGTGGTGAGAATGCTAGTCATGTTATCTTACCATTTGTCTAAAATATGGTATTTAGAGCTATAGTATCAAAAGAGAACCCAATACAGATTTGATATAGCTATGTTGTACCATTTTGGCCTGATCTTTACCATAGATTGGTAAACTAACACCAGCACCAAGACTACTTGCCCTTCTACCTTGACTATGATAAGCTATGCTGGACAACAAAAACAGAAATGGTATTCAACTACATTACCACCGGTCCTGGCGCATCCCTCCCATTTGTTCCGACTTTATTTGGAATCATCCCCATACTCATAGCCCAATCATCACGATTTACCTCCTCAATCAATTTCCTAGCAAGGTCTGAACGCCTTTCGTACCATTGAGGCTTTTCGCCGTCTGGTTGAAGGACATAGCCATGCATCAAGAGCTTCTTTGTTAGCGAGTTCGCTATAGCCAACAGAGCCGCCGAACCACCGAGTAGGAATAGTATCAAGATTTTGCCAAACTGTGTCGCGTTACTGACGAACGCTGCTGCAAGATACACGACCATCGTAGCAAGAGCAACGAGCCAGCTTTCTGTCATTGTTGGATCTCGAAGCCACTGACCGGAAGTCACAGCTTTCAAGTCGTCAACGAGGCCCTTGATCCTTACCCATCGGTCTTGACTAAGAAGGATTAGGTTATCTCCTAGGACGTCCCCCTCTTCGGCACCAAACCATCCTGGCCGGGATCGGCGGCGAATGACAACCACATTGATCAATCGAGCAGCCATCAACATCAGAACAACTCCCAATCCCCACCAGTCATGCAAGATGCCCAGCAGAACAATCACAGTGACTCCCCACAACGCAGCTGCTCTGTATGCAAGTGCACCAACAGTAAAAGTATCGAAGGCAGGACATAGGGTAGATCGAGCTTGGGAGTACCAAGACGACCCACCATTGGACTCATCTGCGACCGGGCGATCAATCTTGGACACATTGAGAGTTGTCAGGTGCCCAGTTTTGCCCACACGTTGCAGGTAGTAGACAGTGGCCGGGTTCTCGACACGGAAGACATATCCTGACGCCATATTGGCGCAAGCTGGATACTCGCCACCATTGAGGTTTGTAGACTTTTGCTGCATGTGTATTCCAGGGCACAGGATCAGGATGTCTGTCAAGGTTGCAGTTCCTGTCAGGACAGTTCTTTCTTCGATCGTGGTAAGGTCGGCCAGGGCAACCAGACCAGCAGCGTCCAATGAGACATTGGGAGTGGCTGGGGGGTCAGATGGGCTGAATGAGCGTGGGCTCTGTTGGATTTGACGTCAGTAGGAAAATAACCTCATGCCAATGGAACTTTCTTACCTTGGGAGAAAGATTCAAGTACATCTTGCTAAATAAGAAAGGTCTAAAAACAACAGTGTGTCATTTGATGCTTTCTGTTGCAAAAGGTTCACGAGTTCTTAATACCTATGCAGGCTGGGCCCCAGAATGGGAGAGATGGTTGGCCTCAAGCCGAGCAGAATAATCAGATCATTCTTCAGGTAGCCGCTTCACCATCATTAGCCTGCAAAGACCCAGATTGGGAAGTTGTGAGAGCCTTGTTCTGCAAATGCGTTGCCATTATGGATGTTATGCCGTCAGCAAGTCCAAGCTGCCGAATTAGAGGACGAGGAAACTGCGTATCCCGCGCGGGATGTATCACCAAATCCCGAATTATTGATTTGATCTCACGCCGATATGTCATTTGTAAATTAAAACGAAAATCCCAAGTACTTTTCAGCTCGCCAGGCTCGCCGGCACTTATCGGATACAGAGCGGCTGATCTGTCCCGTGTCTTGGCTGCTGAAGCGCTCCAAACACATTGCACTGTTGATGCCGAGCCTGATCTGACGATATCCACATACGCAATAATTGCAGATAATATTGAATATAATGCGTTCATGATCGGCAACTCGCAATTTCATCGAAGAGAGAAAACACATGTCCTAATTCCATTCGCTGCCTCATTTCACCTGATCTGATGAGATACCATTTTGCTGCAGGTGAATTACTAATGAACTAGAAACAATATGAATGTAATGAGAAATGGGACAATAGATCATTATCAGATCTAATGGGATAAAAGCCGGTGATGGTCTTGCTCTTTAACTCTACATTTCCAAGACAATCCATTTCTGTCTCTAGTTACATGGCTGAGGCCTGATAAATAGAGATATTCCAGAACTATTATTGAAACATACGAATTTCATCTCTGTTGTATCTAGACTTAAAGATTCGTCTTGAGCAATATGGCAACAGATTCTTTACCTGATTTTGTCGCGAAGCCAAAGCCTAGGCTGGATCATCGCGGCTTCCGTGAGCAAAGCAGCAAGGTTGGGGAGGAGAGACTGAAGAAGATCAAGACTCAGTTGCTCAGCCTTGATGTAGAAGTAGACCAATTGAGGTCTGAACAACAAAGATTATGCACCACAGCTTTCAGAGAGCTAGAGGGAACAACAGAACAGCACAGCACCGATTTCAACAAGGAAGTCAACCAAGATGATCTCAAGGAGTTGATCCAACAGGTAGACCAACAATTCGACAAGACAAAATCAGCATTAAAGAAAGAAAAAGCGGAAATCAAGGATCCAGGAGCAAAATCGACCCAGTTTATTCGAAATTTCAGTTCAGTCAAAGAACGAAGAAATCAATCATTGTATCGAAAGGAAAATCGAAAAAAGATAGCTGGACTCAAGAAAAGCAAGCTCGTCGACAACTTAACTGAACTTGAAAACGAGTTGAAGGCGTTAAGAGACGGTAGCAACCTTGCGTCAGGTGAATCCGAAGGAGCGAACAATGATGAGCAGTCAGAGACTCAAGAGACAGAGGATGAAGAACGGCTTCGACAATTGATTAAGAGAGAAGAAGATCTAGATGCGAGGATAGATCTGTTAAAAGATGACATCAAATCCTTTGGTCGCAATATCAAGAAGCTCAAAGGGAGTATTGAGAGACTGAAGCGACGGATCCAAGAAGATGACAAGAAGATGGAGGAATTGCAAGTGGAGGACGAAAAGACGAAGTTGATAAGGAAAGACAAAGACAACCAAGAGATGGAGGAGATGGAAGATCAAAAAGTCAGGAAGAAGAAATTGCGTGAGCTGGAAAAGCAGATCTGGAGCATGCGTGCGCGCTCAAACGACCCATACGAGGTACGCTCACGAAATCGTCGTCGCCGCTTTCGACGAATACGGCGGATGATGGAACTTGAGCGAATGGAGGATGAATATTTGGACCCTGTATATCTCAGACGATTCCTGATGTCGGAGGATAGCCAGTCAGACTCAAGCGGCGAGTCAACAGATACTGAGACACAGGAGACAGTGAATGGAAACTGTGTTCGATGGCTTGAAAGACAAGTTAGCGACTCCCAATCCTTGGAAGAATACATCGAAAGACTTCAACATTATCGCCAAAGACTAGAAGGCCTGGAAAGCCTGAAGTATATTTTGAAGTACGAGACATTTTTGGAACAAGAGTGGCTTAAGAGGCCTGATGGATTACCGATCTTTGACCTGTCACAGCCTGTCAAAGACCATTTATCAGGGAACAATTATCCCGATGACGAGATCTACAAACCTCTTGGAACTGACGAATTCAGGGTTCTCATATTGCTGCCAGCCCCCGACCCATGCTTCCCTCTGGTTTGTAAGCTGGAAAAGTGGTCCATGAAGGACGTCAGAAAAAACACAGCAAACAGAAAACAATACCTCGCGTTGTCCTACTTCTGGGGTCCCGATGTTTGCAATGGAAGAATCTACCTTCTTTCTGAAGATGACCAGGATGTTCCTAGTGTGGACGATCGCAGCCATTGGGGAACTGCAATGAAGAGAACCACCCATATAAACATCCGCAACAACCTTTTTCGCGCTCTTCTTCGTCTACGAAGACATGGGAGTAACGCTCAGACTGTGTCGATCTGGGTGGACTTTTTGAGCATCAAACAAAAGGATGTGAAAGAGAAGACAGCACAACTCAATAGAATGGTTGACATCTACAGCCATGCCAGCCAAGTTTGCATCTGGCTAGGCGAGAGTGACAGTGGTGGCCGCAGCGACAAGGCTATGGACTTTATCCCTACCATTATGGATTTCGCGATGTTTGAGCGTTATGCTGGCGACAAAGCACAGGCCGACAAGTGGTATGCGCTCGGTGAACTGATGAGAGATCGATGGTTCTCTCGACGATGGGTTGTTCAAGAGATGGTCTTGGCAAAAGACGCAACAGTTCACTGCGGCGATCGGGCCGTGCGATGGTCTGACTTCGCCGACGCTGCCGCTCTACTGGTATCAAACCAGGAGAGGATCAAGTCCCTATTCGATGTCTCCGATTGGCGCGAAGGTCAGAACACACTTGGTTCCGTTGAATCGTTTGGAGCCTGGATACTTCTCGAGTCAACGAGTAATCTGTTCCGACGGAAACCGGATGGGGGTATTAAGAGACCTATTAAGTCAATTGAGTATCTCGTTACTTCCCTTAAGACCTTCGACACCGGAAATACTCGAGACCTCATCTACAGTCTTGTCAGCATTGCTAACGACACTTCATTCGAAGTATGGCATCATGATAAAGACAATGATGAGGGGCCAACCTTGGCCAGGGACTACAATAAGTCTGAAATTGCCGTTTATCAAGAGTTCACTAAATTCTGCGTCCGATCTTCGAAGTCGTTGGATATCATATGTCGCCCTTGGGCGATGGTGCCCGAGGAACAAGGAACGCTACCATCATGGATTCCTTTATTGAAAAAATCCGAATTCGGTGTACCAGAGGAGGCCTATACCGGTCGGAAGAATGGGGACAATCTGGTCGGGCCGGCTGGATCTCCCACATATGAAGCCTGTGGTAAAAAGCAATATGACCCAGTATTTGAGACTCTAGGACCGGCATTAAACCCATTAGAGGCCGAGATTCTCGTCGCGAAGGGATTGAAGCTGGCAAGGATCAACAAACGATCCCCTCGAAACACGGGCGGGGTTATTCTTCGCGAATCTCTTAACATGATTGGTTGGGAAGGCTTTCGAAAAGACTCAAACAGTGTTCCAAGTGAGGTTTGGAGAACTCTTGTAGCTGACAGGGACTTGGAAGGTCGAATTGCTCCATCGTGGTACCAGAGAGCGTGTCTGCGTTGCCTTGAAATCGCCCACATGTTCAGCAACGGCGATCTCAACGTTGGAGAGATTCTACAAGGGCATTCAGACATGCTGCTTAAGTACCTTAAGCGGGTTCAGAATGTCACTTGGAACAGGAGATTCTTCACGGCTAGAGGGGACGACTTCTTGATCACCAGAGATGATGATCAGGATAGCGTGCAGTCCTCTTCACACCACAGTGACACTTCCTCAAAGGATAGTCATGGGATGGAAGGGAAGGAAGAAACCGCTTTGGGGGGAAATGAGGACGAGGAAGCGGGCAAAAGCGACCACGAAGACGTACTTGACCCTCAGAATGAGGATGGGGAGCAGATTGAGACTCACCATGAAGAGACTCACAGTGATCATGAAGCGAGTCAGGGAACTACTGAGGATTCGGATACTGACAGAAAGCAGACTGAGGAAGTTCGTGAAGAGAACAGTGATGATCACCTGAATGGAGGACATGGCGTTGTGCGGCCGGCACCTGATGTGAAGGACGAAGATCAGACAAGCGGTGACGTGGAGAGGAATGATGAAAGCGTCGATACGGATATTATTCCTCAAGAAGTACAGGATGAGAAGGTTGAAGATCCCATTGTTGATGAACAGGAGACTGACGAAAAGCAAAACGATGACAACGACAATGATGGTAGTGAGGCTGGCGGCAATAACGACTCAACTGATAGCGAGACCGCAGAGCAAGAGAAAGGCGAGGACAAATCATTGGTCAGTGAAGAGGCAAACGATAAAGAGTCGGTAAAAGGTGAGTCAAGCGAACCTGATGTGACCGAAGACGACGTGACCGATGGCGAAACGAGTGTGGTGGAAGAGAGTGACGTGGAGGAAATTGAGACGGAGAACTCTGTGAAAGTTCAAGGTTCTATTATGTGCTCGGGACTTTGTCCGCCAGAAACCGAGGACGGTGACTTTATTTGCATTCTTTATGGCTGCTCTGTTCCCGTTGTTTTGAGGGAGATGCCGCCTGACAAAGGTCACATGATTCTGATAGGTGAAGCCTATGTTCATGGCAAGATGGACGGTGAAGCATTGGAAGATATCGCGGACGACGACTCAGAGATCTTTTACATTCATTAAGCAGTATAGCAACAAATTGTCACTATCTCATATGGCTACCGGGTTTGTTTATCCTTATTATTGGTCAGTTTATAGCAAGAGTTTAATTGAAAGGATGTTGACATAAGTGCATTATTTCTCTACGCTGCCTCATCTTAAACATGTATATAATCGTTGAGCAAGAATTCCACCTTGATATATTAAATATCCTTCATGAAAGAGAAATGAGAATGATTCGGTGATAAATTCGAAGTATTTCTATTGTTCATTCAGTCCAAGGCATAGGATATATAGAAGATAAACCAGTATATTAACGGGGTATAAAGTAGCAATTCTCAAAAGAGGAATCAAGTACAATAGTGATGGTATATTGCGAGACAAAGTTCGTAAAGGAAAGCCATTTACTCTCCTTACATGAACTTGTTGAGGGCCCTGCGCCAAGCGGGCCAAGACGCAACCTTGGCGCGGTAAGCATTGATCTCATCCCAGTCATGCTCACGGAGACCAGTGTCGAGATCGATCTTGTCAATGGTGAGCCACTGAGGTCGCTTCCAGACATAGCCGATGATCCAGAAGACAAGGACGACAGGGATGGCAAGGCAAGCCATGAAGAAATCCTCGGCGTTACCGTAACCCTCCTTGAAGGGAGGGCAGACGGCGACGTAGAGCTGGCAACCGAGAATGACGAAGCAGAGGGTAAGACCCAACCAAGAACCGTAGACACCGCCAGCAGCATGGAAGGGGATCTGGTCGAGGGTACGGCCTTGACGCTTCCAAGCAGAGCGGAAACGAATGTGACACTGAGTGCGAAAGTTAATTTCTGTTACAAACAGACGATAGATGCGATCAAACTTACAGCACAGATGGAGCCCCAGGTGAAGAGAGCGGCAAGGGCAGAGACAGCAAGGAGCCAGTCAAAGACAAGACCACCGGAAGAGGCCAGGACGATGTATGCGAGAGCACCCCAAGCCAGGTTGAAAATGACAGACATGAGAGGACGTCCGGAGCGATCAATGTAAGTGAAGCACTTGGGGGCGTAGTCCTGCTCAGCAAGGGCAGTAAGAGTACGGGATCCACCGTAGACACAAGAGACACCGATGGAGACGACGGAAACACAGATGACCAAGTTCATGAAGTCGTCGTAACCGTTGAGACCAGCATCAAGAGCAGCCAGGACGAAGGGAGAGACACCATCCTTGTATGGGTTGGCACTGTTGAGGAGACGGTCATCGGTGGAGCTGACGAGCATGCCGACGAGGGTGAGACCAACAATGTAGAAGCTATAAGATATCAGTACGCTGGGCACAATGGCGTGATGGTGAGATTTATACTTACAGGGTGATTCGCCAGAAGACCTGCTTGATAGCACCGGGAAGGGCCTTGGCGGGGTTGCGAGACTCAGCAGCAGCAAGACCAACAAGCTCAGTACCTGCGAAAGAGAAGGCAGCGGTAACAAAGACGGCACAGAAACCACGGCTACCGTTCTGAAAGGCGCCAGGGTCGTACCAGAGCTTGGCACCCTGGTAGGTGCTAAAGTTACCACGAGAGGGGCCACCACCGCAGATGAGGACGACGGCGACAATCATGAAGATGATGATGGCGGCGAGCTTGAAGCAAGAACTCCAAAACTCCTCCTCGGCGTAACCAAGTGTACCAAAGACGTTGATGAAGATGATGAACAGCCAGAAGACGGTGATCCAAATACCTTCATTGATGTTTGGATTCCAGTATTGCACAGTGAAAGATGCGACGGTTAACTCGAGTGGTAAGACGATGACCCATTGAAAGACCTGCGACGGTTAGTATTGCGCGTATTCCAGATGCGATGGGGTACGTACGTAGTTCCAACCCATGGCAAAACCCCAGGAAGGATCAATGAAGCGAGTAGAGTAGGTATAGAAACCACCAGAGACAGGGTACATGACAGCGAGCTCACCGAGAGCGTGGACGACGTTGAAGATCATGACACCGGCGATCATGAAGCAGATGAGGACAGCGCCGGGGCCACCCTTGGTGAAGGCACCACCGGAACCGACAAAGAAACCAGCACCGATAGAACCTCCAATGGCAATCATGTGGAGATGGCGCTTCTTCATGGAGCGGTCGAGTTCGACGACACCGGTACCGTAGTCACCTGTAGAGAGTAAATGTTAGGCGCGTTGCGATTGAAGCTAGCGAGGTAGGGTAGAACGTACGGCGCTGGAAGGACTTGAGGTTCAGACCGTTACGGGTCATGAAGTCATCCTCGCGAAAATCTTCGCGAACACCCTCAATGTCGCCAGTGAAGACATCCTTTTGGTGTCCGGGCGCGACCTCGTGCGACGGCGGCGTGTGAGTGCCAATGTCGACCTTTTCCTCCTTGGACGTCATGGTGGTGATTGATCTCTCTGGAGCAAGGATCAAAAAGGCAGATCAGAATAGAAGAGTTGACCCTTTGTATTGGGAAAGGGAAAGGATTGAAGAATTGCGACCTGACAAGGGGAGAGTGAAGCGTGGGAGGTGGGACAGTTTTTATGTTGTCTCGGGGAAGGAGAGAAGGTCCCCTCTCTGTGGTACAGTTGGCGCGATGGCAAAAAAGGCAGGAGATGGGAATTAACTACAGAGGGTGTGGGCAGGAAAGGGAAAGAGTTGTCTCGTCTCTTTGTTTGCCAAGACGCGATAAGCATCAGTTGCATCGGGACGCCTCTGAAGTGGTGGCCAAGAGTAGTAGAAGGAAGCTGCCAAGTAGTTCTAGATGAAGGGTAGATGAGGATTTGGCAGTTAGAGTTTAAGACAAGCCTTGGTATACAGGGATAAAGATATACACACGCATCTTTTATTGTCTATTATTATTACAGCACATGAGGGCATATCGAGTCTCCTTCTTGACTGGATTCATCAGTGTTGATCGTGTAAATACAGAGCGGGTAGGCACAATCGGAAGCTGCACCTGGACCGTGCTCACTAGCGGAAACTGCACCTGGCCCGTGCTGAATATCTGCCTCGCCTAATCTTAACCGGTCACCCGTTAAATTAATTCCCCAGCTTTATTCACTGTCATCCAGAGCATTGGCTTTCGGCTTTAGTGATTGGTCTCCTCCCCGCACTTCTTAGTGGGCAACGCGTGATGCATTCCTCGATTCCTTCCCTACAGTACAACTTTGTCTCGCCTGCTCCAACGGACATGATACCATGAATGGAAGGTGCAAAAGATCGATCGTTTTCGGTTGGAGGATGCGCGGATGGCCCTCCGTCTTGGCGCGCCCCCCATGTCATGTCTACCGTGCAATAAGCATGCGATAGGTTAGGTACGGATACAGTACAGGAGAGACAAAGGATTAGCGGGGATTAGTGAGTAAGCTAAAACAACAAGCTTAAAACGCTATCACGACCTTATGTTGATCTTGGGACAGACAGTGACGTCTGGGGCTTGAACAGTTATTGCAGTAGAAAACAACCGACGACAAGCGCTCAATCTCGGCTCAACACCAACTAAATACGTGATTGCCATGTTACATTTGGGTCCTTGGCTAAACTACCCCGACAGTCATCTCCAAGATTGGCCCCCTAGCTTGGCAATCAAGCTGTCAAAACCCGGCGTCTTGGGAGGCTATGCTACGGTGAGTGTGTACTGTAGAGAAAGGGTCTGCCAAGCTGATGTTGGGTCTCTGGAAAGGGAAGGAGATTTATTAATGTTCCTCTTGGCGCGTAAGAAGGACAGTCTTTGCATGTGAATTGCCTCTTTATTCGTTGATGTGTTGACGCTCAATTTGCTGGTATACTTGGCCGTGGTATCTCAAGTCGCCTCGATAGCATGACATGGTCTGTTTATCTTGATGGCCCCATCACCATCGCCATCTCCACCTCCATCTCAGATAACCGCAAACGTTAATAAAGCTCAAGATAAAGCATCTCTCCAAACCTGGGGATTGCGAGTCGGAAGTGGAATTTATTACGTGAAGATATTGAAATGACGGTGCAATGGAGCCGTTTCACTGGCGTTACCAATGGATGTTTAATTAAAATGGTGCACACCCAATAGGGTAGGTGGTAGAGCGGGCGTTTATAGCGCTGCACTCACTGTAAATCCACTGAACAAGTTCCACCTGTCGGCGCATTCAAATATCGACAATGAGACATCTCGAATCAAAACAAATCATCATTCATTCCTTTCGCCTCCAATTTTTATTTGGTTCAATCATTTTCCCCCTCACAAGCAAGACAAAAAAGACTCGCTTGTTCTTATCTCTTGGCCAACTCTCCAAGTTCCCAACCATCCAACGCCAAGACAACCGCTGATCTTGGCAATGATACAGTTCGAAAAGGACAATATCCGACATGATACATCGAGTACCACATGGGGAATGGTCCGAGGTTATCTCCAACCGCTCACTTCCATCTGACCCAATAAGATGACTCCCGATTAATCCTTCTCTTCTTGGCGCATGTCTTGGCTGTCGGCCGCACTGACCGTTGGCTTGAAGTGCGAGGATCTTTTGTGCTGCCAGCAGCCACAAATCAACCATGACCTTGTTTTTGCCGTGACTAAGAATAATCTGAATAGGGACAGAAACCGACACGACGAGTCTGGGGAACCTGTTTGCGGGGTAAACTCGACCTGGGGAAACGTGGCAACATGTTGGATCACAGTGACTGGCAGACTGAGGTTATTTGCAGCACTTTTCACAGTCGCCGTCAAAATAAAGATGGCCTCTTCGGATCAAAGACATGGTCATGACCCTGCTGTCATCACTTAATTCTTGGCTTGCCTCGGTTAAGCTAGAGCCCTTCTGGAACGAGGCACAGCACCACCCAGGTCAGATTACTGTCACCAGTCACACAGCACGGATAAGAGACACGCAGGTGGCTGCAGCCGATAACGTGTTAGTTTCGCATTTCGTTATCTAAGGGCACAGCTGCAAAAGAACCCTGGTCGGGAGCCAGCTAAGGTATCCTCAGCTCGCGAGCCTTTTCGTCGTCCTCGTCAAATGGCGAGTCGGATCGATTGGCCGCGTTTCCTTCCAGGACTGGTTTGCCTCGCATTTGGGCCCAGACTGTCTTGTACACGGGCTTGGCGAATAGCGCGTCCATGTCTTCGAGAGTAATACCTAAGGAAAATGAGTCAGCATGGAACAATTCTGGAAGCATTTTTGCAACTTACCCTTTGTCTCGGGGACGAAAAAGAGTGACCAAATACCCATCAAGACAAGAATCGAGCCAAAGAAGAAGTAAGCTCCATAACCAAGATCGGAAATCATATAAGGCGTCGATCGCGCAATTATGAACGAACCCAACCATGTATCGGCAGTCGTAATGGCCACACACAGCATACGGATGTCGAGAGGAAAGATCTCGGATGCATACGTCCAGGTGATACCCTGCCATGTCGCGCAGATGATAATAGCGTTGATGTACACACAAACAATCGCCAAGTATCCCCAACCATCACGGTTGACAACACCAGCTGCGGCAGCAGCAGCAGGGTCGGCCTTCATGACATAACCACCAATATACAACATGGGAATACATCCAAGGGCAGCACCCCAGATGAGACCCTTGCGACGACCGACCTTTTCGACAACCCAAAAAGTAAACAGGACCATACCAAGTGTCTTGGAAATACCGTAGAATCCAGTAGAGAAGAGCTTCAGCGAGGTACCAGGAATACCAAGACTCTCAAAAATGCGAGGAGCGTAGTAAGTGATGATGTTGACACCAGTGAAACTCTGCAAGAACATGAGTGCCATACCAATTCCCATACGGTTGCGCACGCCCTTCTGGAAAAGCTTCATAAACATCTGCTTCTTGCTCATCTTGTTGGTACTGCGCTCTTCAACCTGCGCGCGAATATCACCCATCTCTCGACGGATGTACTCATGATCAGGCGTCATCCCACGGATCTGCGAGAGGATCTTCTCAGCTTCCTCAAAGCGGTCACCTCTCGCCAACCAACGCGGCGATTCGGGACACCACAGCATACCCAACGCAAGACCAGCACCGGGCAATAGCTGAAGACCCAGCGGGACAATCCACTGCGTCTTGGTATTGACATCGATGGTGCGGTCGGTAGCGTAGTTGATCCAAAAGCCCAGCATACCACCGCCCTGGGAGGCGATTTCGAAAATACCAATCAGACGACCACGGATGGACGGAGGGGCTGTTTCGCTGATGTAGACGGGGACAGTGAGGGAGGAAGCGCCGAGGCCGAGGCCTGCTACGGCACGGCCGGCGTAGATCATGTTGAGATTACCGTTGGCGGCGGTCATGAGAGCGCCGCCGAGGAGGAAGATACAGGCTGCTGCCATGATGGTCTTCCTACGACCCCATTTTTCAGCAATGGGGAATGTGCACAGGGCACCGAAGAAACAGCCAGCCTGAGAGTCTGTTAGACTTGGACGACTTGGTAATGAATTACTGGAGAGTGTACCTGAAAGGTGGATACAATGTTTCCCTGGATGGTGTCGCGCTGTGTCTTTTCGACGAGGTCAAGGCCAAAGTCCCTCATGAAAGAGGTCAATGCCATGGTACCTCCAATAACAGAAGTGTCATATCCAACTATGAAAGTTAGCATCAAGTCTGTATCACATCTTTCAGACTCGTAACTCACTGGCGAGGGCGGACATGGAAGCCACCGTGGCAATCAGGTGGATTCGCCAGTTCCGCACCTCAGGCGGATCATTGGTGCCCGACGCATGAGTATTCCAGCCCATTCGATTAGAAACGAGTAAAGAAGTAGTAGCAAAAGCTTTGATAAAGAGTTCTGTCTAAGAGACAAGTAGAGTAACGCAAGATACGAGACTTGCAAGTGTCTGTAACTGTTGTCCTCATGAGTGGGGGATACGAGGCTTTTTAAGCATTTATTTTACGAGTAGTTACTGTCATCGCTTTTCTATCCGAGAAGTAAAAATGTAAGAATGCAGCTTTGAGTGGTCAAGATCGTCGCAAACCGTTGTGCCTCCACTGGGGCTTCCCCGTGGGGTAACGAGAAAACGAGGGTAAGCAGGGTCGTGTTGGAGCTAGTCAATGTTACAGTGAGAGCTTTGAACTTGTTCTGATCATGAGTGTGTCTGCTGTGGGGAATGCCAAGACGATAAAGGTGAGGGGAAGTTGGGATGTTCTCTTGAGAAGGTTGTGCTTTTCCGTGGTGAGAATGATGGTTCGTGATGATGCGGGCGTTGCCATTGCAGTGGTTGATGACGTACGAGACACATCTCCAACCACCTGGATATAATCCATAACCTCAGACAAAAGAATATATTGCATGTCCTGTCAATATCTTCATACCAAGTCTTCTATGCACCGCCAAGTACACTCAAGCATCAGGGTCCAAATGCCAATTTCCCACAAGCTCTTTACGATCTACGATACACACTCCGGCCCGCCTTGTAAAGTTTAGCTGCCGAACAAGCTTTAGACGCAAACTCGACCGTCATTGAATCCCCGTCATTGGTCACACGACTCGGGGTCGGCGAGCAAATCTATGCGCCGAAGCATCCTTGTGCCCCCGCATGAATCAGTCGATTGCTTATTGTCAATGCCACCCTGGGAAGAGACTAACCTTAATTATTATGTTATTTTAACGAGGGATATTGTTTGGAAGAGTACTGGATACAGATCCTCCATTTAGAAGCAAGAATGGGGTACTGGTAAATACCTCGGTTTTAAACGATGCAACGTTGAGTGCTGATCTTGACTGTCTTCCTGCTCCAGAGGCCTCATTCGCCTTGCAGTTAACCAGGCTGTCGGACAAACATAGCTACCAAAGATCTCTCTCTTTCTCGTAAAGCATCCATGCTGCAGCTGTTCAGCATCCTCATTGACACCGGAATAAAACGGAATGTTATCCTTACAACGTAACACTATTGCATCTCTGCAACCCTAGCTTATACTGTAAAGTTGTGGATATTGATATCCCTTGTTGTTGTCAACAAGCTACCCCGGACCATCCACCGAAATAAGCTTAAATCTCGCTGGTGCCAGTAGAGTTCCAGCAAATGGTCAACCTTGTTCCGAGTGGGCTGTGGAGATAACGTCGGAGGATCGGCGTTTAGAGAAGGCTGCTCCGCGTACCTGGACCTTTCACCGTGGAGAAGGTTTATCCATCTTGATGCAGTGACATATTGGCATATGATCTAGAATTGTGGTTTCGGTTATGTGTTTCCGTTGATGAGTCACTGATCAGTCATTTGTTTTGAGTTATTATAACCTGGCACTTCACGACTTTGGCAATTTCTAGAAAGTTGTTAAACATACTGGCAGATAAGAGTTTATTTCCTCAACGGTCTACGTTGATTCTTGTCTTTGTTTTGGGGTACAGCTCCAATCTCAGCTATTGTATCTCAGCTGCAACCAGTCTAGGTTTCCCCTCATTGCCAAATCTACTAATCATGCCCGTCAACATAGTGTCGGCCTTTGTGGCTTGGCATAAGATAGTCACCAATCCATATCTGATACAGAGGCACACTAAAAAGAGGCGGCGCATCTACGAACACTTTCAAAGCGGCGAACTTCCATATCTTGCGCCCGCAGTTATGCATTTCGGATGTTGAACTTGAGACCTTTGCAACGCCAAGATTGAAAGTAATGAGATACGCAACCCAACAGTGTCTGGTTAGTGCCACGTTTTATAATTTAACAATGCAGTCATGCTTTGTTAGTGATATCGAAATCCGGGGAAGCGTAAACCTTCACGTAGTTTGTGGCTCTGCTAGTGTCACGAATTTATGTCTCTGAAGACTGGGATTTTCCACAGGACGGGATTCCACTACCATTGAAACAAAATACAAGTTCAGTATTGTCATCATCTGCAAATATTCACAAGCAAAGACGTTTGTGCCGTACATTTTTACGATGTCTAACATGATAGATACCAGACTAATGCAAGGCAACATTATGAGGCCCTTCAAACCACTTCCACATGTTTTCTAGTATATATGACAAATAGAAAGGATGATATTGTTCATTTGTTCAAGCCTAGAGAAACTCATGGGACGGCTAAGTTTCGTTAGCCATAAACCGCTGTGGCGAGGAACCTATGTTCGTGAACATTGTGGAAATGGACGGCGTCTGTTCTTGGTTACTCCAACGTTGCCTTTATTACTCCCTATTTGTTAGAAGTGACAACTTTTTGATTGTCCTTCTTGTGATACAAACTGACATCCGAACCCTCTCGCATATTTGATATCTCATCTATATCCGAATTTTGGCTTTGTCCGTTCTGCTTCAACAAAGACTCAGTCGGGGCTACTTCACGTGTTTTCTTCTCATCACCAGGCTTCGAGTCAATGGCAAAGAACATAGCTTTATCACCATCTACCTCCAGGCCATTCCCTTGCCGTCTCAATATCAGCCGAATATTTCCAATATTCTTCGACAAAGGCTCTGTTCCTGAGGTTTCAGCAGTGAGGACAACACTGTCAAGGTCATGATTTCTCGTTGTCCGTAGAATTGTCGAAAAGGAGTTTGTATACGATGCCGAGGCAGCTTTGATGCACAAGAGTCCATAGATGACTACAATGAACGAAAGCAGTATGCCTATTCCGTATGCGATGCACAGGTTCCGAGGCTCATATGAAAAGGCATTCTGTGCTGAGAAGCGTGTAACAGGACCGTACGATGCTGTAGTATCGTTTTGCCTGATAAATATTGTTAGTTACAGTCCTGATCAGATATGACTTTTGTTTACAAGAACTCGGGGTTGCTGAAGAGACTTATTGTCAAGTTGGTAAACAGCTCCTCCAGCGTTTCACCCATAGACATATTCTTTATCGGAGACTTTGGTTTCTCGTGATGGAAAGAATGCATATCCGGAGACTCGATAAGATTCGTAGATCCTATCATTGTGCGTTGTGCTGTGTAAACATTGTTCATAAAATGTCTCTTGACTCCTACAAGCAGTCCTCCCATGGCATTCATGAGCAAGAGGTAAGCTGTGACAGGGTTACAACCATGCAATTGCTCTCCGAAACTACATTCTCCACTGTCCAAAACTGACACTTCGTTGAGTTTTTCGGTTTTGTATTTGATGTTCTGAAGACCGTTGTCAAATGTGAAGTTAATAGAGTATGACGAGTTGTACAAGTCACATTTAATCGTGTTTTTGACCTGTCCTCCCACTTCGTTTGGTGTGAGAACGTAGAATGCAGCGGGTATTGTCTCGCCCGGTCGCCGGATTGTGTAAGAAGCAGTAGTATCGACAGTCAGTGCCCTGTCAACCAGAGTACCATTCAACACTATTTTCAGCCCTTCCATAGCATATTCTTCCCGCGTTTTGTTATTGGTAGGGTTCTGAGAGGGTGTATAGGGAAAGGGAATGGACGGGACAAACCCAACGTATGTCACATTCCCTTCTTTGTTTGAATACTCCGCTATGATCTTACTTATACTTTCTGTAAATGTACCGTTCTTGGGGGCTTCGCACGAGATTGAAGGACCATAAAAGTCAACTGAATATGACGAGTTGGGGAATGGAGCGGCTATGTTTAGGATCGACCCCATCGTTGCAACTGGTAAGAGTAGTCTGGAAATATGGGGTATATGAGAGATGGTTCTGCCATCCCGCAACGAACCAAGCCAGAGACTTCGGTCATAGTCGATATTTCGAATAAGCTTGTTAACCACTGTGATGTTTGGCTCTGATGATATCCCTATGCTTAGAGTAGCTGGTGTGATAACCGCTATCAATGGAAGAGCCCTTTATGGGTGTTAGCGATGAGTCGTATCTACATCAAAAATCTTACTTACCAAGCTATTAAGGCTACAATTGTTAGAGCCGGCGCTGCAGTCCACAGCTCGAAAGTGGTCAAGTCCCAAGCATTATGCGAGACACTAAACAATGAATCGATACCATTGATAGTAACATACTTAGATCTTAGCGTTCGCCAAAGAATCTGTACGTATGCAATTCCTATAGCTGCTGACAATAACGCCCTTACCAGAAAGGCCATTCCGGTACCGATACGTAGAAACCATTCTTGTTGGTTTTGGCTTTGGACAATTCGACCGTTCAAATAATCGTAAAATACATGATGGCCAATAGCGAGGGCTAGTCCTGATAGAAGACTGCCTGTCATCACGACAAGGGTCGATTTGTGGCTCACCATTTTATCGCTTCTGTCGTTTTGAAACTGTCCCTAACCCCCCATTGACAAGGAAGTATTGAATTATCAACTGGAAGGAGAAATGCGGCAATGAATAATTTGAGAATGACGATCTGAAAGGAACAAAACCAAAAGTGATACCATTGACCATATAAATAAGCAGCGAGACCTGCCGTGCGCTACATCAATACAAGACCGGGCAATGATCTTCATCAATATAAACAGGTTATTGCCCCTGCTATTTCCTTACCTTAGGCTGTGCCAGCAGCGAAGATGACCGGCTAATATACTGTGTTGCCAAGACAAGGTGCATCGAATCCTTCGGACAAATCACTACTGCCTGAGATGTGACGTCAAGAGATGATGCAAAGATGCATTTAGCTATAAAGACAAATGTCCAATTCAGAGGTATAACTAAAACCCTCCCCAAGTCCTCCTTTAATCATTTTCCTCATGCAGAGGTATTTTTAGTGAGAGATGTCCTGACTCGTGCCGTGGACGGTCGCTGTGTTGTCGAGACTTACACAAGCTGAGGAATCATCGTCACTCGCAATGGTTTAGGTAGGTACTGGCTCTGTACCCGGTTTGTATGCAAGATCATAATCAGGAGCGTCGAAAAGTGTGGTTCAATCGTTGAATGCAAAAAGATAGCAGGAGTTTTGAGTTCTTAGATAGTTGACAGCCTCACATTCGCTCTCCAGAGAGCATGCGTCTATGCAAAACGTAAAACTATCAGCTCTGAGAGGCTCACTGATTACCGAAATCCGAATGTAGCATTTCTCACAGACAAACGTGAAAAGGTCTCCACTGACGGCTTTGTATGGACTGCTGAGATCAGAACAGGGTTTTACAGCGCTGCTGGTTGTCGTGGCCAGAGCTGTGGTAATATCCGTTGCCGTGGTTCCAGCTTCAGTGGTGGTGATGGTATCAGATTCTGTTGTGGTGTCAGAGTTTATGGCGGTCTCTGTCTCTGTCGCTGTGGCTGTCGTTTCAATATTGGTGTTGGTAGTAGTCTCTGTAGCTGTAGTTTCAATGCCGATCGTAGTCTCCGACGTCCTTTCCAACGCATTAGAACTTGTCTCCTCTTCACTGACAGTAGTAGTTTAGCCAGTTGAGATACTTCCAAACGAAGTCGAATCTTCCCACTCCATGTATACGGTATGTCCGCTGGATGAAGGTTCATCGGTACTTGAATCATCAGGCAAAGTAGAAGAATGCGTGGAAAGGGTTTCTGGGAGGTTTGCAGTAGTGGTATCAGAGCTGGCTGAGGCAGATGGTATGTCTGTGTTGATTGATTCTTCTGAACTCGTCGACTCAATGACACCTCTAGAGCTAGATGGAGTTTCATCTCCGATGCTAGTCATACTCCCAGAACTGATCTCTTCAGATACGGTTGTCTCGGAGGGCTCCCCCTCAGAGGCCGCCGAAGTCAGGGTATCGCCAACGAGCTGTCCATTTTGATATTGCGCAACTGCAACCTAATTAGCATGTTATTTCTGAGACCAACGGATCAAGTATCCTTACCGTCATACACAGCCAGGGTAACTTCCACGCAACCAGGAGGTTCACCAGAAAATGTGATATAAACTCTGCCGTCAGCTGTCTGACAGAAGCCTGCCTCACCATTCGGCAAAGCAGCATTTCTAAACAAATGCTGGCCAGAATCCTCAAATGTTTCTGTCACAGAGCCAAGGGGCGGAAGATCTCCTCCAGCCAGCTTCTTATAGCTTTCGCCTGAGTAAAAAACAGGCATACCATTGTCGGCGAGCTGACCTTGACTAAGAACAAATGTTGCAGTAAATGTACAGACTTTGGAGTTATTGTTTCCTACGAAGCCTGCTCTTATTGCTCTCCTGTCGATGTCGCGCTTGTTGGTATCGGGAACCAAGATTTGGAATATAACGGAGCGTTCGGCTGGTGGAAGTTCCGTCATCGGTATAGAATCTGTAGTGGCAGTTGAGTCAAGGCCCATCGAAGACGTAACGATTTTTTCGGGCAGAGGCTCAGTTGTGGAGCTAAATGGTATCATTTCAGAGCTATATCATTCCTCTACTGGCGCAATATCTAAGGATGAGGACGCAGAAGCGACGCCTGATTGCGAAACAATGAGTGAGGTATCCGACTCCACGAGATCTGTAACTATTAAGATATTAATACAACATATGCAATCAAATCGCAAAATTATGTGCTTAGAGCGCTCCGAATAGGGTCTAAAGTGTTGTTTGCAAATGTAGGTCGCAAGGTTGGTGAGACTGGGATAGGAAGTCTTCGAGACTTTTTCGCGGACGGCAACAACCCCTGATTGGAAACTGGTGCAAGGTAGGTAGAATCGTAGGTAATACACCATCTATCTGCCTCAATTAAGCCATAGTCGGCCGCTGAAACGAGAACGACTGACCCCAGAAAGGAGGCTAATAAAATGCGGCTCTTCATAGTTTCTACCAGGATGCAGGAACCCGGGAATATTGTCCGATGAACTGACAGGAAACGTCGATTCTTTTAGGTAAGTAATTGGAATATTTATGCTCTGCAGTTTCCCTTTTTCTATTGTTAATGTCTTTGTTGGTAAATTACTAGCTGAAACCTTCTACAGGGATATACCTCTCAGCCCGCCACGTTGAAGCACCGCCGCAGAAGTAGATGGATTCCAAAGGATGTTTCCCTGATTACCAAGCCTGGGCCATTCCGCAGACCAACAACCGTTTTCCAGCTTCTGAAATCCAGCCCTGCAGGCATTAGCTCGCGTGGGCTGTTTACCAGGCGATGAGACATCCTCACTACGTCGATCCACTCTGAGAATACTAACATTGAACTTTAGCAGCCCTTTAAGTAATAAAACAAATTGCTTGTATTATCAAGTAGGTTACATATGGGATTTTCCTTCAAGATTATCAGTATCTTGTGGTAAATCACTCCCACTTGGACTTGTTCTTCTCAACAAACTCCTTCCAAGTAATGGGCTTCTCATCAAGCATATCCAAGCTCTCCTTCAGATCAGCCCCACCATAGTAACCGGGGTCCTCCAAGAGCATCATGTTCTCCGTCAGTTCATCCGCAACAGCCGCGGGAAGGAACGTCTTGAATATGTCGGCGGGAACTTGGTTGAAAGTAGCAGGCTTGCCCATGACTTCGCTAAACTCGGAGATGATTCTGTTGGGACTGTAGTAATCCGTGGCTGCGTAGACGCGCTTGTTGAGGGTGCCGGGGAAGTTCTTGATGGCAGCCTTGACAAATTTGCCTGCGGACGTCAGTACGTTTGTAATATTTGATGGTGCTTGGTGAGAACTTACCCATATCGCTTTGGACATCAAAGATAGGAACTTGGGTCTTGTCACCATGGCCAGGAAGAGCCCAAGCATAGCTACCATCCTCATTCTTTCGGATCGAGGTAAACAAGTTGGAAGCGAAGAAACCAGGAAGAACAAAAGTGGCTGGAACGTTGATTTGTCGGATATACTCCTCAATCTCGGCCTTGCCCTCGAAATGCTTGATGTGAGTAAGACGTCCGTTGCTAATCTTGTTGGTGTCAAGGAGCGATGAAAAGACAAGCTGCTTCACGCCTGCGGTCTTGCAAGCATCGGCGACAGCCTTTCCTTGTGCAATCTCGCCATTTCCGCTGTTGGTTTCCCAGTAGTTTGTCACGAGGAAGACAGTGTGGGCATCCTTGACGGCTGGAGCAACTTGTTCGGCTGTGTTCATGTCGGCCTGAAAAGTCAGTTTGGTCTTTTGTTAGAACGTCAATGGAGAACCTACAGCGATGACTTCAACGCCCTTTGAGGCAAGATCCTTGGCAGCTGGCTTGGAAACATCGCGAGTGATGCCACGAATCTTGAACTCTTTGGAGAGAGCGGGGTCGTTGAGGATGGCGCGGATAACTGAGCCGCCCTGGTTGCCAGTAGCACCAAAGACAGTAAAAATCTTGGACATTTTGGATTGAGTAAAGTAGTGTATGATTGGTGTTTAGTTATAGTGATGTTTGAATCAAATGAATCTGATAGTCTGAGTTGATAATGAGTTGACTACTGGATAGCAAAGGCGAGGTTCTTATAGTAGGATGACTCTGCCCGCAATCATGGCTACAAGCACATGCAGCTTCAATTGGACGCCTCGCGCGTTGCACAAGTTCCGAAAGCCACGAATCCCATGAGTGACCCTCCTTCTCAAAACACGCACGCAGCCTTAGCAATCATATCAGAGGCTGAATAAGGGCTTTTCGTATAGGTAGTAAGCACTATCAAAGGACTCGGCCTCGGGGAATGCCAAGACATCGAGCTGCAGCCCTGATTAGATGTCTGTAAATATCATTGGAGGGATTAATTGTTAGTGACAATATTTATGGAGATGCGAGAATGACAAAGCAACTTAGTCAAATTTGTCGTGCCGCGCGCGCGAAGCAAGACAAGCGAGATGGGCTCGGGAGACGATGCGATTACCGCGCGCAAGAATATCGAGTTTTCTTAATTAATGATATTTGACCTTCAAATGCCATGATTAATATGTCCATCACCATTTTCGATCCAAATGTCGAGGTCGTGCCAGAGCTGTATACCACTCTCAACAGCTGGTACCTTGCTGACCATCCATGCACAAAGCAGAATGGGTAAAGTCACTAGACAGAATGGAGAAAGAGACTCCACTTCGAAATTCCACTGAGGCACTTTTCATCTCACCAGTCTTACATGCCAATGTTGGTACCCAACCCTGCATATCATAAATTTTATCTTGTGATAAGATCTACGCCAGGCTTGTGTATTACAGGTTGTCCTTTCATATAAGGATGAGTCTATGTCACGTCTGTCAAAAAGCCTTGCCCTCGTTCCTAATACCAGATGACAACCAAGGCTCAGTCACAGCTTCACAGCCAGATATTTCAAATTGGTCCGAAAGTTTCTTCGACGGGCAATGGATTTTGACAGATCATTTTCTACTACACGCCTCGTGGGAATCCTTGAAAACATCAATAAGCAATGACTGTCCTCTCTGCTGGACCATCTGGCGATGTATTCGATCGTCACCAGTTGCGTCTCCAAACGACGAAACGATAACGAACTTTACCGCTCAAATATTCAATCTTGCTTGTGAACCCAATGATGCTGCGTATACATTAGATATTCGTTTGACTGGCCTTTGTTTAAAGACCAAAGATCTACGACTAGCTGTTTGGAAGACGACGGAGAAGTGGTACCTAGGTAGGTTATCAGTGGGACTCTTGCATCCATCATGCTTACAGGCCATTAGATACCGAGAAAGCATTACCCATCGCTGATCAACATACACCTGAGTCTGCTGCTAAACTCGCAAAACGGTGGATCAATGTCTGCCAAGAAAAGCACTCCAACTGCTTAAAGCAAGCTTCACCACCAGACACTGCAAAAATGCCAACTCGGTTATTAGATCTGGGGGACATCAACTCAAACACATGGCGGATCCATGAAAGGCCCAAACACGTTCCATATATTGCGCTCTCCCATCGTTGGTCACACGAAACACCAACACTACTCAACAGTAACTACCACAACTATTCTGATTGTCAACCAGATAGCATCCTACCACAGACCTACCAAGACATCGTCTCTATCTGCCGTCACATCGGTATCCAATATCTCTGGATCGATTCCCTCTGTATCATCCAAGACGACGGTGGCTTCGAGTTCCGCCAGGAGGCACCATTGATGATGGACATCTACCAATATGCTTTCCTCACATTAACAATCTGCTGGGGTTTTCCTGGTCTCGGCGTTTTTCGTAAATGTCGCCCTCGCAGTATACCCAGGCACAAGCCTGCCGTTTCATACCATCGACCAGACTCTGTATCTCAAACAGATGAATACGTGTTTGTTGAGCACAGAGATGCGTCAGACTTACAAGTCGATGTAGACCATGCACCACTCAACAACCGCGCATGGGTCCTGCAAGAACGCTGTCTATCGAGACGACTGCTCTACCTTGGAAGTGAACAGTTGTATTGGGAGTGTAACGGATGTACGGGGAGTGAAGTCTCGCCTGAACTCCACTGTCCAGCCCACAGGAGAGCTGATACGGGACGTCAGTCAATGGTTGATCTTACAGGGCCAGATAGAGATACACATTGGTGTTGGGTACTTTCGAAATATACTGGATACGATCTGACATTCGAACAAGATAGGCTTATAGCCATATCGGGTCTTGCTAAGCTTATTGCTAGCAAGACTGGTGATAATTATCTTGGTGGCATTTGGCTTGAGTCTTGGATGCAAAATCTCTTGTGGGAACCAGACACTGGCCCTGACTCCACGCGGAGGCCAGAGGTTGAAAGTGATTCCACCACGCGGCGAATGCCACGGCCTTCTTGGTCATGGTTAGCATTTCCAGGGTCGGTCATGTCTGGACGCATGATTAGAAGAGGGCCAAAGATCTCACTCACAGCCCCCAATTCGTTTCAGTCAAAGGAATTGAAACCATTGGCTCTGCTAAGCGAAACCATCGTCACTCCACCTGGGAGCGACCCTTTTGCTTCCTTTGATCGTGCAGTCCTGAGGATTAGGGGTCTGCTACTACCAATAAGATTCACTGGGACTCCTCTCAATCAAGGCCAGCCATGTTACTTCCGTCACGAACATGACGTTACGTCTCCTGCAGCTGGTCTAGACTATATGCAACTACAATCATGCAACCAAAACGATGGGGTGTACACTCCTATCAGATTTTCTTTCAGCAAAACTGTCGTTATTTCCTCGCCTTACTTCCTTCTCTCGCTATATCAATACCATTGGGCACGCGGCTTTGATGATCCGGGTATTAAAGCCACTCTGGTATATGGACTTGTTGTTCAGGAAGTTGTGAACGAAGGTAGCCGAAAATTTATCAGGATTGGAACTTGGAATGAGGACTTCTATTCGTCTCAGCTAAGCCCTATTATCAGCAACACGATTGTTAAACATGGCGTTGGGAACAGTCTGAACGATGAAAGTCTTACAGTCGATGAACGCACTTTTGACTCTAAAATTGGTCAATACGGAATAGCCACTTCTTCCTCAAAGGTAGCATTTCCTCGAAACTTTGTCGATAAGCTCTTGATACACGGACCAAGTACTGAACAACTCGGCGGTAATATTGGCTCGGCGGGATCTAAGACTTATGCGACGGTTCAATGTTCATTGCTACCACACTTGACCACGGCAGAATGGGCTACTATCTCACTGGTGTAATGACTTATAAATGCAATGACTTGCATAGCACATCTGTTGTACTTGCTGTTGTTCTGAATGCGATGACTTAACGTATGCTATTGTACAACAGTTTGTGAAACTTATCCCATCTGTGGGAAGACTATATTCGATCAACCAATATTGAACTACTTGGTTTGTAAGCTTGATACTGATTTGCTAGCATTACCAATGGTATCGTATTATCTTGCCTCACACTTTGCAGATCCGTCCTTGCTGTATTCCAGGCCCTGCTCTTCGCAAATGGTACCCCAGTGCACAAGTTCACGTGTTCAGCGTTGACGTAGCAGGTTATTCCAACGTAATTCAAACAGCAGGGCCACTCTTGTCCTGACCAATGGCAACCAGGTTAGCGAGCGAGGACGATAGAGAAGAGAGCTGACAGGGTGACGATTGGCAACGTGATGATGATAACAACTGTCTAAAACTACGACATGAGACTATAAAAAATCCCATCACTCAATAAAATTTCTCTCCTTAACTCTGGCGTGTCTTCAAGCTTCTTGTCTTCCAATTCGTAAGTTCCAAGGATACCTTGTCTAACAAAAGTTCGTCGAACATATTCATATTCATTCTCCACCACCGCTGTCTTCGCCTCTATTAATGACCGAATCTGATCTTCGTAATGTTCAAAGCGTCTAGGACGTTGGTGGTTTCTTTCTTGTTCGTCTATTGTGTCGATTAAGCCTTGAAATGGGTGATGATCAATGATCTGAAAACATTTCACTTTACCGTAGTCTTGGGCGTCGATAAGAGCTCGTAAGCAAATCACCGGATCTACTATTTTGCTCTCAATAAACTGAACTTGGTCCTTCATTTTGGCTTTCTCCTGTTGCGGTAATAATAGCAACATTAAATCCAGTAGGTACGACACATTGGCTGACAAGACAGATACAATCCCACTGCCATCGGGGGACTCTCTCATTACGAGTTCCAGAGAATAATAGGTATTTGCTGGCCATACGTTCCTATAGTTCTTGTTTGCAGGTAATAAGAGTCCATGTTGATCGCCGCTGGGAGATATTCGTAGCATTTCCGCAGCGATCTCTACTATATGGGGCTTTGTCGTCCTGTTTTGACAACTATTATGCCACATGACCCATTGGGTATGATGGAGAAAGTCCCACAGAGCAGTTGTTCGTCTTCCATACTGAAATGTTGAGCCTAAGTAAATTACCGTGTATGACACGACAGCATTTGGGTCAGCGCCTTGTGAAAGAAGCCTCCGCAGTCCCGACACTGGTATATCGTTGCTCTTGTCCCATCTAATGTCATCCCACGGAATGTTTTGCAAAACGCTGGTAGCCAGCTCTGGGTCCATACGTTGCAACTCCCAATCGAAGATTGGTCTGACTGTTGCCACGATCGACGCAAATGGGGGCGGAGGCCATCGTTGATAACCGGAGACGAGAATTCCATTGACATAAAATGTCATTATTGAAGTACACAAATCCTTTATTTTTTGCATGTCGTCCTCAGAGCCTTTAAGCTCTAATAATCTCGGCAATCCCTTGACGAGACGGAAAGTGGTCATAGGAATCCTGGACAAAGATATAAATATTCGTTGCCAGCCTAATGCACTGTAGAACATGAGCACCTCCACCTCACAGTCTGACATCTCGCTATAACTGATAATCTTTTGGCCTGCTTCGGTACCAACGATGAAGTCGTACGCTGTACGATGAACAAATGCAACTGTGTCGTGCATATTTGACTCTGGATCACAGACAGGCCCTGAATCGCAGACAGACCCTGGATTGTAGACAGAAGGATAACTCGGGGGATGAACTTCCAGAAGGCCAGCACAATTTGTGAGTATCTGGTTCCTTGTAGTTTCGCAAAGCGATTCCAACATTTCATAGTCAATGTCTCCAGTAAACGTTGTTAATATCCCCCGCACATCGGACCGACTTGCACATGCCATCTTGATAATCGAAAGTGCCTCAAATCCACGGTGATATTTAAGTCTTTCGTCCTCCTTCATGACTTTGGATCCGGCCATAAGGTGCATGTATGTAGCCGCTGATTTTCGATACAGAGGCTCATCCTCGCCCAGTCTCTTCCACATGTCGTAATATAGGTCTTCGAGTTTTTCTGGGAGTTGTTCCAGTTGTGATATCAACATCTCCTCTGAGTCCCTGTTCTTTATACCCCGTATGGCACTCTGTGTTGCAAGGCGAATCCAGAGGAAAACCCCTCCTGCTTTCTCCAGAAGCTGCTCAACTAAATTCGAGGAGAAATCTGGACTGAATGTGAACTTTGTCTCGAATTGCTGAAGCCTCCGGTGGACCCATTTTCGCATGTCTGGTGCAGTTAAGTTATGCAGTTTGATATTGGGAACCATATTTAGCTCTTCTTTTAACCAGGGCTCCGGTCGGCTAGTGACGCAAGCCTTCAATTTTTTGAACCGCTTGAAATCCGACAGTGTCTTCATGATAGCGTCTTGCCCAGAGTCGTCAACGAATTCGTCAAGGCCGTCAATGAAGATGCACAAGTTCTCATCATCCGTTGCCAGCTCTAAGACCCGCATTAAAAGGCTATCCAGCTCAGGGACTGACCAGTCATGATATGAATCTTTCGACTTCGAGATCGGCAAGGAATCCATTGTGGTGCTAATAAGCTCATCTTTGTCTTGCAACAGTTGATGTAACAAAGAGCAGTAGAGGCCCTTAATGTCGTTCTGCAAAGATGTTCCGATCTTCCAGAAGAAATGCGAGAGTATTCGAGTACTGGGATCCCACTGCTTCAATAATGTTTGGGTGACCTCCTTGCTTGCGAGATATTTGACAAGAGTACTTTTGCCGGATCCTGGTTTTCCCTGGATCCAAAACAGTTGACCATCTGATTGCAGCCAGTCTGCGAAACTGCACCAATGCTGATCTATCTCCTCGGAGCTCGTTTGTTGCTCGGTAGGGTCAGAGAAACTTTCTATTTTGCTCTGGGCTGTCTTCTCGAATGATTCCAATATCCTGTCAAAACAGGCATCTTCCGGGTCAGTGATGGCGTTCATTCTCTCCTTCATCTCTTGGAATCTGAAGCTTCCGAGAAATCGCTGGCGCTGAGACGACGTAGCTTTTCGCATTTCCCAATCCTCAGCCTGCGTCGCGATATAAGCATTCACAGAATCCATAGTTCGAGTAGCTTCATTGGTGACGTGTTCCCGCGTTGCCTTTCCATCGTCTTGCAAAAGATGCTCCATCTTTTTATGGCCTTCGGCAATACGCGAGATAAACGCCTTGAGGCTCCGGTCGAGATTTTCGAAGTCTTGATGCTGTTTGAGGAGGCCAGCTTCATTTTGGTCGCTGGGATCGTTGGCGTCAGTATCATGCACCGGACGTTGAATGGATAACTAACCAAATGCGAGTGATCAACAGAGTCTGCATAGTCTCGGTGTGTCGACGGAGACTGTTATCGAGATCATTCAACTTCTTTTTCTTCCACCAAGACTTGACTCCTCCGCGTGCTGCGATAATAAAACTGCCCTTGCCTTCCTTATGAAGCTCGGTGATCTTTCTCACTTCATCTGAAAGTTCTGTCGCGGCTGACGTGCATTTCTCAGCAACACCAATCAGGCATTTCGCTTCTGGTGTAGCTGGTGCCATACAAAACGCCCTGGCGCTCTCTGCCGCCTGGATCATGGCCGAGGCGTTTTCTTCGAGGACAGAATCAGGAGTTCTCTGACCACGGTATATATCCTTGCAGAATCGGGTCGTTTCGTGGGCGAAGCTTATGGTCTGGAAGACAGCACATGCCATCCCCAATGCCTCAAAGCCTGACATATTTTATGGGGCTGAACTAATCAGATATCTTCAAAATAAAAATAAAATGTGCCCCAGACAGTAGGTTAGTACCTTTTTGCTGTAATGGGTTTCGCAGTAGAAGTTAATTGACCATATTGCAATAGTTCAGTTGTAGTTAGGCAGTTATGTGGATGCCCAAGTTGAGTTTATTCCCCTTATCTCCGCAAGTGCCGCTGTCACGTGAATGCGCGTGCACGGCCACGTGCTTCAGTCATCCTGTCTCGAAATCTCATCAAGCTTCTTCATCAAGCTCGCGCCCTTCACAATTCTTTTTTGTTTTCTTTCGCGGCGCGCGCAAAATGTCGAGCATGGCCGAACCTCAATCTGACCAAAGCGAAAATGAACGGCCTGTCGATGATTCTCAAAGCGAAGATAATTCAAGCGACGACAATGACTCCAGCGACGAGAGCTCTGATGATTCTGACGGCGGAGGATTGCTCGACACCATGGCCGCTGACGGCAGCGATTCGGAATCCAGTGACGATGATGACGACGAGAATGAATACCAGAGTCACTTCAGATCATCTTCAACCGACGACTACTTTCCGCAATTCTGTCGGTTACCCACAGAGTTGCGCCACCGCATCTGGGAATTGTTCTGCCCCGAACTTTGCGCTCGCTACCGTGTTCTCGACTTCAGTATTTCTTGGGGAACGGCAAGACATCCCGAATCGGATAGTGCTTTTGTATGGACCGTTCGTGAAGGCCTCGCGCTCGAGGACCAAACCAAAAACCTTCGCACAGTCTTTGCAGTCCATCAAGAATCTCGCGCCTTTGCGACAAACGCTTTTCCCAACACCCTCGCCATGGATTCTGGCGCTGGAGATGCCGTTGTTCCATTCAACCAGAAATCAGATGTTGTCCTTGTCAACGGCCTTTCTTGTCCTAGCGGGAGACATATTTTTCACCTACCCGACTTTGCGAGCGAAGTCAAAAACCTTGCGCTTGGCGGGCCTGCTATCTTAGACAATCTTGGCGATTCCAACATCCCCACAATATTGAAGGAGTTTACCCAGCTCGAATCATTTTACGTCAACGTTTCCAGCATGGATTGCCAGAAGTCGAGCCTGCAATGGTGCACGTCCGATTTGGTCAACCACTACCGAACAGAAACATACGAGAGACAGCCTGGCCTGGGAGAAGACTTGCAGTTCCTATGGTGCTGGCCCGATTTGGAGCGACACCCCGACTTTGCCAAATATCAGATCAACAGAGATACTTGGGACAATCTACCAGACAGGCTTGGTACAAGTCTGGAGAGAAGAGGGATCAAGGCCTGGCCTATGGTTGCTTTCGAGTTTGAGCGTGGGCTGCGAAGGTTCGAGCTGCTACAAACACTTGGACCTGACTTTGGCGACGACAGCGACTCGGATGAGGAAGAGGACGACGACGACGACGACGATAATGGACCGGATCTAGACCAATACGAAAGTGACGGAATTGACGACGACGAGATTGTGGAGAGGTATGAAGATTCAGACGATGAGGGCATCTCATTAGCCAGCGGATCACCGGCACCTGCTCGACAAATCCACCAAATTTCCGATGACGAGGATGATGAAGATGGTGAGGGAGCCAACTTTTCCGAACCAGAACCTGAGCCAGAGTCTGCACCTGTGCAGCGTGGTCGCAAACGTCGCGTGGTTTCAGACTCGGATGACGAAGAAGATGACGATGTCCAGCCTTTGACAAAACGCGCTAGAGTCATCGTTGATTCCGATGATGAAGACGACGAACCACAGGTTTCTCAACCAGAGCGAAGTCAAAAGCGGCCAAGGACGGTGGTATCCGATGACGAAGATGACGATGATCAAGGCGGCGTCTCAAGGCAAGACTCGGACAACGGAGAAGACTCCTCCAGCAGCGAAGAAGAGAGTGAAGAGTCCGATGAAGAAGACGCGCCACCCGCAAAGCTATCTTTGGCAGAACGTCTACGTCTTCACCGCGAAGAAAACCCTCTCGACAATGAGAATTCAGATGACGATGCCAGCAGCAGGACTGCAGATGAAGACAGCGAGGACGAAGAGGACGATGACGAGGAGCGCAATCCATTCATGATGGGTATGGCCGATGAGTCTGACGGAGAAGGAGAAGATTATGATGAGGATGATTACTGATTTCAATATCTCAATTCTTTACTATTCTACTATTGCAAAGCAGCTACAAACAGAAAATACTCTAAAACTAGATTAAATGTTTAATACACTATAGAACGTCTTCCAGCGATGGACTACAATCATTTTACAAACTTTTCTCGCTCGCAAGAAGTGTCACAAACTGCTCTATCCTCTTTGTTCGCGTCTCTGGCTTTTTCGCAGTCTCCAACCGTTGGATAAAAGCGTATTTCTTTGTCTTTCCCAACCCCGCAAAGAAATCCCCCGCTACTTTGTTCTCATCCAATGCCTTTTGAAAATCTTCAGGCACGGACGCGTTACTACTCGACGAATACGCCCTCTCCCATCGTCCATCCTCCCTCGCCGCGTCAATCTCAGCTTGTCCAGCAGGTTTCATCCTCCCCTCGGCGATAAGGGTAGCAACCTTTTTCACGTTACGCTGCGACCACAAACTTCCCTTTCGACGCGGCGTAAAGCGTTGGATGAAGTGTGTTTCATCGAGGGCTTTACGTTGACCGTCAATCCAACCGTGGCAAAGAGCTGTGTCGAGGGCTTGGTCATATGTTATTGAGAGGATTGGGGATGATTTCTTGGCGATTTTCAGCCAGAGGCCTGATGGGTTTGTGAGGTGGTTGTCGGTGAGATAGAGTTCCCATTCTTGCGGGTTGGCGAAGAGGCGGGTTTCTAACGGTGATGATGCGGTAGAGTGGGGTGGAGGATTAATTGGAGTCGTTGAAAGTTGAATACGGGTTAGCCTTTTAGCGGCAGAGCGAGTTTGTCTTGACATTTTGGAAGATTGAGACCAAGATGGAGTAGTAAGGACAAATGCACAGAAAGGTTATGAGACTGAAGCTGACAGGAATCATCACCGTGAATGGCGCTAAACTAAAACAATTCACAGCACCAAGCTACAAACACAACTAAATCTAATTGAATTAAACAAGCTACACTATTGAACAGTGAAGAAAAATATCTACATTACTTTTAATTATGAAAAGACGCGTCTTTCACCTTCTATAGCAAGTTGTCGCGTTGAGTCATTACGGTGTAGGGTAAGTCCGTCGCGTCAGTCTCGGAGAGAAGAGCGGATTACAGCACGTGATACCGCAAAGAATCGAAACTCAATGCAGTGGTGGCGGGGACAAAGTCTTGACATCAGAACACTCAACAGTTGACTATTTGGTCTCGATATCGCAAAGAGTGTTTGAAAACGATGCCAGTGGTCAAGAGGCCATGTCTTCAATGCAAAGGTTAATATAACTGGTTGTCAATTGGTAATTAGAAAACTGACAGTTTTTAGATAAACATGTTAAATGTAGATACACCAACTGAAACTACAGACATATGAGACGAGCTAATGGCTTTAGGTGATGAGGGTCAACCTAGATGTCATCGTTGTATCGTCAAGAACTTGCCTTGTGCTCGACCAGCCAAAAAGACGGTGTTTCGCAATTCATCATCTGGACCTCTGACTAATCAGACTTGGGTCAACAGCGAGGTCAGAGACTGTAAGTCCAAGCAGTCACTCAGCAATAACTCAAAGAGGGAACACTGAAGTCAGGATAGTTGCCAGTAGTCCAAGGAGTCACTTCGACCCAGACAGCGGTGCATCTCCGAGGCTAACAGCAGATCACCATGAACCATCATCACATACCCACAGAGAACCACCCTCTTTCAACGACAGTATAAGAAACAACCATCCGATTTATCCGACTACAAACACACCACAATCAACCGGAAACTCACCAAGCTACCCATCTTCGCCCTGGCAGCAAGGAGCCGGTCGATCACCCACGGATCAGCCAAGTGTTTCAAGTGTCTACTCCGCGAGCCATGATCAGCCGTCACCCTACGGTGCACCGCATGAACAAACTAGAGACCACGTCCCATCTCCAAGAGGGTACCAGACGTACAGCTCTGAAGAAACAACGAAATTTCCGCTCCAGGATCCACAGGAGGCGTGCTTGCTAAGATATTTCGTGGAAGAGCTGTCACATTGGGTATGCCTCGGTAACTCCATCGATTTCAAAACGTACTAACAAGACAAGCTGGATCTTTGTGACGAGAGAAGGCATTTTCAGCTTGTTGTGCCTATCAGAGCTCGACATCATCCGCCGTTACTTTATGCAATATTCGCATTATCAGCTCGGCATCTAAGTCGTTTACCAAAGTATAAAACGACACAGGGGATATTATATCAAGGACAGTTGCTACCAAAGCTTACACCTCATGACGCAGTAGAATATACATTGAAATGTATCCCTGCGCTGCGGGACTTCCACACTATTCAGGATGATGAAAAGCTCGAGAGCATAATAGCGACAGCAGGTAAGATTGCATCAATGAATCAGGTGTAACACGGCCGCTTACTCAAACATCAGTCATTCTTCGTCAATTAGAAGAGATCGACGATGAAGAAGACAGCAGCAGTGACCACTCCTCGCAAGAGCGGAACAACCACGGAAAAGAAGCACCAGGGTCAAAGCCTCAGGTGAATTTCTTGGCCATTATCGATGCCGTACTGAGAAGCCCACCGTCACGGACCCTGTTCGGTCGCCGATCCCTCATCCAAGCGGCATACTGGATGGCCGTTCGCCAGGAGCTCTACCACTCGTTCACGAAACGGCACCCGCCCAAGATGGTTCTAGACGCGGAATACGGTCTCGGCGCGTCAAAAGCGAACAAGATTGTCCTGCACACGGCACAGGTTGCAAAGTGGCGATGGGCCGACGGGTCTGAGCAGGAGTGGTGTGCGTTATTCCCGCCCTATTATGCGAGATTAGACTTTGTGCTGACTGAGAGTTAGTGAGACTGCAAAAACAGGGCGAATTACTTGAAGAGGAAGCGCTGAGGGAATACCAGCCGTTTTACGTGCGTCCGGCTGACAGGTCTAATGGGGAGATCTTCCCGATTATCTGGTACTCGTCCGCGCTCGAGGTGACAAGCATGCAGCTGTGCATCATAGCCAAGATGGTTCTCATGGCAGAGAATCCTTTTCTCGGGTGCGTACCGAACTCTAATTTTAATTTTTTACCATTAACTTTATCGCAGAGGGAATTCATCAACACGTGCGCAATGGAGAGACATTGAGAATCAGGTTCGACAAATGATACTCGATTTGTGCGGTATTAGTCTCTGTCATCCAGGTTGTCCGCCTGCTTTGGTGCATGCTGCGTTTGGGATGGAGTTGTATGGGGATTTCTTCACTGATGAGTATGAGAGGAAAGCGTTGAGGGGCGTTGTTGATAAATTTCGTGATGCGAGGGCTTGGCCTGTCCAAAATCTGTCGAGGATCTTTGAGTAGTGAGAATGGATTACTATTCATGTACGTACCTGACACCGGCATTCAATTTATCTAGGTCCTTGGCAGCGGCATTTTCCAGAGTTAGTCAAAACTAGCAGAACGGGAGGAGAATTATCATCCTTGATCACTGTATAATACACGGAATTGTTTATCCAGACAAAGACAAATTACGGAAGTGGTAACAAAACTGGCATTACCGGCATCGTAACATGGTGTCACGCTAGATTCAACTGGCCTTGTAAGGGTCTCCGACATGTTTCGGCTCTGCGCTGCTGATCCTTCCCCCATGAACAGCTGGGCACAAGGATGAGAGGGGGAGGGTTGTATCTCCGACTCGGCAAGATCGTGATAAAAGTGGCATATTACATACATGTCAGCCAGTAGAGTTAAAGAGTTATTCGATCTTGATCAGCTCCGTAAATTCGGGGGACTTGTTTGTTTCCCTGACTTGTTTGCATGTTTGCCCAGCCAATATTATGCGACCCTGAAAGTTTGCAGCGGCACCTGCTGCGTCAGCCCCAAGTTCAGGCACAAACAGATAATTCTCTCCAATAGCGCACGTGTTTTCTCTACCCTCTGTTTTTTTTTGGGGCGCATGGAGCGGAAAATAACCCGTGAGTTGTTTGATGTTGCAATGCCGATCTCTCTCCACGGTAATCTCCTGAACAGCCCACAAGGTGCTACCAAAGCGCCGGGTGCACCGCCGCCAGGAGAAAAGGCACATTGTGTACAGAGTACAGAGTAGAGAGAGGCACACTGCATTCGAGGACGGATATTCAAGTATTTAGGATAGCACAAGAAAAAAACGAGTTTTTCTTTTGTACTGCCATGAACACGTTTTCAACGTCTCACTGTATGTTTGAGTCAAACCATTGAAGGGGACCTGACTAATGAATGCACGCTCTGACTCTACAGTGACATGGACTACCTTGTTCCCGCGTGGGAGGCCGTTACGCATAAAAAGATCAAAGAGAGCATTGGGCAGCAAGGAGACACGACGATGGAGAGAGTTTGACGCCGGTGTAACCCAGATGACTGGTTCAGATAGGGTTATGACGACAAGACTCGTGTTGATCACCGTGATCCTTCAAGCGGGTGATTTGTTTGGGTACAGCAGCAGATCTTTTTTTTAATTTGCACTCGCAAGCCTATGTTGGTAGGGTATCGCGCGTGGGCTGATCGTAATTGAGATCTGCCAAAACCCAGACTGGGGTCTAATGACAGGGCTCTAGGTGCGGACCGCGTTGGTATGAAGTGGGCATCTTTGAATGAGGAGCAGTAAAAAAAAAAAAAAAGAAAGGAAATGACAATGACAAGAAGAGATTTGAGACATGGACGGATCACGGAACTGACAATGATAGAGGCTGACTGGAAGATACAGTGGCTCAATTCTAGTGGGCCTTTTCACTGTAACTGTCCAATGTAACCTGTTCGATCGACTTCAGCTGTTCGTTAATCGCGTTTGCGTGGAGATGGGGATACGGGGATGATGCTTGAACATGATGCAACCTCCGATGGATTTCGCACCTTTTTTTATTGCTTTTGTCGGGACAAACATTTACATCGATCACAACGATGATCAGATCTACTTGCTACAGTAGCGACTCGTGTTTCTTTGCCCGCAACCAAATGTCAGTTCAGAACCTTATTCAGGTGTCGGGCCAGGAACCAACGGTGACTAGTCCCCTAGGCCACCCCAGCCATTAAATCACAGTGGATACAGGCGCCCAGTCCAGTAAAACATGCATTGTAGTAGGCCTCACTCACGTTTGCCTCCCTTGGTTCTCTGGTCGTGCAAGGGAGATGGATGGAGAGACATCATCCGACGCAAGGGAGGTTGATAACAGAGAGCGGGTATCAGTTATCACCAGTCTTGAATCACATCACGTCAATTGTTGTACCCAATCTTGCTTGGTTTGCGAGGTATCTGTTTGTAACAGCTCAAGACACGACCCTTCATCCCGAGTTAGCAAAACACACACACAGACATTCAAGTCTCTTGCATCGTTTCACAACTGATGCAAACAAAGTTCACTAGTCTAAGTGGCTGCCCGTCAGAAAAGGCTGGACAGTCAAGCCATTCTTGGTCATGGCTGCAGGGAGACATAAAACGTGGCCGGTGACAAGACAAGACATGATAAGAGTTCAAACAAGAAACAAAAAAAGAAAGCAAGAGACAAAAAGAAAGAAAGCAAGAGAGAACATGTTCATCTGATCTTTTTGGTTGCTGCAAGGGCGTTTTGGCCGTTTTTGCAGCACAGCAACGGGCGACAACTTCAAGGTGTGCTATGTCACACAGACGATCCTTGCTTGAATGCAACGCTGTCTCATGTACCCCCTTGCTGAAGAGGCAGCATGCAGTTTCTCTGCACAAAAGAAAAGTCAGAGACATGCAGTACCTGTCACCTTGAATCGGACGAGAAAACCGTCGATCACAAAACAAAGGAACCGGTCTGTTCGCCCAGGGTCCATATCAATTACCTTACCTCGCCTGTCAAACCGCATTTCATTTTTCAGTTCAGTTCCCTCATCTACCGTAGTCAATTACTGAACACTAACCACCTACTGCTAGTCTACGGTAAAACAGCACGTCCCTCATCTGAGCACCAATTAATTCCGAACTGCGGGTTGACCAATCGGGACTTGCAAGGTTCCCTACGTCCAGGATCACACAGTTAGCCCTACCTCTTACAGTCAAGATCAACACAGCGAGATCGACTGACCCAAGTAAAAGGACTGCACGCTAGCAACTAGTGATCTGGCTCCCGGAGCTTACACACATGTGCAATTGCCCCAAGTCTGTGGGTGTTGCTGCAAGGGATAAACAGTCACAGACAGACGCTCGACTCTTTTTTTCTAATCTCTCACACACTCTCTTTTTCTTTCTTGGCCGTTCATTAAGATCTCTTTAACCATCTTCTTCCCCCTTGTCCATGATGGACTAGTTCATCTTGACTCTAGTTGACTGGATCTAGTTAGCAGAGAGACACCCTTCCCGTCCCGCCCGTCAGTCAACCATTATTTTGTGCAGCGTCCATCTATCACTGTACACTACATAATACGTCGTCATCTCCGCCTCGCCCTTCCATTTGTCTCCCCCCTCCCCAAGCTTAAGTGCATCTGCTTGTACTTTGCTTCGAACCACCCCGACCTCGAACATTGTATGCTTCCCGACATCGTACATTCCTTCCAACCACGTTCATTACAAGACAACAAGACTATCTATACTTGACTATATTATACTTCCCTTTTCTCGAACAAACATCGATCTCTACCATCGTTTCTTTATATCATCGCTTCAACAATGGCTTACGACGCTAAGCCGCAGCCCAACCTCGATGGGTTGGGTATTTTCTTTATCATCTGGACCTTTATCTGGACCTTCATCGTCATCGGTGGTATGGTCTTTCTCTGGCGCCGTCGCGACATGCCCATGCTTCGAATTCGAGACCTCCCACTTACCTTTGTCGCTATCATGATGCTCCACCTCTACTGGGGCGCCATCCAGACCGGCTATGTATACTTCCCGCTATTTACTCCCGAGGGAGAGTATTGGATCATGAGTCTGTACTTCCCTATCGGTATTGCTTTGTTTCACGCCTCCAATAGTCGCTTTTTGCATGTCGCCAAGCAGCAGAAGGAGCTGTTTGCTTCGGATGAAAAGGCCTACAGTAGGCCTCGTGCTCGACGGGACTCGTGGCTTGGGAAATTCCAGGCTTTGGATTATACCAAGAAGATTCTTGTAACAATTGGATTCGGCATGACCATCCAGGTACGCATTCACCCCCCGTCACGACATTACGTGGACATGACTAACATGAACAGTTCATCCTCACAATCATCATGTGGTGCATCTCCAGGAAGTTCCATCACAGCTGGGGTGTCGTCGGCACTGAAGTCCATCCGGGTACCAAGGAGTACGAAAAGTCTCAGATTGGCAAAGGTTGGGAATGGTACGCATACTCTCCTTCGTAACACAACCTCCATTAGCTAACCTCGTACCAACAGGTGGCCTTCAGTATTCTGGCAATTTATCTGGGCATGGATGGTCGCCCCTTACATCCTCTGGCAGTCGCGTGGCATCAATGACACGCAGGGATGGCGCACTCAAACCATTGCTTGCTGCATTGCCAAGTAAGTCTCCCTTGACAAAAATTAATTAATCTGAACCACACTCTAACCAAGACATAGCCTTCATGCCACTCCTATGTGGCTCGTCGCCTTGTATGTCCCAGCTATGGAACCTATTAACGCATACTGGATTCCTCCCCAATGGTAAGTTCAAGCCACCTACCTCAATCCCTCTTTCACTCAGACTGACATTTACTTTGTACAGGCTTGCCATCTCCATCATGGCCATTGAGATCTTCACCATCTTCTGGCCCTGCTGGGAAGTCCTCCAGCACCAAACCCTGCGACAGGAAACTCTCGACTCCATCGCCCAATGGCAGCTCAACAAAAAGGCGGTGACGCATGGTGCTCAATCTGTTGCCACGGGATCCACGACTGTTGCTGCTTCGGCTCTCACCTCTTGGTCCAAGGACGGCTCTGTCAAGAGCAGCGCTTCAGGTGAGAGTATTCTCACAATGGAAGCTCTTGAATATGTCCTTGAGCGCAACCCCGAACCTCTTCAGCAATTCTCTGCCCTTCGCGACTTTTCCGGCGAAAACATTGCCTTCTTGAGAGCTGTCGCTGAATGGAAGTCTTCATTACCGCCTTCTGTTCGCGACCCCGAGAAGATCAAAGAGCCTGATGTTCAAGAACTTGTTCGCGAACGCTTCAATAGTGCGCTGCGCATCTACACCAGCTTCATCAGCTCGCGCGACGCCGAGTTCCAGATCAACCTGTCTTCCCAACAACAACGCAAACTCGAGACTGTCTTTGAGGAGTCTGCGCGCGTCCTCTTTGGCGACAAGGGCACCGTCGACCCAGCGCTGCCATTTGAAACATTCCAGATGACCACGACAGCCAACAAGGTCAAGTCGTCTGCCGCATCGACCAACGGTTCCGAGACGGGCATCATGTCCACAGAATCCGTCAACGACTCTGGAAACCAGAGCGACAAGGCTTTGTACTGGGGCGACATCCCGGAAGGCTTTGACGCGACCATCTTTGACGACTCGGAGGGCCACATCAAATATCTTGTTTTGACCAACACGTGGCCCAAGTTTGTCAAGGACCGACGATGCTCAATTGACTCGAATGATACCCTGGAAGCTGGAAATGGAATCCCTGCCGGTCGATAGAATGGAACAAAGAATGTTATGGATTTTGTTATTGGAGTTTGATGATTACAAGTGATTCCCTGTTTACACTTCGCCTTTTTATTGGGAAAGCTTTCTATGTATCTATTAATGCAACCGCGACGTACTGTCAATTCTTGAATAATGAATATTCAGTTCTCTTATGCAAGTTATGCAGAGAAGTGAATACATTAGCCGTCTGCCCATATGTATAGCTCGCCAACTGCCGTCCCTTGTTGCGATGCTTAGGAAAGCCACAGCGGCTCGTTTACAAGGAACTGTCCACCAAATCTTGATTATCTAGCGGATAATCCCGTCTAGCCCCCCTGTAGCGTCAACGCCACGGCGTCTTCGATATTGAAGTCTGGCCGGGCCGGTGTGAACATTCCCTGTCAAAGTATATAGGCGACGACCTGCAAGTTTAATCACATCGATGGTGAGATGTTGCCGAAATTAAATATCGTTTTCCAACAAACAGCGTGGAAGCGTCAGTTGGTGGCGTAGATCCGGTTATTCTTTTCCGTGGGTTAGCAAGGGAGTTTTCCTTTGCACCCGCGTGAGAACCTTGTTCGGGTATCAATTGTTCTTCAGCCACTCTGTTTTATTGCCCATTTCTGGTAGGAAACTTGCTGATCATTTCGCCTACTTGAATGATAATAACTACAGTGTCTTAGGTATACGGGACAATATCTGTGTCGTTTATTACTTGAATTTCTGATTACTGATAGAGAGTGATGTTAATGATACAGAGTCATCAGAAGATTGTTCGTCAGTATGTACCGACGATCTAGATTACTCAATACATCAGTGATATCAAGTTTCGAGCAAAGAAGAACACTGAAGATGATCTCATCACAGTTGGTAGCGTAGTCATAATTATACAGAGACGCCATCAATACTAACGTTGCGGTGTGTCATGAGTGTATGGGACTAACATGATTTGCCAATGCTGAAAGGCCAAGCGAGAAAAGAAACAGTTAGTGTTCATTCGGTTGCCTAGAGTATAGCTTACCATATACTTCTCCAAGTCAACTCAAGGAAACAAATTTAATCTTTCCCTTCACGCACAACAATGATTTACCCGAACTCACGCTACCTAAATGCCTAAGCCAATAATCGTATACTTATTCGTACCGTGATATTAACGCCAGTCTCAAATCAACCCCTTAGACTCCAGTAAATGCTTCATCTCCGCCAACGCAATAGGTTTTGTCAAGAACAAGTCAATACCACTCAACACCGCCTCCTGTTGAGCATCGCGCGAAGCCAAACCAGTAAGTGCAAAAATACTACACTTTGGAATCGCACACTCAGCCTCGAACGTGCGTATATGGCGCGTAGCTTCAAACCCGTTCATTACAGGCATGGATATATCCATAAATACGCATTTATAGCTCGTCGGGTTCTCTTTGTACTTTGTCACAGCCTCTTGGCCGTTAGAGGCTGTGCTGTACTGTAGTTTTAACTTTTTCATAAACATGACGAGCATTTTGAGGTTGATGGGATTGTCGTCGACGAGTAGGAATGTTTTCCTGCTTGATTCCGAATTGTAGATAGGATTCGATTTCTCCGGCGGGGTTGTGAGAGGTGAACGAGGAGATTGTTGAGACGAGCACCATTCTGAAGTTGTCGGAAGATGCAACCCGGGGCCATCTCGCCTCTCACACTCAGCATCTAGTGGCGTTGAGGGATCTAATCGTACTTTCAATGCTCCATCTACAGGGAGATCGGTACTAATAGGCATTATCGAATCAATCAACTTCGGTCGTGGTGCTTTCTGGCTTTGGTCCAAACGGGACAAAAGCCTCTGTAGCTTTCGAGGTCCGACTCTATGATAAATTAGCGCGACGAATAAACAAGACACGGTTCCAGCATAAGATGTCTTACGGTCGGTGTGTGAAAAGGACTACGCGGTCATCGCCTGGGCTTCCGTCGTTGGCCTTTTCCATCTCAAGCTTTCGAGCAACAACAGGATCATCGCAGATGACTATGAGTGACGTCGAGTTATTTCCTTGTGTAAGCAGCTTTGCTCTGTCCACAGAGTGCTCATCACAAAGCACAACATGAGGATGTTGGTGCTGGGTATCTGGCATCTCAACGATATGTGAACCCAAACAATCTCGACAGATCGCTAAAATGCAATCCTTCTCACTCATCAATGAATCCCACCCAAGAATGGTCGTGTTCTCAGCTTTCGAGTCCTGCAGCCCCACCATAGAAATCTTTAGTCCCTCAAGACCTTTGTTCAAATCTTGCTGCAAAGCTGCGTGAGTTCCCTTGGCCATCTTGTCAGTTAGCTGAAGAGGCAGGGTGATGCGCACAGTAGTGCCAACAGAGACTAAACTCTGAACCTCGACGTTCCCGCCAAGATTCTCCGTGATGCGTCGGACTATACTCAAACCCAATCCGGTGCCGGCATCCATCATGTTTTGCTGAGTAAACGGACTGAAAAGATCATTGGCGAGAAACTCGCTGCTCATACCGCAGCCTGTGTCACTGATGGTAAGTGTCACAAGACGCACCGAAACATCATCCGTTTCTGATTGTCCGACTCGGATGTGGATGGCGCCACTAGACGTAAACCGTAGCGAGTTCCCCAAAATGTTCATCACGATGCGTCGGATTGCGCCAGGCTGTACGTGAAATCCCCATCTAGGGTTGGGTTCGAAGTGGACGACCAATTTGACACTGCTACTGGGCGTTCCCAGTGTGTGTTTCTGAAACTCGTGTCCTACGTGCACACTCTCTATGACATCCTCAATCAATTGTGGGAGGTTAACATCAGATGCAATGCTCATCATACCAGCCTCCATACTGTTGGTCCGAGAAGAACGAAGCACACGACTGTCCACGTCTGTATGAGTGTATCCAGAGCCCTTCTCAAGTGACGTTGAGAAATGGTTGATCTTGCTCCAGTCGAGAATCTGATCGATGGTGTCTAGCAAAGTCTGACTGCAAGCCTCAACAGATAACAGAGCATCGTTTTGGGACGAGTTCAGCTTGCCAGAACGCAGCACCCCGGTGCCGAAGAAGATACCATGCAGCGGGGAGCGTAGTTCGTGGGAGATGGAGTCCAGGACATCCAATTTGGAGTGTTCCACCTCACGCTCCTTGATAAACGACACTTCAGCCATGAGAACTGTCCCCAGAGCTCGCAGGTAGCTTAACTCCCGCTTTTGCGAGAAAACCCGGCTCGTGTTGTTGGTGTAGGCGAAACCACCAGCAAACCAGCGCCGTTTTTGAGCATTCCAAATGGGGAAGAAAGCGACGCTTTTTGCACCGGGCAGAAGGGTCTTTATGTCTTTTCTCAGCTGTTGTCGTTTTGTATGATGCTTTATTGTATCCTCTGGGTCGACAGGTGATGTTTCATCTGACTCTTCTGCAATATCGTCATTGTCAGAAATATCCGAGGAGATTTCATCACTTGGGTCATCGCTAATATCGCCGTCGGAACTGTCAAAGGTCCATATTGTCCCGCGTGGGCAATAATGAAGTAATCTTCGCAAGATTGAGGTATGTATGGTTGAATGCCCGAAGTAGGAAGTTGCTTCTTGCTTGAACTCCGCTGTGACAGATGAACCGAGGACGGGGCATAGATCATCAGCCGCAAGCTGGGCATCTTTCGGTGCGCCAATGGGATCTTTTACCTCTGCTCCAGGGCTTCGATGCGAGTTCGAGGCATCCAAAAGTACAAGTCCATCAACTTCGAGGGCATCGCGCATGATATGAGCTGCACTAGCACATGTGCTCGACAATCGGTCATCCCCATGTCTGGTGTCAGTTGAGTGGTTGAACTGTGGGCTAAAGTCTGCTCCTGGAGTCCGAAGTCTCGGTTCAGCTGCAAGCAGTCGATCGCGTTGAAGGTCTGTCTTGGTGGTGCGCCCATGGAAGAAGCGTCGGATACCACGGGTTACACGATCTGCTTGACGATATCGCTCTCTAACGCGACGGTCGTCAAGATGTGACATGATACATTGAGACAGGTCTTGCAGGATGGTTTTCGATGTAGTATCTAACCCCGATCGCGGCTGCGAATCGAAAACGCAAAGGACTCCAATGACAATCCCTCTTTGAGTTGTCAACGGTATGCCGGCGTAAAAGCGGTTATTGGGCCAACTGTGGCAGTAAGGTCGTAGGCATAATGTCTCATCTTCAGCAAGGTCGTTGATCACTGTAACCTGAGGCTTGGATGCCAAGGACTTGGCGGATTTTTGTATAACCCGTTCGCAAACTCCAAATGAGCGAGGAAAGTGTGTTCCGCAGAGCCATAAGCCTTGGCCAGGACTAGTGGAGAGGGAGTTTGGAACAAGGCGATCAGACTGTGTAGCTTCCGCGACAACGTACTGGCTAGAGCGATCAAAAAGTGATACTAGAGACCGTGAAGCGTTGAGACGTAGGGCTGCGAGTTGACAAAATGAAGTCAATGTGGCATCAGGTGAAGTAGTGAGATGATGAGAAGGTATCGGGTGATCTGGAGAGTTGAGGATAGATTTTGCTATCAACGAGGGATCATATCTACAAACTGCATGTCAGTTAAAGATACGCGAATAATGACGCGACGAGACGCACCTAAAAGTTTCCCTCTCACGAACAAGCTCTCTTTGCTGCCAAGCTGGCAGCGGTAAAGGCAGGGCCATATGTGATCCTCAATGACACGCAGAAACATTCACGTAAGAAGCGGTGATGAAACGGGCAGATGGATGGAGGGATGGACATTTGCCGCGCAAACGGGCTGTTTACTCCTCCACTTGCGCCACAGAGTTTTCCATACAGGAAAAACACGAGAATTTTACCTGCGCGGGATTGAAACCCCATATAAAGTCTGAGTACAATGTAACGCCAGCACAGTAATCGAGTATCACCAACCCTGTCAGTTGTGACGCTTGACAGGGCCATCGGTCGGTCTGGACTGAATAAAATGGGACCACGACACATTCTAGGTCGGTCTGGACTGGCCCATGCACACCATTACGACGCATTGTAGGGGTTTTCAGGGACTGGCGGGTATAGTACGAAAGGGCTGCCCAGACTACAATTGGCAAGTCGTTTGGTATCTGACTGTGGCTCAACTAAGAAATTGGCATCAAGCACGAACTGATAAGTGCAAAAAGTTGAATGGAAAAATTCATATTTATTACCCTTGCAACATGCAGCAGTAATGGTTGGCTACACAGCCTTGGGGTCCAGATATACGGAGTACCAATGCACGTCTGACAGACAAGTCAGCACCCAGTTAGTCCTCTTCAGAAACCCTGGAAAGACAAAGAGAAGAAGGAGTCTGAGTTTCACTGAAGACGGATATTAAACGTCTAATTACTGAATTGCATGTTTTTAGTGGACGATTGTGCGAAGAGTGCATGCACCTAGACTTACCCGATATCAGATAAAGAATCCCGAGACACCAAGCAATGCCGCGTTTGTGGCGTGAGAGATATCCCTCGCTGGCGAGGCAAGTCCTAAGATTGGCTCTTATGAAATCTTTGCGGCCTGGTCAATCCAAGAAGGCTAATACGAAAGTATGTCGCTTCTCAAAGTCGAGGATCCCATATTTCGCAGCCCCCAAGTTGCTCAGCATAATCACAATATCTATACATTCTTCATATTGTTCCTTTCTCTATCTTTTCTTTCACTTTACATTAGAGACAATGTAGACTAACGTGCTGCACAGATTTAGGGTGATTGCGTTCACATGATTACTGCATGTTGATGAATAATGATCTGGGCCAGATGCAATAAAATCGGAAGATTTATAAAAATTAGCTAACCTATACATCTCTCACAAATTCTGCCTTTACAAATATTGCAACTTTGTGATTCTTTCATTCTAGTCGCTTCTAATATTTGTACGTCTGTGCATTAGGTACAGAGTGGCTTGACAAGATCTAATCGCTAGTAAAGTATAAGATTAATAATGCAATAAATAAAAATAAAATAAAATTGAAGATATGGGTCAAAGAACTGTAGATACGATAAAGATATTGATGCATGGACGTGATCATATGATTGCACTCGTGATACCCTCCACGCTTGATAACAGCTCCATTAATGCAAAATTTTCTCCAAACTACTTGTAGCTACTACGCTGACTGCAAGAACCTCTAACCCCTTGACACTAGGTATTTTAGCTTAATGTTCCATTTATCTGATGAACACAATTGAAAACTCCAAAGAAGTTCACAGCCTCAATTGACAACAAGGCTATGCAGTGTTATACGTAAAAAAGCCTGATATTCTGCCTCGGGTCAGCCTCGATTAGCCACCGAATCACACAAGACTACGATCCAGCTTCATGTATTTCGGCTTGCATCACATCATGAGCCACAATGAAAACAGGCCCTTGACGTTTTTCTATTTAAAGCGCTATGTAAGAATGATGATTTTGAACTTGGTACTCCAATCCTTCTTATTCAATTCGAAATGTCTTCCATTAGGCATGGAATTGACATTGAACGTCAGGCCAGTCCTGCTGAAGATAAATCTCCAACTGTGCCCAAAGAGGTACCAGATTTGCAAGAGCGCGCAGGACATGGTTGTTTTATCTGCTTAGAAACCCACAGCCAAGGTCAATATGCTGTTCTTGTCCCGTGCCTGCGACCAACAGAACATCGCCAGGTAAGGAGCATCACTGAAAACTTCTGCACTGGCAAGACAACAACCATATATGACCCAATCTCGCTCTGGGATAGTGCTGGTGAATCTGATTGCGAGATTTACCACAGATTGCTGGACGCGTGCTACCAACGTCTGGGCCGGTGGAAGCGATGGTTGCCTTATTACGGAATTATCAAAGTTACAGAGGTCAATGTAAGTTTATACTCAAATCGGCAGTGGCTGGTATAAGAGTACTAAGAAACTTAGTTTCAATTTGACGGGGTTGTTGAGCCAGATGGGCGCTACCCGATTTACATGGAAGCCATCAATCTCGAGGATATCTCGGGAAAATGCAAGCAAGCTATAGCAAGGCTTCAAATTGATTCTTGTTTTGACCTTAATCGAATATGTCTCGATGATCGTGAGCATAGCAGCGAGTGCCTTATCGGTATGCGGGAGTGGTCTGAACCGTGTATTAAGGTTGAAGCAGAGAAGGCCGAGCAGCGTCTTAAACAGCTTCTATTCTTGTCGCGTCTGACGGATTGCGCTCGCAACTCCACGAAAGCCAATGGACTAGACAGTCTGAAGGGCATGGCGCAAGACACCTGCATCTATGAAATTAAGTACATCTTTCCTCTCCCCTTGATCCTACCGATGGAAGCGACAGAATCTGACATATCCAGGGGCCCAAAAGGAATCGATCTGCCTTTTCCAAATCAAGAGTTTCGATGTACAACGTGGAGGAGAGGCCTGCACTTTGTTTTGGGGTGGCAGACAGACAGGATGTGTATAGAACTTCCCTTCAAAGCCTCGTGTACTGCACTCGCAGTTGCTCTCATTTGGCTTTGCGTCGTCATTTGGAAGGGTACAGGGAGTGATTGGGGGACTTCATTCGCATTCGCCCAGGTTGTCGCAGCGTCTCTTGCAATTGTAATTACTTACCTTTGACTGTAGTGTGGTTGTTTTGGACAATACGCGATAATAGCATTTGGCATTTTGATAGGTACAAAGCCACCACATCTAGCGTCCTTGACGTGGTTTCGTCGAGATGTAGCTGTGCGGAAGAGGAGGGTTCTAGACATGAGGGTGGGGAGAAAATTCAGCCCAAATGTCTCATGTCAATAACTCTATGTCATACACGATTCCGCTAACGGTGTGCCATGGTCTGATGTCGAAGTCTTTCTACAATCTCGATGGAGAAGTTGAGGTACGGCACTATGTAGCAAAAAATTATAATACAGGCGCATGAGGAAAGAACAACATTTCATCTCAAAGTTTGTTGACGCTTTGAGACGTGGCCGTGTTGAGGTCTGCCACCTTGTCCATACGGCTGTGTTGACACCCGTAACATCAATTTCAAGGCTGTCATGCATCTTTCTCAATCCAACCTGCTGCATGAGTTAGTCACTGCTACATTTATCCACTCAACATTTGACACGACACCGAACGATGTTGAAAATGGAAAAATGTTCAGTAATGGCCACTGCGATATGCATAAATGACATTCCACATTTCAAGGCATAAAAAAGCCGAATTGAGCCTTGATAGTGCTGCAGAGAGTGAGAAGAATGAATACATGCCAAGAAAAAAGTTCCCTGGTGTGGTTTGACAAAGTTTACGGGCTGGACATGGTGACATCCTGAATACTGAAGTCGCTCCATTGTTGAAACCGGCGTGTTGGCCGAGGCTGTCGAGATACCCAAATGTAACCCGCGGCTGACTCTATTTATTGCTCAACAGTATGGGGCGTCACTGTCACACCTCTTTGACTGATAGTACCACATGAAATGGTAATATTAAGAGTGTTCACTAAATATAAATAAAACAGTATTTCACCCTTATTCCTGCCAGATATACGAATACCACATACTCTGCACAGCATGTAAACTTAACTATTTAATCTACAACATCCACTATGAGAAAACGTAGCATTGTTTGTTGCGATAGCACAAATAATGACCTGCGATGCGATGGCACGATGTGGTCCAACGTCGGTCGCATCGCTGAGTATATCAGCAAATACAGCAACAAGGACAAGACCACGAAGCAGGCTGTTTGCTAATTATCGGGGATAGGCACAGAAGGGGAAATTTGGCTCAGGATGAAGAATCAAGCAACCGGTTACGGTAACATGATACGACCCGCTGACGCGACGTAAACAATGCGCTGACCATGAAAACTTCCTAGGTCTTGACGAGAAGATCCTCGCAGCTTATGGCTTCATCTGTAACTACTACGAAAAGGAAGATTCCATTGTTCTCATCGGCTTTTCTCGCGGGGCCTTCATTGCTCGCTGTGTTGTTGCGTTTATTGCCGATGTTGGTGTCTTGTACAAACCCCCTCTCCGTGAAAAGACTATTGAAGATATCTACACGGAGTGGACGCAGTTCATGACACCCGGCTGCGAGAATACCAAACGACGGGAGCTTCTCTTTGCAAAGTACAACCCTTCTTCGAACGCTAGAAGAGTCATCGATGCTCTAGCGCTGTGGGATAGTCAGTTCACTTCACCACTCACCGCCGAAGACCTACCTTGATCCTGTTAAAATCCATCCGCCATGGAACGTGAAGTATGCATTCCATGCTCTCGCGCTAGAAGAACATCGAGGACTCTTCAAGCCTGATATCTGGATAGGAGATTATCCTACTGGGGTGAAAATTCTGAAGCAGTGCTAGTTTCGCGGCGTGCACAGCCATGTCGGCGGTTCGAATGAACAGTGGAGTAATAACTTGACAAACGCTTCTCTCAGCTGGATTGTCGCGCAGCTTAAAGAGAATAGTCTTGTCAGTTTTGACAAGGATTAACTCAAACGTGTTTTTGCCAGTGATGGTACAGCCAAGACAACCTTTCAATCGCGAAAAGATAGTAAGCATCACAATTTCCATTGCATGTTTTATGTTTCTGCGTGTCTACCTCTCACATATCCCATGAAGAGCCTACCTCAAGAACCGTATCTAACTCGGGAATTCTTTAGTGGGCATGAAGGACTCTGATAACGCACTCTGGAAGTTCCTTACGTTTGGCGCCGGCGAGAAAGCCGCGCTCAGAACTCCCGGCAACGGTACTAATGAGTTTTTACACTGGAGTGTAGTCTCGCAGCCTTCCCAACTGCTCCAACCCGTGCCGCCTATGAAGCTCAAAATACTCATGGGATCATTGCTGCCAACAGAGCAAGCGACAGAGTCTGAGCGGGAAGCTGGTTGATGGCCTGAGCTCTATTTCTACTATACCGAAGGCTGTCAGATGACGCCTGAGAAAGCAAACGGGCGTCTTGCGGTCCGTCAGCGCGAGATTTTCGACATCGAGCGACCAGATGAAACCGACAGGGAATATCTACCTTTCATTCGTGGAAAACGATATTGCAATGCGATGAGCCCTCCATCACTGCAGACCAGTGGTAATGACTCGGAAGGACGGTTCCAGGTGGTTGAAGATATGGTCGAGACGGAATCACAACCTCGAGAGTGATATCATGTACAATGACTGATCCAACAAAGAAGAGGCATTGATAGTTTCAGTAAACGAGGTACTTAGACCTGCGGCATATGGGAGTCATGGTACATCAAGTAGAAGCCATGCAACAGCAAGTGACACTTATGAAGCAACACCGGACCGTACCACGTCAGTTCCGTACACTCCATCCAGCTCTGCTGACATGCCAACTGAGCAAGATGGAACCCGCAAAGGCCAAGACTATAAGAGCGGCTATGAGAGAGGCTATGAGGAAGGTTATAGATCCGGTCGCTAGAAAGGCATCGACACTTCCCAGGGTTTGACGGTCTATGATGACGCCTATGACAGAGACTACAGCAGATTATCCTATGCTAACACAGCAATCATCCGACAATACCACTCGTGTACTTCAATTTCAATGTGTTTCTCAAATTTATGAGTGGAACTTAGGAATACGTATCCAATGAATGCATTGCTTATAGTATAGAAAGTAGTTGTAGTAATGTACGAATCGAATAGATTCTGAGTGATTTGAAATTGACCCCCAACCTTATAGCATTCTGATAAATCAGGATGCAAGAGTGACCGCTAGCCAACATCCTTATACTTTATATCTAGCAAGATGACTCGCGGAGGATAACGTTGAAGTTGGCGTCATGGAAGCGCTGTCCAGCGGTCCACCAACCAGTTGAAAATCCGCAATCGAAACAGAATTGACGGCACTCGTTGTTACAAGCCCGAGCTGCGTTAGCAACGTTATCCCAGGACGGGATATAAAATGGAGTGCGATTCTAAAAATCGTGGTTAGCCATTGGGTCCCTATCTCACTACATAATGTGGGTATTGATAACTCACATCGTTGCAAATAAAGATGCCTGCATTGCTTGAGCAGCTGATCCTATCGCAGGCTCCAGGACCTGCACGAACGGTCAGGCCTCCAGCGATGCCACGCAAATACTGAATGCCTTCGCGGATGTACAATTCTCTGGCAGAAGGAAAGTTCCAGCAGATGTTGTGGTCCCGCTTCTGTAGGGCGGCAAGGGCTTGGGCCTCGGGTGAGGGAGGTGCTTCTTCCTCGAGGCGTTCGGCCTCAATAGCAGTGTCGATCTTTTCCTGAGCTTCGCGGGCGTACTCGGGGTAGTCGACCTTGAGTTGCTTCATGACATCTTGGATGGTACCCTTGAGCTCAACGGGGGCCTCGCCCTCCACAACGGCGACCTTCCAGGTGGGGGTGCCGGCGTTTTCGAACACACTCTCATCATATACTTTGGGTGATGGAGCAGCGTGGACCAGAGACTGACGATGGAAGGTTAGCTTACACACAAATGCGTTGGAGTTTACTGGGTACTGACGAGGTTGGCAATAGCCAAAAGAATGGCAGCAGCAGAACGCATAGTGTTGAATAGAAACTTGAAGGGGATGATGGAAGTAAACCCGCTGAGAGACTGTTTGCCAGTAATTGTTGAGTTTGAAGCGAGTTTGTTTGGGATGAACAGAGGAAACAGTGGAAGATTTGTCCAAATTTATAGGTTTTCTGCTTCCCATCAATTCACAACATCCTATTATTAGACATTTGTTCAAGTCGTTATCATCGCGTAGAGAGATGTCCATGTATGGAGCCAAGACCTCACCTATCCTGTAGAAGAAGGTCTAGTCCTAGGATTGAGATCCATCAATTGCAAAATTCACCAAACCCCATGTTGAGGCGCCTCTCGAAGTGGACTTCACGATAGAGACAGAGATCCTTCTATGGAAGCCAAGACCTAGGCCATCCAGTAACAGAAGGTCTGGGTCCAGGAGCGAAATCTAATAGTTCTAAACAATCCACTGAGTACTACGTTCAGGCACTGCGCCAAGTCAACTTCGCCGTACGGAAGGAAATCCTTCTATGTAACCAAGAACTAGATTATCCAGTAATAGAAGGTCTACGCTGCGAGCTGAAATACCATAGTCAAAATGCCGTGTTCTTTGAGGGGTCCATGATGTGCAATTGCGGCACGTACCGAGTTCCCGCTGTTTAGCTCCGAGTTATCTTCCGCAGCGAGGCGTTTAGATAAGAAGTGACTAGGAAGACTCAAGCTGTAAGGATATCTTGTATCGGGAAGCGTTTAGATAAGCAGAGATTAATGCGATTTACGCTGTTTAAATAGGAAGGTCAGTAAACGGGGCTAAACTGATAGCGGCAAGTTCTCAGCTGTTCCCTGTAGAATCTCGACAAAAACATCTATTAACAATAAGCTTAAAATTAGAGTTTGTATTATTCCTTAGTGTCGAGACTAAGCAAAGATGTTCCCATGTGCTGACAACTGATGTCTAACATTCAAACGTACAATCCAAGCCAACTTTCATTAATCCCAGTGACCTAGTTAGCAGCACCTTTTTACAAATGAGTGTAGTATGACTGTAAAAATAGACATTGACTAACATTGTCAACTTATCATCGGCATGGCTTTCTTTTGCCATATGACGCAGGCTTCTAGGAATATGAATGACGATATTGCGCCATCAAAGAGTGGCATGACAGGGCAACTTAGACTGGAGATAATTTAACAAAGGGCTAAGAAACACAGCAGCAGACGCTTTTTTATCAGTGAGCAACCCTATATGATAAAGGGAAGTGATCAACAACCCTAAGCCCCTGTAACTTAACCTAGTCCTGACGCTACCCTCCCCTGACGATAAGGTTTCCATCATCAATCACACTTTTCAAGCATTATGACTCCAATGGTGGGCTCCACAACCGATCTTGAGGATGAGGCTATACTGTTTGGCAAATTAGTCCCAGAGATAGGATGCTGCTGGGAGAAGGGGAGAAGAAACTAACAAGTGAACAGATATCATGATGATTCTCAAAACGTTCCGGTCTTCTAAATCGATCTGGATGCTTGTACAGGTTGTTTTTAGTGTCGATTTCCACTTTGTGTCTTATCTCCGCATCTGCCGGAAGTGAGTTGTGAACCCTAACCGTGTATGGTTTTTCGGGGTCTCATCCTACTACTACAAAGGCATCACAGTCGCTACTAAGCGGGATAGAAATAACATTGTTGTTGCTGTTGACGTTGAGATATCGGTCAATGAAATACACATGTAAGATAACTTCGCAGACATTGTCAGCGAGTTGTATTCGAAGCTTCACGGATAAGTCATCGGTCTCTCTTATAAAGATATTAAAAAGAACTAATCTACAGCCTTTGGTGCTTCCATTAAGTTGATGAACAATTGTATCGAGGACCAACAAGCTTTTCTTGTACGGGACTAAAGGTGAGAGTGCGAAATACTCGGTTATGGGACAATGTCATCAGATCCATCATACATCTGATCTGATGACGAAGTTTCTGATAATTCTCGTATTTGTTCATTTCGTAGTGGATATGTAGACAATCTATTCCTGAGCGAACTACGTCTTGAATCAAAGTCCGTGATCAGAGCTCTCCTTTACACAAAGCGTCATGTGGCAAGAGTTGACTGATGCCTTGTCTTGAATAAGAGCCATGCAAAAAGTAATCTTGCTAAGAATGTCTGAAAGGCCACCTAAATTACCTAGCTTGATCTTAAAGGGTACAACCTTCCAACGCTACGTCACAATACCATTTGTAGCTAGAATCATGCATGCGAGAGCAAATCCAGCACATGTTATTGCCTGAGGTAAGGCATGGTTTATCTATAGAATCTAATCATATGAAGTATTGTAAAACCGCCTTTGGCAAAGGTTGATATGAAATCAAACCACCACATTTACGCGATTGCGCTCTGGAAATCCAGCATAGCTTTCAAGGCTGTGTCAACGAAATGGACTGCGACCTGCCTCCTGTCTTTGTCCTTCGATGGCGCGTACTGTTGAACTTGGGTTACATCATCCTCTTCCTCGTCATCAAGACAGGTAAGAAAATCTTTAACCAGCCGTGCCATTTTGTAGCCAACAACGACGGGTAGTAGCCTGTCGCACATACAGCAAAGCGTTTCTTTTATCTGATATGGGTACTTGGTGTATGGTTCTATGTCGTCTTCTTCAAGATGGAGCCGTTGAAAGGCTTCAATAAAATCCTGGGACATAATGGGAGGCTCGGCTGTAATTATCAGACATTTCCAGGCAAGTATCTCAATCATGCATACACCGAGACCATATGCATCATGAGACATTGTGTATTCTCTCTCAGCCTGCAGAAACTGTCTCTCGGGATGCTGATAAATCTTTCTTTGTAGCGTAGTTTCCCCTTTCAGAACAGTAACACTCCTGTCAACGTGCCGGGCGTACTGCCAACCAGTAAGAAAGATCGTTAAATCGGTTTCGCCCTCCCCTTCCATGTTGGTCGCGCTTGGGAACAGGAGGATATTCTCAGGCCTCACATTCTTATGCACAAGACCAAGTGTATGGGTTTGCAAAATCGCAGTAGCAAGCTGGCTGCAGAGGTTGATTCGAAAGTTCAAAGATGGGACAGCTCCCGACTTGAGATAGCTCTCAAGACTAGGAGGATACTGCCCTTCGAAAGGACAGATGAAAACCAGCTGGAAACTTCCTTTCTCGCCGTCAAATTCATCCCTGAACCCCAAAAGACGCAGGATACCCTTGTTTTGCTGTGCTTGGTGTAGTTTCTGGGCCAGTATGCGAACGTTCTGTTTTATTGCATCTTTCTGCTGAGGATTCCGGTGCTCGTATGGCTTTTGCTCGAACAAAAACCATCGTGGCGTGTTTGGCATATCGGGAATGGGATCTGTCAGTCGACCCTTACCAAAAAAGGTATTCCTGGACAGGCCATACACCCTCTTGTCAACCTCCAAGAGCTGGAAATCATTCGGCAACAGAAATAATTCAGACTCATCCTTCTCCAGCTCGCGAAGCGCCAGGACCACAGACTGGAACTGTTGGACAGCAATGGAGATTGCTTTAGTACCGCCAAGGTCAAGTAATGCGTCTCTAGCTTTATGGCGAGCACGAGACGCTAGAAGTGATGCGTTTATAACCATGGCTTCAATGAGTGCATCTACTTTGATGAATAAGGCCTTGATGCGTTCCCAATTTTTCTCAAGACGTGTCTTGTGTTCTTTATCAATATTTGGACTCTTCAATACTCCTTGGGCAAGTTTTATGTCGACTTCAAGCTGTGACTGACGATCTCGAAGGTCGAACATCTGAAACTGACTCCAGACCAAGGTCAATTTCTGCTCGTCCTTAATCCGTCGATAAATTCGGCTTCCGCATTTGCAAAGTTCCATGGCAGCAGAGCCAGAAGCGAGGGCAAGACCAGCTATCTCCATTGAAACAGACTTGATGAATAGTGAAGGGGATAAAGCAAACAGACGGTTGTACCTATAACAATTCAAGGGATTGACCTTACCAGTCAAGTCTCCGAAATTAATAAGCAAACTCGAGTCTGTTAGGATACTGTTTGGTTCGCGTGACTGTTGGAGAATACAATGGTAGAGAATTACTCCTTTGTATGTAGGAGATAAAGTACCAAAGAACGCTACAGTTTGTTGTACGTAGACTTGAAAGCTGACCATGACTAAAGTTGGACTTTACCAAAAGGCCCCGACGATTGGACCTGTACGCAAATGGCAACAGGTTGGCATCATTCGGATTCCCCGACCTGTAAGATTGCTACATGTGGTCAGATCCATGAGGCTCGGACACCCTTTTCATATCTACTGGCCTCTGTTAAAGTAATAATATGCAGCCAAGAACCACCGTACCAATAATGTTCCTTTCGGAAATGGCATGATACGGTAGATCGTGGTTGAGCGGAAAAGTCGGTCTCGGGGGAACAGAAAACAAGTCACGTGAATATCCACTTTCACCATAGTAAACTGGATCTTCATGTAACTTGTTTTTTGACCCCTCTTAAGTCGGCTACAGGTTCAGCTGTCTGTTCCAAGGACAAGATGAAATTAGGCGGCGTAAAAACCCCATGCCATTGGTGCCCTCTTTGCTTATTGCATGCGCAGCTGCATGGGGTAGGTCAAATAACTAAGATCAGGAATTGATTTTTGTGTTTTAGCTTCTTCACCTTGCATTATATTCTCATCTATCTATCCTATTCTAACGCGAATGGTTACGCTCCAGTATCCTGAAAACCATGGACGTACTTGGGACTTCGTCCTTGATCTTGGGTCTGTTTGACCAAGTCAACAGAGTGACAAAATCCTTGACACAATTCAAAGGAATGTCGAACCCGGATAAGCATGTCCTTTCGGAAATAAGCGTGTTGAGGGAAACATTACTGGAAGCTCGTGACCTTGCCGAGCAACAAAGTACCGAAGAAGCCAATTTGTCTTACCTGGTCTTATTAGAGACAGAGGCCAGACGTCTGAATATTCTTCTCAATGACTTAGAAATCGCGACATCAAGATTAAATTCCAAATCCATTGGGAATACACAAGTTGGGACTAGGTTCAAACAATTAACAGAGGAATGTACAGAGGGCTGTCAAGCTTTTAGTAAGCTATCACACAGGCTGGAGTTACAGTCTGTAAGGAATGTTCCGTGCGCAAATCGACAGCATATACCTTACGGGCCTTCTGCAGAATCCTTTGCAGAATGGGTACGTGGTTCGGACTATACAAACACGTTGCCGATCTTGGACAAACAGTACGTTTCCGCGACTGGGGCGTGGCTACTCGAGAATCCTTTATACCAACAATGGCTAGAGGAGCCTGGTAAATCTCTCTGGTGCACTGGTCTAAGTGAGTCTCTCTATCGTACAGTTAGCACCTAGAAATGCTCATAGATACTAATCGCCCGTATGGACCAACAGCCGGCACTGGAAAGTCTGGTCTCTGGTTAGTGATTACCTACCCTACATCTAACATAAACTTTTAACATCTTCAGTGCCATGGTGACAGGTCATCTCCTTAGAACCCTTTCTACGAAGAACACACCGGTCATATGTTCAGTCTTCAGCCTCAACGATGAAACACAAGACGTGGCTGATTACATCCTGTCGCTAATATTGCAGCTTTTACAGCCAAATAATAGCATTTCGAATGCTCTTACTCGGATGTTTCAGAAACACAAATCATTGTTAACCAACCCAAGCTTGGATGTACTTTGGGCTTTTTTATCTAATACCATAAGCTCTTTCGACCGTGTTTTCATAATCATTGACGCTTTGGATGAGTATCGTCACGGTCCAGAAGGGTTTGTGAATGACTTCAACAGTCTGCTTGAAATACCTAATACCAGTCTCTTGGTAACGTCGAGGCCAACGTTAAGAAGCAAGACTGCATTGAGAGCCTTTGGAGTGATAGAGCTACGCGCTCGCGAGTCTGACATCAAGGATTATGTTCGGAAACGACTTTCTCAATCGTGGCTGGCGCACCACCAAGATCTGCATGGCTCCATAGCAGAAAGAACAATTGAACAATCCAGCGGAATGTGAGTTATCCTATCGGCATTGAAATAGCCCCGGGGAAAGACTAATCACAAGTAGGCTCCTCTATGCTAAGCTGTATATGGACTTGCTCCTATCTGGACGTACTCCCGGACAGCTGAAGAATGATTTATGCATTTCAAGAAACGCTCATGAACTTTATACGTCATGGCTACAGAATACCGTCATCAATGGAGGCCATCAGTCTACTCTGACAGTAGAAATACTGGTGTGGCTTACGTATTCGCTGAGACCACTTACAATATCTGAGCTCCAGAGCGCAGTGGGAATCCAGCTTGCCACTGAAGACTTTGATCCAGACAGCTTACCGTTCATTGAGGCAGTCAAGGACATATGTTCTGGCGGCATAATATTTACGGAACCGTCTCGACAAGAATTGTCTTTTGTACATTACTCGCTCAATGAGTACCTTCAGCAATTCCTTCCATCAGTAATGCCTCATTTGCTGGGCCTAGATGGGCCAGATGCATTCATTGCAAAGAAGTGTCTCGCATGTCTCCAATGGAGAGCCTTTTCTCGCGATGTACCATCCGAACGAGAAGAACTTGAAGACAGACTGAGCCAATACCCCATCCTGGGTTATGCTGCAGGGTGTTGGGGAGAGCATGCAAAGCGATCTGGACTACAGCTAACAATAAATGACATGATGTCGTTGTTCAGTTCAAGTCACAACACCCTCTCTTCTGGTTTGGCCATGTCAATTTACGAACAGTACCCCAAGCACTACGAGCAAGCATACCGGGGCATGTTGAGCTTGCACATATTAGCGTATTTCGGCCTTACAGACGTTGCAAAACAAATACTTACAGATCAAAATGTACACCCTGATGCCACGACCGTAGGCGGCTGGACAGCTTTGCACTGGGCTGCAAGACGAGGGCATGCATCAATGCTTTCACTTCTATTGTCCTACAACGCTACGCCCAGCAAAGAAACAAAGCTTGATGGTTGGACCCCCTTGCATTTGGCAGCAAAGGAAGGACAAGTTGATATCGTGGTAAAGCTTATTGGCGCCAACGTTGATCTGAATGCAAAGGATATCAATGGCAGGACGGCTTTATATCTTGCTACTTGGGGTGGTCACAGAGACGTCGTTCGTCATCTGTTGCAGGCTTTCGCCAATCCCAGCATTCCGAATGCCTATGGTGCCACAGCACTGCATTGTGCGGCAAAACGCGGACACGGTCTAGTCGCGGCCGAACTGCTATCAAACGATATCGACATCAATGTCGTAGACAATTGTGGAGTAACTGCATTAGATGAAGCTGTCAGAAAGCAAAACAAAACAATTATCGCCAAGCTGAGTGAGGCTGGGGCAAAGTCTGGGTGTAACCCTAATTTGTTGCCAGACGACAGCATTACTACCGATCTCAATTGGGATGCTTATACCGTTAACATCCAGAAAACTGAAAAGTTACAGAAGGGTATGCAATGCGTATGTCATGTTCTTGAGAGAACGTCGACTCTTGGATCTTGTCCATCGCTGGCGGTAAGTTGTGATATCACTTTTTACAATATCATTCAACACAAATCACGATTCTGATACAGTAGTAGATGGTATTTCGTAAGACTTTTTCATTAGCGACTGAGACGAACAAATCGGTAAAAAAGTACCTTGAGTCTGAACGTATGATTCTGCATCGACTTCAACACCCAAATATTGTAGCATACTTGGACTTTGACGAAGACCCAGACCAGAATGCCTGTCTTCTCTATATGGAATACTGTGACCTTGGAGACCTGAAAACCTGTCATGGGCGGGTCTTAGGAACAGCAAGCGACAATGACCACGAATGGGACATGGAAAATGAAGATGAAGATGATTATGGCTTTTACACAGAACGCAAATCTTCCACGGAGGAAACGACAGCATTGGACTCACAAAGCACTTGGAGTCTAATTGCTCAATTATCTCTGGCTCTAGCCTATCTCCACTACGGCTTAACGGTGAATTTTCGGGAAGGCAATTGGGGAGCGTTTTTCGAAAGTTCATGGCATAATGTCCTACACCGAGACATCAAACCCGCTAACGGTAAGAGCGCCATCTTGTACTCACCTTATAACAAGAATGTCGACTCACAATGTCTACGTAGTTGTGATACAAAGTTGCGAATCAGATGGCCGCATTTTCAAGCTTTGTGACCTTGGCATCGCTTCTGAGGCTGGGAAAGGTGCTGAGCACAACACCACGCAGTATGTTGGTAGCCAAGCTTTCTGGCCCCCGGTATGTTATACGCACTGCACTCTTGACTCCTTAATTTGGGCTCTAAAAGGTTATCAGGAAGTGAGTCGGGGTCAGTTTTGGTCAACTAAGGGAGACGTCTGGTCGCTTGGAGGTAAGTCATTAGTCTCGGCTTCACAAGCCGCTTAAAGGCCACGGTACGTCTGTAGTCACTAATAAATCCATCTTTAGCAACGATCCGTGAGTTGAAAAAGCTCAAAGATGCAAAATTGGAGGCTTCGATACAGGAAGTTATCGACAAGTGCACCCACAGAAAACAACAAAATAGGCCGAGCAGTCTAGAAATGCTCGAAGAGGCTCGAGGTGTATTGTTTTCAAACTCACTTATGGTCAGTCTACCAGTTTCATCAAGACTTCAAATTCAGGCAGTCCATGATCTCCTGGGTGGCTATGAAGGAGGCTATCCATTCCAAGCGTTCAGCTTGGTCGCGAAGCTCTTGGATGACATCGTGCCTTTCCACAATCAGCTCGCCAAAGACCGTCGCAAAGAGGTAATCGAACGGCTTTACCTGCTATGGAATGATGGTGTTGAACGTTGCTTCCAAGAGCAACTGAACGACTTTTCCCTCCATATTCTGGTATTGCTACCCCTGCCGCGAAAGGCACGTTCCAAACACATCCCCAGTGTTATCAATTCTGCGTCCTTAAATACTCGGTGGGAAAGATCACGGTGGACAGCCTTGCACCTTGCAGCACAAGAGGGAAATGAAGAGATGGTTAAGGATTTGCTATGCCACGGCGCTGATAAAGCAAAGGAGGACATACACGGTTGTACTCCAGGGTATTATGCAAAGCCGTTCCCATCAATCGCACTATTACTTTGAGAGTATATAAATAGAAATGGAACTTTATATTTTTTTTATCACATTGCTGGCTTGTTGTAATTCCTTCTCATAATCATCTTCCAACCTGTTTTTAACCTTGTAAGTACTCTGAACTTCTACTGGACATTGCCTTATCTAAATTAGTTTCCTCTATTAGGGAAATCAGTCAAGTCATAATAAAATGAGTTATAATCCTTGGTAAAGTAAAAAGTGTCTGAACATGCATTAACGAGTAGAAGTGACGTAACCGGCCTGTTCGATATCCATCGCATGCAACGACATATAAAGTCTCTACAGTTGTACCAAAATATATACTACAAAATTACTCTCTTCGACAACACAATTGCTCCAGTGATAAATGAACAGCGGTGTGATATTATAGAATACACAGGTGAAGATAGCAAGGTTTCTGATCTGAGGTTTCGGTATAACGTCCGGAGCCTGATTTCGTTGTTTTGGTGATCCTTTCCCCATGAGTATGCGTGGCTTGCATTTCAGCTGCGGCAGGGCATTCTTTGGGCTGTTGGTTGCATTTTAGGTGATTTGACCCGAATCTTACATCCCCCTCTTTTTATAATCGTATAAACCTGCTTCAATCGTACGAGTTTCATACACCTCACCATAATATCGACTACTGAACCATATTCTAATGTCTTCTAACCACGATTCACCGCCACTGAGCCTGGGGGCTAAATTCACTTGAGAGGTAGAGAATGCTCTGGCACAAGACGCTTCACAGTCAGTAAGGGTGGTCGTTTTCGATATCTGGCGGCGACTGAAACCAGAATACGAAGCCATGCACCAAGCGTTGGATCAATACCTGACCCGCCAGCTTGAAGAGAGCTCGATACGTGCCACACTGCATAGCAGGCTGAAAAAGGACGATTCAATCTCCAAGTCAATCGACCGCCGCGAAGAACATTGGGGCAAGACATACGACAGCCCCAAGCTGATACTCGACGGTATCCACGACCTTGTCGGGTTTCGGATTGTTGTGGACTATCCCTCTGGTATTGAACAACCATATCACTTGATCAAGGAGCGATTCACTGTAGAAGGAATGAATACCTTCTCGACAGATCGCGAAGTGGGTGTTCTTTGGAAGCCTAGGTTTGGAGCTTATGAAGGCAAGAACTTTCAGGTTCCGATGAACCCTGATGAGCACAACACAGGACTTTCTGTCTACTGCGAAGTACTATTCGAGATTCAGGTAACCAGCATTGCAGAAAGTCTATACAATAGACTGGCGCATCCACTACTCTACAAAAAGTCATCAGGCAAACTATCTCGACAGGATGAGATGGTCATTGACATGTCACACGGCCTTTCGCTGCGTTACTGGATTGCGGTTGCCTGTATGGAAGAAACACTGGAGGGAAAGTCAGATGTTGCCGATCAGAAAAACCCGCTTCCACCTGCTGTCAGACTCATTGCTGGGCATGACCCTCAAGACGGCGTGGAAAACCTAGACGACCTGGTAAACATCACACCTGATATTCCAGTCCTTCCAGGACACAGGTCACTGGGACGTTCAAACGCCGAATCTTCAAGTCTGAAAAGAACTGCACCATCGGAAGACACAATCTCGATAGAACTACTTCTCAGATCACTCATTAATCTTCCTCGGGAGAACCGCTCAGACGCCGATGTATGGAATGAAATTAGAGACAGGCTAGGGTAAGTGAAACCGGATAACTGTAACGAACGCCTACCAAAGGGCTAATCAGACACTAGACTAGATGAGGATACCTACAACAGATTTCTCAAAAGTTTCACGTATAATCGAATGAATGACAGAAAAAACACGATTCAGCAAAGGCATCATAATACATTCGAATGGGTCTTTGGGAACAAGGGAGCTCCTATCTATCAGGGTCGTGTTTACCCCAGAAGAGTTGAAGTACCTAGTCTGGCTAGTTGGCTGGAAGAGGATGGCCATTCTCTGTACTGGGTTAGTGGGAAGCCAGGATCAGGCAAGAGTTATTTTATGAAGTTCATCGAGAGGGATGAACGGACTATAGCAATACTGCAAAGATGGCAGCCACAATATCGCATTATTTCGCATTATCTATGGAAGCCGGGGAGCTATGACCAAAGCAGTTTCAAGGGTGTGGTTTGCTCACTCCTCCATCAAATATTGCAAGACGAGAAAGCCGTTGCTTTGCGCCACTTGCGTGAAACGCCAGCCCTCGGTCACAAGATTGATGCGTCCGACTGGGATATAGAAGATGCGAAGAAGCTGTTGTTCAATGTTCTCGGCTGCTCAACTCGCCCATATCTCATCCTTATTGATGGATTAGACGAACTTTCTAAACCCCATCACGGCATGAAGGAGGTATTTCAATTCTTGGATGGTCGGCCAGAATGGAGAAAGTAAAAGTCTGTGTGTCCAGTCGTCCTGAGACTATTTTTGCTACTAGATTTAAATCTCAGCCTGGCTTTCGAATGCAAGATCTCACGGCGAACGACATTGAAAGATACACAGTCGACAAGCTTGGGGAGCTAGATCTTGAGTCCGACTATCAGAGATTCCAGAAGGCTAAAGACGAAATTTCAAACAAAGCCGAGGATGTATTTATATGGGCTTATGTCGTTTTGCGTCGAATCAAACACGGCGTTGACGAATTTTGCGAAACATGGGATGATATACTCGATCACATTTGCAAGCCACCTAGTGACCTAATGGGTCTTTACCGGGACATGTTGTCGAAGCTTGACGACAACGACGAAAAATACATGAAGAAAGCAGCACGATGCTTTCAGTACTTGCAGGATATGCCCGGCAGACTAGAATCCAATGTCGCTATGCTTTCTCTAGTAGCAGACCAGAATTCTCTGGATTCGTTGACAAGGCCAGAGGACACTACTTGCGTCGACAAATGGACAAAGATCTGTCAAGTCACAGAAAAGACACTATTTCCAGTTTCTGCAGGGCTCTTAGAAATCAGAACTGAAACAGATTTCTCAGAGTACATACCAAGGTCACAAGGCGAAGTCACAATGCGACCATGGACGAAAAAACGAGTGACCTTCATGCATAGGACCGCCTCAGACTTCTTAGAAGGAGAGGAAGGGAAGAATATCTTCGGAAAATATGCAATGAATCCCGAAGACATACTCTTGATGTGTATCAAGATGAAAATCATTCGGCACTCTATCCTGGATCACAGTAAGCATCCAATAGACGTCATGTTTCTGATGACGTTCTTGAATGAACGCAACCGACTTGGCGAGATATTCTTCCGAAGCTCTCACGATGTGCTATCCCTGCTTCACGCTTGCTCTATCAACAAGTCGCGACAACTTGTGCATCCGCCCCCTTCAATGAGCTACGAGAACTATTTCCTCTTCCAAATCTCTTACCAATGCTGTTATAAATATCTTGAAGAGTTTCTCAAGTCTTCCTGTAATCATGAAGCTTCGGCCTATGTTTTGGCTGGTGCGTGCACGTCGCCGTCCATGATGCGTCAATTTTCAACTCCCAATGAACGTTATAGGCTTATTCGGGACATTTTGAATCGTCACCACGCATTGCTTAAAAACAATACAGAAGTGCTATCAACTCAGAAACACGCGACAAACATAATTGTGTGGGCTTGGCGCTAGTTCAACAGTTGTTTGATGGATTGTACTTCACACAAGAGGTCAAGAATATTCTGGGGGAAAATGCTTTTGTGCGTATCCTACTCACGCACAAGGAGACTCAGTCCGGTGCAGCCAACTTTTCCCACATAACAACGGATGAAGGTGGACAAAAAGTGACAGTTGATTCTCTCAAGGACCTTGAGCACCTCCAAATAGAAGAGCTTCTTTGTAGAGAGCCTAGCTACTTCAAAGCAACAAATTTGGGAGAGTTCACGGATCCAAAACCTGCTTTAGAGAAGATTGGATATGAATTACCAGACATCAATAAGACTCATGTTTGCTTACATGAGCATACTACTTTTTATTTATAAGACCTATTAGTTAGAGCTCTAGTCTTTTTAATGTACTTAATATTCTAAATAGAGAATAATTTACTAGTAAGAATATATATATAATAAAAGAACTATCTTCAGTTGAGGCAATATGGTAAGGCGGTTAATACCTATGCACCTTGCAGTTCACAAGGAAAATGAAATGGCTACTGACTTGATATATAATGGGACCGGAAGTAACCAAACACGCATATGAAATTGTATTCAAGATACAGCCAAGACTGTCCTGACTCGCCTAGCTATCTATCCGTCCGTCAATGCACATTCAGCATGTATCATCCATGTCCCCACATTCTAGAACAGCGTTAGGCGATTGGTCAAATATAAAAAGTAGTTCCATTCGGACAAAGGCGGTATTTCGGACTTTCTTAGTTTGATGTGTTATCAGGTCTGCCAACATTTACCATCACAGTATCTTAAGACCAGTTTTTTAACATATAGATAGCCTTCCTGGTTTTGGTAATGGACGCCTAATTTTACCTGTTTAAGTAGATATAGTGGAAACTCCTAAGATATAAGCTTATAGAGCTTGGTCCATATACTTCGAGACGAGATTTTATAAAAAAGCAGCTATACCCTACATCACTCATCAAATACTTTCTATACTCAGCACTTTCTCAACTCTTTATTTGTCAAGACTGGCAATAATACATATCTTACTTTGGCAACATTATACCTTCTGTCACCATTTTATTAAGAAGAATGCCCAGAACACAGGAAGGTTATCTCTGGTGGCAATCCCACACGGAGCGTGGTCTGGAGACCCAGGCCGTTGTTCCCAGCAGCAATCATATCGACAGTACCTACGATGTTATCATTATCGGTGCTGGTTTTGCCGGCCTCGTTGCTGCACGAGAACTCGCTACCATGGGTGTCAAGGTTCTGATGATCGAGGCTCGAGACCGCATCGGAGGACGCACTTGGACCGCTCGAGCATTTGGAGAGGACTTTGAGATGGGAGGTACTTGGGTCCACTGGTATGATAACATCACCCAGATGAAAAGAAACATTCTAATACAATGTTGCATTGTAGGAATCAGCCACATCTCTACGCCGAACTCACCCGGTACAATCTTCACCGTAATCTCAAGACATCAAATGGAACTTTGAAGCCTGAGGTCACCTATTGGCAGAAAAAGGTCGGTACTAAGTCAGTTCTTGAGCCGAAGGCTATGGAAGATGTAATGGAAGCCGCTGAGAGACTTGCTCGGAAAGTATTTTCTATGGATGGATACACCAGCAAAGAACTCATGCCATATCCGCATGACCCAACCCGTCTGGCACCTTGGCGCAAATACGACCACCTCAGTGTCCACGACAGGCTTGATGCCATCAAGGACGAGTCAGACGAGAATAAGGCATATTTTCAAGGCCTCACAAACACCTTCGGTACCTCCCTGTCAAATGAGATCGGCTTCACCGAGGCTCTCCGGTGGTACGCTCTTGGTGGCCATTCGTTGACGCAGTTATTCGAAGAGGCGGGTTTGTACAAGCTTGGAAATGGTGGAATGACGTCTTTTGCCAAAGCCATATTTGACGATTACTCCGGCGCAGCTCTTTTCACTACCGAGGTTACCAAGATCAGCCAAACCAGGGACAAGGCTACCATCACTACCAAAGATGGGCGTTTTTTATCTGCGAGCCGTATTGTCTGCACCATACCATTGTAAGTGATCTATCTTGATGGCAACTTATAGTTGTGCTAACCACGTGTCTTAAAGGAATGTCCTCAAGACCATCACGTTTGAGCCCCCTCTGAGTTCGCTTAAACAACAGGCAATTGACAAGGGTCACATCGCGGGGGGCGCCAAGATTCATTACAAGCTTCGACACATCACTCCTCCTTGGTTCTATCAAGCGCTCCCACCTACACCTTTCTGTTTCGCTTACACAGATCATAATGGGACAAAGAAGGAAAGTGATGGAACGTACTGCATTGGATTCGGAATCAATGGCGGCATCTCGAACATTGAGGATAGTGAAGAGGTGGTTAAGGCTTTCGACCAACACATTGGGGCGGATAACGAGGTAGATGGTTATCTGTCACATGACTGGGTAAAGGATCCCTTCTCCCAGGGAACATGGGCTTGTTGGGGTCCGTCATCCAGCACTGTGTACCTGCAAGAGTTGCAGCGTCCGCATGGCCGCGTTATGTTTGCAAGTGCTGATACAGCTGACGGCTGGCGTGGCTTCATCGATGGTGCACTTGAGCAAGGCAAGAAGGCGGCCAACGATGTGTTGCGTGAGCAATCCAAGAGTCAGAGAGCCTATCTGTAACGGTCTTGGATCCTCCCTATAAGAAAGAGATTGGCAGCTTATTTAGTTATTAGTCCTTCGTTAAGTGTGGCGTTTAATTCGTCTTGATAAGTAAATTGTTTCTAGTGTGAAAAATCGGTGTATTCCTGGATGGCAAGATGTCAACTTGTTGCACTCTACAATGGTTAGTTACTACTCCTTGAGACCTTCGATTATGGTCGAATTGATATATGCTACAACGAAGATCAACCTCGACATAGGCACAGGTCACTGTACAAGTATATTAGTTGAGTTCTATTGACTGCATTGCACCGCTTTCCTCGGTAATCGGGTATAAAGGGCCATCTATTTACCCTGGAATGAAACTTGGTCCTCTGTCTCGGACTCTCGGTCCCTCGGTTAATCGGGCTCTCGGACTTAGCCAACAAACAAAACAGGGCTACTGTAACTCCATGATTCAGTCTCAAAGAGTTCCGTCTTATCTCCTTTCCCTCGCCCCACAAGTCAGTTGAAGCTAACCTCTATTCAAAAGTCCCTTTCCCGAATGGAATAAAATGCAACAATCTGCTGCTTATTTACCCCACGGAAAGAGGCAAGCTAAACCCATCGTGACTAAAAAGTCCGAGTGACAACGATGGATAGATCTCAAGGTCAAACGGATCAAAAGCCTCCGAATCTCATGGTGGGTAACTTCGTCACAGAGCTTCAGATCTCACCAAGTGTATGGGTACATGTTGGAAAGAATACCTACAACGAAGTCAATGGGCATAGCATGTCGACTATGCGTTGTTTATGATCCTTCTCGTTCTTTATCTAACAATGAGCTCATTTAGAGCGCTAATATGTCCAAATAGGTAGGTAGCAATCCGGCTAATTACCTTCGAACTCGGTGGTTCTTTTTACGATATCCATGGTGGCAAGACCAGAAGTTTGCCGTCAAGTCGAATCCGTACAGTTAGATGCTGAGTTTAAGCTAGCGAAACGGTGTTTGTTTGTTCGGGGTATCACTTGGAAATAAAAGACGGCAATTGAAGACTTCACGCCGGACAAACAATCGATATCAGTGTTTGAACCTGAAGATAGAAAGACGTAGTGACAGAACGTATCCATTGCAAGGGAAATGAGAGAAGGATTCTTGCATACGGACTTCAGTTTAACCACTCATACTATCATATTTCCTCTCTCCCATAGCCAAACCACTAACCGGCAGTTTAGTTACTATCGACCTAGGCACATCGGCACTTCACATGAGAAAATAAGGCTGGCACACACCGCAATGAAGTCTGACCACTTAGCTTCTACTCGCCTTTGCCAATTCCATTAGGAAGGTAATCCTACAGCCCCCGATGAAGGAATCTCATGTAAGCGCTAATGTTTCGGGTAATATGCACCAGTGGAGTTTCGTCTGCGCCCTGCTGGGCTGAATAGGAAGCAGGATCCCTAAACTTTCGGACTTTTGTATCTGTGCGCTGTATGGATCCGATAGAACCTATCACATCTCCAGTTGGGCAGGAAAGTAAGCCGCACAGCCGCTGGACCACCTCGCATATGCATATAAGCCATGACGATCCTCGACTACTGGACGAGATCATTGGACATAGTACTGAAAAAAGCGCAAGGAGTACATGATTGACTAGCCAGCGAATATATTCGAGTGGCAAATGATATATCCTATACTACCCATGTGATAGTATTGCAGACAGCAAGATGATATTACGCAGAATATTAGGTTCTTTCATCTTGGCGTGTAGAGAAATATCTATACTGATTACTGTAGTGAGAGTCTGAAATTGAAACAATCACTTTGCTGTCAGTTATGGGTTAGTAGTTGTCGATGTTGCCTTCCCCTCTCTTATGAGACATCCGGATCCACCGGCCGCCATATGTAACAACGTCCTATGCGGCAACAAGAGGTTCCATAAATGTAAGAACCAATTACAATAACGTCCGACTCTCCCGGCTGATATCCCTTGTCCACTATACTAAAGCGACGATCCGGAAGGATTCCAATGCATGAAGTAACACAGACGGCGAGGAGGTAAACTCCAAATATACTGGATGACGATCGAGAAGGATTTCAATGCATGAGGCAACGTGTACGGCGAGGAGGTAAACACGAAATAGCACCGTCATGAGAGTCTCACCGAGGGATAAACTTATCCGTGAGTAAGATATGCCATTCACCGGCTTCGTCTTAGAGTGAAATAGAATAAATGCTGTTGAGCAGATTTCTATAAGAACCTGGAGCATCGCACTCGACTTGACAACCTCATCACTCACAATCACATTCCAATCTCAACTACTTACCCGATACCAATCAATCAATATGAAGGCCTCTTTCGTCGTCTCTCTTCTCCTTTCCCTCGGAGTCTCAGCTACACCAGCTGTCGACACTACCACCATTGAAGACGGTGGCTTCACCTACACTGGTATCGACAAGGTATGTAAACTTCCAAATTAATTTTGTTCTCTCCCTCATTCTTCATGATCACATCGTTGCCTCTCAAGCCATAAAGCTAACATCAACCTCTTTAGCCTCTTCTCGCTCTCCGTGGCCTTGAGGCCCGTTGCGACTGCTTCCCCTGCTACTCTCCTCACGCCGACTGTTCCCCAGGAAAGTGCCAGTGTGCTGGAGACTACGGCTGTTGGTCTTGTGGCGGTGGACGCATGCAGTGTCAGCCTGGCCCTGGCTCTGGACAGTGCTGGACTTAATCAATTTCGGCTTTTCTTCATTCGGATAGCTGGACTGTATCAGAATCACATGCGCCCATCCGGCATTTCGATAGACATGTGAGACCGAAAGCAATTTTTTACTATAGGCAATACAATACGAATTTGGGATCAAGTGCACAAGACCTACACCGTAGAGTGAAACTGAATTATTCTATTAACAATCTTGTCCAAGTGCAATTCTACATCAATCGTGATGAACTGTTTGACAAACCCTATCAGCTTTATGCAAATAATAGTCAAAAGAAAACTGTATTATATGATTTATCTATTTCTGATTATGAGGTTTATCTTTCAGGCTCATTTCGCTTATATAATGCCCTACTGAACCTAGGCTTGGTTACATCGAATCCATTAATGAGTTATCAGTTATACTTCGATCCACTTTCAGCTTCCATATTGCATGTATAGGTTGCATATGTTTGGAGGGTACACTTTTTTACCGAGTTGAACGATATTGATCGTCTGCACGGATATTCCCTGTCTTAGAGTTCCAGGCTAGATATTCCGTCGGAATCCGTGTGATCGCCACAAATGCTGTAGGCAATCATTAGGTACGACGTCGGAAAATCCGCGACCCCTCATTCGAACATCTATAAACCCAGACCGTCCGTCAGTGACAATTTAAACTTCAAGTTATTCACTCAAACCAGTCAACCACAATTCTACGTCAATCCGATTTATTGCTTACAGACATTGAACAAAATGGTATATTGGTCGCGTTTAGGAGCTATGGCAATTGCCCTCTCCAATCTTGTAGATTCATCTTTAGGCGACAAACGCAAGTCCAACTACACGGCGCCATGGCAAACTCTACCTCCAACTCCACATTTGCCTGAACCAAACTTCAACGGGACTGCCCCCATCAACGGTATTGACCTTTGGTACGCGACATTCGGCCCTTCACTTGGAACCAGTAAACGCAGAGGTCTCAACCCCGTGGTTTTTCTTCATGGCGGCTATGCCAACAGCGATTACTACGGCCATCAAATCCGCCATCTACAAGATGGCCTGTACACACTCATTACAATTGACTCTCGGGCACAAGGTCGATCCGGTGATGATCCTAGCAGGCCCTTGACATACAACTTGATGACCGAGGATGTGGTCGCTCTGATGGATTATCTGAAAATTGACAAGTTCTCGACAGTTGGATGGTCCGACGGAGGCTGTATTTCGTTTGATCTTGCCATGAACTACACCTCCCGTATTGATTGTATCTTTTCTTTTGGCGGAACATATAGTCCTCAGAACATCAACGCCACAATTGATGACAGTCCAGTATGGAGTGCATATATGAAACGCGTTGCGAAAGAGTACGAGCACAACGCACCTTCAAGTGTTACATTTGAGAAGGCGTCGAAACAGTTGAATAGGATGTGGTCAACGGAGCCGGTCTGGGACGCCACATCGTTTGCGAAAATCCCATCTCGATACGACGACGACGAAGCTCCCATGATCTGGATCGTTGACGGCGATTCTGAAGAGGCCGTGACTCGTGATACACCTGGAACCCTACGTAGCTGGGTAAGTCTCGAATTGCTGATCGACTTGGTACTTGTGGTCAATAGTTAACCAGTGACTCCAGATTTGGGGCTCTGACCTTGTTATTCTACCAGGAGTCAGCCATTTTGCGTAAGTATGATGACCCTCAGTGTAACATGTTTGCTAACGTCCACGAAGTTTCCTACAAGACCCTGGTACTTTCAACGCTATGTTGGAGCGATTTTTGAACTATCCTAGGATGAATGATCTCTACATGGCAGTTGAGTCGGATCTTTGAAGAATAGATATGTAATCCTCCATAGGTTTCCTCTCGTTTCTTTTCATTTACGTTATTTTCACTATTTAGAAGCGAGGCGTGACGAAACAGCCCATGACAGGAACCCTCACTGTGTAACCTTGGAGAAAGTTACAGTGCTTCGTAGCTATGCTGCACGATGAGTGTGTGAAAAGGATTTTAAACGGTTCAGAGTCGTGGATGCACCGTTATGACATTGATAAAATGCTTGAGAAGACTCTTGAGGTAGCAGATATGTGGAAAGGCCACCAACAAGCATGCTGCAAATTATAGCTACTCAACCAAAAACAAGACTCAGAGTGACAAGACGCTTTTGGTGTTGAACTTCCTAGAGATCCATAGTATAGTCAACAGTTACATTCCACATTGCAGCCCCGGAAAGCAAATCCTAAAATCGCTACAGCATTATTACACAATATATGCATATCTGTACTTAACAGGGGTACGTTTATTGCCGCTGGTAACTCGTACTAATATCGGCTTGGCATCTGACTCATCCTTCGTTATGCTTAGAGGGAAATGACGTGGCATACCAATACCTCACAATAAAACATATTTCTTGTACTTCCAGGCACTATTCGGATTTATGGTAACGAACAATATCTTATCGCAGTGTTGATATTTGAAGCTAAGCAGCATTGATCGGCCGGGTAGAAAACTTGGTCTTCAGCTAATAGTCTCCGAGTTTGACATCACTGTTAGCCCCATACACCCACTTAATGCGGAGGTCAGGTCGTGCATGGAGACCTTTGAGGTAATGGGCACTTTCCTTCAAGTCCTCACAAGAGCTACTTGATTCAAATTCCTTGTCTAACTTTTAAAGACATGGAAGCAGCAGGTCTTGCTATTGGGGCTGTCGCCTTGGTCAGCCTCTTCAAAGATTGCATCGACCTATACTCAATGATCTCTGCAGCCCGTAAGCTTGATGAAGATGCTTCCATTCTAAACATCAAGTTAGGTGTAGAGAAGATGCTTCTTCTCCAGTGGTCTGATCGGGTTGGCCTCTTGGAACCCGTCAAATTCGACACTACGTTTAACGACATAACCACGCGAGAAACAATTTTAAGCATCCTTTCGAGTATAAAAAGTCTTTTGAGCAATGCCCAGGCCTTGCAGGATACATATGGTCTAGTAAAGCACTCCAGTCTGACGGTTAGCCCCGCTTCAGACAGTACGCCGACAGAACAATTCAATGAAGCTAGTGAGAATCGCCTGTCACGATTCCTAGGGGATTTCAACAAGTTCAAAGCAACGCACTCAGGAGAGTCTATACAGCCATCGAGAGTTCATAAAGCTGCTAAACAGTTCCGCTGGGTGGTAGTGCACAAAGACAAGTTCGATGGTTTGATAAATCATCTTTCGTACTTTAATGGCGCATTGAATTCTTTGACCCCAAGGGTTTCAGATTCTACTTTCGATCTTAGCAGCGAGGATCTAAGTTATGTGGACAGTATTTCCCACTTGGATGGGATCATACAAATCTCAGTCAAGCAACATCCCGCCATTGCAAAGCTGCAATGGCAGCAAAGAGAAATCTCATACGACGTCGCATTCTGTTAAGGCTTTCGTTCGCTCGGCAGGATGATCGAAAAGACAATATCAAGAACGCTCATCACAAGACACTAAGTTGGGCCTTGACTCGTCTCAGTCCTTGGCTACTGGAGGGGTCTGGTATATACTGGATCTTTGGTAAAGCAGGAAGTGGAAAGTCGACATTAATGAAGTATCTTGCCTATCACAAGGATGCCTACCTTGTCCTAGATCGGTGGGCTTGTGGTACAAAGCTTATCATATGCAACTTTTTCTTCTACGCCTTGGGCCAGACAGAACAGAGGTCTCAGATGGGACTCTTGCGAAGCCTGCTGTATCAGATTTTGATGATTTATCCTGAGTACATCGAAGTTGTGCTATCCAACATGTGGCAAGAGGTTCTCCTTTCCGGCGACAAAAGTGAAGATCATCCTCAGAACCAGCAACTATCTATGCTCTCTGCAAACCAGTTAATGATAGCTCTTTCAACTCTTTGCAAAACTCATCTCCGCGACACAAAGTTTTGTTTTTTCATCGACGGCCTTGATGAATTCGAGGGTCAAGATATGGATTCTGCGGCTTTTATCGAAGAACTCGGGTCTTTTCCCAATACCAAAGTTATTGTATCCAGTCGACCGCATCCCGCTTTTGTTGCATTATTCTCAACAAAACCACGAATGAACTTGCCTGACCTGACCAAAGACGACATTCTCTCATATATCGAGGGCACAGTCGGATCTCACCCTTACCTAAGTGCACTTTCTAGGATCCAGCCCGATGTTAAACGTGAAATAGTTCGACTACTGGCGGACAAAGCTTCTGGCGTTTTCCTTTGGGTGGCTCTTGCATGTCGATCTGTTCTTGAAGGATGTCACAACTATGATACAATTGAGGATATCAAAGCCCGAACCGAAGCACTACCTGGCGAGGTTGAGAGGCTTTTTGAGCAGCTGTTGACTACTATTCAGCCTTGCTGGCGTGGGGACGCAGTAAGGACTCTCAAGATGGTCCATACAAATGACTGCTACCGGGAATCGGAGCCTATTCCCACCTTGGGTTTATATCTAGCTCAAGAGCAAGGACTCGACGTGACCAGTGATCAATCGCGAACAAGCTTTGTTAAAATATCGACTTTGACACGTCATCTGGACGTTATCCACGAGATTACGGAGGGTCGCATTCGAAGTCGCTATTGTGGACTGATAGAGGTTTCGAATGAAGGTGCATACATCACTGTCATTCATCGATCATTGCATTCATTCCTCTCACAGCCTGGAGTGTGGGAACGTATTTCCACAAGCATTGAGGAAACAGAGATTGATGGCCATGCAATGCTGTCGGCTTTGTGGCTGCGCATGAGCGGAAGTGCGGCCACGACGACGCTAGTTCAGAGAAAGCTCATGGAGAATGCAATGGCTCATATCTACTATGGTGCCAAAGATACGTGCGCTCCAGAGGTTACTCTTCACAATCTCTCAAAACTCCAGTTTATTATGGGCATGCCAGAGTCGGGCTCACTCTGGGCAAAGGCAAGATATTGCTTACTACATGTCCCAACGTGTCGGAGATACTGTGATGACGTCTCTCTTGCTCTACCTTTAGCGGTGGAGATGGGTTTGGTCCAGGTTGTAAAGCATGCCCTTGAACAGACTGCTGAACTACCCAGGCTGTTGACTCGAGCATCGCGTCACCAACCATCACTGCTTGATTGCAGCGACACAGGGTCCGAATCCACTTTTACTTATCGGGGTTCACGCTGCAAGTCCCAGGGGCGATTTCACGAAGACAACGATAAGAAGAGGCTAACTCGGACTGTTTACCCATTACTGTACCATGCTCTCTGTCGACCACTTGTCAAGGAATTGTCCTCAAGAGGATGTTCCATACATAAGGTCATAGACAGAGACCCTTCATCTGACATGGTTCAATATATTCTGGCACAAGGCTATAGCCCAAATGAAAGCTTTTTAAGATTAAAATATTCCAAGGACACGACACCATGGAGAGAATGGATTAAGAATGCCGACCTGAGCCGAAACACCTGTTATTCGGTAACGCAACGATCATCGCAAGTTACTATGGCAATGATTGATGCCGGAGCCGACATTCAGGGACTTGAATCAGCAAAGCTTTCAGAGTTCATGTATCGAGTTGAAGGGTACTGCCAGATTCCATCTCAACTTACTACTAACGACAACCCAACAAACCAGAGATTGTGGTTAGATGTGCGAAGGACCATAGTTGGTCAATTGCATAATGATAACAGCAGTCAAGATAATCTGAAGAGAGAAGGACCTCTGAACTATACCTATCAGACACCAGCAGTTCGAACTTTCTATCAAGTTACTTTAGCAATTCTTTTCTTCTATCTGCTGTGCTACTATATCTGAGAGAAACGGTTCTACAAGTATTTATCGATGAGGTGCATGCTGAAACGATGGACCTTGAAACAAGACCAATAACAAGAGTGGTTGGAAAGACAGACTCGGGCGGGAAGGGGCTAGATGGCCCAAGAGAGAGTGCCGAACTATGATTGTAGACATGCGCCCCAGCCACACAGAATTGTGAATCGTTAACAGTCACAATATTAGATTTTATACAAGTTATAATTCTATGTCTTTCTATAAACTCAATGTTGTCTAAAACTATGCGGAACTGAATGACGCTGATTCGATCTCATTATAACTGTGAGCTGTGAAGTTGGCCCAGCTCCATCACATGCCCCTTGATCGATGATCGCTCCTCATCAGTCAGTGTGATTCCAAACCAATGTCTCAGAGCATCTACCCTTTCCTCCTCACTCCGACACTCCTGCACCACTGTTGTTTTCCCACCAAGATTCTCCTTAATGAACCCGTTGAAACAAATCCGCTTTCCAAATATTCCTTGAGTTTGTTGGTTCGTGTCTTCTCCTTTGCTGCTCCCGGAAGCATCTCTTCGTAAGAATTTGACCACGCATACGGAAGTCACAGCAGCGCTGTCTGGGCTTGCGGAGGTGAAGTGGTTGACCACAGAAAGGTCTGCTGGTAGCCACTCCACCCTGTCACTGAAGCTGTAGAAAGCAGTCCATGACCGATCCTCACTGTTGCGGCACTGATACTGCCACATCTTGTGCTCTGAAGCTCGCGATACCTGCCAAGGAATAAAATCGCGAATCAAGCGGGCGTCCTGTGTTCCCATGTTGCGAATCGTGGAGCCTTCGACGAGTTGCATGGGCTGTGTTGGACCGTCGCCACCAAAGCAGACATCTGAAACCCATCGAGATGAGTCTGAGAATGTTACGATAAGCAGAATGTGACCTCTGTTAATATAGTTAGCTACAGTTAAAATGGATGGCGTCATTTCAACTCACCAGCCTTGAAAATGGCCTTGTGGAATGCCATCGACATGATTTCGGCTTTTTGTATCAACGAGATACACTAAAAAACCCTGGTTGCGGAGCATGAAAAGGAACAGAAGGTTGTTTTCGAGACAGTAACCACCTCTACCGCGACCGCAGCCCACAATCTTGTCGAATAGCTGATGAGGGTCAAGTCGAACTTGTCGATCTAGGGAATAATGGAGCACAAGGGTCTCATAAGGGATTGCTGATATCATGTACGTGTGCAACATCCTCAAAGACTCGGGACTGGGCACCAGTGCTTTTGGGTCGCGATACTAGGAAGGAACATCGATGAGGGCCAAGAAGTCAGCGACTTGCTGCAGAGAATAGATTCGAGCCATGGTGGACTGTGTAATCGAGTTTGTGAGGTGTTCATGGTAGTATGAAGAATGAAGAGTACGAAGCAGTCATCGAGAACAGGAGTTGGGACTTTATAATTGAATTTGATTCAGGTTTAGTGACTCATCGTCGCCGCTGAGCGACGCCCATTTTCTGTTCATAATCACTGTTAAACAAAGTAATCGTGGTGGTGAATAAAGGAATCTCGCTAGCAGTTTTGGGGGTGATGTAATGAGGCTTGTGCCATCATGTCCTCCAAAATGAGGAGGCTATAGCTAGTTGGCGCCATTGGCTGTGAATAAGGATGTCGGGACCAACAAGCATCCGTCTGTATATCTCGATTGAGAATTGCTACTGTTCTAGCCCCTGCAAATAAAGCTACATGAACTTCTGGTGCAAGTTGCGAGATGGTAGGCTGCATGTCACTAGCACAACTTTATCACATATCACTATCTTTCATTTTCATGGTCTAGAAGGATCCCATATCTGTCAATCAAAGTAAGTTTTTCCAGATTCAAGAGAGTTGGAAGCAGAATCACTTCCCAATTATGCTATTCCTTCTCATACCTGGATGTTGGATAACGAAGGCGAGGTCAGTCTCCGCGACCTGACTCAGGGACTTGCCAAAACAAAGCCTAAAGGCTATAGGAAGCCTCGGTTTTACGGGAAAAGAGCTGCTCACGATGGCTTAAATCATTTTTGGATCGACAATTGCTGTATCGATCAAAATAGCAGTGCTGTCTTGGGAGAGGCCATCACATCTATGTACGCCTGGCATCGCAACGCAGACCGGTGCTATGTGTACCTCTGGAATATAATAGTCGATGCGTCGTCCTTGGAAGGCACTACTTATCAACCACCACCTATACATCTTTGGGAATCGGCCTTTAGGAGGAGCAGATGGTTCACACGAGGGTGGATAGTCCAAGAGCTTCTGGCTCCACAGTCTGTGGAATTCTTCACCAAAGAGGGCATCCGTTTGGGAGACAAGTATTCCCTCGAATCTATCATCCATCAGGTCACCAGTATACCCGTCGCCGCTTTGCGTGGAACCAGCTTAGCAAGCTTCAGCGTTGAAGAACGACTACGCTGGACGGAAAACCGCCAGACGAAACGCAAGGAGGACAAGGCATACTGCCTCCTAGAAATCTTTGGTGTCTCGATGAACCATCGCTACGGCGAGGGGGACAAGGCCTTCGAACGACTCCGGCGCAAGATAGAAAACGAAAACGACTTGCTTTCTACGTTGCCCATGGCAAAAGACGCAGCCTTCAATTCTCTTCATAACCAGCATTAGCCAATTTGTTTGGAGGACACCAGGTCAGGAATCCTCAATCAAATCCGGGCATGGGCCGAAGGCGGTGATAGTCGGTGTATATTTTGGCTTAATGGTATAGCAGGCACTGGCAAGTCGACCATTGCTCGTACCATTGCCAGGGTTTACTACGATCTTGGTGCTCTGGGAGGTAGTTATTTCTTTTCCAAGGGCGGTGGTGACCTCAGCAAAGCCAACAGGTTTGTCACAACACTTGCCGGACAGCTCGCGGCCGGGATGTCAGAGCCACGACGCTACATATCTGAGGCTATCGCGACGCGTGAAGACATCGTGGAACTTTCTCTACGAGATCAATGGAAACATCTGATCATTGATCCGATTTCCAAGATTCTAAACCATTTAACCTAATATCCGATATTGCTAGCAATTGATGCATTGGACGAGTGCGACGATGAAAACGATATCCGCGCCATCATAAAGATTCTAGCAACATCCTAGACTCTTGTGAATTTTCGCCTGCGGATTCTCATCACGAGCCGACCCGAGACACCAACCCGCCACGGGTTCAACCGAATGCCGGGCGGCCAAAGAGAGGTCTTTGTTCTTGAGGATATCTCACCCAGTGTAATCAACCAAGACATCGGCCTCTACTTTAAAAACCGACTGAAGGCATTTTGCGAAGAACGCGGGTTTGATGACGCTGGCTGGCTTGACAGTCGCATTATCATGAGACTGGTAGAGAACGCCTCAGGCCTTTTCATATGGGCCGCAACTGCATGCCGTTTTATCTGCAAGGGAATACGGTTTTCGAACATTGAGAAAACACTTAAGATGCTGATTCATGGCTTCTCATCGGGCGATAGACCGGGGAAGAGACTTGATCAGATTTATACCACTGTCCTTCGGGAGTCTGCGATGCGCGCTGCTGACTACGAGAAAGAGGAGCTTTACTCAATGTTGAGACAGGTAATCGGGGCCATTGCCATTCTGTATTCGTCTCTCCATATAGAACCACTGTCTAGACTCCTAGACCTCAATCTGAGAGATGTGAAAGAAACCCTCAATGACCTGCACACAATCTTTTACATACCGAAGCATTCCTTTGCTGAGGACCCACGACCGGTCCGTCTACACCATTCTACATTCCGCGACTTTCTTCTCGACAAAGATCGATGCATTGATCTGAACTTCTTCGTTGACGAGAAGAAAGCGCATTGCGCGATGGGGGATAAATGCATTGCGTTGATGTCCAAGATGCTAGACAAGAATATATGTCATCTTGATTCGCCTGGCACCACCATTACTGAATCTCTTGAAGCAAGCCAGCTCAACAAGAACATACCTCCCGATCTTCAACACACGTGCCTTTACTGGGTTGAACACTACCGACAAAGTGGAATCCGTTTATCGGATGGAGATGCAATAAACTAATTTTTCAAGCAGTGCTTTCTAAACTGGCTCGACACTATGAACTTGATGGGGAAGAGCTTGGAAATGGGTGCGATCATTAGGCTTTATCACTCTTTACTCATGGTATGTTAAGTCTGTTCTTCATAAACTCACAAAATTACTGACGCCTGAGTGTTGTAGCCCGACTGTAACCAGAGCCAAATACCATTCGTCAAGGACGCAAGACGTCTGGGTCACTTTCTAAAACATCACGAGAAACGCCCGTCTGCAAATATACTGCGCTACGTTAGCCTTTATTCCATTGACGAATGAACTACGGTGTCATTTTCGACATCAACAAGACTCCTCGATTCAAGATTTCTGGTTTGCCGAGGCAGGTATCCCCAAGCCTAGTGATGACTTCAACTACGTCAGTGACCTGGCTTTCACACCGGATAGCAGGCGAATCGGTTCAAGGTCAAACTTCGAGGCTGTTAGGTTTTGGGACGTGGCGACCAAGTTCAGACTCCGTAAATATTAAGGTGGTGCTACAGACAAGATGAGCTCTGTTGCCATTTCTCCAAACGGCAAAACCTTGGCAGGAGGCTCAGGCGACTTTACGATCATGGTGTGGAGTATCGAGACTGGCGCGTTACACTACTCTGTCAAGGCTCACACCGGTTGGGTCAATTGAGTCGTCTTTTCACCTGATGGAACGCTTCTGGCGTCTGGTTCTATGGACCAAACCGCGGCTCTCTGGGACGTATCAATAGTGCAAGAGGTCAAACGGATCGATAATCAGTCTAGTTGTATCAACTCTGCAACCTTCTCCGCTAATGGAGCCATGGTTGCGACAGGCTCTGTGGATGGAATGTGCAAACATCATTATCTTGCTTATACCACTTTTGGAAGCCGCACTTATACACAAAACCTTAAACGTGTAGCTTACTAAGGTTATGCGTAACGTTATGAAGATTTAGATGACGAATGACGCTTACTTTAGGCAGCCCTCTTAACAGCTTACTAATGATTCCTCCTTTTGCTTCATTTCTGTTCTCTGATATTAACATCGCAGATCATCCATTATCATTTATATATAGCCCTGATATCAGTGATATGAAGACACCGAAAGAAATACTTTAAGTCACAAACATTATATTCAACTGTAAGCACCATTGATATGTCAAACCAATACATTCCACATGCCGGCCAAGCGAGGGACGGCTGGTCGACTGAGGACCGGGCCACTGCGACCTGCTACTGTGGAAAGATACAGCTCTCTTTTGTAAGTTTGACGGTCTGGCTCAATTGAGTGTGCTTGTAGCCAAGCTGAACTAACGCATCTCTTATCACCAAACAGCCGATAAACAAAGGCAAAGGACTTGTCAACACATTCGTCTGTAATTGTGTAGACTGTCGCAAAATCACGGCGTCAATGTTCGCCAGCAACTTTGTCGTTGAAGACTCAGCCCTCGAGCACGTGCGTGGGAAGGATTTACTCAAGACATACAAACAGATTGAGACGATCGGCTCGGGCCAAGCGATGACCAACTACTTCTGTAGTAACTGCGGCACCCTTATGTACCGGGTTGGCGACCGTTTCCCTGGCATCAGCATCTTACGCATTGGCACTGTTGACGACTTTTCGCTGCACGAAACGAAACTAAAGCCGGTTGAGGAACATTTTACTAAGGACCGGGTCTCGTGGTTTTCGGGTGTCATGGGCGTGGAGAAGACGTTTCCTGGTCAGGGTTGAGCAGGAATTCCACTTGCCAGGTTCTCTTGGAGTGCTTCATTATGAGATATAGTGATGTTAGGAAACTGAAGACGATTGTCAGAAACATCGCAGCACACATTGCATCGTCAGGTTCCATATTAATAATACAATAGTATCCCGAACCTCCTCATGTTGCTAAGATTGTAGTGAATTTTACGATATCGTTCTTTAATCCTAGCACCCATACTCCGTCGTAATCAACCACTATGATTCTCGATTACCAGATCAACTTCCGATCACAATGGTAGGATGTGTTCGCAATTGTCCCACTCTGTTATTGTAATATCCACTGACGTAATATCGGACGATGTGATCTCAGCGGATATTATCTCAATCGATGAAGTCACGACTGTTAAAGACTTAGACGTTAAAGACTCAGTTGTTAGAATCTCGCTCCATATAGCCTCAGTGGCTGTAGGCTTAGTTATAGTAGCCTCAGCTGATATTATAGTAAGTAATACCTAAATAATAGTAATATTATATCTATTTATATAATTTTAAAACTAATTACCTTTAGAGATAAAAGAGAATATATTACTTTAATTTTAAATGTATCTTATATATATAGTATAAGTTAATTTAGAGTTATTTATAATAAATATAAAATAGTAGCTACCTTACTATATATTAATCGTTATAACTTATGCTCTCCTTTGCATATATATTCTTCATACTCTAGATCAGGTTGACCCTCCCAGTATAATGTCTCAGGGTCGCTTGAATTCTCAAACGTATACTTTGCACTCGCTTTAGAGATGAGGACCTTTGGGATACCATTGGCCGCTGCAGCCTCCGCAAGTAACTGGCATTGACTAGCCCGCTCCATGAGAGTCATGAGAAAGCAGGCCTCGTCGACTGTCGTACCAACCGTGAGAAGACCATGATTCTGAAGAATCATAGCCTTGCCCTTGGGTCCTACATGACGATGTTATTAGCAATCATGGTGAAGGAATGCAAACCCTCTAGACCTACCCAAGGCAGCGCCAATCTTATCACCTTCTTCCTGGCTGACAACAACGCCTCCAAAGTCCTAGACATGATTAGAGGCAAATAGATATTCAAATGGAATCAAATACAAACATGGTATACAGCCTGAGCATCACCGTAAAGGTATGCAGCGTCTTGTGTGATCATCTCTATAGGTCGGCCGAAGACACTCCATGCCATACCATGTACGCTGTGGGTATGGCATGCGGCGACAACATCTGGTCGAGCCTTGTGGACTGCGCTGTGGATAAGGAAACCTGCAGCATTTGCTGGTCGACTCATGTTTCCTGGCGCGAGAGCTTAAACATAACACGTCAAAAGGGATGGGGTTGTCATCTTACCTCCGATGGGAACACCGTCATAGTTGACAAGAATCATATCGCTAGCTTTCAACATACCGAAATGCACTGCCAGAGGGTTCTATAATTCATGAGCACATTTCTCCTGTACGCCATCCACCAAGTGCTACCACTTACTGTCCAGAAAGTGTGTGGATTCTCAGGATCTCGCACGGAGATATGGCCAGCCATACCATCCGTATAACCCAATCGTGCAAATACACGAAAGGCCAGTGCCATCTTCTCCAACTGCCATTGTCTTTGCGCAGCGAATGTGGGATGTTTGGGTATTCCAGGGAGGCAGGTCCCCTGCGAAATCAATTGCAAGGGGGTCTTTTCGACTTTCTGCGCTTGCTCTTGAACTGGTGCTGACTGGGTCATGGTGTAGCTCTGGGGGCAATGCTACTAAATCATGTATTCTTGTAGTTGTGTAAAGAAAAACAATGTAAAATAATTGCTAAAAGTCAAGATGCCCTGGGCTAGATGGTAACGTGTTTATATCACATCATTTATCGAGACTTAGACAAACAACTACATCTATGCGATCGTTGATTGCCTTGCTGCGCTTTACCGTTTACGGAAGTAAAATACGATCACTAAGCCCCAGTGGAGTTCAAGGTAGCCAACGAGAAGTGTGTCCACGTTGGCATGAGGTGTTCCGTGTTTCCTCACCAAGTTCGTTATAGCTCATGGCGAAAAAGACGGCATCAATTGTAGGAAAGGGAAGGTCAATACGAAGCGATAATATCACGCACATCTTGTTTGGGTTCACGTTATACGCCAGGATTGGTACGACCAATTACCTGACGAGGGATTAAATTAGAAAATTTCTTGCAGGACCAAACATTTACATTTGTGCCAAGATACATCAACAAGTTGACTTCGTAAAAGCCTAACAAACCGGGTCAAGATCAATATGTGCAATCTCCACAGTGATGGTATTCTGGATTGGGGATACTTATCTAATACTAATAGAGCGCAGTTCTGTTGACAGATGTCGATTTTGTTACAATTATTTCTTCAAACCCCTCGTGTAAAGCTCGAGATGCGTACCATAACTAGGCTTTCCCATGTGCGAATGATGCAGTGTGGTCGAGATGCAGTCCCACTCCAACGGCTGCTGTCTACCTCGCGCCGCTTCTATTCCAGCATCCAAAGCAGGAAGCCATCGAGAATCCCAGTCTCAGTCGACGGGAGGAGTCACGAGTTCTCCCCTCTTCTCTTGCGTGACTCTTGCCAATGCCCGCTGTGCGTACACACATCGACCAATCAACGTCTCTTCTCGGTAGCCGATATCCCAGCCAACATCAAAGCTCGTTCTGTCGAGATCGACCCTACCTCCGAGTCGGTAAACATTCAGTGGGAGAACGACGCTCCGGGTTTTGGCAAGGCCCACACAACAAAGCTCAGCTTGGCGGCTCTACAAGAGATCAACAAGTCGGGCTCTCTTCCCGGGTTCGGCAGAGACACCAACGATCCGCAAATTCTGTGGGCTAAGGAGCCTCTACCCAACTTGAAAGACTTCAATTACGAAGAGTATCTGAAGGATGATAGAGAAGTCTACAAGCTCATTCACCAGCTACGAACTGATGGTCTGGCGTTCGTTACGAATGTCCCTGGCAAGGTAGAGTCACTGGCCACGATCGCTGAACGCATTGGTCCTGTCCAGGACACCTTTTATGGCCGCACATGGGATGGTATGTGGAAAGCCAACGGTCAACAGACGAAACAAAGCTAATATTATTGCAGTGCGAACAGTCCCCCAAGCCAGTAACGCCGCATACACGTCCGCCGATCTGGATTTCCATACCGATTTGTTATACTTCCAAAACCCTCCACATGTTCAGCTCCTCCACTGCGTTCAGTCTGCATCTAAGGGAGGAGCCAACGTCTTTGCCGATGCCTATAAGTCGGCGGTCGATTTGTTTCGCTCAGACTCAGAGGCATTCGAAACCCTTGCGACAATCCCGGTTAATTACCATTACAACCATCCCAATGACAATGTGTACCGCACGACGAAACCAGTCATTGACCTTCGACCGCTCAGGATTGGCGATAAACTGTATACTCGTGTTCAAGATTACGCCAAAGACTACCACGATCTCAGCCTCCAGAATGGAGGCTCTGGGTGGAGCGACGCCGTGCTTGTTGACCATATGCTAAAGATCAACTGGGGCCCTCCATTCCTCGCACCCTTTTCGAATCATCAAGACCCAATTGTTAAGAAACAATCTGATCAATCTCCTCTATTGGCACTGAACGACAAAGTGGAGAAATGGCACGAAGCTGCCTCCAAGTTCAACGCGTTGCTACAGAGGTCAGAGTATCTGTTCGAACGAAAGATGAACTCGGGTGACTGTGTTCTGTTTGACAACACGAGAATTTTGCACTCAAGAAGAGCCTTCGACATGGCTGATGTTGGAAAGCCGCGATGGTTGAGGGGTACTTGTGTTGACAAGGATTCGTACTTTAGTAGGCTGCGAGTGTTGAAAGCTAGATTTGGCTAGATGATGAACCGCCCACCAGAAGGGTTGACGTTCTTATACCTGGATAGATAAGACTTGATAAAGGACAATTCAAATATATGAGACATGCTGCCTCTCTCATTTCCCTATCACCTACGTGATATCATAAGACACTGTTATCTTACTAAACCGCGGTGGCCGAAATGATGTTGATGGACTTGAGGTGCGTCTACCGCCACACCTAGCTAGAAAGACCAAAGTCCGGCTAAACTACGGGGGTATCACACAGCTTAACAGTTCTCATCAGGAAGCGACTCCGCTTCCCCACGACTCTTCACGACCGACACGTCATGGACGCTGATAACGCACCCAAGATCAAGCACACACGGAAAGGGGCAGCCAAGTCAAGAAATGGATGCTCCAAATGCAAAGCCAGACGAGTAAGTGACCGCATCTGCCATAAGTATACCAAGCAAAGTCTGTTCACATGTTCAACTCTGATATATCAAATGCGATGAGAGACGACCCAGTTGTGAGAACTGTGTCAAATTAAAATTTCCGTGTCCTGGGTATCAACGACAACTACGATGGGCACACAAGCACCAGCGGACTGAGACTTTGATACCCCAAGAGACGATCTCTAGACCAGATGACTGGACGCAAGATCCACCACCTATTGGTCAAGTAACTCAAGTGGGGGAATGCAATACCCAAGCTGAGTCGACGGATCTCCAAAACATTTTGGATGCTTTGCAAGATGAATCGATTTCGATGGGTCACGACTGCGACTTTGCCTGGCTAACCGAAGCTCCACCAACTTTCCAGGTCACAGATCTTGATTTAAGGGAAGAGCATATTGATGAGCCTCTATGGAACTCCTTCAACATATTGGAAAGACCTGAAGTCTCACAGCATGACCTGACGTCAATGTCCAATCTTAGCATCGTACAAAGGCCTGTTCACTTATCAACAACACTAATTGAATACTGGTTCCAACACATCTGTCCAGTACGGTCCACGTTCGATTCCGAGGTAAACAATAACCGATCTTTGGCTCGAAACTCATGGGGTACATCCGAGGCCGTCTTCTACACAATGCAAGCCATGTCGGCTGCGTGTCTCGTACACACTCTGCCCCCCCTGAGTGAAATCTTACCGACACTGAGAGAACAAGCTACTCTCGCTATTGCCCAGGGAATCTCTCGAGTACGAAATTTAAGAGTGGCTCAGGTCACAGCTGATCTAGTCTTTGCTGTATTGGCAATGGGAACGTCATCGCATTGGGTTACTCCGAACTCGGACTATCCTTGGCTGGAATAGCTAGAGAATTGCTCTCAATCTGGAGTGTTGGAATCTCGGCGGCGAATGCTCTGCTCCATGCTTATTTTCGTCAAGCTTTGGCCTACTGGGAAATGCTTCTCACAGTAGTGGGACCTGGATCAAAACCCTCAAATCTCGAGAAAAGACGGCAAAAATACCACGGCAGACTTCGCCGGGCTATGCTACTAGAAGCCGACGACGTTGATGATATATCATATGACAATCCATCAATGAATTCAAATCTCAAGCCACTAGGGACACTTCCAAACCCTTGGTGTGGCATCTCGAATGAGGTCATTGAGACTTTCGGCCAGGTCTTGGCTCTCTGTCGAAGCGCGTGCGAAAGGAATCAGGATGAGGCAGCTCTTACTCTTGACATTACAAGTAAAGCCCTTTGCGATATAGCGGTCGCACACGAGCTGGAGAAAGAGCTATTGAGTATGGATTTCGATACTATGGTGCTCTTGGAGGAGGTACAAGGCTTTTATGTCGACACGTTGGATATCAACACCCCCGTCACCCATCTGCTACAGACAGCCGAGGTATATCGGAAGGCTGGCCTGCTACAGCTGTACCTGACCTTTGATGATCTCGTCGTCAACACAAGCGGTGGGTGCGATAAGGCGACTAGTATTGGTGGCGCAGCGGATGGAGAGCCCCGATCAAAATCACTCGCTGATTTAGCTCTACAGCTGGTGGCTGCACTCGAGGGGATTCCAGTTGAATCGGGTTCCAAGTTCATTCATCCTATGTTATATGTTTCTGCGGCCGCGGGTCTTAGGTTCGACAAATACTTCGACTTTCACTGTCCAGGCATGTCAGACGAAATCAATTCTGATCAGTCTTATCTCTTCGTTTCACCAATGGACTGGAATTCGCTTGATCCTACGCAAGCACAATATCTGCCAAAGATCTCAGATACCGTGGCCATGTTAATTCCGCAGTCGGTCCTCAAGATTGCTAACGCAAGACGTCTCGTCTGGTCAAGGCTCAGCATGATTCGACACGCTTTGCCGTACAAGGCGAGTGACAGCTTTCTGCGGCTGGTTAAGACCATATGGCTAGAATATGATAAGGCACAATCGGATACGTCGACGAACCAGTGGTTCAAGATTTTAACCCAGACTGGTTTAGAGATGCCTCTATGATCTCAGTATTCCTCTTGAGTATCATGGCCCCGATGCAGTCAATATGCCAGAAGGATTCGCTGCTAAAAGTCTAAGAGACACGATAATTTAGCTACCTTATGCAAGTTTTAACTAACAGATACGCACCTCAACCTTGAGGAGTAACTCCTCTCTTATACAAATACCAGTGCCATGTAGAGATAGAACTCTTCGGTCATTAAGAGCAGGATCAGTCTATATCACAATAGTTCAACAACTCTGTCTTTAGTGTAATCAACGTGTGATGTAAAGAATTACCTCAAGACTCATCATGACCCATTGGCTTCCAAGAGATTCCTGTTAAAATGAGAAACATGATACGAAGGGTCATCCCTGAGTTTCCTCATGAGCAAAGTTTACAAACCCTTCTGCCCTTAGAAAATATTAAACGTCATCGAAAGTTCATGCGTTGTTGTATTGCATATAATGTTTTACAGCTATAATCTATATAATAAAATAAGTATTGTAGTCTAAAGAACCCCTTTTCTAGATTTAGCTACTATTTTAAGAAACAGCTGTTGACTTTGTCAAGGGCGTGTCTACACTGCGAATATAAGACTTTTCCTCCACTTCTTTTCTAACAGGTCTGTCGAAGAATACTCGTGTCACCTTCCCAGCCTCCATATGCGGCACCGAGCGGGAGATGTCACCCACGACATCTGTATTGTTACGGTAGGCATTCACTACCGTCTCAATCGGCGAGACATACGCAGAGTTGACGTCGCCCGCGGATCCATCAGCATTCTTCCGAGGGTAGACGGGATGAAATATGGTGGTGTAATGGCGATTGTTGTGATTAAATCCCAAGAGCTGGACAGGAAGCTCAGCGAGGGTGTATTTCGTGAAGTTCTCAAGTCGATCCTCAGTCAATGTGGCGACAGCCAGGCGACGCTTGATGTAGAACCCAGAGCTTGTGCGAAGTTCCTGCTCGAACTGGTTCCTGTATTGGTACATGATGTCATGAACCTTCTGGTAATCCTGATCTTCGATCTGAGACCATCGCAAAATAGTCAGATTGGCCAACAACTGATCAGCCTGCCTGAGGTGCTCAAACACGTTGTTCAGAATCGCATCCATGTTATCGCCCTTCTTGATGGCCAGTCGTTGAGCTCTGGTAATGGTCATGTTTCGCGGTATCATCATCTCATACTTGTGAATTTCGTCACAAATAAGGAAGACGATATCGCTAAACCTTTGCTGAAGTGACATGATAAGATCGTAGATATTGCTTGGGTCATCGAGAGGAGTCTCCCCGAGACAGATAGCCACGGCGCAGTGGCCACTAGCAGCAAATGGTTCAAGATCGAGATGGTACATGATGGCTAGTATGTTGTTTGGTAATCAAACGTCAAGAAAGAGATGTTATTATGAACTTCCAAAACCTAGGAATATCGGCAAGAGGAACCCTTTTATCCCTCAGTATTGAAGGATATGATACCTGAAACCATTGAGGGTCAGTTTAAGGTTCACATGGGTATTATGGGGGAAGCATTGGATACATCGTTGGAAATCCATGGTCGCAACTCCACATGTTGGTTCAACCCTGTTGCATCCTTCAATCCATGGGCTTCTAATTCACTGATGATGTAGTATTCAATTGTCATCTAAACTGTCATATCGATTGAATGCCTCATACAAAGCTATAGTGACAGGCCGCCTGGCAATTATAATAACCGACCTTCCGCTTTTAGACAGAATGTCACTGTAAGGTTTCGTTTAAGCCCTTCACAAAACCAGTATCAATGACCCCCTAGCATGATATGATTGTATAATCGGACCGTCTGTACGGAGTAAACTGCGGCCTAATAAGCGAGGAAAACTGCTCCATCTGTAATGTCACACTGTCAAGAAGATCGGGGGCCATTATTCCTCCGTTGATTAACGACTAATATTTCAGCAGTAAGAATAGCCTGTTCTTCTGTTACTCACGTCCCAGTGTCATGTAGAAATGTAGTTTGAGGCTCTAGCGCCTAGCCTTGTTAATCGGGACTTAAGAAAGCTATCTTTACAATTTGCTTACTGTACATTTCTAGGAAATTAACTGCAGTTAGCACCTCGCCATAGAGGGGTGTAAGTAAGGTAAGTTAGCTATCTAATAATATTCTAAAGACTTAAATAAATTAATAGTAGCCTCACTTTCCTCTATTATCTAAACTAGATAATATATAGGAGGGATTATTATAGAAGAGGCAGCTGCTATATATTAACTGTAGATTAGTTGCTAGCTAACTGCAATTAATATTATGGAAATATATAATATATAGCCTTAGTTACGTTCGTTGAGAAAGTAGTTAGTAGAATTTCAGTTTGCCCTTTTGACAGACATTATGCTTTCGCTAATAAAAGTAATACAAACAATCGACAAACCACAAGTTTAAGCATAGAAGTTGAACTGATAAACTTTCAAGAGAATGACACGGGATATACAGTCAGTCTCTCCTCACATTGCCATTGAACCAGCGATTATCCTGGTTCTTATTGGCGATGGCAAATTTCCACATAAGATCGGCCCAATAAAAGCGCATCATAGAGTTTGCCCAGTATAAATTGGCTTGGTGTGTTTGGTTACTGTCCACGAAGTAACGCATGCTATTCTGAGAAGATGCCACAGGGTCATAAATAACCAGGAGATCTAGATATGTTCGACCTTCGTTCGTTTCGAAGTAGCAGCTTGCCTCACCAGTCATTGCCCCTCCGACAGGCATCATTGATATCTGGATTGGAGAGCGAGTAGTTCTGATGTCGAGATCAGTATGAATTCGCGTGATGTTGCAATGCTGAAGAGGTTGATTGAAATATTCCAACATTCCCATTTCAGTTGTTTGGCCATTTCTGTCAGCTTTCCAGACCCTTTGCACTCGAAATGGGAGTGCAGTCTTGTTTGTGTAAACTTGGCTTTGAAGGGCGAACAGAGAGCTCTCGCAGGTTACTTGGATTCCAACCAAGAAGGAAGGCCAATTTGTGAGCCAGTCGCGTTGAGATAAGGTTTCATTCGGATTAGTAGTCGACTGGGTGTATTGTATATACCCCTGAGATGCCACGTTTAGAAGAGAAAACGCGACGGTAGCGATGATGCCTCCGACGAGTGCGATAGGAGAAAACCATCGATAAGGATAATGTCGCGTCAAATGATAGGAATAAAAAGACTGATACATGTCTGAATTGCGGCTTTTCATGGGATTCTGTGCTTTGTTGTTGGAGAGTTCCAGAAATCGCATAGCGTTCAAAGTCGGCTACGGGTTCAAGGTCCAGGTCCACGCGTGAAAATGCCTCATCATTACACAAGTCACAGTTGTTAGGGGCGAAGTCTGTTGCACGATTGAATGCATTTGGCTGGGCTTTCTGATTGGTTTGATACAAGATTATAGGTGCCATCTTTACCTGTTTTGAGTTTCTCCCAGGCGCAGCCCTGTGGTACAGAGTCATTTTGATCTATTTACGGCTGTACTGGACACGATTGGCCTTGATGAAGTACAAAGCTCGGTACTGCGACCTGTCATATCCCCTTGTGATACCAGAACGGATCAGTATCTGGCAGATAGGAAGATCTTGAGCTTATGGAAATCTGAGACTCTTGCACTAAACCCACTTCCGAAAATGTAGAACTGTGCATCGTAATGTCAATTGGTCTAGAATTGTTAGTATATTTCTTTCGGTAATTCCCAGGTACTCTCGATAACAATCCCTTTAGCAATCAGGAATCATCAATCAGACGATGTACCAAAAGCTGAATAAAATAGAACAGGCCTAGAACCCAGTGATCTCGGTTCAGCCGCATTTATGCCTGTATTGATAGGGGTTTGACCACCGATAGTGTGCGAATTTATCCTCAGCTGGTTGCCAAGCACTATAGTTAGACAAACTAGCGATTTTGTCTGACGTGTTTGTTAGTTGAGGCGACAATTTACGATGTACCTGACCTGGCTTTAAGATTCACCCTTTTCCTCTTTTACTCAGTATTATCCTAAATACAACTTATTTCTCTGGTAACTGTGAGAATGGTTGCTGTTAAATCCATTTTACTCCTCTTCGCCCTAGTCACCGAGAGTCTCGTCGCTTCTCAGAATCTAATATATCAGAGCAGACTCGGAACAAAGAGCATCCATCCATGCCAGCAAGATTCCTCGAGCCACAACCACCATCCACAGCAAAATAACAGTGCAAAAAAAAGTCACTCGCAAGGTCAACGTCGTAGTGATTCCTAGACCGACTACTACGACTTTTACCGACGTCAAGACCATTACGGAAACCACACAAGCTGATCCTGATGTCGAGACTGCAATTGAGACAAAAGCTGGTTTGAGTCCCACTGTCAATTCTTGAAAAGAAGGTCCTAATGTCAGTTCTGTAAATGTGACGACCACTATTGAAGTTCGACTTCATACTACGACCTCAATTTCAACATCCTTTAGGACGATCACAGCATATACCACCACAAGCACTATCCAAGCCCCAGCCGGCTTCACCCCTGCTAAGGGCCCTGACTGGTGGCCCAAGATCAAAGCCCGAGACAGCCTCAACACCCTCAAAGAGAGGGCTGCAGTCGAACTTTTCCCAGCTGGACTTCAGTCAAACCCTGAGTATGTTCAACGCGTCGACTGTACAAAGAAGGTCCCAAGTACGTCCATAAAGGTCACGACCATCACGGTGAAGGGGACCCGCGTTACCGCCAGCCCAAAGACCAAGACCAAATTTATCACATCGTCTGCGACTATTGAACTGCATATCAAGCTTGGGCCAACAGTCGTTACCGTTTGCAGAGTTGCTCTCAGATAGTGAATAACGGTATAAACATTTACTATCGAATAGTAAACATTTGTTCTTAGTGAGGTGATGAATAGAAAGCCGTCAAGTTGAATCTCCCACGGAGAATTGCCTCGCTTGTAGTAAAGTTTCATTTCCCAAGGACCAAAGACGGCCGGGGCCGCATGCCGACTAACCTTTGACCCAGTTTGAAACGCAAGGCTATGAGAAAAAGGTTGTTATTGGTTTTTGACAACTCGTTGTAAACCTGGGCGCTTAATCTTCAAGGTGATTTGGGAACCAGTGTCGATTACTGCACGTGAAACAAGACTCAGCCCCCAATGTCTACAACTCGCCCAACAGAGCGAAGTGGTCGGCCTCCTCTTACAGTAACCATAATTTAATATAAGAGGGTTACCTCCACACAGTAGCTCGGAATCTCATTCTTTTCTTTTTCAATTCGAATAAAGATATCACAGATACAACAATTAGAACTCAATCTAGTTATCTCTCTTGATTCACATTTCTTCAATCCTTTTGAAACTAAGACACAAAAAAACAAAGGCAAGAAGATGTCTCACTCTGCGTCTGTTTCCACTCAGCAAGGCCAAACACCTCCCAGCAGAAAGCCATCGGCGTGTGTATTTGACTCTAATGGCGATACTCGCATCATTCTAAGCACATACATGGCCCAGACCCTCCGATGGAAGCCAGATAAAATATGGATAAAGCAAAAAAGACCCACAATGGCATATTACCGAAAGCAGAACTGGGAAAAGAAGAATGGTAAGGAGTTAGATTGTCTACATTGACTACTCTGCCAGCGCCACGGTAGTCTCTCGTTACAACCTCGACATGAATAAGAGTCACTACTAACGTATCTCCCATAGACTGCAGTAAGGCAACTGTTCAAGTACAGGACTGGGACTATGGAGAGACATGTGAGGTTTCCTTTGACAAGATCAAGTTTCGAATGCTAGTCTCCGGAAAGCACTTGGAGCTAGCTTCACCTATCTTCAAAACAACGCTTACTGGTCCTTTCACCGAGGGAAGCGCCGATTCATCAGGTGTACGTCGGATCACAGCAAGCGACTGGGATCATAGAGCTCTCAAGATCGTCCTGTCAATCATGCATGGATATCATCGAGACGTCCCAAGATCACTCGACTTTTACATGCTTGTCAAGGTAGCTATGATTGTGAACTATTATGACTGCCTTGAGAGTGTTGAGGTATATACAGACCTTTGGCTACAACACTTTGAGTATGATTTGCCTGATACTTATGGGCGAGACTGCATTCTCTATCTCTTTTTATCCTGGGTTTTCTCAAAACCAGTTATGTTCGAACGTATGACACAACTGGCATTTAGACACAGCCAGAAGTTAATCGAAGCTGAGGATTTCCCACTACCAGCCGATATTCTTGGTAGGTCAATTACTAACTCGATATGACAGACAGCCTGTGCTAACGCGAGCTGCAGAAGAGATCGACAAAGCACGTCAAAGCGCTCTCGCTGAAACCTTCTCAGCAATCTATGATCTTCTTGAAGATCTGCAAGATAGTTACGAATGTTCCTTTGAGTGCTCATCTATGCTGTTGGGCGTCCTAACAAAGGAACTCGGACATCAGGGGGCTCTTTATCCGCGGGCCGTCCCACCGTACATTGGTTTCAGTATTGAAGATTCTAAAGAAATGATAGAGGGGTTGCAAAAGCCTATTTGGTACAGCGACCCCAACGATAACAGTCATCCCTGTTGTATTCAGGACAGGCTTTCTGGTTCTCTAGCAGAGTTGGAAAGCAAACTGCCTGCCTTTAATCTACAGGACTTTCAGTCTGTGAAGAATCACAGGCGTGACTAGAAGTTTGTTACGTGTTCAATTTAGAGGCGGTGCAATAAGAGTGTTTACACGAGTCTGGGCATCAGAACGTTTTGGAATATGGTCTGAAGAGAGGGAACTGGCTTCAAATGAACTTTTGTTTGTTGGCTGAAGGGGGATGTCGTCGACTGCGTCGAGAGTATCAATTATGATAACTAGTATTGTTTTATAAATCTCGCATTATTGATTATCGAAGTACAAATTAACCATAAGTAATTCATCTAGCATCCCGCGTACAGTCGATTGTTAATTATCCAAATTATCTTGCCCGATAAGTAAATGTATCCCACTCGGATATATCCCACCCAGTCCGAGTGGGATAAAGATTCGAAACCATTAATCACAAAGGCGCAAGTTTGACATGAACCATCAATATAAATTTTACTTAGCTATCTAGTATATTTCTCTCTTCATCTCACCCTGTTGCATCCAATTTTTGTCCACTTGCTGAATAAATCTTCCTTGCTATAAAGAACCACTATCTCGCAACTTACAATGATACACAACAGTCCAACCACATCCACCATGTTGGACGACACTTTAATCTACGTTCTCGACGACATGACAGAGAATGGGTCAAGTTATCTCAGCCGAGACTACAACTTACAGCACTACAAAGAACACATGGACCACCTCGAAACTGCATCAAAACTAGCCCTTCTTCGAGAATGCTTATGCCCACGACCACCAGTGCCACTTCTCCCAGAAAACATCCTGCATAACATCGAATCAATCCTCATGCGCGTGAGAGACCACAAACTACTCACTCCACTATCTTCACTGTCTCCGTCGCGAATCATCAAACATGACGCGTCGAAACAAACAAACATACATCTTTGGAAAGGGGACATAACAACTCTAACCGGTATCACGGCCATCACAAACGCAGCCAATAGCCAAGGCCTTGGATGCTTTCAACCCACCCATCGGTGTATAGATAACATCATCCACGCCGAAGCAGGACCCCGTCTCAGAGAAGAATGCTTCTGGCGGATGAAAGAAAGGTCAAATGACCTCGAGCCCGGAGGTACGCTTGTTACTGGGGGCCATGCGCTTCATGCCTCTTCGGTTATACACACCGTTGGACCACAGCTTAAACGCGGTGCTTCGCCTACTGATTTGGAAAGGTCTCAACTTGCAAAATGCTACAAAGGTATCCTTGATGCTGTGGAGCTTCTGCCGCCTGGCGAAGACGGTAGGAAATCAGTTGCGCTTTGCTGCATCTCAACTGGTCTTTTCGCGTTTCCAGCCGATGAAGCCGCCGAGATTGCGGTGTCAACTGTCACGGCGTGGTTGGAAAGCCATTCATCCACCACAATCACAGATGTTGTCTTTAACGCATTCACGGAATCCGACACCAAAATATACACTGCAATTCTTGGTTCTCATTCGACACGAATCACTCCTCCCATAACAAGCTCGGCGGAAGGTTATCTCCAAGTTGCCCAAGACTGGCTTGGCTCAGCTGATGCCATCCTAGTCACCGCTGGTGCAGGATTGTCAGCAGCAGAAGGATTGGACTACCACTCAAGAGATCTATTCAAAAAGCACTTCCCCGGCTTCCTCAAGTTCGGGTTGACTTCTCTTTACAGTGTATTTGGATATAATGAGTGGCCATCTGAGGAATACCGATGGGGCTATTACTTTACCCACCTAAACATGATATCGAACTGGTCAAACACGCCGACATATCAAGCTTTGATACCATGGTTGAAGGAGTTTGGACCCAATGCATTTGTCAGAACATCCAATGCAGATGGGCTCTTCCTTGCAAATGGATGGTCGGAGGAGCAGCTTTCTACACCACAGGGTTCATATGCGTATTTACAATGTCTGAAAAACTGCAGACCCGATGCCGTGGTGCCTTCTGCGCCTCTAGTCGCCGAAGCGCTACCATTTATCGACCCCGTCAGCCAAAAACTGACTGATCCAAGTAAAATCCCCATCTGCAGATTCTGCGGATCAAAGATGAGTATTTGCGTCCGCGCAGGATCATGGTTCAATCAAACGCCATACAAAAACGGTGAAGCACAGTGGAAAGGTTGGAAATCTCGAATCACGCAAGAAAAGAAAAAGTTAGTGATTCTGGAGCTTGGCGTTGGAATGAACACGCCTGGGGTTTTGAGGTGGCCGAATGAAGATCTTGTGGAGAGAAGTCAAGGGTTGGTGAAATTAATACGCGTCGGGATTGGAGCCGAAGCGATGGTGCCCTGGGAGCAGGAAGATAGTGGGTTGAGTACGTTTATCCAGGGTGATATTCAGCGAGTTGTGCCACTGTTGTTGGATGATATGCGGAAGTAGACAGATATTTATAGCAGTCAGAATTGATACTATTGATCTGTCAAATGCACATCATTTCCCATGTCGTCACCTCGGGATTTAAACACCAGCCCTACAATTATTTGTCTGCTCGTAAAGTACGTACATGAGTCACGCGTAATAAAAAGAGGCGCAATACACGCCAAGCCATGACTTTTACGACTGAATAGTGGAACTAATTCCGGTACATCCGCGTGGCTGTACCAACACTATTTTCCATTCTTCGCCCCCTCCTAACAAACTACTATTCCTTTCTCTAAAATATATCTGCATCATCAGCCTTGTACTCCAACTTGCACGATATCACGTCTCTTCTCGGTCTAGTCAGGACCACTATAACGCATGGGCTTATCATAGCAAAAGATGGGACTCGATGCCCTGACCAAACTCGCTTCAGCGGGTGAAGCGGTCTACCAGAACCTCTCTAAAAAATGGTACACCCACATATCCACACCTAGAACAAACCAACTGATTCTATCATCAGGGAACATAAAAAAAGAAAACAGGTTGAAAAAGAATGGCTTGCCAAACATGCAGAAGAAATCCGTCAAAGGAACGAGTTTCTATCCCTCGTCTCAACAAAAATCACAGGCGATTCATCTTTTGAAATGGCACCTCTAATATGCAACCCGTACGAAATGCACCGCGCAGTTTTCCTCATCACGACGCCTATTTCTTTCGGCGTGCTTGAAGTTTCGCAGTCGAGTTACAAGTTGCTTGCGCGACACGTTGGGATGAGCTTGAATAGCGTTAGTCATTGGGCTGTTTGCGTTATTGATAGAGGGCTTGGGGAATGTTATTGCTATGATTTGATGAGCGATAGATTGGAGTTGACGATGTTGGGGAGGAACTATTTTCGTGTGGCGGCTATTACACCTGAGTTTGTGAATACGTGGAGTTCGTGCTATTATATCGGTGAGACGACAAAGACGCATGACGAGATACAAGAGATTGGTAAGTCAACTGCTACAACCCCTAAGATTTGATACTAATCTACCGAACAGGTAATCGACATATCGGACGTAACCCTCGGTATTCACTACTATCGAATAACTGTCAGCACCTGGTCGACAGTCTCGTCAAGGAACTATGCAACGGCAAAGTTATCAGTCAAGCAAAGCTAGATGAGGAATTATCTCTGGCCTCGCCAAAGATTGCACGCGATTTGCTTGTAGGAAGGATTAGGTCAAAGATGGATGGTGGGGGTGAGAGTGAGGATAGTCCTTCGATTAAAGAGCATTTAGAAGCGATCAAAAGTACTTGGGGCGAAAGGAAGTTGTTAAAATAATTAGAGGTAGATACCCAGGATATGAACAGATGGAGAAAATAATTAATATTCAACTCCTATTACACACTATGCTTTGGATTTTGATCGTGGCCCAAGTGAACAAACCTATAACTGGTAATACACAGTAATGGGGTAGAGTATTTGATTCGTTGGCAAATATATCGTCATTACTTCACAAAATACAGTACTCGATGTAAACATAATTAAATAGTCCTAGGAAGCCTTGTGGCCATATGACAGGTAAACCCCATCCTATCGCTAAATGACTACGCAGGTCAATTTACAAAATCACGCCACGTAATCCAGCCGCATGAAAATACAGAGGAAACAAGAAAACTTTCCAGCCCAGTTTTGGACTGTTGGTCTCTTTTCCCCCTCTGTAGCAAACATAAACACATCCTTTACTCGTTGTCGTGGATATCGATAACAGTCTTCTTCCACTTGCGGGCTTGAATCTTTCGGTTGAAGAGAATGTCGATCTCTCGGTAGGATCGGTCCTTCATCTCGGGAAGCCAGATGTAAGCGCAGAGCAGACAGAAGGCACCGGTACCGGCCCAGACGTAACCACACTTGCCACCAAGGTTGGCGCCCTGAAAAAGAAAAGTCAGTATTTGTCAAAGATAGTGATTTGAGTAGAGTGAAACTTACAGTAGGGTTAAGCATCCAACTGGAGAGGAAGATGCAAGGAATGTTGACGAGGTAGTAACAACCACGTCCGACACCAGTGGTAAGAGGTCGAAGACGGATGGAAGAGGTCTCTCCAATGATGACCCAAGAAGCGGGAGCAGGTCCGAGGGTGAAGAGAACAGACACGATCAGGCCAAGAGCAGCCTGAGTGTTGGAGTTGAGGACAGATTTGACATCTCCGACAGTGGCGGCAATACCAAGAGCAACAAGGAGAACAGTGTTTCCAGCGGAACCCCAGAGGTAAATGCTTCGGCGACCAAAGTAGGAAGTGAGGACCCAAGAAAGCATGACGAACACGGTCTGAAGAGCAGAGGTGATAAGACCCATGGCGAAAGCAGTCTTGGTGGGCATACCGGCCTGCTCGAAGAAGTAGACGGCCTGGTTGGCAATCAGGTTACCAGTAAGGTTCTGAGCAGCGTAGACACCACAGACGATGAGGGTACGGTAGAGATCAGTGCCGCGGAAGAGCTCGAGCAGACTGGGCTCCTTGATGGTCTTTTCGAGATCGATGGTACGCTTCATCATGGCAATGGCCTCGTGGGCGTTGTCGACCTGGCTAGTACGTCCGAGACGGCGGACGGACTTGGCAGCCTCTTCAAGACGACCCTTTCGGACGAGCCACCAGGGAGACTCGGGGGAGAGGAAGATGAGGATGGCCAGGGGAGTGGGGAACATCCACTGCAGAGCGATGGGGACACGGAAAGCAGCCTGCTCATCGAGTTCGTTGTAGTGGTACGCAACGGCTCCGACGATGATAGCACCGATGGCCCAGAACATCTGCAACATTTGTGTAGCAGGGGCTCGGAGACGAAGAGGTACGATCTCGGAACAGTAGGCGGGAGAGTTGGCGATGAAAATACCCCATGGGATACCCTCGAGGAGCTGAGCGACGAGCATGAGGGCGAGGGAGTCGGCAAAGTAGAAGATGAAGATGAAGCAGTTGAGGAGCATGAGACCGGCGATGGTGGCCCATCGGTATCCGATCTTGCTGGTGATGGGACCGGCGATGGTGACACCGATGATGGCACCGATGGGACCACCGACTTGGAGAGCGGATTGCCAGCTGGTTTCGATAACCATCTTGTCCTTCTCTTCGCTAAAGATACCGTATCTGTTGGCGAAAGCGGGGAGGGCGATGAAGTTGCCCATAAGGAAGACACAGTACGCCTCCATGATCTGGAAAATGTTAGTTTCAATTTGATTTATGGCTCGAGTCTTTGAGTACTCACAATCGTGCAAGACATGTTGAAAGCCCAGAGAGACGCAGCAGGGTAGGCTCGAACAGCCTGGAGGACAGTCATTTCGTACTCCTGGTTCTCAGCGTCAATGGCACCCTGCATGTCGACGTTCATCTCCTTCTTGGCCTCGACATCGTAAGCATGGTCGATATGGGCCTCGTCGGCCTTGGCCTCTGAGATGCCAGCCTTGTTGTCCATGGGGTTACTCATGGTTGTGTTGATGAGCGACAATGGATTGAGGATGAGAGGAGGGACGAAGAACAGAATGCAGGGTCAAGTCATTTTATAAAAGAAGACGACCATGGGGATGCAATGCATATGCGGATCCCGGCATGGCAATCGACAAGGACACTCAAAAACATAAGTGCCACTAAGCCCGGGAGAATTGGCAAAATGCGGACACAGATGCCAATGGATGAGACGTAACATTTTGCTGGGGGAGGAATTAGTTATTAACTGGACTAGGATTAGCAGCTGGGGGATGCTAGTAGGAATTTGATTTAGGCATCTGGGGTAGACAGTCCAAGTGTTAGACGCACCTATTACAGCCGTCTTGAAGCACCCAACCGCATACAGGGCCGGCCTATGAGCGACACAGACACAAGCAGTTGGTTGCTTCCCCCGCAGATGAAACCTAGAAAACCCCGGATCAAAGACACCCACTACGGCGCGACTCCGGTCAGGTCGGGGTATTGCCAGGATGGGGATAAAGGGTGGGCATCCTGATCGGTCATGATTACCCCGTTTAGCGTGTCTTTACTCCAACATTTTCGTCTGCGTCTCCACGTTTGTGACCATGTTTTCGTTGTATTGATAGCCGAAAGGGAACGGGAAGTGGACATGTCGGGCTAGAATCGGCCGTGAGGGAGAGATGCTCCCGTTAGTGTGAAGATATAACAGCGAGGGGAGATGAATGAATTGGTTTGAGCTAGATAAAACAAATACCCCATTGTATACGGTTATCAACAAACTTATCCGTAGAGACTGGAGAAGCTGGGGAAGCGGAGAGAGAGGAGACAAAAAGACCTGGAGGCGAACGAATCAAGCGACAACGGCTAAAGCGTTCAAAATTGGAGGGTAAACCCCCCATGGTCCAACAGTCGGACCTAATCCCTGCAAAGAGGAATGGAGAAAGAGAAAGAAAAAAAAGACCCACGTGAGTTGGTCCCCAGGGTGATCCAACGGTCTGTACATAATAGTACGACAAAGAACCTGTAACATCATGATCTCTGTGTCCAGTTAGCTTGGTCCCCTTCTAAAGGCGCTCCAATTGTTTCCCAGCGCTCCTCAAATTAGCCCCCTTTTTGCTGCTAATTAATGCACCAATCGGGTGTTTGCCCGCTGTCGACAGAGCGGCAGACCTTGCCGTTGATCCTTCTCGAACATCGACACTTTCCCTCAACCACAACATGGCTGAAACTTTGTGATATGCGCGCCCGTGGTCTAGAAGCAATATACTACTCTCATATTTCTGATAGGAGCGTTTAATGTGTCGAACCAAAGAACCGGGTAAATAAAGCTAGCTAAACGAGATCAAGGTGGTTCAGCCGTTGAAAGTGAAAGGATGACATGTGCAGGGTATTCCCCCAGGTTTTTGTTCAGCAGGTTCATGACCACGTGTGACTGTTGCATTAGTGAGATTTAGTGTCGCGTTTTTTCGGTCTTTTGTCGTGTTGAGTGTTGTGTCTGTGTGATGGTATCGTCGCGTTGCTACCCTGAAGTTGTATCACGGTTGAACAGAATCTGGGGAGGACAATCACACCGTGTGGAAGAGTAGGGGAAAATGACCTGCTAAGGAATGTTGCACTTTGTGTTATGCTGTACGAAAAAGATTGTAGCAAAAGTATGTTATACAGGATTGGTCTCGGTAACCGTCACCTTCTCTTTGTCATTTGCTTCAAATAATACAAACGGGCGCAAAAGTGTCGTCCAACATTACATAGCGGCCGCCTCTAAAGTCAATGCCTGACGATACCAACCCCGCAGCGGTAAGCTTTCACTATAGCCAGAATAAAATAAGATAAAACGCGCCACAATCAACAAGAGCTCTTCTGGTATCAAAACAATTCACTGTCATCTATGTACATCTCGCGATAGTCGCAACGTAGTCTAGAAAATGACGTCCCTTATTCCCGTTCGAAGCAGATTAGGGCTTTGCCAAGCACTTGGATCGCGCGCCGCACGCGATCCTTGCTAGTTTAGTCGGACACTAATCGCGTCCAAGAGATCCCAGTCTGCAGAGTCTCTATCTGACGCTGCAGGATCATTCAAGACACAGAAAATCGTCAAGCCAGAAGCAGCACATGATGATGATAAAAAATATTTGATACAAAAGTGTTGGAATCACTGTAGAGAGCTGTATCGGTAAGTCTTTCCAGCGACGCGTTGTCGATGCAATAATGATATAACGAATGACGCAATATTTACGAACCTCCTCCACTGTGTTTTACGGTACTTATATCATCGAACCCATCAAGCAATTCAAGTGTCGCCATTTTCTATCTCTCCATCAATTAATCTCATCACTTCAAAATGGCAGAGCAAGAAGTCTATCGCGATAAATTCGGCGGCCACTCGCCCTCGCTTCCCAGAAACACCTTTACTGGCTCTGGTGCCGAACAAGATGTCTACGGAAGTAAATTTGCCGGCCATCCCCCTTCCCTTTCACTCCCCGGAGGCTCTTTCAATGGATCTGGTGCCGAGCAGGGTGTCTTTGGCTCCCACTTCAATCGCACCTCATACCAAGGTCTCACTACCAGCACTCTGGGTCTGATGCACTCTGCCGTTCTGCCTTCTTTCACTTTACATGCTGGTCTCTCTGCTGTAGCCTATGGAATCTCTCGATACACCGATCGTGTCGAGGGTAAGGATTTCCTCTGGGCATCTGGCATGACGTTGAATGCTTGGTGGAGCGCTGTTGGTTCTCGTGTTGTCTACGATGGTCTCTCGGTCTCTGAAGCCTGGTCTGATCTTACCTACCCGCAAAAGCTTCTACTCCTCGGTGCTACAGCTTGGGGTGTTCGTCTTACCTCTCGTGTTGTATCCCGAAGCTTGAAGCGTGGAGGGGATGACCCTCGCTATGATACTGAGAAAAAAGATCCTGGCTTCTGGAACAAGGCTTTGTTTGCGACATTCTTGCCCGAGGCTATTGCGCAGACTATCATCTCTCTTCCCTTTACGCTTCCTTTCCGTAATGTTAACGAGTGTGCTCTGGCTTCTCCTGTTATTTCTTACGGCTCACACCTGCGCGATCTCGCTGTTTTTGTCTTCTCTACTGGATTCACTCTCGAGACGCTGGCTGATTTCCAGCTTGAGTCTTTCAAGAAGAACAATCGATCAGGTGTCAACCGTGAAGGTGTGTGGAGCATCGTTCGACACCCCAAGTAAGTCATTTCCTTCACCGCCGTAAGAAAACCATGGCTAATAAAATACAGCTACCTCGGAGATGCCCTCATCCACGCCTCATTCCCCATCCTTCTCCTAAGCGCCGGCATCTTCCATCCCATTACTGTTCTCGGTCCTATCGCCAACTACGTCTTCCTGCGCTTCATCGGAGGCGACAAGCAGAACGAGGAAAGCCAGGCGGAGCGATACTCTAAGCACGACGCTGTCAAGGCCGAGGGGTTCGAAAAATACAGAGAGCAGAAGAACAGCTTCTGGCCCAAGCTGGAGGAGTTTAGTAACGGTTGGACTTTAGGAGTGTTGGCTGCTGGTGTTGCCGGTGTCATCCTTGAGAGGGAGTTTTAAAATCTAGTTTGATTATTGATTGTGAAATGAATGTTAAAACTAATTTAAGATTTATCTTATTTTTATCTTATTTTTATCTTATTTTATAAGTCCTGCATTCCTTTTTTAAATACCCTTGTTATAAGTAACTAACTTTGCCATTTGACTAATGATATGATGACTGATTCTGATCTACCTATATAGCACCTCTGGCCAATTATCTAGCTTGAATTGGACCTATTAAGCTACCAAATTACGTAAATTGGTACAGCAGATAGAGCAGGAGCTATCTCAGCAACTGGGGTGCAGCTGAGCCGTGCAGGGAGCCCGACCCTCGATCACAAGGACGCCCTGGGATAAGCCTGGTAAGGCAATAATGGATCATTTAAACAGGTACATACTAGGTACTGTAATTCTGAGGGCAGGTACATTAGGTACCAACGAGGGAACCTGATATAACCCCACTTCCAGTCGTAGGCTTCTTTGTACATGCTAAGTATCTGGGCTAGTGCCTAACAAGACTGAGCCTCGCAGGGCATTTCAATTCCTCACATCAATAAATATAACTGGATAATTAACGTACGCCACATGGCAAATTTGAGGCCTTCTGCGTCTTGTTGGTGTCACACAGTTCATGGGTGCCTGCCAGGACGCCTGGCCAGGTCGATGCTGACCTTAAGTCACAGCCTGAAGCACCTTTCCATTTATTTCCCTCAATACCGCTGCATTTGACTTTCATTACTAACGTACGAAGGAATCTTCACTAATCCCTGGGGTTCATGATCTGTGATCTGCGAATCTTGCAACAACCACCATACAACAGACAATGCAAGCATTATACAATAAGATAAATAGGAGGAGAAATAGCCGCAGGAAGAATCTACCAGTATGTGTTCTATTCTTTATGTTATCTGAGAAGCTAACAAATTTTAACTAAACCAGGCCGTGCAATTACCTGTATCTATAGAACTAAAGGAAATAGAGTCTACACCGATACCTCATGACTTTGAGACTGAACCCTTCGGTCTCTTTGTCTTGCATGCGCCCCCTGACAATTTCCTCCCATCTACTGATATCGAAGTTGAGTATGCTGACACCTCACACTACGTTGGCGCGGATTTTCTTAACTGACAACACACAAAGTATCGTCGCCGTCCATGGCTTGAACGGCAGTGCGAAGAAGACATGGACCTACTCATCCACTGGGACGTGCTGGCTGGAGGATCTACTGCCAGATTCAATTCCACAATGCAGGGTCATGACATTCGGATATGACTCTAAACTAGCATTCAGTAAATCTCGATCGGGGGTGGAAACCTTCGCTCGGGACCTCTTGAATCGTCTTAGGATCGTCAGAAGTAGCTCCGAGGTGGGTGTCCAACGATTCCGTCAGAAATCACTGCTGATGTCCTAGGCCCAAAACCGACGGCTGATGTTTGTTGCCCATAGTTTAGGGGGCATCGTGGTAAAAAAGGTTTTACAATCCTTTGTTACCCCGACTTAGGAAAGAGCTAATGTTGTAAGGCTCTGATCATGGCTCACAATGGCTCTGAGGTCTTTGCTCCCATCCTCAATGCGACAACTGGAATCGTCTTCCTCGGAACACCGCATCGGGGATCCGAGTTGGTGCCTTGGGCTATTCTTCTCTCAAATCTAGTCACAGCCACCAGCCTTGGGAAAAGTATTAGAAAAGAACTCTTGCGTACTCTTAGCAAGGACTCTTCGACGTTGTTGGAGATTTCAAGCCAGTTCCTGCCCCGCGCCACTTCACTGAAGATTATGAGCTTTGTCGAACAACAGATCGAGAGTCCGCTGACAGCATTGGTAACTTATCATCTTTTTCATTTTGCCAATGTCATTCTTATAATTAGCAGGTTGTTCCCGAATACTCGGCTGTCATGGGCTTGCCAAATGAGATTGTGTTTCCGATGAACGCCCACCACCGAGCACTTACCAAATTCTCAAGTAAGACAGACCAAAATTACATACTGATCGAAGCGGCAATCAGGGAGATTGCATTTGGTAGCACGGATAAATGTGATATTTGCCCAAAGGCAATGATTGAAACAAGCAAGCTGACTCTGGCGCAGTCGGTAACAACTTGACTGGTACACTCGAGGCATCTGCGAAGAATGCGATAGAAACTTCAGCATTTACTTTCCGCTCACCGTTCCCAATCCCAATGCTAGACTTGAATCGATGTTCTGGAACGTATAGTGTGTCCCGCCCTTTGCACACGGACGCTCGAAGCAGCCCTCCCACTCCTCCAGGGCCGCCGTCTGCTTTATTATCGGATGTCAATTTCACCAGTTACAAGGAGACATTAACTAACAGCACGACTACTAATGGGAGAAGACTCTCGAGATTACCGGATGAGACAGTCGAGACCATCAAGGTACGCGTCAGTGGTCTCAGGGGGCTGCTTGGACCAGATGGTGATGAAGAAAGAGATATTATCCGTGTTGTACAGCCCCCCAAAAACACTAAGGTTTCGGATCTCAATTCCTATTTGACGCAGGAAGTCGCCGGTATGTTGAACCCCCAGTACCGAGGATTGTCACTAACCTTCATCCTCAGACCTCAAGGTACCCGAGTCTTTCTGTTTCAAGGGCCAGCCAGGTAGTATTAGTTTTGATTGGGAGGATGTGTTCACAATTCCGGTGGAGGTAACATCTGGCCGGCCGTCATACAATAAGGAAAGAGGCTTGAAAATCAACAACGGACAGTCGATTGCCTCCTTCATGAGCAAAGCATTCCCTCATCCAATTGATGCCAAATTGAAAGGTAACAGCAAAGAGGGATATTCAAAATTTGACAAAGTTGCAGCCTCGGTTCTTGAAATTGGAGAAGATGACGTTCCAGACCTAGTTGTTTCATTTATGAGAACACTCAGAGTGCCTGAAAATCATAAAGAGTACAATCTACCTCTGGGAATGGGGAAATTCCCACTGTTTAGTGTTGGGCCATTTAGTCACATTCTACCGCCTTCGATGGTGGCTAAAGGTGGTTTCTTCCTCCCAATCTATCGTAAGTATGAAATCTATAATGTTGGTCTGGCGACACAATCTCACTCACATTACTCAGAGATGGAAGCATTGTGGATCCACTTCCATGCCAAAGAACAAACCAAGTTCGCCGTCCGACCCTTCGTCGGCGGCGTCAATGGCATTTCAGGTGAATCCTCCGAAGGGTGCCCGACATCGCTGCCCTGTCGGAAGGATTCCGAGGTTGGTAAACAAGACTATATCGTATTACCAGAGCAGGCAGAGCTTCATGGTATCGCTACATCGCCAGGTGTAGTCGAACAGTTTGTTGCCACCGAAATGGCTCCTCCTCTAAGAAAGAAAACCCAAGAGAATCAGAGTTCTGAAGTCGACAAACATGGCAAAGAGATGAGCAGATCCCCAGCAAAGGGTGATCATCCACAAGGAGCATCTATTGAGTGGCAGGTCACCGGGCACGATGGGGTTGGAGGACTGCAACTTCAGATCATCCCTGCATTCGAGCCCAGCATGATACACGCTGGTTTGGATCGAAACCTGTGTGTGAACAGCCGCAGTGTAGCTTCTGCAGACACACTAGCACCGGAGATAGGGCGCGTTTTTGATGTCCTGTCAACGCCCGCAGAGCTTCAGCTAGCAGTAGGTGATACAATCCATGTGAAAGATCTGAAGTCAACATTACAATCCCGCCCGAAAGTCGTTTCGGACTTATTAGATGAAGGTCCTTCAGAGATAGCTTACAAAGACATCGTTGAACTGGATGCAGTCTACGGGAGTCACAACGAGTGGGCGTTTGACGTCAAGCTTCTCGACAGCCAACACCCTTCCATTTTACTGCGGGTAAGTATATTCAGTCTCTCTTGGCACCCCGTCTCATCAGCCTGTCTAGTTCTACGATGACGATCCGTTCGATTGTATAGTAGATATTGTTGCGAATGAACTGCAAGCATCGAAAGGGTCGTTAGTCAAGGATTGTTTTACCGCGAACCGTGCTCGGGGATGGATCCCGATCAGATCATGGGAAGCTGTTGCTGGTCTTCCACAACTTACTGGAGAAATCCACACCAAAGCCAGGTGGTGTCAGCTGACATTCGTAAGTCTTTTATTCCCACAATGAAATTTTTCGCCAGCTGAGAATATTCATGCCAGATACCTGGTGGGCTTCTCGACCAGTGCTTTGTCTGCCGCGTGGTGTGCGATGACACAATAAGGTCTCCATACAGAGATATCCTGCCAGTTTTATTGGCACTCAATCAAGACGCTAGATTCAAAGATCTAAGAGAGCTTATTCACGACACAACAGGTATTTCTACAAGCGAATATCTGATCACTAGGGCTTGGTCAACAGACGTCGCTATGAATGATAATGGAAGGGTTTTCCCTGAAGATACCTTCGATATACCTTATCAGGTACCAGAATATCTTTTAACTCGAAACAAGCTTTCTATCAGACAACTCGACGCAATATATTGTCCTTTAAGACCCATGAACAACCACTCGCTTTCCCCTGATTCACGTATGGGCTCGATACAGATCCTCATCGCATCTGTCACCGGAGGGCACACCGTGATGGAATGCGATCCATCTACTACAATCAAAGAGCTCAAAACAAGATATCAAAACAAAAAGGGCATTCCAGCAAACGAGCTGCGACTGATCAATCAGGGAAAACAACTTCAAGACGGCAAGGACCCCAACAAACATTATGCACTAAATAATAACCATTTGTTTTTAGACTTACCTGTGTCGCATTATAAAATTGGTAGCGTAAGGAATTTCCCCCAAAGTATTAGTCATTAGGAACTCTACTGACGTACCTGTACGTAGGGCTCAACTATTCAGTGTGTAGATCGTCTTCGGGGCGGTTGTCCAACCGATATCTTACGTGATGACTCGATACCTAGAATTACAGTGTGCTTCAACGCCGAAAATTGGCAAGAGCAGTTCTCAGATGATTCTTGTATAGCTGAGTTCAAGGCCAGCCTAATAGGCAAGACTGGTATCCCAGTATCAGACCAGGTATTGACATGGAAGGGAAACCCGGTTCTAAACAGTAAGTAGCGCTTAAACTCTCAGTGAACAATTGCACAAGGCTCCAACTTTTAACCATGTTGGAAACACAGATGAGAATGCCATGGAATACAAGGGAAAGGTTCTTGTCTTAACTACCAAGACACCAATTCATCCTATCCCTTTGGGTATTGGGGCCGGCGGCAAAGTCCAGCAGCATATCGAGCTGGACAAAAATGACCCGCGTATCTGGGATATAGACAACTCGCGCATTATAAATGTGCAGCTTCTAGATGCCCGCTCCTTTCGGCTCGTTACAGGTTATGCGCCTCCTCAAACTCCCCTCACGGCTGGACTGTATGGGCACATTGGTTTAAAGTTCTTCGAATCATGGAATGTCGAACACCGTGATACTAATAGTGTTTCAAAAGAATGGGGAAGAATAGTCAGTGTAAATAAGGTGGCGCACATCAACAGTGTTAATGCTATGAACGGAAATAATGGAAAATGGGGATTACTCGATACTGGAGCTTGGAGTCTATTGAAGGGTGGAGACCAAGTGAGACACGAGGAAGCGACAGATAAGGACTTGGAGTGTCGTCTCGCTGTGCTGAATGTTGACGATACTACACCAAAGTTCAAAAGTGCAGCAGTGGTTAATAGGAACGGCAAAGATGTAATAAACTACTAAGCCTTTAAGGACATTAATATATATATAAGAAAGTAACTATAAACTGCATTTAATTTTATATTTTAGTTTACAGTTAAGGATTTATAATACTGTAGACTAAATATAATAGATAATTATTATATGTCTGAATTTATTTACAAATATCCTATATATACTATTGTTACTGTGATATTCTCAATAATAGCTATTCCTCCGCTTCGGAGACCTCCCCGAATAGCTCAGCTGGAAGAGCGTTCGACTGTAATTGTTATATGTCATCGAAAGGTCACTTGTTCGATCCAGGTTTCGGGGAGCTGTTTTTTTTGCCTTTTTATCCATTTTACATCCACCCCATCAAACAAATGGAAGTGGTCATAACATCACAATTTGTCTGATCACTTTTTCGTATTCTTTTTTTTATTTGCCTCAATTGTCAAGCTGCATTGTCACGCAACCACATTCATCCCACCCATTCACTCGCGGCTATAACGAATTATCCAGAAATGCGTGATCTCTTGTTACACTACTCTTGGAAATAACCAGTTAAAGTAGTTTATTAAATGAGGGGGATGTACTGCTGAGATGAGAATATTGCTTACCTGCGTCATCTGGGAGTGTCACTTGGTTGACACTAGGATCATATGTTGTCTTGTCATTGTGTAAGATAAAGATCGAGATCCCGCTCATCCCCAATGACAATATGTGAATCCTTGCTCTATGCTCCTTGCTCCTTATTGTCGTGAAAATGTTGATGTTATTGCCCCCAGAAGTTCTTGAAAATATTTGTCAAAAGGTAATCGGCAGGAAACATCCAAGAATATGAACTGACACTCCCAGCTCAACGGTCGTGATCTCAAATGCCTCTCACTAACATCAAGATGGGTCCACAAAGCAGCCTTTCGCCAACTCTGGCGCTCCATCACAATCTTCCCCCGTTCCCCAAGAGAACGCCACTGCATTACGCCTATGGGTCCTCCACAGCAATGTCTGCAGTCAACAAGAGAACTTCGCTTTGAAGCAGACGCGATGCATTGCGTTCACGCGCATGATTGCCTAGGATACATGGGGAAATGGCTGGACAAAGATCCTCTGATGCATGATACTTGGGAAGAAAGAAGTGATAGCTTTGGATATGAGCGTGGTAGACTTGTGCGCGTCAAGTATGAGTGTCTTGCGCAGAGGACTATGGCGATGCTGAGACGTTTCGAGGACAGTCAACTGGAGGCGTTCGAGTAAGTCCGCATATATCTTCCTTGATTGCATCACTAATTGAGCTGCAAAGCTGGAAATATACGACTTGTATCCCATCAGAAGTGCTGGAATACTTGAGTGCCAAACACCCATCCCTACAAAGTCTCAGTTTTACAACGGATCCATTCTGTAGTAGATTCAATCGCTGGAGCAGAACAACAGACTTGAACCTATCTGCATTCCACAGCATTCGACGTTTTAGCTGGAAAGCTCCAATGGGATGTCACTTCGGCAACATCTCCAATCTGATTCAGAAGAATGCTACCCATCTGCAAGAGCTAGAGGTCGACTTGCAATCTTGGTCTCGGCAGTGGGAGGATAGAGAAACCAGAGTTGTTCGTCGGACTGATTCAGATGAGTGGGATAAAACACCTGCTAGTACTATGCTGGCGCGAGAGATGTTTGGTCTCGATCATGACCCTGCTGCGAGAACTTGGTTTCCTAAGATGCGGAGCTTGAAACTCGCCAGAGTGCCCTTGAGAGATGAAACCACCAAGAAAGCTGTCACTGCAGCATCCATCAACCTTGCGGGACTAACCTCATTAAAACTGATAATGTGCCCATACTGGACACTGCTTCTCCAGGACATGGCACAGTCTCCGACACCGATTCAAATCAAGTCATTCGAGATCCTCGACTTTTACCTCCAGACACCAAATGTAACTTCGATCAAGAAAGTGACCACCATCACAGACTTTCTCGACTCTTTCGATGGACTCGAAGAATTATTCATCAGCCACTGCGGCCCAACACCGGTCCTTGAATTCTGGAAACACTTAGCAAGACATGCCTCGACGTTAAAAGCATTTGTACATCACCAGAGGATCACCGATCTGGATGAAGAGCTCATAATCTCACGCAAGGGAAAGGATTTGGCAGATCCTGATATATCTCTGACTGACCGTGGTATTATTCGACAAGATCCGACTCGAAATCCTCTTTCGACATTGAATCTTGAGTTTCTTGGGCTGACGTGTGCGCCCGAGTACCTGGTGAGTATCTCAACCTTGAGCCCTGTTACTCGCTGACAACATGGACAGAGAGAAATTCTGCTCCCCTTCGTGTCAAAGGGTTCACTTAGAGTCCTTCATATCCGCCAAACGGGAGCAAATGTAGGAACCTACTCACCATGCGTTTTTGACAACGCTTTGGACATGAGAATCACTCAAGCCGAACAGAACGGCGAAACCATTGAGAACTATACAAACGGAGGCCATGACCTCGACTCCGAATCCAAACAGAATTCCATCAGTCTCCGAGACATCTTTACCGCTATCAGAGAAAGAAGAGAGTGGAAAACACCGCCTCTGCAACAGTCATCGCGAGACTTTGCAGATTGGGTCTTTGGTCCGGACGGAGTTACGTCGCTTGAATATATCGTTGCAGGGGATCTTTCACATGGAAGTAGATACTACGAGAGAAACGCACTCATATGCAGATCCGCTGGAGGAGGGCGGAGATATCATGTTATCAGCCAAAAGGCTGGCGGAAAGGAATGGATTGACGTGAAGAGCAGGTTTGGGAGAGCGCTGAAAGCTTGCCCTGTGGAGAATATTGTTCCCGAGTATAACTAGTTCGTACAATTCCCGTAAGCTCAATGGAAACTTATTGATCGCAGTGAATACACTGAGAATGCCTGCCCATCGCTAACATCGATTCAACTACGTCTTCACCTCTGTGTGCTTTCAGCTCATGCATCCATACGATCCCGAAGCAGTCATACAGAGCGCGGCTCACTCCACCCTGCGGCTGATTTTAAGCGTATTTTTGGCATCAGCTGCTGACCACCATATCCTTCAGCTCGCCAGTCTCACGAAATGAAGTCCGAGGGCCTAAAAACGAAATAAAATGACTGATCAGATTCGATATAAATAGCCCTTGGGATAAGCTTGATGGTGTGTGTGGACAGAGCTGACGAGTGAGATTCTAGTTGTGCCGCGGAGCGCTCCGTTTGACAGATTATGGACGTTTTTTACGTGACGGAGGTTAATTGGCTTCACACCACCAACAAAATATTTGAACTAGATTCTATGTCAGGAAGCTGAACCTCACTTCTTCAGATAACTGGCCAAAGACTTTTGGATGCCCTCCCGCCCCTTCTCATACAACTTCGTCCTCTGAGTCTCCCACCCATCCTCCGCCAACAACGGCTCACCTGGCCCAATAGCAAACTGATCATCCCCATTCTCAAGCCCCTCATACATCCTATCCACAAACTCTCCAAGCGGCATACCAATCTGACCACCATTGACAAGATCAGGCTGATGCTTCTCATCGTGCAACTCGGTCTGTACAGCCGGTGGAAACACCTCTACCATGCGTACATGCCCTGCTCCGCCATCAACAAGCTGCTGACGCACGTTAAGAATAAACGTATGCAGCGCAGATTTAGAAGCATTGTAGTTAGGCGTGCGCACCATGGAGGGAATCAGACCGAGAGTTGCGCTGACATAGATAAGATGTCCGCTGGCCTGCTTCTTCAGATGAGGAATAAACGCTGCGGTGAGATAAACGGCAGATGTATAGTTGGTCGTAAGCTCATCGCCAAGAACACTGAGATCCATAGATTCAGGGTTGCAAAAGTCAAAGCCTCTCTGGATGCCCGAGTTAAGAACGACGGAATCAAGATCTGGGTCAGATTCTATGATAGATTCGGCGAACTCTTTAATAGAGGACAGATTGGTGACGTCAAACACGACAGCCCTGGCATTTTCTTGACCATGCTTGCTAACAAAAGATTCCAAATTGTCGCGCCGACGTCCTACGACGATGAGCTTGGTGCCTGTGGCGATGAGCTTGGCGGCAAGGGCCTCCCCTATGCCAGACGAGGCACCGAGCACGAGGGTCTTTTTGTACAGGGGAGCCATGGCTTGCGAGATAGAGTTTGATGAGATCTTGGCAGACTGAGATGGTGTATCTGTCAACTGCCGTCGGTATCGATGTCTAGGATGGCGGGATGAGAGGGGTAAAGTGGGATGCGATCCAGGAAGTCGGTAATTTCGGAGATAATAAAGTTTAGAAGGAAGGGAGCCAAGAAGCTAGATGGATGCCGAATCGGGGCAATCTAAGCTATTTAGGGGGAATTGAACAAGGTTGATTAATTGAGGGAAGATGGCCTCGTCATACAGAGAGACTTTGACAAGGTTCGTTCATGTCCACTATTCTTGATCACCTGACCTACTTACTCATCACATCAAGTTAGCGATAGCGATACATAGTAGGTTAGAGGTCAAAGGTAGAGATGCAAACAACTTGATACAACAAAATGAACAACAGAAAAGATTCCAGCTTTAAATTTAACTGTATTTTTTGCTGGAATGCTGATTAAAATACACTAAGTTTCCCAGTGTCAGGCCGCCCTTGCCTATCAGATGTAATACTTGTAGAGAGACGCCTCGAGTTCCGAATCCCATAGCGCAAACTTCCATGCCATTACAATAGTAGAGTGAACCTGCATTTCACCTTGAATAACCGTGCAGATAACTCCTCAAACAGCTTGTGTGCCTCGTCTGTGGACTGTGTCGATGGCTGCCCAAACAATGCGCTGGTCTTCAGCAAACGTGATAGTCGAGTTAATATTGCCGTAATCCTCCCAGATGGTGTCAAAGTCCTCATCCTCCTGGCCCGTCCATTTTGCCGGAGTCTGAGTAGAGTCTGACTCGGCAATGTACCAGAAAATGATTTTGAGAATTCCCTCGCGCATTCGGTGAGACACAGCGATGGGCTCAGTGAAGAGGCCACTTGTGCCTTCTTGGGAAGTCGCGAGGGTATTGATCCGAGCAGGCAGTATGCGTGGTTGTACTCCAGTTTCCTCGAATGTTTCTCGTATAGCTGCGTCCGTGAGGGACTCGTTTACATCTTTGCGGCCCTTGGGGAGGAATATTTCGTTGGTCTTTCGCCAGCGGATGAGTAAGACTTTGGATCGATTGACATCGAGTGTCACGGTGCCGCAGCTGATGACGAACTGGTCGGAAAGGTGGAGGGTGTGGTTGATGGACTCCATTTTGGATGCGACGAAGCCTGAAAGGGTTAGTTGGATGGGTCGCTAAATGAATCTTGACTGCCCGTACCTGAGTGTACTTGAGTGTTGCGCGTTGATCTGGTGTGTGAAGTTGTAGCTTTGTTGGTGGTGGTGGTGGTGGTGGAGAAGAAGAAGTTATTAAAGGCACGCACGTACTGGAAAGGGAAGGTTAATGGCACTGCTCGGTGCTTCGTGGTGATAAATTTAGTGGAGGTGCCCTGAAAGAAGACTGCCTGTCAGCTACAGATGCCGTAAGCCTGAGGCAATGCAGCAGCTATAAAACTCCATCTCACCTATCTGAATGGGCTGAATCTACTATTCTACTACTGGCAAACAAGATGCAACTTATTGATGTGTAAATAAATTGCAATCTAACTTCCAGATCGAGACGGGCAGCCTTATCGGGCGCTATCGTACCCCGCGCTTGTAGATCCTCCACACGGCTTAGCTTCTCGACATTATGACATGAACAATTAATTATATAAAGACACCATTCCAGCTTTGGGATGTATCAAACATTCACTTGCACAATTCAAACTTTTCATATATTAAATCCTTTCAATTTTTACCATGACCGAGTCAACACAAACGTGGGTTGTCGTTGGTGCGTCCCGAGGCATCGGCCTTGAGTTCGTCAAGCAGCTTCTCGAGGCTGGACACCGGGTCATCGCAACAGTGCGCGATCCAAATAACGCGGAACAACTTTCGACTGTGATTCAAGCTCAAAAGAACCCTAAGAATTGTACGGTTGAGCAGTGTGACGTCACCAGCAGCGAGAGCATCGACGTGAGTCCAACGCCATCATAATTAACTGAAGCTTACAGTTGTAGAACTTTGCTGCAAAAATGAGTGCACTTGTAAAGAATGGCACAAAACTGGACAATGTCATTATTAATGCCGGCGTACTCAAATACCCAAACCGAGCAACAGAAATGTAAGACTCCATAGCCATTTTATTTATACCTGCTGATCTTCTTCAGAACATTCCAAGACCTTTCATATCATCTGACCACCAATACCATCGGGCCTATTATCTGCGCCCAGAAACTGATTAACCTCAACCCAGAAAGTCCTCCCTCAAAGGTCATCTTCATCTCATCCGACTCAGGTTCAGCTGGCAACTTCCTCGGCCATGAAGACGGCTATGCCGCATATGCCGCAAGCAAAAGCGCGTTGAACCAAGCTCTTAGACATATGGCACTTGAGCTCAAGAGGCGAGGTGGAAAGTGGTCTGAAACATGTATTCTGGCTCTTCATCCAGGCGAGGTCAACACGTGAGTAACTGTGTGAACAGAAAGGATATTACTAACAAATGTAGTGCTATGAACTCTATTGATATTCCATGGGATTGTGGGCCTTTGTTAGAAGCTGATGAGAGTGTCCGAGGTATGCTCAAGGTCGTCGAGGAGAAGAAGAGCGAAGACAGTGGAAGCTTTTGGTGCTGGGATGGAAGAGTAAGTTCAAGTGTCCTTTTTGACTTTGAAGTTGATGCTGACATTACACAGAACTATCCATGGTAAAAGCTACCATTTCTAGATAGGTTCAGTATGTCAAAATCAAATTTGATAGTGTATTGCGATTTCGAAAGTCTGATATTTACCTTATCTTTCCTTCTCGCTTTCATGTAATAATAAATCCGCATGGCTGAAAACATGGTCTACGTCTTGCAGACCCGGGCGAGTTAAATCGCATCTCATGTTCCAGCTCACCTTGTTGCCTGAGTGGCTGAAACGTATTCTTATCAGATGCCGCCCTCATCACTTGAGAATTTGGTAGTTTATACAACTTTAAAAAAATATATTGACTTTTTTCATTGCCCATAACAAGAGTCATAGGACACAAAGGAAATCTTATTCTGGAATATTATAAAAGCACCGTGAGACCTGCTCAGCAGCCCACTTCTTCTTCCTTCCATCCACACAAACACCACTTTTGACTTGACCATCCGCTCGGGAAGCCCGCAAAATGTTCCAGTTATTATCACTTGAACTAAACAACAAACATTTCGATCATATCTCATCATGACCGAAATCACAGCAGCAATTGCCCAGAGGAAGGGAAAGCTGGAAGGCATCGTCACCAAAGCCCTGTAAGCCTTTGTGATCAATGGCCTGGCTTCCATCCATCGCAGTCCTGAAGCCAAGATGACTCCGACTACCGTGAGTTATGACACTAAAAATACCATTTATGTTTCCAATGCTAACAAGTATTGTCTGCAGTACATGGAACTGTATACCGCTATTTTGGAATTGATCAACCGCGAGGAGTACACAGACTGTAACACTCGCGGAAATCTTCTTTACAAGGCCGTATCGAATTTCCTCGCCGAGTACCTACAGTCTGTCGCACAAAAGCTCGAATCTCACGACAACACTGCTCTGCTGAGCGCTTACTTTGCCGAATGGGATCGATTCACCGCGAGTGCCACAAAGGTCGACCATCTACTGCGTCATCTCAACGAACACCACGTTCAAGGAAAAGCGGAAAAGGGAAAGAAGGGAATCTACCCTATTCGCCTTCTTCACTTTGTCCAGTGGCGATCGCAAGTCTGGCAGAAAGTTTCTTCTCGTGTTAATGACTGCGCCGGGCAGGCGATTCAAACCGACAATGAGAATGCACACGAGGTCTTCGATATGTACATCAAATGGGCTGATTCGCATCCTACTTGCAAGGATAGTAATCTGATCCAGCTTCGCAAGAGCCTCGAGGCACCGTTTATTGATGATATCGACGACATAATGCAGTCGTCAAGTTATACTACCTTGGGGGGGGGGAAACAGTTCCCTATGATGATCCTGATGTGGAACGCTATCTTGGTCAACTTTCGTAGTCAGGTAGTACAACTGCCAGATTAGTCTACAGGGTTACAACTATCAATTCAATTCAATTCATTTCTCTTAGTCTAAGCCCATCAGCACCGCCAAGAAGTCCAGACCCAAGACCCTCGTCTGAGCCACCCCAGCACTGGAAACAACCCCTGTCGGGCCTTGGCAACGGTTTTTCCCCTTAGCGCACTGCAGTAGCGTGTATCGCAGTGTCACTCGAGCGTCTAGGCCAGCCAGTTGGGGGGAACGAACTCTTCCCCAGTCAGTCACCGAGAAGCCCGTGGTACTATCCGCGGGAACCCCCTTATATTTTTGTCTTGTTCGTTTCTGATGCGGGCGTAGGAATGGATCTGGTTTGCGTCACTTTTACTACGTTGGAGTGGCATTAAAAAAGCTAATGTTTGCTTGGCGAAATACGAATGCTTCTTAATGCGTTAACAAATGTAACGCTATGAGCTCTGTTTCCTCACGTGCCCTCGGTGCTAGATTCTCCGGTAATAGGTTTCGTCCAAAACTCTAAGTTTCTGTTTCAATAAAGTCCAATCACAAGTGTGATGAAACTTTACATGACACGCGCATAAAATAACCTCATCTTCAACAAACCACTAGTCGGTCTCCGCGGATGAGAGCGTAGCAAGGACTACCCAGCCATGCTTATTTTCTGCCCATTTCAAATACCCCATAATAGATCCACAGCCTCTGGAATCTTACACTTACAGTATAGATCACTCTTTGACCCCCCTGTCAGTCCTGCTCATTGTGGCGTGACATTTGCCGTGCCTCTCACCCTGCTTCTGACTGGCTTCTTCTTCTAAACCCCGATGACAACGGCAGTGACATGGGCTAAGCATAGATTACCAAAATAAGGTTGTTGCAGGAATATTACGCTGGAGAGTAAGCCCCAGCCTATACGTAGTCCCCGGATTATGACAAGGGTTTCTGATATACTCGTCGGGAAGAGTAGGATGAGTAAATTGGAAACACTTAAATATTGAACTGCCGCCCGCTTGTTTGTCTAAGATCTGGCAGACACAGTTTCGATCCTTTTGAGTTTATCTTCACTTCAGCTACCGTTTCCCCGCAAAGTTCCAACCTTGTATCAATCTTGACACCCGTTCGAGTCCTTCATCATGTACTCTTGGATCCCTCTTTTGGCTACCTTTGCCCCTCAGGCGTTGGCGTCTTGTGCTTATGGAACACATCTTCACCGACGAGCTGATGCTATTCAAGCCCCGAAGTTTGGCTACTCCGCTGCCAACGTAAGTGTTCATCCCATCTGTCAATCTGCGGGGTGAATTGTAGTCCCAAGCTGACACTACTCAATAGGGACCTGCCAATTGGTACAACCTAGACCCCGAGGCTAATAAGCTATGCGCAACTGGCACGCACCAGTCTCCTATCAACTTGTCCAATGGTACCCATAAGGTTCTGTCTGGATCAGACCTCCAGATCGAAATCCCCGATTTCCACGATGGCGCAGAGTTTGAAAACCTCGGCAGCACCGTTGAAGTCGTCACCGAAGGCATGGGCGGCAAACTCACCCTCGACAACACAGTCTACCACCTAAAGCAGTTCCACTTCCACCTCCCTAGCGAGCATCTCGATAACGGCACCAGCATGGCCATGGAGATGCACATGGTTCACCAGAGCGAAGACAAGAAACTCGCCGTGATTGGACTCTACATCGATCTCGACGATGGCCTTCCCAACGCTACCTACAAAGCCAAGGCTGCCGCTCGCGAGGCGACCGGCAAGGACTGCAAGACCACCCAGGCTCAGCGATCCACCGTCGCTACCACCGTCCTCAACTCGGTGGATAAGATTGCTACCCTGGGCCAGACTACCCACACCAAACCACTCAAAATGTCCGAGATTGTCTCTCTTCTCGAGGCTGGCGAGTTCCAATCGTAAGTCGCTTAATCCGAAGCTGAGTAAGATATACATATGCTGACTGACATGCCCTCGTTTAGATACTCTGGTTCGCTTACTACACCGCCCTGCAGTGAGGGCGTCACTTGGCTCGTCTCCACACAAAAGGTTTCCATCCCTACCAAGACCTATCTCAAGGCCCGATCTGTCATTGGTTACAATGCTCGCTTCCCCCAGAACTCCCCTGGCGAGGAGAATGTTTTGAGTATGCTTGCTGACGAGGTCGATGACGACTCTGAGTAAAATGGGTCTGATTGAGTGGTTGGTTATGGATAAATTAGAGGAGTTTGTGTTTTTAGATGGGCGGTATTTGAGCGATTGTGTTTTTTTTCTTGTGGATATTATTACTTGGATATGTACAGTAGACCTATAAGATGAGTTATATACTAGCATCGATTATTATCATCATTTCCTGAATCTACCCCTGCATTGTTTATGCCAAGTGGATAAACGAATAATTTCTCGCCTTCGGCAATCAACCTCCACGTAGCGAATAAATGTCCGTCGTATATACGATAAGAACTATTATCATGCTCCGGGTTGATATCGTGCTTAGACGTCACGGCCCCATACTCTACATCTTGGCAACTCCAATGTCCGGAGAAACGTGGGGAGCCGCTTGAATTCTCCATCCTTAGCTAGCCTTGGCTGGGCAGTTTGCAGCGCTGATCCTTCAGCGTTTTTAGTTCCCCCCACCTGTTTATGCAGTGCGGCCGTTGAAAGTCTGAAAGTTTAACGGTGCTACGCCACCCGCTGTCAAGTTGCGATAGTCGTCAAGTCTTGGCATCGGGATGTTGTGGGATACAATGTTTGATGAGGGTAGGATTGGTGGTTTTTACTACGAGTCACGTAGTGAGGATTTGGAGGATCAATCCACCAATTAGTGGTTAAGCTTATTCGTAACGCGCGGCTGTGGATAGCTGCCCCTTGTAATTTCATCTAGACTATCGTAGGATAAAGTTTATTTCTTGAGAGTATTCCCAATGACAAACTAGGCAAGGCGGAAAAGCAGTGTTAATGCTCTGGCTTTACCTAAGGCGTAGTGGAGGATTCCGCCACATGGGAAGAGTGTTGCGAACCACCCGTAGATGTGGTATGATAACGCCGTATCAAGTTGATGATCTCTTCATTCCCTCCCTCCTCGGCCATTGACAAGAGCGTTTGCGGTTCGGGATCCGTCGAAGAGATGTCAGTTGAGGCGCCATTGTCAAGCAGCAACTGGATGAAATGAACTTTCTTGGCATCGGTTGCAAACCATAGTGGCGTCCGTCCACAGTCATCAGGTTGGTTGACATTGGCTCCTTTTTGGAGAAGACATTTGGCGTTGGATATCCTCGAATTCTCAACAGCTATATGCAATGGTGTCCTATTGCCGTCACCTTTGGAGTTGATATCAAATCCTAAATCCAGAAACTCCTCAATCAAGTCAGTGTTATTCGGCCCCATAGAGGCATAGTGAAGCAGATTTTCGTTCAATGTATCTTTCCAGTCGTAATTGACGCCATTTTCCATAAGTAGTCGTGAGACATCCTTTTGCCCATCCATCAGGGCCAATAGGAGTGGTTCTTCACGATGTATCTCTGTGGATGGCGTGTCCTTCATTCGATTGATGAGAAGCCGAACCACCCCGATCTTTTCTGTCTGGACCGCAAACATAAGGGCATCATTCCTGTAATTGTCTACTGCATTCGTATCGGCTCCTTCATCGACGAGAATGGCAACCACTGTTTCCCTCCCAGTCATTGATGCTAGATGTAAGGCAGTTCTGCCACGGCGGTCTTTAGCTTCCTTGTCATCTTTCAACTTGATCAAGAGCTCCACTACTGAGTCGCTCCCATGCATGGCTGCTAGGTGTAGAACAGTCCAGCTCCAGCGGTCTCGTAGGTCTGGCCTTGCTTTAGCCCATAGATACTCTACCATTGCGGCATGTCCATGAACTGCAGCCATATGAAGCGGCGAACGACCTGCCAAGTTCCAGATGTCGACTGTCGCTCCAGACTGAATTAATACCCTGGCCTTGTCTACATCGCCTCTCATCGAAGCATAGTGTAGCGGAGTTGCTCCATCTCGCGCTAGTATGTTTAGTTCTGCGCCGCGATCGATGAGGTGCTGGGCTACATCCAACCGTTGAGTGGTGAGGCAAACGTAATGCAATGCAGTTAGCCCGAAAAGATCCTGAGAATTGATGTCATAATGGCTGTTGTTTAACATGCGAATGGCTTTCGTGCTCGAGGCAAATACAATATAATGAATTGGCGTCCGCTCCAGTATGTCTCTTGGACCACCACGTGCGCCATTAATCCTCTTTAACCGTCTGTTGGCTGCTTTTCTCGCATCCTGATACGAAGATGTGTTGCCGTTAATGACTAGAAGTCTCTGCTTTCTCTCAAGGAACCTTCTCAATTCCAGGTCGGCAGCTTCAAGCTCTCGTTGAACTCTTATTGACAACGTTCTCAGATGTCTGAGATTGACAACCTTATAGTTCATAGCTTCAAAGTTACGTTCCATCGTAATACTGAGCACCAAATATAACAGTCGCTGATGTTCCATAAGGTTTGCTGTCGCCTTTGACACAACGTTACCACGACTTGAAAATGTTCTGTTTGCTAGTCGGAAGAGCCAAATCAAGTCGTTGCCAGCCTCTTCCCACTTCTCTGAACGTTCGTTGCGTCTGGAACGTTGTAGTGCCAGATTGACCACTGCATCTATCTTGGGAAGTCTTTTCTCTTGGCTGAGTGGAGTGATGACGCTGAGGTAGATTTGATCTAAGCTCCCAAGTCCAGTGTTGTGGATATTCTGGATCATCTTTGACAGGTGATTGTTTCGTAGTGTGAAGATCTTCCAGCTAGCATCGTCTTTGTCGCTTTTAGATTGAATCTCCTCGGCGCCTCCTGGAATAGGAGTATCCATTGCCTTGGCCACGGCTCGTGTAAATGATGAGAAAAGATCTATGGCGTAGAGTGCTTTCAACGATTGATAAAACTCATTTCCCAATATGTCAACAGTTTTGGTATCGATTTCACTGTCGTCGCTTTGGCTTTCCACCTCATCTTCACTTCGATAATAGTATTCGTCACTCTCGTCGCTCTCGTCACTCTCGTCACTCTCGTCACTCTCGTAGCTCTCGTCACTCTCGTCGCTCTCGTCCCTCTCGTCACTCTCGTCGTCGGCAACATCCATATCATTCTCTGGAATCTCTTCATCATCGTCTGGGAAGATCTCAGATATATGATCGTCATCATCACCATCATCGAATCCACAGCTTTCAGAGTCCAGGTAATGTAGTTGGTGTGGATGTTTCGCAGAGCCGTCCTCTTGCCAATAATAACCAACAACTCGGTGTTTACCAATTTGAAGTGCCCCGCGTAGCGATTCAACTTGGTCTTCTTGGATCTGGAATACACTCAAGAGGTCTTTCGGAACCCACCAAAGAAGATCTCGGACAAGGCTTGGAGTGCGCCTGCCGAAAAGCCGGAGGCTTTGTTTCGCAATTGTTCCCTTTGAGCGTAGCCAATCATCTTGGTGTTTCTGTTTCTGATGTTTAATTCCATCGGTGACGTTGGACAGACTGTCCTTATTTTGAGACAACTCTTCCTCCTCGACTGAAGATAACCATAGTGAAAGTATGGCTTCTATTAAGGACGCGTCCACTTTCCAACCTGTTACCTGTCTTGATATTGGAATGGAAATCGTTTGCTCCTTTGGCCCAGAATAGCGTGTTTCGAGGTCCCAAGTCAGGTTCTGTGGGTTCTCCGGAATACAGACACTCATAGCGTCCAATGTACACTCAATGGCTCTTGCTAGAGAGACTGCCTCCGCTGAGGCAGGTCCTCTCCAGCTGGCTAGTTGAGCAAGGCTTTTTCGTGCATTCAACAGTGCCTGTGCATCGAAGACACTTCCATCGCTAGGTTCCGGAGCAGACACTTGGTTTGGCTCGGAAACCTTTAACGACGAACTTCCACCAGTAACAACCCTCCATTCGTTTCTGGGAGTCTTCGTACCTCTTGATATCTCAGTGTTGACAGGGCCATTATCATCTCCTTTTCCGCCACTCCACGGCTCCGTCATGATTCCACCTAACGTTCTTGTAAACAAGTCGAGTTCGAATCCAGAAGGTAAAGGCTCGCATTCAGGTGATTTCGCAAGTCCACGGCGGACCCACGCTTTAACACATACCATCGCCAGTACAGCGCCTAACTGAGCTATCGAGGCTGACCAGTGCATCCCACGAAGACCAACAAACTGCAATACGAAACCGCACAATGTAATTCCCGTACCAGTTATCGTAACTACGTTTAAGAATGTAGAAGGATCATTATCGCTAGGCGCGGTAGAACTCTTGTAAGTAGTTGTAGACCGGTCTTTGCCGTGTCTGTTGGATCTTCTTGAAGTTATGATGGTTTGCTGGTCATCCTTGGCATAGACCATGTAGGAGTTGAAAACTTGATCACTGACGGTCTTGGTCTGCTGCAGCCAGACCATTCGAGCCTTCCACCCGGCAACTGCCCCATACCTTTTTTCGTCGGTACTGCTTTCCACGACATGGCCACATAGCAACATCCCAATAACCAACACAAACGTGCCGATCGCAGTGCAGGGATAAGCATATGATTCGATTGGCTTGTCGTCCTTCTGGAACTTCAAAGCAGGATAGTATGTTGCAAACCCAGAGTATGCGAGGACTCCAAGCTGAAGAATAGTCCCGAAGACTGCAAAGAGCCAAAGTTCCCATTTGTTTGCTGAGGGATGACAGTTCAAAATAATGTTCGGCGAGTCACCAGATGTGTCTCGTATAATACAGATCTTTTGGAGTCTTTTCTCTTTTGTTGCCGTTGAGTTAGAATCCGCCGTGGGGCGGTGATTTAGAGTTGGGTTCCCTTGCTCTTCGTCACCCTCAGAGGTTGAAATTGTTTTCGGCATTTCACCGCCATCTATTGAGCAACATCTTAGTAGGGAGCCATCGACTGTTTATAGCAGGAGAAACACGTTTGCCACTTACCAAGGTCTTTGATATATCCCTTTGTAATTGCTTCTTCTAGCCTCAACACCTCTATCGTTGGGACTGGTTGATTGTCAGACTGTCCTGCGTCGGCGAAGTGTAGTAGGCATATAAACTCTACCACTGGAGCCAAGCCCATGCATCTGACTACTTCCTGGCCGTTCCAAACCTCGCAGACTTCCTTTGATGTAGACGACATTAGCTCCACTTCGGAGACTGCCAGGTTCTCTCTGGCTCTTCCGATAACAGCCTTAAGCCAAGGGGGACCGCCAACACGGATGGAAGCCACGATGGCAGTAATAATCCCAATTGGGGCCATGGCCAAAATTATATTGTCAGCCCATCCTACAGATTGGCTCATAAACTGCATAGTCACTCGTTCTCCAAAGAGTGCCAATAGCCTAAGTGTTATTAGGAAGGGTTCGTCCTGGAGATATTACTACTAACGGCGCCAGGTCAGAGAACAGATTATTGGAAAAGTCATCTCCATCATCAGAAGCCAGTGCTCCTGTCACGAGCGTGCCAACGAATACGCATTTGACAATTTTTGACATTGAGCTAGTCATGATGGCAAGTGGTCGTAAGGAGTTCCGGGGTTGCTCGAGTCACCTTACCAGATCAAATCAATTGGTTTCAATATGCTCACGACTGCAAGATCAAATAAAAGCACAAGTTGATGGGCTTCTGTTCGAAGCAGTCGATAAGAATATTAAAGAAATGGCTGAAAAGCCTAACTGGGGCTGGTACGCCTCCTCATCTGCATTCATTTTCCATATTAGTCGGGTGGCTAAGGCAGGAATCGATAATATTGAACTTTTAGGCAGCTATAATGTGCGCTGATGCATGTTTACAAATCACATCACTCAGCCACTGAGACCTAACGTTGCGATTGGTTATACATGGCAACCCACTTGTTGGCTGCTCGGATGCAAGTACACAGACGCAAGCAGGGATGGTTGAAGATTCCACTAATATCATCAAGAACTGCGCCAGCTGAGATGTACATATAAGCTATGTGGGTAATACCACACGTAGGGACATATGTGGTAACTATACCCTTTTGTTCTCCTTGCCCCCATCCAATGCATCGTTTCAAGCCATCTAATACTATCCTCAACACTGCATCTCGGTCTCTTCAACCACGAAACACAACGAAAGCCTAGGAAACTCATTTCTCGAGTGTGCCCTGTATTGTATCGCAAATCCGTAGAAATCATGTGATAAGCATCCATCAGTCTCCGTGAGACACCATATACTGTGCATCTCCACGAAATTGAACGACAATGGCGTCGTGCTACAGCGGGGTATAGGTAAGGTAAATTAATTATTCGATGATAATCTAAAGGGTTAAATGAATTGATAATAGTCTGCCTTTCCTCTATTATTTAGTCTTGATAATATATAAAAGTGACTGATATGGTAAGATCTGGAGGCGTCTAGTAGCCAGTTAGCTATAATCGTTTAGTTTTGTAGAAATGTATGGTATCCATTCATAAGGTCTATCTACATGTTCTACTTTTCTCGATAATACCCCAAGTTACCATCGACACAACGATAATTTCAAGGCCAATGGTTATCGCAACACAGTCAAATGCTGTCTAGATAATCAGCCTGGAGAAGAGCTCTGCGGTGAATTGTTCAGTTGGGCACGATACGCAGAGGAAGTCATGGAGGCACTAGAATTTAAAGCCAAGACTAAGTAATCCAGCGTTTCGATTCACGTTCAGTCATTTGTGTTGGAAAAAAAAGATAGTCACCACGTCTCACACGTAAGTGAATGATTAGAAACTGCACCTCTCATATATACATTGACGATCAAAATATTGTTATTTATGGCTCAGCTCATCCAATTATCTCACCAGTAGAAAGAACCCGAGTCCCACTATCCAATACTCTCTGTGGTGGGCGTTGCCAGCTCACAACCTTTTCACCCCTAGCCCACGCATCTTGCCGTCTCTCACAGAAGTTATCCTCCATGACATCAGATGTCTCCCCATTTACCCTTGTCACACGAAAGGACCTCTGCGGTGGCTTCGGCATTGGCGGCCAGTCAATAGATCTTGCATCATTGTCCTGATGAACATGTTCTGTCCTTTGCTTTTTCCATTCTTGCAACAAAGTCTGATATGACTCAACTGGGTGGTCGAGCGTCACATTCGGGTGTTTGGTCCATTCCAGCCCCAAGTCATCGGTGTTTTGATCTTCGTAAGGCATGCTCCGGATGCTGTCATCTCTAGTAATAATCTCAAAAGCAGTGAATATCACCCCCTTCACATCATTCCTGGCTTCGACATATGCCTCTCCATCTTCAGGTGGGTGGTTGATGCGGGCTGCAAAATTGAAGTCAAAGAGCATGATGGAATCTGTCGTTTCGTCGACTACAAGATTCCTCGGGGCAATATCTTGGTGTGAGATGCCGTGCTTGAGGTTCAAGTCATCTACAACGTTGGTGAGTTGATGAAGCCACTGGAGCTTGAATACACGTGATGTGTTCTCCTCTAGATTGCCCCCCGGCACGTAGATGCTGGTGAACCCAACCACGCCGCCTTGGAGCTCATCAATGACGACTCGGTCGAAGGGAACGATGTTTGGGTGCCTTGGAAGACGCATCCACATGCTCATCTCTTTCCATGATGCTTTTGCATACTGCCACATAAAATAGTATTTGAAGACGGCCTGCTGAATGGTTAGTCGTGCTTTATCTATGCAATAAAAATCTTTCAAGGACTGTTTAACCTTTTGAGCATATTCGCCTGCACCTGGGGGATATTCAACTAGGTCAGCGTCAGGGCCAAGCCTGTCGATTTCCTGAAGCTCATTTCGCCGAATTGGTTCTATCCCCTCTGGAAGAGACGCATCTTGCAGGGATGGATAGTGTATGCAGTAGTTCATATCATCGTCCGCGTGAGTGTGTGTCGAGATAATCTCACCACTTTCAGACACGTAGATCCTGTAAGTCTCGGGAGATATCTGATGATTAAGGCGGTTGTAATGTTCAATGGCGAGATCGTCTTCCTCCTGCTCTCCGTCCATCGTGACCGAAACTACTCGTCTCTGGTCCCAATCAACAACATGCCATGTGCTTGGGCCGCCAACAAGGATATCACCACTCAAACAGAAATACTTGGATTCCTCGTCAATCATCGTGACAAGCTTTCGAAAATGAGGGTGTGGGTTGTCAAGAGCAATGGCGAATCTGCATTTGCGTTATGATGAATGACCTAGAAGAAATCGCTGTGAATGTGCGGGGTTCTTAACCATGCATTAGAGCCCCATGGGTCAGTGGCCTGGGCAGCCCACCTTAAGCCAACCAATCAAGACGCTTCCTTGAGCTGTCTGTTGGTTCGATACTCCTGGCTCTACTGTCTATCTGTTGGTCACAGTTTATTTTAGACACTACGAAACTCTGTTGGTAGTTAGTGTGACTCTACTTCACTCAAGAGCGCTTAGTCCAAGTACTGATTCGTTTGCATTTGTTCGTTGGTGCGTCGAGTGTAGTCTAATAGCTTGACCAGAACTGTTGAGTTACGCGTCAATCTATTTTCGATCCCAATGCACGACCTGTCACTTACTTTACAATGAATTTCAGCCAATGTGCTCTTCTAAGTGGGCGGATGCATTGTGCCATTGCCGGGTTTTCTATGTAGAAGGTAATCGCGCGGCTACATTCTCCACGACGGTCCCCTTGACGTTCTTCTCCCACCCTGAATGAACGTAAGGCTCAGCAATTACACAGCCAACGGCCTTTCTAATAATACTACAACTAACCGCGCGCGAACTCTACTAGCCAAGAAGCCTCGATAACGTATCGATCGGCACGGCGCTTTCATGCCGTTGAGTCTATATAATGAGCACAGCTCTAGCAAACAAGGAAAGAAATAAAATGACATACCGAGTACAACAATTCATTAGAAAATCATATTGTCCTCTTTACTAAATACATTTCACCCGACCATTCTGTTCAACGCGTGTATACTTCTCAGACAGGTTAGTATGCACAGTGCACATGGCTCCATGACATATTTAATGACCTCTCGCAGTGAAAACAACAGACATCAAGCAAACTACATCTATTCAATCATGGCTGTCCAAGTAACATTGATCGAGCCTCGCGACATCCAGAGAAGGGCAAACGAGTCTAGGGTGTATAGGACCGACACTTGCTATTGCGGATGGTATTTCTTCTACGGGCTCTGTGGGCATATGGCACAACGCCATCCCTTGAAATGCGGGACCAAACGTACGCGTTCTGGCCAGTCCGGGTTTTGCAAAATTCCCGCACCACAGTACAATGTTGCCGCCTATCAAGTCAATAGTTACTGTAACGAATGCATGGGAGCGCAGTAAGCTTCGGTAGTCTGTCGAAGCTTGGATAGGTTGGAAGAAGCCAGGGGGAGACTGGAGGAAGAGAGAGATAACAACATTAAGAGACGTACTCAGTTGTTTATATTTTGTGGTTTACGCCTGTACATAAGCTATCTATCAGTGGAATTCAAGTCTTCTTGATCATTTTACTTGCACGTCGCTATGGATGTTGTAATTTCACCGGAAAGGACTGTATATAACGAACTTTTAGTTGTTTTTGTTAGACGTATTACCATTAGAAACCCCACGAAGGGAGTCTCGGCTGCGTTTATGGAAGCCTCCTATGATTGCTTTAGTTCATAGTAAAAGTCATTTACGAAGGTATCATCTGGTTCAATGCGTAGATGGGAGGCACTTTGTGAACTATAATTTTCATATGAAGAAACGAGTTTGGTAAATCACAACTAACAAATATAATTCTATCGTAATGTTTTGTCCTTATGATGAGACACTTCTAGTGGTCGACTTGGACGGAGCAGATCAAACACGCAAAGCCATTAGTTAAAAAATTGGAGTAATAAGATATTAACTACAGTAAGTGTCGCCAGAAACACTATAATCTATGGACATTAGGTTCTCCTGGACTTTGAAGTCTTCTTCCACTGTTAATATTCGGCAAACCGTCCTCGTTCTCTTCAAAATCCCACTCCTTGACTGACTATAGCCACAGTAAAAACATATGTTAATTGCTATTAAACACAGCTTATTCTACAATTAAATATTTGCCCTTTGGCCTATATCTCAGTAGAAATCACCAGCCATGTTCAGTATTGGAAAGAAAAATTGGAATAAAATCCGACGTTGTGAGATATGTCCTTGACCGTCTGCATCGATGATATGATTGATCCAGTGCTAGAACCTCGCCAATCAAACATAAATACTTCGAATCCTTGTCAATTATCACACTGACATTTGTGAGAGTTAAGGTTTGGCGTCTCAAAAGAGATAAAATATCCGGAAGATCCAGAATTATATGAATGAATTGGGAAGGTGAAAGCTCCCGCGGATCAAGGAGTGCGGGGTTTTGTTGACACTATTATTTATTTCCCGATAAAGAAATTCTCCGCTGAATACCTAACGTGTTGAGTAGAAGTTCAAAGTTATACCGGCCATTAGGTATGACACTCTGACGACACTGAAGTCAAGCATTAGCCGCCTTTTCCTCTAAGTATCATTCATCATTTATGCAGTTTAAGGAAAGTGGTATCTGTTCAAGCAACTTCCGTATAGCATCCTAGCTGAGGATACATTAACGTACATGAATATTTACGATAGGGTAGTATTTGACACCTATTAAGACCAGGAACTCCTTATATATAACCGAGCAGGCGGTTCAATTAACCCATTACAGCAACTACAACATCAATGAAGACAGTCAGTCTGGGGCAATATAACAATACAACGGGCCTTGTTTCCTCATTTATGAAAAGTAGGGATTAACAGGTTACATCCGTGCGACATTTCCTTCAGCTCAACTGATTAGAACAGGGTTGAATCGCATGATGGGCTCAAAACATATGGCGGGGAAGCTGGTCCCTTGACTGAGATCTCAGCTATAAAAGACGTATGAATGCCATGATATCTTAACACAGTTCACTCCATATCATCCACCATCTCTTTCATACATACTCCAACAAAAGCTCATCATTCAATACCATCAACATGCAGTTCAGCTCTACTTTCCTCTTTGCCACCCTGGCTCTCGTCGGCTCTTCTGCAGCCCAGGGCAACGGACTATGCGTCGTGAGGGAATCCAAGGAAGTCTGCACCGGCAAATTCTCCAAGCCTTGCAACTGGAGTACTGGACTAGGTGTCCATTACAGTTGCTGCCTGCCAACTATTGAGTGCTCTCAGCCTCAACGTTAAATACTTGTCTGAATGCAAGTAAGTCAACCGTTCATCTTGCTGTTCTTTCCTGATCACTTACATCTTTTGATAGGAAATCTGCGTCTAGCAGTCCGATGTTCTGGTTGAAGCTCTACGCACCGATTTGTTGGTGGATGGAAGCCATAGGGATGTTATACATTGCGATTATTGAAAGCATCGATTACTCTGTCAGTACCTTTCTGCCGACTCCAAGGGAGCAGTTGTGCCTCTCGAGATCATGTGTTGGGGAATATAGAAATCGAGTAGAATAAATACTCCATATTACTTTTACCACATTGTGGTTCTCCAATGGCTTAACAAAAGTTCTGTACTTCATGTGAATTCAAGACTGATACGACTTGTACCGACCGGTCGAGCACTACCCTGGTACATAGAAGACCTTAACTGAAGTGATTATATTATAAAATGCGCTAGAGATAGTTCTCAAAGTATACCGGACTGCTACCTTAAGGAACAATTTCTCAACCATTCCACCCTAACAAAGCCATCTCCGCATTATGAGTTTGTATGCGTCGCTGTAGCCTCTGATTATAACGGTCGTATCGTTGACTTTCTTCATCCTTTGCCGCTTCTCTGTCTACCTGTATCGGGATGCGACTCACTTCCGACTTTCCTCTGTTGATGTAGTCTCTGTTCTCTGGCATCGTCCACGTCTATTTCGGACCAGAAAGAAAAATATTTTTCGCTTACTACTTCTACGCTAGTGAAGCTGTAAAATAAATAAAACGTGGAAGGCGAACGGGAGAGGGAACTAACTGGAGGTGTGCTGAATTGGGCGTGAGCCTGATTTACTACGCCACCTATTAAGCCAGGCGATAAGGTTAAGGTCAGCATGCAGATCCGGATGTTTCATCTCAGAAAAGGCGTTGGCTTGCTCGACAAAAGCGTATATCTCAAAAATGAGGTGACGGCTGAGTAGAGTATCCGAAGTGAGACCGTCGAGGATATAAAATGTCTTCATGTGAGCTCGCGGCCGTAGAGTCTCGGTTTATGGCTTTTCAGAAGGGTTGAACCTGGCGCGGAAACAGCCACTGATGGAAGCTATCGATCCGTCCGCAAGTTGAACGAACTGGTGTTGTTGGTCGGTGGGCTCGATCGAAGATCCTGAACGAGCGGCAAATTTGGGCGAGGCAAGATTCATCTCTGCCCCTGTATCGGCGTTCGCTTCAACCTGGGTACTATTGACGAAACACAGGAGTGTACGACGAGGCGGGTTTAGATGCAGAATCCTCAGAGGGAATAATACCACCTCACATGGACGAGAGGAGCGTATCAACCGATGAAGGTGGGCTGTGAGAGTGAGAGTCCTTGTGACATCAAGAAATGTCCTGCCGACTATGACAGAAGTGACAAGAGGCTCCAGAACGTGGAACTCAATGGACAGGGATGATGCTTCCTCGAAGGGAAAGGAGAATAAATACACTAGTGTGCAGCTCAGCCAGCCTTGGTCATGACGGTTTCAGCAACTCCTCAATTTTCAGCAAGCCACATTCATGGACAAAACTCCACAAGTAGCTTCAGAAGGCAAGACAATAACAGTGCAACGTTTCTCATCGCTTCACCGACTTCTGTCCGGACCCTGCTTATTCCTCACACGCGATGCCCGTTATTGTTTGTCCCTCCCATCGGTGGCTGTCTTTCCAAATATATAACTTTCTATTACCGGGGGGATAAAAACAAGGATCTTTCTGTTGCGACCGCATGAAACCTAAACCTTTCTGGCTTGTCACATGATGCGTTATCTGGGGAAGGAAACTGAGGCATGCGCACCCATAATGCCGTTTCTCTCCTAACGCTGAAAGGAGAATATCATGAATAAGTGGTGCTTTCAATTTATGTTCTCGACACCCTTAATGCAGCCTAACCTCATTTCTCACCAGCGATCTCCTTGATAATCTCAACTGCCCTCTTGAACTTCTTCTTATCTTTATCCTGCGCCTTTACAAAGCTTTCGCCACCACCGCAGCCTTGAGGCCCACCATTCCACCATTCCAGGTCATCGCTTTGCCAAGTGATGCTTGTGTCCAGGCCGTAAATATCCTCACTACCGGGAGGTTGCTCCGTAGGCAATTCCTTTAAAATACCATGCAGCTCATCGATGACAGCCTCATGGTCCGCGATCGCTACCGTGTTTGAAGCTGACGGTGTTAAATCTGGGGAACCATCCTCGCGTTTTGCAATTGATATGCTTAAATCGTTATTACTGGCGTCTATAGTAATGATCAGATCTGGTGTGGGTGGTGCAAAGCTTCCGGTGATTCCTAGTTAATGCAATTAGCTTTGTAGGATCAACTCTACATAAATGATACTTACCCCTCTGGAGACGCATGCTAAACTCGGAGGGCGCCATGATGACAAGTATGGGTATGTAGATAGATGGTTTTTAGTTGATAGCTTATTTTTGAAGAGAGAGGCAGATGCTTGAGTATTTATAAACCAACAACATAATCTGCACGAAAAGCGGAGATAGCACGTCATTTGACTTTAATTGTATGTATTGCAAGGCGGCTTCTGATACTAAGGCTAATTCAGTTTAGGCCCCAACGCTATCTTTCTTGTGTCTCTGGGATACGAAGTGATCCCCAAGGAAGTCGCCGAGCTAAACTATATTTCCTAAGACATGCCTTCGGCTTGATACCAAAGTAGAAATAATCAACAGCACAACGCAGCACTGAGCTACTTTTTATGAGACATTGAGACTGAAGGTCTCTGATGTCAGCTTACACCGACTTTTGATAAGCACACATGTCTTAGATGGAGTCTATTTCGTGATTTGTCGTTCTTAAATTAGGCCTTCAATTCCTGCACAGTGGCTGCACCTATGAATCCTAACATACATTACCACGTTGACCTATATCTGGGGATTTCCCCGAACTATGGTCAGACGCGTGACGAATACCCGGGGCAGATAAATAATACTCGTACAAGAGGAATCAACCATATGAGTATGGAGGGACGATGGACTTGGTAAGCTCCTAGATTGAGATTGATGAAAGGTTGAATTTCCCATCACAAGTACCTTCGTTGATACACGCGAGATATGAACTTCATAAGTCGGACAGTGATTGAACCATTTCTATACGTGCGACGATTTATGTTCCTCTTCCTGCTCTTGACAACGCGAATAAAACGACGGCGAATGTCTGTAAAAGAGCTGCCTCATTTTCACAGCTGAGGGTAGGGTGATATTTGTGTCGTCGTACCCTATAGTACCAGGGGTTGCGCTCAAGGATTATTAATAGAATCAGCCAGTAAGAAGCCTCATTCTGTCACCACTCAAGAAGTTGTTGGTTCAACATTAACATGAGGGGGAAAACCCCTGGAGATTTTCACATTTCAAGCCCATTCTATTGGCTCACGTTTGGATCCATTTCGGCAACGCAGGGGGGTCTCCAGCAATTCCCTTGGGTACCCTGTTGGTCAGGATACGGATTCGCGTTACAGGTTTGTTTCAACACACAACGCATGTGGATATATATCTGCATATCGGAGAGGGATATTATATCAATGTTACTGGCTTCACAATAGACTTCGGTACTCCGTAATACCAGGGCTTTTGCCCTTTGGGACTAAGAAACTTATGGAACCGAATTCAGCGGAGGTCAATTCCGTAGACTTATTGAGATATCTTCCCCATCTACAATAGCCTGAAATCTTTTTTAGTCAAATATATCATTAGCCAATACATATCTTTATACACCTGCAGCTATGGGCTATCACACAGTCAACTTCGTTCCAACCCTTCGTCATGCCACCTACCCGGCCATTGACGAGACGAACCCTGAACTGTCAGCAGATGGCAAAGTAGTCTTCATTACAGGCGGTGGTTCAGGTATCGGGCGCCAAATAACCAAATCCTTCCTCACTGCTGGGGCCAAAGGCATATTCCTTGCTGGACGAACTGAATCGACATTACAGGAGACAGTCAGCGAGTTGAAGAGCTTGTCAGAGTCTACCAACAACAAAACGACCTTTCACTACGCCACGGCTGATGTTACAGATGCAGATACCGTTGAGGCCGCTTTCAAACAGGCCACTGAAGTATTTGGTCACGTCGACATATTGATCCAGAATTCTGGCTATCTTGATGATCATCGTTCTGTATCAGACTCGGACCTCGATGACTACTGGAAAACTTTTGAAGTTAATGTCAAGGGAGGTCTCATTGTCGTGAAGGAATTCCTGAAGCAGAGCAGAGCTGGTGACACTATTATCAACATTAGCTCTGGAGCTGGACATCTCCCCTACCTCCCAGGATACTCAGCCTATTCGGGATCTAAGCTTGCTTTTGCCAAGATTATGGAATATGTCCAACATGAACATCCTGACCTGCGAGTCTTCAGTATTCAGCCTGGAGCTGTTGAGACTGCGATGCAAGCCAAAAGTGGCATTCCTGCTGTTGATGATATTAGTATGTTTCTTACCTTTGCGGATTCGGGGCTACTTAAAACCTAACCTTCTTTCCAGGCCTTCCAGCATCGTACTGCGTGTGGTTAGCTGGTTCTAGGGATGCAGACAACCTGAGGGGCAGATTTCTATGGACAAATTGGGATGTCGATGAACTTAAGGACCGTATTGATGAGATTAAAGAGAAGAATCTTTTGATTCATGGGCTGAATGGCTGGTAAATTTCACTGTAGCTCCATGATGCTATTATAGAGTTATTATCGCTTATTAGCCTCTGAGACTCAGGAATCAAGTACCACCCTCGCTGATTACTTCTGACTCCCGCCCTGCATCATGGCTGACACTACCTTAGATACTAGCGTTTAGAAGCAAAGCCTGTAAGATTACAGGCGGCGATAGTAGGAGTTAATTGTTTCTATAGTTATTTAATAGTGTTGTTTTAAACTGTATGACTTAATGACTGACCTTTCAAAACCTTGAGTAGTAGGAGTTCATGGAAAGTATACAGAAATATGTTATATAAAATAACTAAGTTAATTTCTTTTTGCTATATATATCTGATATAGCTATTTTTGGCAATAACAGAAGCTGAACAGACCGGACAGATATCCAAGAGGGATAGTTAGCATTTATATGCTATTACTAAACATACAGCTACCTGAATCTATCCAGGAATGCTAATAGGTGCTTCGTTGAAACTATTCCTAATACCGTAGCTGTGTCCTCTTGAGTAATAACCAAATAGCTTACGCCCAACTTTCCAAAGAGCTCTACTGCATACTCTAGAGGCGCCTTTGACGAGATAGTTATTGGACTCCTGTCAATAGCCTGAGCTAGGCTGCCTTGTAAAACATGTACCTCAGAAGGCTCTGGAATGCCATCTCTTTTCTCCATCGACTGCAGTACATTGTCCAACTTGTACTGAGAGACATATCCGCGACAGATCCCAGATTCGTGGACAAATAAAAGTCCCGAGTCAGTACAGCCTTGGTTCTGAAGTTTGGACAGTTTATTTCGAAGGACTGAAGTGGCAACTTGATGGTTGGGTCCAACAGATACGATCGCGTCGTCGACGGTATCCTTTGCAGGAAGAAGAACGTCTACCGTCGCGCTGCCATTATCGTCTCGAAACTCTCTGACTTTCTTGATAGCAGCCTCAGCGTCCAAGAACGGGTGTCCCTGCAAATGCTGAGCCAGGTCGTAAACTCCATCAGCGCTGATAGCATCGGCTACCCACTTGGCAGTAAGGATGGCAATCATGAAGGGGGGAATGAAATTGACCTCGCCTGTAAGTTCAAACATGATTACAGCCAAGCTAACAGTCATTCTGCTAACGCCAGCTAGAAACGCTGCTGACCCGACCATAGCAAAGACGCCCGGTGAGATGTCAGGAACGAGCTGGCCGATCGTGCGACCGAACAGGGCACCAGCGTCCATAGCGGGGATGATAATACCCGATGGAACCTTGCAGCCAAAAGTGATGGTTGTTAGGAGGAGCTTGACGAATGTGCCAGAAATGAGCCACGCGTAGTATGTTCCTTTTCCACTAAGCTTGACTTCCTGTTGGCAGATCCAGTCCTCTTCGATGTCATTGCAGTCAACAAGTAGTCGCTGCATGACAATATCTCCAGTTTCTCTGATCAAGACGTTGGGGAACTGAAGCACTGCGGTGACTAGTGTAACAAGCGCCAGCTCAAAGACAGGCCAGTTCTTGATGATAGATATCTTGCGGAATGACTTGGCCCACAGGAAGTTGGCTCGACAGAAAACACCACCAAATACCCCACCGCAGATCCCAAGGACAACAAAGACGAGATAGTGAAGAGCATCGTAGTTTACGCCGTAATTCGTCTCGAAGAGAACAAGCTTGCCTGTTCCGGTAGGGTTCAGTTCTTTCAGGGCCGCCGCGGCTACAACCGAGCAAAGGCAACTTCGCCAAAGAACTCGACGAGGGAAATGGGTGCTGATCTCCTCGTAGCTGAACAGAACGCCGCCAATCGGAGCTCCAAATGCAACAGACAATCCAGCTGAACAAGCGACGCTGAGCATCTCCCTCAGCTTCCGCTGATTGTTGGCGTACTTTGGAAAGCAAATGGTGACGAGGTATCCAACGCAAGCCGATATGTGCACGAACGGTCCTTCTTTTCCTAGACACATGCCGGTTGCGACTGCGAAGGTGGCTCCAACAGCTTTGACGATGAGGACTTTGAGGTCGAACAGGTGAGGAATAGAAAAGCCCGAGAGGACTGTTTTGATCTCGGGTATACCACTTCCTGCAGCCATATACATGGTCTTCCCACCAGATTTTGGAGCATGTTTTGCATTCCTCTTCGACTGTTCGCCCTCAGGAGCAACAGACTTCAATTTTGACTTTGTAGTCATAGTGACGCTCCCAGCAATAATCCCAAACGCCAACGACATAGTCACGTAGACGGCGTATGCAGAAAGATAGCTCTCCGTCCATGGTTTCCAGGCCTGGCAAGATTCTTCAAAAGAGCAGCATGACCGACGGTTAAGAAAGACGTTCCTGGTACAATATCCTTCTTTCCAATCCGCCGCTGTCTCAACACTAATGTCCACAACAGCCGCGACGCATGCCGTGAGAAGGCCAATGGCAAATGCTGCTACCCATCCCTGCGAGGCGTCCCAAATTTCAGAAACACGATGACGGATTCCGCGGCGCGTGTGTAGAGTGGAAAGGTCGTGGCCTTGGTTATCTTTTATGAGATCTTGGAGCCAGTCGATGGTATGATAATCATTGTAAGGAATGCTCTCCCGGGTGTCAGGCAACATCAGTGGAATGGAATGCTGGTGAGAGTCCATCAAAGGTGTAGTCTCACAAGGTTCTTTCCCTTTTCCATTCTCTGGTTCTGAAGACATTTTGTTCTACGAGTAAAAAAATATAATCGAATGCAAGGAAAGTGCGTGAAGGCATTAACAAAAATCCAGCGATGCGTAGATTCAAGGCAAAAGCATTGATGTTGTCGATCCTTCCGAGTCATGGTAAGCGGGAAGAACATGTGACGTTGAAATATGATATCTCCGGTGCGCGTGAGAAAGAAAGAGGCAGTGGGCCGCTGATCAGCTAATCCTTAATTAAGTCCAAGGGAATGGAGGTTGCAACGTTTGAAGTCCTTATGTTTATTTCTTGAATGGGTATAGCTATACAAAAAGGAATGGTTCCAACCCTGTAGATCGAACAAGTATTCCCTCAGGTCGTATAGTTATTTGCTACTGGTATAGTTACTGTTAATAAGCTAAACAAGTTATTGATTAGTCCTTGTTCAATTAAGAACAATAGTTTAATTAAAGAATTACTTGTTGTTATAAGCCTTTGCTCCGCGGAGATATATATGCCTGGTTTAGGCGTGACACTTTCTGTGAGGGGGAGTTAGTCACGCTTACTTTACAAGATACATCACATGCCGACGATCTAACCTACTGAAGCGACCATTTTCGTCATCACTAATCTTTTCTTCGACATATTTTTGTATTCCTTGATGGACCAGCTCCTCTGAAAGGAAAAACGAAAAATAATTTGACTCTGACTCACATCTCCTTCCTCCATAACAGGGGTTATCATTCAGAGAGAATAGCGGTCTGCATTGTTTTAATTGGTCAATGTCGATCTATAGATTATGGGATGGTACACAAGCTGCAACAATATCTGTGCGTTAGAGTTGTCCCAAGACTCACAACAGTGACAGAAACATATAGTCTCCTGATGCGTTTTCTAAGGTATACAAGTATCATTGCGTAAAAGAAAATGATTGTCTATTTCATATCTTTGACCTTTTCGCTAATCGCTCCTCTAACTCCATGCCTCGCGTCTTAGAGTTAGATGTTTCCATGCGTTATGTCCCGTTTTCTTTATGAAAATGTGAAACTTATGTAAGACTAGAGCTATCGCAATCGGTCATGGGTCTTTTATCCTCTTCCTTTTGGCCCTACAATATCTAGATAAAACAGGATACTAACAGCCTTTAAAAAATACGTGTTTAATACTATATTTAGTGCAGGATATACCGAGAAACAACCAAAGCAGCATGATAAGATAAATTAACTAAAACCTGTGTTTTCCTACCCTATTGTCTTTGTGTCAGCAAATAAAGCACCATGATTGGTCAAGCATTTTTCAAGTGGATCCACCGCTCCGTTGCTTAAAATAGCGTGCCTATCCCCTCAGTTAGTAGGAATAAACAAAAGTATTAAAATCCGCTTATATATGCTCGTTTTGGTGAAGGTAGCTTGACTTGAGACTTGTAGTCCGCAATTATGTATTTCCGCTACACTGATCTCCAGATAAGAGATATTAGTTTCGAAACATTAGCCCCTGCTACACTTCCAACAGGCAGGTTCAAATGCTCCGGGTGGCTTTGATCCGGAACAACATACCAGCCAATCAATTTGAAGGGAGCATTTCCACATCAATTCGACCAGTCTAGAATCCGGAGCCATGTACTCACTGTGACCTATGGTACCCTTCTGGAATAAACAAAAACAATCAAGCCACAGACGATTGCATCCGGACCAACCACCTGTTTCCAATTCCTGCATCGAAGGCGTAGAAGCCGCTGTTTTTCGGACAGTCTCTTATTGAACACTTGCATAACATGTATGTTGACGTTCTAGACTATCGGGCGAAAAGAGCACCGAACCGTAACCAAGACGGCAGGTTCCGTTCTTATTATTGGACATTGACAGGAGTGAGTTCTTGTCATGCAACCAAGACTGTAAGATGCAATACTAAATAGGCTCACCATCCTCTTTCCTGAGACAATATCTAAAGTGTCAACTTATTTCCCCTCCTATAGATGTACATCTTCATCATATTACCACTGCTGAAACGAAACAAAGGCTATTCGCAATCTGAAGCTTGAAGATATAGTCTGTTGGATTATTTTTAAAAAATGTCAAAAAACCAAGCCCCACGCAAGCACCCAAAAATAGGTCTCCGCTCTTCAACAACACGAAAAGTCGCCATACATGCTTATGGGTGTGAAAACAATTTAGACTCAGAGTCTTCGGAATCTTCCGACACACGCACGAAAACTAAACCCCCCTCATCAAATCTACACAAGAGAAAACGGAAAGCCAGGAGCAGCTCTACCGTCCACCAAACGACATTGACTCACAGAATTCATTCTTGTCTCCAAGATCACCCCGTTCTTCCATTTACGGAAGAGAACAATGTCGCCTCGACAACACCTGGTGAAATACAAGCACCAAGTCCGGAACTCATAGACAGAAGAGGACAAGACAGTACAGAATTCAAGTTGGATGACGAGACCGTGGGTAAGATACGTCGGGACTTGGTCCAGCTGGGCATAGAACTGCGCGAGAATGCCCGCAAGCAGATTCGCTGCATTGATCAAGTGGAAGATATTGACAAAGGTCATACATTTTCAAGTGGGGGCTAGGTTTCACGTGCTGCCTTGTAGATATTTGACCGACTTTCATGATCTGTCGATTGGTACCTCAGCTACTATATATGGTAGATGTTACTAAGGACTGAACAATCGTAAAATGGCCAAGCAAGGGACTCCGCGGTCGATTTGTAGGCAGCTGCTAATACACTAGAATGTTCCATATTATCCCTTATTTAATTGCATTAAAATTAATTAAAGTCAAATTCTAGTGTACTTCAAGTTAAGTTTTGTTTAACCTACAATCGGTAAATCTTGCCATCACATTATACCTAGACAACCTCTTCCAAAACAACATCATCAAGGAAGAACTGAACCCGGAAGCAATCTCCAACAACCTGGATGTTAGGCCCTCTATTCAACTCGTCCTGCGTCCAAGAACAAGTCCTCTCTGCCTGATGGTAGGTTATAGTATACGGTGTCAGCTCGGTCTTGAGCGCGAATGTTGACTCTCCGTAGCCACAAGCTAAGAATAGGCCGAAGCAGCCTGATTGTGGGAGCATGTACCAGGCTGATAGCTTGTACAATTTCCTAGCTTCGAGAGTTGATGCGGATATGTCCTGCTTTATGCCCATACTGGCCTCGACCGATGATGGCGCTTCTCCATTGAAGTAACCAGCTTTGTTGCCTGAATGGACGAGATTGCTGACGACGTTCAGGTCTCCGTCTGGAGTGACCTTCTTCCATGACGACCTATCCGTCACATCCTCAAATCCACCGTTGACGATAAGGTTAATTGGAGCTTGAGAGATAGACGTTGTGGTAGTAGACTCGACCGTAGTGGAAGCGAAGGACGTGGTGAGCACTTCGGACAGGGCTGTTGTGGTTGCCTCCAGTGTGGTCGTAGAATCAGCAGTTGAAGTCAGCACCTCAATAGTGGTTGTAGGGACGATTCAAGAGCCTGGAGAAGAAGGCTTGCATGGTGAACCTGCAGCAAGCTGGCAAAGCGCCAAAAGCTGGAGGACTGGCTGTGAGAGCTTCATGGTGGTTACACCGATGAAAGAGAATAGAACGGAGAGTTAAAGAAGCACAAATTGCATTCCGCTTGATTTTATTACAATGACTTTTGACTCCTATTTTGTCATTTAATTTCATCTGCAGACATATTAGCTTAGATTGTTTCAGCCTAGATCTATAAAATATCGATTTTATGGTAGGACTATTAAGTATAGCTTGGTGGGGATCAACGATTGAAGCCTTTCTAATTCGTATTGGTAAAACGATAAGCAAATAAAAGCACTAGCGCATTAGGCTCAGCTGACGAAAGCAGACTGTCTGTTTAAGTTTAATTAATATCGACTGTAAGGATACAAGCTTAAAAAAATCTTAAAATTAGCGCTACTAACTGTGATTCTACTAAAGAAGTTACAAGAGTTAAGAGTTGCGCTTGCATTTGTATTCGTTATATTTTCCCTTATCCTCCCTATTAATAGTAAGATATTAACTACTTAGTAACATCTCTTTTCAAAGGCATAGCAATAATTAAAGAGTCCTGCAGGGGCCAGCTATATATAAGAATTTGTAAAATCTCAAATCCAGCAGCTTCCAAAAGCTTATACCACTGGTCTCTTGTCCTCTTCTTTCCTGCGATAGATGCCATCATGACAAAGTCCAACTGGCAGGCTTGTGTACATGCGCCCTCGTCAGGAATAATGAGATCGTCGATAACTAGGAGAGACTCTGTACCCATTGCGGCAGCTACATTTTTAAGCGCTGCGATGCTAGCGCTGTCAGTTAGTCCATGCAAGACATTGCGTGTGTAGTAGAACTTGGCATCTATCCACAGATTAGTATGCCATGATCGAGTAAATTGTTGCCATAGATGGCCAACTTACTCTTGATAGGCTGTGGCTCCTCAAAGTTGTATGGCATAGCTTCAATGCCATGAGGCATCGGCTTCGGAATTCGCTCAACCGTAATTGGCATGTCTTGCAAAACCACACGTCCAGGGATATCCGGGTATTTACCCCGTAGCCGGATGCATTGGTGGCCCATGCCTCCACCGATATCGACAAATAAAACACGATCAGGATCCGAGGCCTGCCACCGCTTGATCTCGTCTTCCACAGGCAAGACAGACAGCCAGTCGCCCTCTGTCTGGTTGAGTTTCATGGCGTCCTGCATAAAGCCCTGCAATTTTGGGTTGTGGACGAGATACTCATAGCACGAAAGATCTGTACCAAACGCCTTCTGAAAAATACCGTCGTGCATATTGTCGACGTCCTTGGATTTATTTTCGCAGAGGTAATCCGGTAAAGCCTGGTACGTTCGATTGTGGATGTCAAACCTGATACGGTGCAATTAGTCTTAACTCACAGTACCATGGACAGTTGGTACTTACAGAAGATGCGCGCCAGACTCCATGGCCTGGGCTGCCAACTCTTGGGTTATCTTCTCTGCAGTGAATGTATCCAACCCAGTCTGCTTCACCAACCTAGCCGAGGCCAGAAGTCGTAAAATGCGGCCTGAAACGACATGTTAGATTAACGTCACACATGTGACAAAGGTGTGACAGCGAGAGAATAGAGAAAGTTATGGAAAATCTCCCACATACCGAGAATGTTAGCGTTAGCATTAAGCTTCTCACCGAGATAGCTGCATGTCAATGGTTCCTGGCTCTCCACCAAGGCTTTGAACAGTCCTATATCCGCACCAAAACGGATACAAGCGAGCTGTAAGTGCTATACTACTGTCAATCTTGGTGGCTTCATCATATCCAGGAAGAGCGCCTTACGGATCCAGATAGCCTGAGCATATGCTCATATGGAGTTTCCACATGGGATAGAGCATCAAGTAGAGACTTTTGGACTTTCGCACGGTCTGCAGCATTGAGAGAACTACCAAGCACCTTGACCTGCGCAAGCAGTTCGTCGATCTGCATAGTGGGGGCTTGCTGGGCCATGATGCGAGAGTGGTTCGTAGAATGAGACAAAGATGTAATGGAGATGATGCGAAATGAAGGAAGAGAAATCTACAGACACAAATAAATATACAACTTATGACAATGGATAGTTGAAAAACACTCAACGTCGATATTGCATAATAAGAATACCTCACATAGACTAGCTTTACATCGTAATACGAGATACGACACATTGTGTATAGTAACATTAAGTAAAATTAAGCTTTTTGGTGTCGGAGCTGCCAGCTACCCCTGAATCTCGGTCAGACGGATGTACTAACGCCACCCCCTCCCACGACTGCCGAGACACAGGGTCCGGACCGTCTGGTACTTGCCCTCAAACTATACGCTCCACGGCTTATCGCTTCAGGTCGCTAATATCATGTAATCCTTGAGCTCCTAGGGCTACTGGCGTGGGGGGTGAAGTATGTAATGTGTCTACCCTTTGCAGGGCAAGGCAAAAAAAAAAAAAAAGGTCATGTGTAAGCATTGGAGTCATAGTGCTTGAAAAGTGCATTTCAAGATGGAAACCTTATTATCAGGTTATTAACCTTTGCGTTGATTCGTGGCCTTTTTATCATGCTATGATGGTACGATAGCATTTCGAAATACTCCTTCGCCTTGATAGAACGGCCCCTGCCGTTCTTTCCGGACCTCGCTGTTCTGTTCGGCTCCCTGCAGGAACTTTGTTGTAACCTTAAGAGTCTAATGTCAGGCCTTCCAGAAGACTTAGCAGCAGCCCAACAGCGATATCGGATATCGTTAGACCTTGTAGAGTCTATTCACCATCTTTTGTTGTCTCTAACCTGCGTGATCTCTTTCACTAATCTTGGCTCGCCAAGTTACTACGTTACACTGACATAAGAGTTGTCGTTTGTTCCATTGCACAGTCCTGATTAACCGAAGAACTGCGCCAAAGATGTCTCAAGAACCGTTTAGGGTTATTATCGTGGGGGGCTCTGTCACAGGCCTCACATTAGCTCACAGCTTGGACAGAATTGGAGTTGATTATATAATTCTAGAGAAGAGAGCCAAGGTTGTACTACAGGAGGGAGCCTCAATTGGAATCCTGCCGAATGGTGCTCGAGTTCTGGATCAACTTGGGCTTTACAATGCCATCGAGCAGTCCGCCGCCCCTCCTGAAGTATCTCACATCCATTTCCCCGATGGTTTTCACTTTATCAGTCCTTACCCCAAGAGGATGTTCGAAAGGTTCATGCAAAGGCCCATCAATATCTTAATTGCGTACTAATCCCTGTTATCATAGTTTCGGATACCCCATTGCCTTTTTAGAAAGGCGGAGACTGCTGGAAATCTTGTATGACACACTGCCTGACAAGACCAAACTTAAGATCAACAAAACAGTCTCCAACATTGAGCAATATCCAGAAGGGGGCAAATACAACGCGCGGGTCCGAACCCTCGATGGAGATGTGTATGAGGGTGACCTCGTCGTCGGAGCTGATGGCGTGCATAGTCGAACTCGGAGAGAAATGTGGCGACTGTCCGGCTCTTCACCGACGGGTGATGTCCCCGTTAGTGAAAGAAACAGTATGTTCCTTCCATTAAGACTGAAAATAGCCCAGCTGACAGCCTATTTCAGGTACTTCAGTGGAGTATTGCTGTGTTTTCGGAATCTCCCAGGGATTGTCTGGCCTAAGGGTTGGACAGCAAGTCATGCGCATATACAATGGGCGAACACTTCTGGTGGTGCCGTCCAAAGACGAGCTGGTTTTCTGGTTTTTGTCACAGAAGCTTGACCGGAAATATGAGTATAGCAATGCCCCTCGCTTTACGTTGGAAGACGCCGCCGCTCAGTGCTTGCAAGTGGCGGATGCTCCCATAGCGGATGGGATCCAGTTCCAAGATATTTGGAAGACGCGACAGGCTTTCAACATGGTTTCTCTAGAAGAAAACCTTTTCAAGACCTGGTCCTTCGGTCCTATAGTCTGTATTGGAGACAGCATACACAAGGTACGGTTTCCGCTACTGAACTCCACGCTGTATACTGACTGGTAGTGTGCCCTAGATGACAATCAATTTTGGACAAGGCGCAAACTGCGCCATTGAAGACGTCGCAGTCTTATCCAATCTAATACATGAGCTCCTCTTGGAGAACAAGGGTATGAAGCCAACATTTCGGGACATCGAGGTTTTGTTGCGACGCTTCAACCGCATGCACCTCTCGAGAGTATCCCATATTTTTAATATGTCTTGGCTCGTAGCACGAGTACATGCACAGGATGGATTACTTCGAAAGATAATAGGAAGGTACGTTATGCCATACTTCGGCGGACGCTTCAATAGTCGGCCCTTCAAGATGATTGCAGATGCTGCAGCATTGGATTTCTTGCCATTGCCGAGATCTTCGTTTCCAGGCTGGAAAATGTACAAGAGCAGAGAGGGTGGCGTAGTCCGGAACGTATTTTTCCTGTTGGCGGCCACGGTGATAGTCGCATGGGTTTGCAGGCTGTGGGCTTAATGGGCAGTCTTTGCAATGCAAGTTGACTATTTGTTTCCTTTTTTTTATTAACAAAGTAGGAAAAGGTCAATGAGTAAGAAGACATAATATTTTTAAAGTAATATTGTAAATGACTCCCACTTATGCGTCTTCCCTATCATCTACAGATAAACAAGATTACTTAACTATAATTGTTCCAATAAGCATTGCCATATACCACCTAGCTCACATACACCTAGGTTCATTGTGCTCACACCACAAAACCAGTACACCTATTGTCGATTTACTTCTTCTTCTTATGGGCTACAGCCGTTTGTCGTTCAAAGCGACGAACATACCACAGGCAGATGCCGTAGGAGCCATCCAATAGGAGAAAAATACAGACGAACCAAATGTAGAGGGGAGAGCCCATGTACTCATGGTCTGCTCGCCAGTATTTGTACCGCAAAATATCCTGGGGGACAAGAACCAGCGATCCGAAAAACCGAGAAAACCTGACATGAAGGTTGAAAAGTTAGACTTTGGTACTTTATTTAACCATGATGGTAGGTGGTACTGTTAAACTTACCACAGGAAATATGATGCTCCTCTCGAGTGCCCTCGACACAGCAGTTGGCACAACCCCCCAACGCTCAAAAGCAGCTGGCAACCATATGCACTCCAGGCCTGTGCTAGGGAGGGCCCGACCTGTGCAGCTAACGCGACATGTCCAGACATGAAGCCAGAGACACAAATGATAAAGATCAAGGGGAGGTTGCGCAGCACCAATGGCGAATGCCCCCATTCTCTGTGGGCGTTTTTTACAGCCGTGTACATGACGCCGCAGTTCAACATTAGTCCAGAGAAGTGGACATACATCTCCAGATCGCTACCAAACGGATAGATCAGAGCATAAGTCAGCTCCCAAGCGAAGTTGCAGCATAGCGCCATGAGTGCCATGGCGTATGTCTCATCCTTCAGCGACTTGTAGATCATACCGACGTAATTGGTTGTCCAGCCAATACCCATCAGTAACTTGCAGGTGTCGGCAATCCAGGCGACATCCTTATATTCAGGGGGTGCACGAGAAGGGTCGGCGACTTCCATGTTTGAGTATTGATAGTACGAGGTATGATTCGATAGTAGGTTCGAATATCCAGAAAGGTATACAGCCACAGGAACTGGTAGATTCTGGGGAGAAAGATATAGTCAATCTAGCCTACAATGCTTGTCCATCCGCGGTCCACAGCGATAACGGCTCCGTTGACAACGTTCCATCCCGGTCCAGTGGCGAGGGACACACACAACTCGGCTATATCTTTGACGTCGCACGGCAATGGCCGAACTCCAGAAAGGATCTCCCCCAGCTTTTGGCGCCCTTCCGGGTGGACTCCATTTTGGAACGCATCGTTTAAATTAGTTCCACCAATTATACCAAGCATCAATGCGTTACACCGAATACCCTTGGTCCCGTAGAAGGCCGCGGTACTTTTGGTCAGACCAATCAAGCCGTGCTTGCTTGCCGTGTATGCCGACCCTGTTCAAGCTAGCGGTTAGCTACTTTCAACGTCTGCATGGTAATGGGATGCTTGCCTGCAAGCCAGCCAGCCTTGGCTGAGCCGGAAGCGATGTTGATGATGGACCCGTTGGTATCCTCCTGTAGCAGCATTCCCTGCACTGCCAACTTGCTGAGCAAGAGCGGAGCTGTTAGATTCACCGCCAGGACTCTATCCCATAACTCCGGATCGACGTCGCCAACAGGCTCGAAACGATCCATGATGGCGGCATTATTGATTAGAATGTCCAACTTGACAAACTTGCTGGAGATGTCATCAAATAGCTGTTGCACTTCACTCAGCTTGGTAATGTCAACAGTTTTGGCGAGCAGGGAACCCATTCCCTCTAGATCGGCTGACGTCTGCTTGACTCGCTCTTCGTTAATGTCGCAAATGACCACATTACTGCCAGCCTTGAGAAAAGCAATAGCAATAGCTTTCCCCAGCCCGCCAGCCCCTCCTGTGATGAGGCAGGTTTTCCCGGATAGGGAAGGTAACTCGGTTTGGAGAACCGACATGGTGTGACTCAGATTGCAGGGTATAGTAGCAGAAGGGCACGTAACAGAAATACGTAGAAGAAGAATACTAGAGTCTACATGTTCTCTACCCAAGGCCGTTCTAGTAGAGGCCATTTTATATCGTGTAGTATTGGTGTCACGAATGGCATTGTACATGGGTCGATATTACTGCTATGTGGACCCCATAGGGTGTCTTGGTCAAACACTCGCTCGAGTCTTCTTGGGGTTATGTGCATATCTTGGGCTGTGTGGCACTACTCCAGATCATGTGTCGTGGAACGGGAGTTCTTAGTTGGATACAACCTCAGCAAGGATATCTATCAGCAAGGATATCTGTCGGCAACAGATATGTCTCGGCAATCAGACATGGACCCAGGTACCTACGTCCCCGATATCGGGAGCCTTCGTTTTTGGGTACTTTGGCCTGGTGATCATTCGTGACAATATGACATGACATCAACTGATTGAGTAATGACAGGATATGTGGAAAGAGGTGGTATTCGTATTTGTCAATGACACCAAGCACAAACACGGCGGAGGATCTGAAACTGGGGCCGGAGCCTTTTTTCCGTAAGCAATGATAATGAAGGTGGTGCCAAATATTGCTACTGTGGTTTGATACTTATATGAGCCGACTCAAGCGCTTGAGATAATACGGGAAACTTAACTTTCTCTGCTTCATCCTTCTTTCAATCAATTTTTTTTCTCTAACGCAGTGCGCCTTTGTCTGAAAAGGCAGTATTCCAAATATCTAGCTATGGCAGCAAGAAGCAAGACCAAGTTCCTTGGTGAACTACTCATTCTATCCCGATTTCACAAATACAACCCTGTATTCACCACCTTCGCTGGAGGTACGTACATCCTATATCGAGATGTGCCCAGTGCTTATGGAGTATGAGGATAGCATGGTCTGCGTTGCTGGCTGGGGCTGCCGAACTTTCTGATCAAGATCGGGCCATCTCAACTGCTTTTGTCTTTCAACAAACGGCATTATGTGTTCTGGCCGCGTATTTGTTTTGCGGCGCAGGCATGGTCTGGAACGATTGGATTGATCGTGACATTGATGCCAAGGTTGCCCGAACCAAGCATCGTCCCCTGGCCATGGGCTCGGTTACTACGACTGAGGCCATGGTGTGGATGACCTTGCAGGTCATCATGTCTTGGGGTGTGCTCCGCGTCATGCTTGATAACAAGGATGTGTAAGCTAGCTTATCCTCGCATCCATGCTCACAGTTATCTAACTAACACGGCCCGCCCCTCCCGCAGATTAAAACATTTGATACCGGTCATGGTGGCATCAGTGCTTTACCCTTTTGGGAAACGGTACCTGGCTAGAAAACTAATGATTTATCCACAATACATCCTGGCCTTTACCATTGCTTGGCCAGCTATTCCCGGTCGCGCCGCCATTTGTGGCCGCCACGAATCCTTCACTGAGACCACCCGCCAATGCCTTCCCCTCTGCATCATGGTGTTCTTCTGGACCATCTACCTGAACACGGCATATAGCTACCAGGATGTGGTTGACGACCGCAAGCTAAAGGTGAATTCCTTCTACAACATTGCCGGAAATCATATCCATGTGTTGCTTGTCCTTCTTGTTAGTCCTATCATAGTGTGTCTATACACGTATCTCGCCGGATTCGAATCCACGTGGCTCTGGATCAGTTGGATGGGAGTTTGGACTATAACTTTAATGAGGCAGCTGGCCCAATTCGACCCGAAACAACCTGCCAGTGGGGGGACCCTGCATAAGAGTAACTTTATCCTTGGAGTCTGGACCATCCTTGCTTGTGCGGCCGAGGTGTTTCTTACCTCAGCTTAACTACTTCAATAATATAAATATGGTATAGCTACATAATCATTATATTATGACTTCTTAAATGTACTTTACTTAGTTAGTTTACATTTGGGGATAATATAGTTACCTCAAAAGGCTAACGAAGATATTCTTTAGAGAGCAATACGCCGAGTTTAATTACCAAACTTTATTGTAGTACGATTCTAATCGCTACAACCTGTCCAGTGCGCCAGTACCCCTCACCGCCGCTTCGGTTATGTTCCATAGATTACGGCCAGCAACAGCATCCCGGGCTCTCAGCGAAGGCACCTTGATCCTTCCTGGACCATCTAGATAGCGACCTTTCCACTGCTCACTGTTCTCTTTAATTTCCTTGGCTGTTGCGGCAAAGAGACTAGTGTCCGCTCCCCTCTCTGGCGCAGTAAAGAGGAAACGAACCAATGGACGCACCATGAAAGGCATCACGTTCGCCGCTCCATCAGTCCTTACGGTGCCAGGGTTGAGAGAAAGAGAGATGATGTTGGCATCTTCTTCATCCATGCGGCGCTGCAGCTCTGATGCAAAGAGTACATTCGCCAATTTGGTTGTTCCATACCTCATTGCCTGGCCCAAGCATGAATTTTCCCATCCAGGGCTAGCACATGGATCATCTAGATCCTTTGGGCTGGTAAATTGGTTTGTGGGAGATGAGTAAGCTTCTCCGGAGGATGACACCTGGGGAGATACGAGGACATCTTAGCAGCTGCTCTACCCCGTTACTTTCTGGAATAGCAGAGAACCTACAGTGATAACGCGGACATCAGATTCTTCTTGTGCAGTTGCAGCCTTGAGCAAGGGCAGTAAACAGTATGTCAGCGTCCAATGGCCAATGTGACTTTTATGACTATCAGTTTCTCATCCCTTATGGAAATCTCACTGGGTTGGTATACTTCACGGCCATTGTCATTTCAAATCCGTCGACGGTCCTGATATAATCGTATGGATCAATTCCCGCATTGTTCACTGCGCACCATGTCAGTATAGTCTTCTAATCTGGTCTCTGCAGTGCAGGAGTTACCCAGGATGTCCAATCGCTGTTCTTTCGATTGAAGCTCAACTGCTGCGTCAACCACTTGGGATTGATTCGCCAAGTCCAAACGTAGCCAGACGACGTTCTCTTGGGGTATCAAGGGATTCTCCTCCAAAAGGCGCTTGATGGCAGCCTTTGCACGACTTTCTGATCGAGCCCCCAGATACACCTTGGCGCCCCTTGAAGCCAAGTGTTTGACTGTGTAATACCCTATACCGGCGCTGATCACAATTTTCTTAATTTGGATATGTCTCTTAGTTGGACGATATACTTACTTGCCCCCAGTCACGACGGCTACCTTGCCATCGAGCTTCGGTATCTGGGATTCATCCCATTCACCGGTTCCAAACCCAGTGACGCTTCGCTTCAAGAACAAAATAGCCAAAGGCAAATACAAAAACGACCCATAAAGCGAGTCCACAACACGAATACAGAGTCGCCGGACCCATAATGGAGGCATGGTGAAATTTACTCAGTTGCTGAAAGTAATGATGGCCCAATAGCGAAAGATTGCTTTGCCGGACTGCCGGTATTTAAGATGCCGAATTAGGCATACCTGCTGATAATCACGATTCAACGATAAGAGCATCATGTTTTGGTGATTGAACTCGAGTCAACAGTCGTAAAACATGGGACATAGGAGTTAGCGCTTGTAGGGGTTCTAACTTTGTCAGGTCTCTGCTCTGCATCCGACATCGGGACAACACCAGTATACAGCATCATACGAGACTGGTTGAGAGACTGCAAGCCATAAGAATATACTTTCGGTAGTTTAAGTGACAGCATGGCAAATACTTTCAGCAGTTAATGCAGCACTTAGAACACGCCATCTCCTCCAGGATGTAAGCTTCTACCGAAAGCTTCCCACGTTACATCTTGCGGACCAGTAATTCAAGCATAACAGTGTGATAAGGCCCTTGCTATAGATAAGCTTTAGATTTAGGCTTTTGGTCCCTGCAGACGCAAGGTCATCACAGATGCAAGGTCATCGTAGATGCAAGGTCACGAACCCCTGTCCGGGCTGGATTTAGTTCCGATATCCCGCATTCTGGTTGCTTTGAGCATAAGCCCTGTCGATAGGCGCGCCCGAAACCCCAAGCCTGGTCACAGAAACTCCGTAACCGAATGTAACGGGGTACACATGCTAGATAGTTGGTGGCATGATCTAGGGTTCGTACGTGGCAGGGATCTTGATTCGCAACAGGATCAAAACGCTGAAGGTCTTGAATCTCCGCAGGAAGATGAGATCGTTTAGTTGACATATCTTGTATATTCTAATAGTGGTGTCTTATCGGGGTTTCTTCGAGCAATACATTTGCCCTTTGTGTACGCCATAGAAGTAACAATAAGCATAAAGCACGAGTCGTCAACGATTAATTTGACTAAATTCCTATTACCAATATCCGCATTAATGGCTCAATCAGTACCCCCAGCTTCGTCGCCCGAACAGCTAACCGGAGGGGAAGTCGGAACTTCAGTGAACTCGGTACCTTATGCTCGCCATGAAGAAGTATGTCTGTCCTTTATCATAGAGCTCTTCACCGGAAATGACTGGAGTAACGTGCAAATTCTAACATTGCACGATTTCATAGATTATCCGCGCTCCACTTACTTATCTTCTTGATCTACCGGGTAAAGATGTTCGGAGCAAAATGATAGCGGCTTTCAACAAGTGGCTCAAAATCCCCCAAGACAAGCTTAATGTTATCAAGCGCATTATCATGTTACTGCACAATGCATCACTCTTGTATGTATAAGTTTGTATTATTGGGTAGGCAGCACTAACTCCTATCCATAGGCTTGACGATATCCAAGACTCCTCAAAACTCCGCCGTGGGCTGCCGGTGTCGCATAGCATCTTCGGTATTGCTCAAACTATCAATGCTGCCAACTATGCTTTCTTTCTGGCCCAGCAAGAGCTTCCCAAGTTGGGAGATGCTCGCGCGTTTGAGATCTTCACTGAAGAATTACTGCATCTACACCGAGGTCAGGGCATGGATATCTACTGGAGAGATGCCTCCATCTGCCCAACTGAGGAAGAATATTTCACCATGGTCTCCAACAAAACTGGAGGACTCTTCAGGCTGGCTGTCAAACTGATGCAATTGGCGAGCGAGAGTGATAAGTAAGTGATTTAAAAGACAAAAAGCGACACGAGAGCAAGGGTTAACACTAACAAACCTTTACTAGAGATTACGTTCCACTCGTCAACGTGCTGGGAGTCATTTTCCAAATTCGCGATGACTATCTAAACTTGCAGAGCGGTAATTACGCCAAGAACAAGGGATTTGGTGAAGACCTGACAGAGGGGAAGTTTTCCTTCCCCATCATCCACAGCATCCGCTCAAACCCGGCCAACATTCAGCTCTCCAGTATCCTGAAGCAGCGAACAACGGACATTGATGTCAAACTGTTTGCAGTTGGGTATATTGAGTCGACTGGCTCATTCGAGCATTGCCGGCGGAAGCTTGTCGAGCTGACAGCTGAGGCGAGAGCAATAATGGAAAATATGATGGATGGTCGATCTGAAGATCTTGAGGTAATGAATCAACTTTTGGGCATGATTGGACTGGAGGGCTTCGATTAGCATAACTAGCGTCTGATATATTGGCTGTATTTTGGTCACGTTGCTCGCCTTATAAACCAAGTTGCCTTATCTAGGAATTCCTTTGTGATAATTGATAACCGGCAATATAATTCCTTGCGTAGTTCATTTTTATGATCTCTTAAGCTTTCGCCCAGGCCTTCTAGTCTTACGCTTGCATCTTACTAAGTAAGCTTATCCTTTACAAGTAGGTAGTATAAGCCCAAGCTGTAGCCTTCCACTTACGATTATTAATAATACAAAACACACTCCGCAGCCGGCTAACATACAAAGTCCTAGAAGGTCAGGTCATACATGGCGCCAGTGATGGCTACTCTACGGCGCCAAAGCCTCGTATCCTAGCACGACAGATTGCAACTGTTCGCGCCCCTCACCTGCAGTATGCAACTTAAGTATTCTGCTAGCTTATCGAGAGGCTAGACGCGCAATAAACAGAAAACGATGTAATCGTATGACTCTTGGATAAAGAGACACCCTGAGTAGCTGTTGTTCTACGGACCCATCATCTGATGTTTTATGGACAGGGATGTCGGGAGCTAAACTCATTACCAGGTTGTACATGAGGCCGCTGTCCTTGCGAACCGAAATGATTAGAACGTGGCATGGCGTGTTCGAGACCCGCAACCTCGGCATTTGCTTCATTCCTACTTAGTTCCTACTTGGAATTGCCGATGTCCAGTCTAGTCCATCAATTGATGGTACGATGAAACGTCAAAAACGGCTGGTAGAGCGGCTTCCAGGCGCCAGAGTTTAATCCTGGGTTGCTGGTCTTGAGCAACAGCCTAAATCCTGTTCCCCAACATATACGGGAACAGAACCACAACTGCTGAGTGTCTTAATGAGGCGCCACGAGTTGACCCTTTAATTTTCTCCTTGGAAGTTAACACCTTGTATCTATCTGATTATACCAACACTAAAGCATGGAGGACCTTCTTGATCAGGTCGTGGTCGAGCTACATCGCGCTCGATCATGTCTATCAGATCCGCTGGTATTCACGCAAGCAGCTGTGATCGGGGTAAGTCTACCTCACACTGGTACAGCCAAGACGCTAACATGTTTCAGTCCATCGTCTTCGTTTTTCTTTTAGGTCTCTACAATTACTTCCTGCACCCGATTGCACATATCAAAGGTCCCTTCCTCGCTGCTGTGACGCCGGTAAGACTATCCAGCTATCCGTCTTTGCTTGCAAGAACCAGTCTTACTGACTGGTAAACGATGCGGTAGATAAGCCTCATCAGGTCTGTAGCAGGCCATCGCCTGAATAATGACATCAAAGCCTTGCACCATAAATATGGTATGAATATACAGCAACAACCCTTACCATGAATGGTGCTGACTGAGCTCGGATGCAGGTCATGTAGTGCGTATTGCTCCTAATGAGCTTTCTTTTTCATCCGAGAGGGCCCTGAGAGACATACACAACCCCGGCCCGGACAGCCACCATTATACCAAGAGGGGTACCTCGGAAGATTTAATTCTACGATTTGTTTTTGGTGCCAATAACATCCTCCTTGTCGACGAGGGTGAGGATCACAAGAGGCTTAGAGGAGCACTTCAACCAGCATTTACGGCAAAGGCGATGAGGGACCAGCAGGACATAACCCATTATCATGTGCAAAAGACCGTTGAGAGACTGTTAGAAGCTGCGATGGACCCCTCACAGACTATCAGCCTCACAAAGGAGCTGAACAAGTTGGTGTGGGGTAATGTGGGAAACCTCGCTTTTGGAGAACCTGCAACACTGGAGCAACTTGGTATGAGATTTCTATCAAATTCATGGATATAGTGTCATGTGAGACTAATGAGTGACCTCACCAGAACATCATGAGAAGGCGAAAGATTTGCATGCACAGATTGCTCCTATTCTCGAGTTTTTCCAATATCTCAACGGAAACCCAATTCTAGGGCGCGCAGCAAGGGGTTTCGTCGGAATATCTAGAAAAGTCTTTGGCCTGTCTGGCAATATCCTGGGAAAGGACCAGCTCCGACGGTAAGTCAATAAGGCTATAGTTTATGAGTGGCGGCGACTCACAATCGCAACAGGCATATAGCGTCTCAACAAGGACAAAAGAATTTCCTCACTGCCATCCTCGGGGCCAAGGAATCGACAGGTCTCAGCTTTGATGAAATCCACAGCAACATGCTATTACTCTTGTAAGACATCAACCGGTTCTTTGGTAACTTTATTTGCTCACTGTATAACCACACAGAATGGGTGGTTACGACAGCAGCGCCGCGTCTCTGTCTGCCATCTTTTACCACCTTCTTCGGGAGCCGCAGCAATACAAGAGACTCCAGTCTGAGCTGCACCACGCTTACTCCTCAGTAAATGATATCACATGCAATAGTCTCCTGTCACAGCCGATACTCAACGCCTGTATCAATGAGAGCCTGCGTCTCGTGCCACCTTTCAATGGTCACGGTAGTCACCGCGTCACCACGTCCGGGACCATGATTGACGGCGTCTGGGTCCCGGCCGGTACACTGATCAGCGCTGACTTCTATTCTCTCCACCGCGATCCCAGCTGCTGGGCTTTCCCGGATGAATATCGGCCTGAGCGCTGGCTTAAAGAGCATCAAGGGCCGGGCACGCCATTTGAGAACGATGTCAGGACTGCGTGGCGCCCCTTTTCACTGGGGCCTCGCGTCTGCGTTGGGCGTGAGATGGCGCTTCAGTCTATTCGGCTGGCTGTTGCCAAAATTGTGTACACATTTGACATGACACTGGCCAACCGCGACTTTTTGTGGGATAGGGACGCAGGTAGTCATTATATGTGGCATGATTTCGACATTGCCGTTACAGTTGCTAAGGCCTAACTTGACAGTAGCTGATAACCAGTTGGAGGTGCCTATGAGTGGACATAGGTAGAGAGCCGGTTGCAATTGACAATAGTCTGGCCTTGCTGTGTTTTGGGTGTCCTTGTGGTGCCAATATGTAAGACAAATTCTTATTTTTAAACACTACTTTAGGATGTGCATAGTTCTTGTCAGCATCGTGCACCGCTTTCTTTGCAAATATTAAGGACGCAAATTGGTTCAAGTTGCTTAGCAATAATGATTCTTCTAAAACTAAGTAATGCAATCCCATCTGACCAAAACCTCTTTCAGAACTCATACCCATAACCAGAACCAATTCGGCCACCAATATTGAACCAGTCAGCAACTCGCAAAAGAAAGCTAGCCAGCCATCCATAATTGCCCAACCGTGCATAGTCGTGCAGTACGAACATGCGTTCCTTGTACTTGAGGCCTGGGACATGAGTTTCCAATTCCCTTGGATCGTCCATATACCAGGTGAATTGCGTACCCATTGACCTTAACGGCTTGTTGAATACGTAGTTGATGAGGAAATAAGAAATAGAACCGGGCGCGTCAAATCGAATTTCCCCATTGACTCCGCTGTCACGGAAGTGGTTGATGATCCGCCTCAAGAGACCAACGACTTCGTCGCGAGTGAGATAAGGCGTCAGGCCTTCGAAGAGTACCAATACTGGTCTGTCCGTGGGAACATTGTAGTCCCTCAACCAAGCATCATTGTGGATGTCCGGGTCAGTCAGCCGGTATTCTCCTCCTTCCGGAGCTGGCTCGTCCATGATTTGGCGCCTCAGTTTTATGACATCCTGCCTGTCGGCGTCAATCCAGAGCCTGCCCTCGCCCTGCCACTTGAGGCGCAGACTTCTCGAATCCATACCGCAGGCAAGATGTATTATCGTAGCGGGACCTGGGTTTCTTTCCAAGAACTGCTCACAGCAGATATCTAGTACCCGGGCGCGTGTTGCTACTAAGCTCGTAAAGAAACTGCTGTCTGACCGGTCCAAGGTGGTACGTGAGAAGTTGTAGCCCTGGTCGCGGATGCGGCTGACGACTTGGGCGGAATACTGATCGTTCAGCACTGGATTTGGAGACTCGGCATCTTTGGCGCGGGCAAAGAGGGTGATGAGGAGGGTTTCCTCTGCACCTGTCAAGGTGACTTTGCCCTTATCGAGCGTGCTGCCGGACATTTCCGTTTGGAGACTTTGCATAGGAAGCTTTTGCAAAAGAGTTTCAGAACAGTTATTTAGCTCACATGTATATGGCCAAAGGTGTTCAAGCAGTATGGAAGATTCAATCTAGCTTTCCGTCTATAGCTCCGAGCCACGGTGATGTACTGACTCGGATCTTGTCCGGGATAACTAGAGTAGCATTATCTGTATAGCAGTATGAACTGAGTCGTACCTCCATTGTAGCATACCGCTAATCAAATTAGCGATATCGGACCGTGGGGGACAAGAAGTTGAAACACCGGGGTTGTATCTTTAAGAACCCCCACATGTCAACTCGACCAGGGAGGGGGGTATGAAGGCTACGACATAAAGACAATGTTGAGGTATATAGTTTTGTATTTTAGAACTTTATATCCCACAGGCATGGGCCGATCGTGCAGGGACCCTGAGTGGCATGGTATACGCGTGGTTCCATTCATCCGGTGATAGGCAGTCTGCACCTCAAGGGAGCTTAGACTACTGGGTAAATGTGCCATGTTCTATGTCCTGTTCTTTATCATGACGGGGAAACGGAGTACGCCGACCAAATACGAATATATAGTAAAAGAATGTGATTAGTCTGCATTGCTTCCGGGGCGAGGCATATAGGAAGCTGAAGCAATTGAAAACTCCGGTTGCATACCAAGCAAGTCCACAGCCTTCTCTATACCTTTTTCTTTTTCAGTATCTGCATATTATCATAAGAACCATGGCTACAGATTCACCCTCATTGCTAATCTGCGGTTCGGTAATATCGGACCCTGATCATGCGTATCTGTCCCGCATTCGCTCCAGCATCATTCACAACCCACACCTATCAGAGTTGCGGGACGCAGTCATAGAACTCCCCGAACTCTGGTCTCTAATCGTCGAGAGGGAGAAGTCTCTACAACGAGTTGATGCAGCACGAGTCCTTCGGAACTTAGTCGAATGGATCGAGTGCGGCAACTCTTCCTTGCAGTTGGAGGGACGGACGTCAAGGAATACACAATTGGCAGTGTTGACAGTCCTGGCTCATTTCTCAGAATACATGATCTACTTGAGTAGTCATGATATGAGTGAGGAAGATGGCCGTGGAAACTTGGACGCGCATACCAATGTTCTTGAGGGCGTCCGCGACGGAGGTATTCAAGGACTCTGTGTTGGACTCCTCTCTGCTATAGCCCTCGCATGCTCGCCAACCATCACAGATGTGGCCAAGTATGGTGCTGTTGCCGTGAGATTAGCGTTGTGTGTTGGAGCATTGGTGGATCTCGACGAGACCGAGCTATCAGAACCGACCGCCTGCATATTTGCGCGATGGCCGCAGAGCGAGGTTGATGACAGAGAGGAATTGTTAAAGACCGTGCTCGAAAATTATCCATCGGTACGTCCGCTCAAAAGGATGCAGAAACGAATCTGCTTCCTGTCTTCTAAACATAGCTAACTTGAAACTAGTCCTATGTTGGCGTCCGCCTGGATGTCTGCAGTGTGAATATCACAGCGCCCAAGGGAGTCGCTGTGTCTTTGATGCGCAGTCTTGAGGAAAGGGGGGCTGTGGCTAAGCAGATAAACCTGCAAGGTCGCTACCACCATCCAGGGCACGAGGCTATGTTCCAGAAGCTGACCGATCTTTGCGCGTCCTTGCAAATGCTCCAATTTCCTCAAGATAGCCATCCGCTCGTACCACTAAGGTGGAATGACAGCGGAGAAGTCGTAACGGACCAGACGCCGCTACATGAGGTAGCTTTGCAGTGTATCCTGGTCAAACGTGCCGACTGGTACACCACCATTACCAAGTCAATGACGGATATGGCCCAGAGAACCGTGGCCTCCAGTGCCGACAGCAAAGCTCGAGTGCTAGCGCTTGGCCCTGTTGATTGCATTCCCCGGTCTATCTTGTTCATTACACCACTACAGGTCGTCCGCCCCATGGCCAACGCAGCATTTTATCACGGATATCCTGATGACTCAATTGCAATCATTGGGGTGTCGTGCCGGTTTCCTGGTTCGGAGACTCTCCCACAGTTCTGGGAAGAGATTCGTGCTAAGGGGGTAAACAGCTGCCTTGAAGCTGCTGGCTCCTTGGACTGCGCTTTTTTCCGAAAGCCCCCCCGCGAAGCTGAGCATATGGATCCTCAGCATCGACTTGGCCTTCATCTGGCCTACGAAGCCTTACAATCTGGGGGATATTTCAGTCCGTCATCCTCAGTTACAGATAACGTGGGGTGCTACATCGGCATGTCCTCTTGTGACTATGAAGAGAACGTGAATAGCCATCCTCCAACGGCATATTCCTTCACCGGTACTGCGAGGGCCTTCTCGAGCGGTCGAATCAGTCACTTCTTCGGCTTCACCGGCCCGTCCATGGTGATCGACACGGCCTGTTCGTCCTCTGGGGTCGCAATCCATACGGCGTGCAAGGCCATTCAGTCGGGAGAATGCTCCATGGCCCTGGCTGGAGGCATCAACCTGATGGTCCCAGAGGCTAGGTCGCACCAGAACCTAGCGGCGGCCTCTTTTTTGAGCCCAACAGGTCAGTGTCGACCCTTTGATGCTCGCGCAGACGGCTACCGTCGAAGTGAAGGCGGAGGCTTCGTTCTACTGAAGAGACTCTCCGCCGCAGTCGCGGATAATGACTGTATCCTCGGCGTGCTGGCAGCCTCGGCCGTCAACAATAGCAAGGGGAGTCGTTCGATCACACTGCCATCGATTGAATCGCAAAGCCATCTCTACCGACGTGTGCTGCAGGCGGCGGGCCTGCACCCGCACCAAGTTTCGTACGTCGAAGCCCATGGTACTGGCACTCAGAAAGGCGATCCAATCGAGTGGCAGAGCATTCAAAACGTCTTTGGAGGACGCGATCGATCGGGATTACCACCTTTACGTCTCGGTTCAGTCAAAGGGAACATAGGACACTGTGAGGCGGCGTCAGGAGTGGCTGCTCTGGTCAAAGTGATACTGATGCTTCAGAATCGCCAAATTCCGCCCCAGGCCAACTTCTCGGTGCTAAACCCGGCGTTACCCTCGCTTGAAGAGGCCAACATGGATATTCCTGTATGCCTGGAGCCGTGGGAAGCGCCTTTTCGAGCGGCAATGGTCAACAATTATGGCGCTTCGGGGACTAATGCGGCTATGCTTGTTTGCCAACCTCCACTAGCATCTCCTGAACGACTCATGCCTACGGGTCAACCTCATCAGTGCCCAATCTTGATTGCTTCCCATTCCGAGTCCAGCATACGCCAGTACTGCCGCACTCTCATGTCCTTCGTTGAGACTCAACGCTGTGTCCTCGGAGACTCTTTGCTCCCGAGCATCGCTTTCCACTTGGGTCAACGACAGAACGAGTCTTGCCGTCACCGTGTTGCGTTTTCAGCCACATCTGCAGATGAATTGAAGGTCCGACTTCACTCCCTAGCTCATAACAATGATGACGATTCGAAGGCATCAAAGCCACAAGGTCGTCCGAAGCCCGTGGTGCTCGTTTTCGCTGGCCAGACAGGTCGCCAGGCTCTTCTCAGTCGAGAGGCCTACCTGAGCTCGAGCCTTCTACAGCACCACTTGGATCGCTGCGACCGAATCTTGCAGACCATGGGTCTTCACAGTTTTTTCCCACGCATATTCGAGACGGAGCCCGTTGATGACTTGGTTGACCTTCACTGCATGCACTTTTCGTTGCAGTACTCGGTTGCCGCATCGTGGATAGATACTGGGCTAGAGATCAAGGCCATGGTTGGCCATAGCCTGGGCCAGCTGACAGCTCTCTGCGTCAGCGGTGTCCTCAGCCTGCGAGACGCCTTGAAGATGATTTCTGGCCGGGCATCGCTGATCCAGAACAAATGGGGCTCGGAACAAGGTTGCATGCTTAGCGTGGAAGCAGATACCCCTACTGTTGAGACCATTGTACAGTCAATGCCAGGGGCTGGCAAAATCGAAATTGCCTGTTACAATGCCGCTTTGCATCAGGTCATCGTGGGTACGGAAGCGGCCATCGCCGCATTTGAGGAGGTTGCTCGCTCCCACAACGTTTCTGTCAAACGACTACTCGTCAGCCGTGGATTCCACTCGGAAATGATGGACTGCATAATTCCCGAGTACCAACAGCTTATCCAACAGCTCACCCTGCACCCTTCCGTTATCCCCTTCGAACCTTGTTGCAAGTTGGGTGACAACTGGGATAATATCACACCTGAGCTGATTGCCCGACAATCCCGCGAGCCTGTCTACTTTAGCGACGCCATCCGCAGAGTTGAGAAACGACTAGGACCCTGCATCTGGCTCGAGGCTGGATCCGGCTCTGCCGGTGTCACCATGGCTCGTCGTGCGCTCACAAACCCCGGCACGCCCAGCTTCCCATCCCATTCCTTTCACTCGATTCTGCTGCAGGGCCAAAACCCAATCAAGTCTCTCGCCGACACAACCATCAATCTCTGGAATGAGGGGATCCGAGTACAATTTTGGCTGTATCATGCGTCAGAGAGACGCCGTTTTGTGCCATTGGAACTGCCTCCATCCCCCTTTGGAAAGTCGGAGCACTGGCTACCTGTCCTACAAAAGCACAAAGATTCGGAGCTTGCAAACCAGGATCAGGACCCAAAGCAGGAAGCACCAGAGTTGGTATCTCTGGCAGGGCCTACCGATGGAGAGACGGTCGAGTTTTTCATCAACCAACATAGCGATGACTACTCTACCTTCGTACGAGGCAGGACGGTCTTCGGGCAGGTTCTAGCGCCAAGCTCTGTGTACATAGAAGCTGTCACTCGCGCTTTTACCCTTCTCCCGATGTATTTATCTGCTCCCAATTCATCTCCTCCGTCCGTCGAGGTCAAGCAGGTGAGAATGCATGCACCGTTTGGTCTGGATCTCCAAAAGCGCCTGCGCCTCACGTTGCGGAAAGAGACAATATCGAGTTGGCGTTTTGTCGTGGAGAGCCACCCCATCGATGACGGTGACAACAAGGCTCGCAAAATCCAAGCCTCAGGGACCATCAATTGGCAGGGACAAGGCTGTGCCTACCTGGAGCCTAGTCGGCCATTGCTTCGTCGTCTTTACGATCGGTGCGATGAGCTACGTGAGGATCGCAGTGCCTCAACTGTTCAAGGGTTGTTCGTCAAGAATATCCTGGCACGAGTGGCTACGTACGACAATAGGTACCTGGGTATACAGTCCATCACATCGAAAGGCCTTGAAGCCGTAGCTGATGTTGCTATGCCTGCCATCATGTCTCAGGCTTGTGCAGGAACAGTTTTCAGCCCCCCGATCTTTGATAACTTCTTGCTCATAGCAGAGCTTCATGCCAGTAGTCTTGAAGATCTTGCAGAAGATGTATATATCTGCAACGGTTTTGACGCTGTCATCCCACATGTTCATCCTGGAGACATGGTACCAAAGTTCGAGGGACCTTGGATGGTCCTTTCATATTTGAATCGGGAGAACGATAAGACCGTTTCATGCGACATATTTGTGACCAGTGCGGATCGTGATATACTTTTACTGGAGATCATAGGTGCAAACCTGAAACGAATTCCAATTCGTTCTCTGCAGAAGGCCCTGGAGTCAATAAATGGCATTCAACAGATACAGGGCCCAACAGCACGAGGTACCGCCTCGACGGTAGTCATCGATTCCGATAGTGACCTTCCGGATTCAGAGGCAAATTCGCCAAGAGTCGGAAGTGATCTCCACGCCGATTTCCCAGACTTGCATCCTACTTATGTTCCAAGGATATCTCGGGTTACATCGAGCGATTATCCCATGGACTCTTCGTCATTTTCTTCTGCCCAGCCTCCGTCCTCAGCGAGCTCTGTACTGTCCGACCATGATCAGGAGAGCTCTACTCTACTCAGCCTGCTCTCAGAGCATCTAAACTGCTCCCAAGGAATCCCTCCTGATACACGCCTGGGAGAGATTGGATTAGACTCGTTAGTTGCCATACAGCTTAAGTCAGACGTGGAAAAGGCGTTTGGGAAGAGGCTGAGCCTGGATACGATTGACGAAAACTTAACCTTCTCAGATCTCTATCGAATGGTTCTAAACCATGACCTACCCAACGACCGGGGATCCACTGTGTTACCAGACAAAGCCCCCAAGAGCAGGTCAGACTCTAGCCTCCATGGGCAGAGTTATCCAGTTACTCCTATCAGAGAGACTACTGCCTCCTTCCAAGATTGTACTCCTTTTACCACTCAGGCCCGTCTAGAGTTTGCTCAAATCAAACAAGAGACCAGCTCGTTTGCACAGATGACTGGCTTCGCTGGTTTCTACACCGATGTGTATCCAAAGCAGACGTCTTTAGTGCTTGCATACATATTAGAGGCGTTCAGCACTTTGGGGTGTGATCTGAGCGCACTTCAGGCCGGAGATCCGTTACCTCCTTTGCGCTACACATCAAAATACCAAAAGCTTGTGTCTCGGTTCCATAAGATTCTGGAAGGCGCTGGCCTGATCTCTGTTTGTGAGGGACAGTCTGTCCGTTTCCGGACAGCGGAGCCTCTGCCTCAATTGGGATCTTCAATGGACACTTACCGCGAACTCCTGAATGAGTGTCCGAAGTACCGACCAGACCATCAGCTGCTCAATGTCACCGGCTCTCGCCTTTCAGATTGCCTCTCTGGTCGAGCCGATCCACTGCAGTTGCTCTTCCGGGATGCAGCTGCCGTTAAGCTCCTGGAAGACGTGTACGTTAACTCCCCTATGTTTGCGACTGGGAATAAAATGCTCGGCGAGTTTCTCCACCGAGTCTTATCGCGGCTCGGTAGTACGAAAAGGCTACGCGTTCTCGAAGTTGGGGCGGGCACTGGCGCGACAACGCAGAATGCTATGGATCAGCTGTTGGCATCCAATGTCGACTTCACTTACACATTTACCGACGTTTCCATCGCGCTTATTACAAGCGCCAAGAAGAAGTTTGGTGCGCTATACAACAGCCAGAGGCGGCAATCCAATATGGAGTTTACAGTTCTCGATATTGAGAAGCCGCCACCAGCGAATATGTTGGAGTCGTACGATCTCATCATCTCATCAAACTGCATCCACGCGACGCGGAACCTGGGGCAAGCTTGCGCCAACATAGAAAAGCTGCTTCGGAGGGATGGTGGCATGCTATGCCTATTGGAGCTGACACGGCCTCTCAGCTGGCTAGATTGCGTGTTCGGTTTACTGGATGGTTGGTGGCGATTCGATGATGACCGAACATATGCACTGGCCGATGAGCATAAATGGAAGTCGACGCTGTTGGGCGCGGGCTTCATCCATGTTGACTGGACCGACGATGGCTACCGCGAATCTGAGCAGTTCCGATTAATCACGGCATGGCGGTGAAGACAAGTAACGGGATACCAGTTCTGGCGGCGTTTAGCTAGACCACAGAGAGCTGTAACCTGACGGGATTAATTGTGGTGGAAATGAACGCGAGCACAAGTGTTTCAGAGACTAGAAGGATCCTGAGGAACGTCGAAACAGATAGAATGACTTTTACTTTACTATTACGATGATCTCTTCGTCTATCGGCACTTAAGGAACTCGTCCCAGTCCGGGGAGAATTGTTATTACTCATCGGGAACTTAGATGATAAATGCCGTAACACCAAATCAAGACTATAGCCAGTGAGAATTGTTCCAATCAGAATGAGAGGATCAAGAGCTGAGCTGAATCCTGCCGTGGGAAAGAAATCCTTCAACGACCAAACTTCAGGGTTAACAGCGGGTCGGCAGATAGCGCTTAGATAAACTTCAAGCCCTAGAATAACTTAATTAGATCAGCTGATTAAAAGGGTAGTTAATCGATCTTACAGAGCGAGTATATATGAGTGCCTTGGGTTAGTTATGATATCTCCAGACTCGGTGAATGTCTAGATATCTTAGGTTAGCCCCCAATCTTAGCCACATCAAGGTGTCAGGGGGGTTTAAAATTGCAGTGAAAATTCTCCTCTCGTCAACTCGACATCACTCTCGTCAACTCGACATCACTCTCGTCAACTCGACATCAGTCTCCTCAACTCGACATCAGTCTCCTCAACTCGACATCAGTCTCCTCAACTCGACATCAGTCTCCTCAACACGACAAAGTCCGTGCCGCGAAAAAGTCTCTGCCGAAAAATATCCTCGGTACAAAAATAAGTACTCTGAGAAACCTAGTCCAAGTAGTAAAAGCTGCCCTAACAATTTTATCTCTCATGCTCTCAGCGGTCAATTTTTTTGATACCCTGAGGTCTCGCCGATATTGAGCTATCTCTAGTTGTGAATGATGGCACGGTCTACTTGAAGATTGCAAACTCAGACGGTGTCAGCGTGAGTTGAGTCTACAGTGGAATACCGAAAGCATGTATTCAAGGCTCATTCGCTCAACAGAAGCCCCCTTTCATATAAACACCTAAGCTTTAATAAACTCTAAGTTACATTAGGGTCATGCACTACGTTGTTTGTTTGGCCTGATATGATTTGACAATCTGATTTGTCATAAAGAAACTCAAAAGTCCAGTCAATGATAGACATATATGAGAGCAAGCCAGTTATTCAGACATAAACTGAGTTGAGGGTCAACTAAAAGACAGTTCGACTGGCGATGTGAATCCATAACGATACTGGGATATAGACTGACTATCTACTCTTTATCCGCGACATGTGCAATTCGACGGACTTGCCTCACTCGAGATACTCCAGCAACAACTAGAGAAGGATGCTACCGATGTTCTAGACTGACTTCGGGCAGCATTCACCTTATTCAATTACATCAACATAGAGAATGGCCTACCTTCTAATGAGTTGCCATCCAAGGTAAGCTGAAAGACGCTATCGACGTGTTCCGTCAGCTCATTAGTCAGACACATTAAGGCTAAGGATCGTACTTGAACCGACCACTCTCATCGTCTTCGCTTGAAGTCTGGACACGAGAGCAATCTCCGAAAGGTAATAGAGACAAAGCTCCCGACCAAACATGCCTCTCAAGATCTTCCTCGGGGCCTCGGAAGCTAATCTCTACGTACTTGCTGATGCTAACTTCGTACGAAATGAGAAGGTTTTCCCAAAGCTGTAGAAGATCACCTGTCGCAAGCCTCATCCAACCCCAACTCCCCTGATTCTGAATTGGGCACCAATCGTAGCCAACTGCCTTGATAACAAATTCGTTGTTCGCAATGTCCTTGAGAATTGCCTCGTCTGCAACAAGTACAAAGTTGAAGCAGGTCCCTACCATGTTCTTCTCAATTTCGTCGTACTCTCCCTCTTCAAGGCAGAGCTTTCGTATAGCTGCGGTATCGAGACCAGTGAGCAAATCCGGATCCTCTCGAGGAAGAAGACGAAAAAGCTTCTTCATGATCTGTATCCGATCTGTATACACAGACTCGTCTCTGCGAGGGTCGGTAGCCCAGCGATAATCCATGTTCCTGACTTTCTCTCTTTCATGATAGCCGAGTGCAAGGCGGGTCTGTTGCGTCAAGACTTGGAGAAGCGTATTCAAGTGCTCGTCTGATTCGGGACCGTAGTATGTGCGGTAGATTGTAAAGCCCCAGTTTCTGAAGTACTTGAAGTTTTCGGGGAGTGTCCTGTCGAGGACGCGCCTCTTGGTTCCAGCAGGTGGTTTTGGAGACTTCCATACAAAATCTATCATGTCCGAAACCCTAGCAGCCATATTGGTCTAGTAGGAGATTGAAGAAAAATGCGGTGTAAAAAAAGGGCAGGACCAACAGTTGAAGGTGAGTTTTGATGGGACCCTTTATGTTCGCTTTGTTTACATAATCCAGCATTGAACTATCATTGGACACATCCGTATTATAGGCCAGAAAACAGGCGCCATAAAGTGGGACACAATAGGTGCAAAGTATGACATTGACAAGATAACTACAGAAGAGAGATAGGTGTCAACATGAGGAAATCCCTTCTTCTTTATACACCAATTCCTTCAATTCACATACGTATTGCCTAGACCAGGCACCTGAGGTTTATCCGGCCCTTTATTTGGTGTTTGGACAATCAGACCTTCTTGCCTTAGTCGATTGCTAACAGTTTGCGAAACATACCCTATCTATAACTTCAATTGCTTACCACAAGGTGAAGCAAAGTGGCCCACGATGCAGGGGACCACCACCGTGTACTCATCTAAATCTTATTCTGTTTTCTATCATTGTATGTCTTGGAACGTGCTAGGTTTTTTTTATTCTTTCTTTTTTTTGTAGATAATGGACTGCATCGCTGGTTAATGGCTGTACATGCCTCTCAAGGCCTAATACCCACTGACTTCGTCGCTCGTTTTGCAGATAACAATCAGTTCTCGAAACGAGTGTAGAGGATTTAGCAGTTTCTTGAGATTTTTAATATATAATACTGGCCTTTTCTCTCACTCCAACTGCAGGGTACAAAGTTGACGAGACATTTTTAAAGGTTGTAAGGTGGCAGGTGGACAGAGCCTCACCGCATGTGACGATGTGGCTGGCCATACGACATAAAATCGTGGCGGACAGAGAGTGATCAAAAACACAGTCATCAATGGGGTTGGAATCAATTCACCAGCCACAGAGGTAATTCATGCACAAACGTTGCCCAAGGCATAAAAGTCAATTGAAGATTGTCAAGATGAAACATGTGATATCGATGGCGCGTCTTAGGTCTTGGTCCATTTCTCACCAACTCAAAACACGTAAACCCCCAAGACAAGGTTAATTGGAGACACGCGTATGTTTGAGCTTGGCGCGCGTGTTACATAGTACACGATGCAGAGAATCATCCGGTGATGGATCATCAATACGGGGGTTATTTATATTCCGCAAAGTCTGTTGTACGGACGAACCAAACAGAAGTGTGTCTTGTTACCGGGACGTTCGGGTCAGTCAATTACGGCAGCGCCAAGAGAATGACGGACTGCCAAGAAGCCCCTGGATCAAATGGGTATAGCATCACCCTGGAAGCAGGTCCTAGCACTGGAGGTCAGCCAGTCTATCTGGTGATTAATTCTATGACTCGTTTATTGTTCAAGAGTAGCATATGATATTGTGTTGCTAGCAGTCCACGCGTTCTGTCTTACTGACTTGGACAGATCAAATAAAGTCAGAGACATGTGCTGTTGGTTTCACTGGTCCGTCTCTAGAATAAGGTAATATTTAAGCATACCAGGGGCTGGGACCAATCTTGTGTGATGATGGTGGTGTTGGTGTGGAGAAGAAGGGAGTTTTGGCGCATTAAAGTTTAGCGTGATAGGGGGCTCAGTAGGGACTGCAGTAGGAGGGGACCTACCATCACCACTGTAATTAGTGAGTAACCAAAGTATCCCCCTAACTACAAGGGCTTGCGTGGCCTGTGTCAGTCTCCCCCAGCCTCAATCTCCAATCTCGCTTTAGCAAAGTAGATCTTGGCTTTATTTTGTCTTTGTGATTGTGATGGACCGTCCAAGAGTGTCGTCCAAGAGTCTCATCTCGGGGGGGGGTGACATTCTATTCTCTCAGCTCTACTCTATCATCAAGATCAATCCTCTCGACTGTCCCCATCGTCAGCTGCATCAACCCAGCTAATGCACTGCAAATCAAGGCATCGCGCAATAATGCCTTGATCAAATACGCAAAGACTACTCTGTACCAATGCATTCCCTTCTGCCAAGCCCTTGGCCTACCAATAAACCCATGATCCCATGTCCCCATATCCCAGTTTGGCGTGTCTTGGCAACTCTACTCCTCTCCATTCATTGTCCTCTCTGGCTACTGCGTACTACCTCTGATAGCCGCCAAGAAGCTGTTTGATACAAGCTGCACTGCCCCGATGCCCAGATCCTTGGCTCGTAACCACAAAAGATGGGCTCCTCTTCTAGTTATTTCCCCCTTGTTTTTTTATTATCATTCGTGTTTTGAATTGGTGAAAAAGAATCCCCGGCGTCTCCCTCCGCTTTTTGAACCCCCCCGTCCCACCTTTGATCTCCCCCCATCATCCTTTCTCCGATCATCCTTTGTCTATGATTGACTTTCTAGAAGGGGCTTTCTTTTTTGAACCTTTTGCATTCTCTTTTTTCTGCATAGACTTCAAACACTCGCTTTTCTGACTCTGCTTCTTGATCCTATTGTACACGTACACTAGACGGGTTCGTTGGTGCTTGTTATCGCTCGCTTTACAAGCTGCTCCAACGTATTGACCGACATCACAACATTGACAACACATCTTTTACAAAACACATAGAGAGGCGTACTCTCATTCAGGCGCCATGTTGTTTTCTTCAAAGGGCTTCATCGCCCAGGCTACGATTTTGGGGAGTCTTTTGGCTCAATCAGTCGAGGCACAGTACTACAAGATCGGAACAAAGGGTGCGCGAGAAACACCAAACCACGGACAAACTGGAGACAAAAAACTAACAGTGTCGTAGAGGAGATTAAGAATTCAGCGCGCGGACTCGCCTACGATCTGATGCTGCAATATAACGGAAACACAACGGGCATGATTCCCGGTATCTTGCCAGGTCCTCCAACAGAATACAAGGGCGACTACTACTGGTGGGAAGGAGGAGCAATGATGGGGACATATATCGGTGCGTCTTCAATTATTTTGGAAGGAAGACGTAGCTAATCGGCGACAGACTACTGGAAACTCACAGGCGACTCGAGCTACAACAAGGTGGTAATGGAGGGTATGCTTCACCAGACAGGAGAAGGTCGTGATTACATGCCCAGCAACCACAGCGCCTCGCTCGGAAACGACGATCAAGGCTTCTGGGGCATGTCAGCCATGCTCGCAGCCGAAAACAAGTTCCCCAACCCGCCCGAAGACCAGGCCCAATGGCTCGCCCTGGCGCAGGCCGTCTGGACGACACAGGCCAACCCCGAGCGACACGACGACGAGTGCAACGGTGGAATGCGATGGCAGATTCCTTTTACAAACTCTGGATACGATTACAAGAACAGTGCGTGTTATTGAGGGCTGTGGTGCAGGATTGTGTTACTAACATGGTGTTTTAGCTATCGCCAACGGATGCTTCTTTAACCTTGGCGCTCGTCTTGCGAGATATACCGGAAACGAAACGTATGCTAAACATGCTGAGGAGACGTGGGAGTGGCTTTGGGGTGTCAACTACATTGATCACGAGAGATGGTTGGTGTATGATGGTGGACACGTTGGAAAGAACTGTACCGACATCAACAAGGCCACTTTCTCTTACAATGCAGCTATTCTGATCCAGGGCGCTGCATTCATGTACAACTTTGTGAGTACATTTCCACCTAACTTAACAGCTAGGTCATTTGCTAACAGTGCTATAGACAAACGGATCAACAGTCTGGGAAGACCGCGTCACCAAACTCCTCGACGCCACCCTCAAGAACTTCTTCCCCAAGAACATTATGTGGGAAGTCCCCTGCGAAGGCCGCAAGGGCGCCTGCTCCACCGACATGTTATCCTTCAAGGGCTACGTCCACCGCTGGCTAGCCGTAACAACCCAAGTCGCACCTTTTACCGCGAAAAAGATCCTTCCCATCCTAAAGACTTCCACCGAGGCAGCCGTGAAGCAATGCACAGGTGGTGATTCCGGTCGCGCGTGCGGTTTCTACTGGAGCGGCGGCGAGTTTGTCGATGTAGCCGTCGATGGAACCAGTGGAGCAGGCGAGCAGATGAATGTGCTAGCAGCTGTGTCGAGTTTACTGATTGAAGACGCCGAACCGCCTGCGACGAACAAGACGGGTGGTATTTCCAAGGGCGATCCTAATGCTGGAAAGGACTCGCATGATAACCCTGAGCCTACACCTATCACGACGGCTGATCGTGCGGGAGCTGGAATCCTCACGTTTCTCGTTCTTGCGGGTGGTTTGGGAACGTTTGTCTGGATGTGTGCTTTTGACTGAGCGGGTATTTTCTATGTTGGCGTTTTATTTTGACCTCGAAAGGATTGGCGAGGCTCGTGAATTGTTCTTTTGTGCAGGAGAATGGAGTTGGTTGGGAGATATCTCTGACCTGGATGTGGACTTGGATAGACCACTGGCAGACATGGCATTCTATACAAATTTTATAATTGAATGCTTGAATACTATCACAATAAGTTAAATTTGCTCGTTCTTGGTTGTCATGTGTTGTATGTGAGGGCGATGCAACGCGGGATTGTCCATGGAGTACTAACACGATGGGCATGAGTGCGGCCAAGCAACGCAAGGGATACATGCTTGAAACGTATCGTACGGGTTGCTGAGTTCATGACTTGTTCTCAATTCATTGGTCGTGTGTTTAATTTAAGTTCCAATGGAGCTAGATGAGGTTGCGTTGCCATTCACCTAGATTGTGAGAATGTTTGACTTGACAACAACACGTCGGCATATCTACAGAGTCGGCTATTATGGGGATTGTTGAACATAAGACACGATACTAGCCTATATATTATTGAGACTATACTTTAATAAGGATCTCGTTCGGCTCACACATGAATTGACATGTGCTCCTAGTGCACCGCGACAACCTGACAGGTGCCCCTACTATCGCCAGAAGAAGTGGGTAGTTTATGAGCTGACCTGCGAGGTGCATCCAGGCAAATTGAGATGTCCAATTAGCCAGATCATGTATCTTCTGAAGCACCTCTCAGGTCAACCTCAATTTGGGCCACTGTTTCCAGCACTAGAAAGGGCACCTCTCAGCTCAACTCAAGCAACACCTCTCAGTTTATCCCAAAGCTGGATCGCAATGCGACAACTTGAGAGGTGTATTAAGGCCAGATGAGGCATTCAATTGACCAGATTCCGGTTCGTCTGGAGTACCTCTCAGTTTAACTCAAAGCTGGGTTGCAATGACGACAACCTGAGAGGTGACCCCAAAGTTGACCTGAGAGGTGCCCCTGTCATCACTGAAGAAGTGGGTAGTAGTTTTGACCTGAGCTGAGAGGTGCATTCAGGCCAACTGAGGTATTCAATTGGCTACATCTCGTTTATTCTGGAGCATCTCTCAGGTCAGCTCAAGAAGCACCTGTCAGGTTGTCGTGGGACACTGGGAGCAACTCTGAGTTCATGTATGGGCCGATGTAATTAGGCGATCAAGCCTTGGATGAACTGAGATGTGTCATTGCACCCACGACAACCAGGTAACTAAAGATGAGTACCGATTCTCTCGTTTATTGGGCCCTAAATTACAAGTCCGCAACACAATGTCGACGTCGCTTGCTAGCAAGAATGTTCGTTCCATCAGTCTTTCGGGCGGGACCATTTGATGCACACTACCAAAGCTAAACCTTTCTTCGATAATCCATCATTGTCCCCCACGCGACCATGTTTTGCGACTTCCGATGGTGGCTGAATGAAAATGACGAGTGCCAAGCGACCCGGCCGAAAGACCGAAACCTCGGCCGATCAAAGCACCAATAATGTTACACTCGCATCACATCACTTCACAACTAACACGGACAAGCTCAACTCAAGTATGTAAATTTCGTGGCCTCAAAAGGCAGGAATTGTAATAAATATGTACCAAGTAGCCCATTATATGCAGCTAAAACCCCAATCCTTTCTCAAATCCCCTCACTATATCCAGCCATTATTGTATGTCGTAATCATTCATGAAATCGCTTATTTGGGGAGCGAAGCAGGAGCATAAGACTGATCAGGCTTGACAATCTTGGCACCAGCGAGCTGCTTGTCGGTGTAAGCAGGCCAGATGATCTGACGCTTAGAGTTGGAAACCACTGAAAGAGTGGTGAAGCCGTTGTCGGCGCCAAAGACGTCGCTCCAGCCAGAGGTGACGGTGAAGTCGCCGCAGGTGGTAGGGCCAGCAGAGCGCTTCTTGGAGGCGCCGGGGCCCTTGACGTCGTGGCGGCACTCGTAGGGCTTGCCGTTGCCGGTGTCGATGCCGAACTTCCAGTTGCAGATGGAGTCGTCGGAGCGGCAGTAGCGCTTGGCGTCGCGGATGGTCCATTGGGGGGCGGCGGCCATCATGTTGACGGCCTTTTCCTCAGCGGGAGCAGCTGAGACGCCGGCGGCGGCGATGAAGGTGAAGACGGCAGCGGAGAACTTCATGTTGAAGGTGTAGAAGAGAGATTGGTTGGTTGAGTTGAGTGTGTGTGAAGAGTCTTGAAGATGTGTGAGAGTGATGAGGATGAAAAGAGACGATAGAGGGAGAACAGAGGTTGTTTATATAGATCTCGAGTACAGTGGGCACAGTTCAACCCATCAGTAAATCATGACGAAAGAGTCCAAGCTACGTGAGAGCTATGCCATGTCATGCAACAATGCCACTATTCTGACAACAGCCCAGCCTCGGCCACCTCCTAGTCCAAGCAAGTTTACGAACTAGCTCCCACCGGAAAGCTACCAGTTACTACACAACAGCTCCCTGCATTCGGTCCTCGTGGGTGAAGAGGAACACGAGGTGATCGACGGGGATCTCGTATTCCCCCATCCACCACCACAATCAGGCGATCGATCACTCAACTTTTGTTCACTTCAATCAGGTACATCTGCATGTCGCAGCGGGAGTGGCGTATAAAAAAAGTATAATTATGCATAAAACATTAATTTCCACCTTTGAGCACGGTTAACTTGGTTAAACATCGCCCGTGTAGTTACTCTGTGCTCTCTCGTGTAGCTACGGATACTTGGTCTCTGCTTCGGGTTATCGGTGCCGGGTTTAAATTGCCAAGTCGGACACCCCGCAATTCACCACTGTCATGCCAAGCAAAGAAAGAATTATTCCCATAGAGCTAGTCCATCCTTTCTGTCTTGTTATGTCAACGTCAGAGCAGTGGAGATGCGAACCAAACAGTTGTCAATCAGCACTATCCCTCAATGCGTATTAACGCGAGGGGCCAGACAAACACACAGATATAAGCTTCAATTAAGCAAATCCTTCCTTCACCGACAACTCCCCAGATCCAGACCTGAGTAGATTGTTTTCTACGCCACAAATAATGCACTCTTAAGAGAAAACAGCCCAGAAGGGCTGACATCCAAAAAGGCACAGAGGCTGCTCAGTGTGCATAGCGGGGTCTAGCGTCGCTAAGAATAGAAAATGGAACCTTTCTAGCGCATTCTGGGAATGGGGACAGACCTAACATTGCTCCCTGCATTCAACATATTTTCTCGTATAACATCCGTTTTATTCTCACCGTTTAATTAACGTCACGGATACAATGAATGTCTTTTTCATTGGCGGGGTTACCACGGGTACTCTCGTATGACTACCAAGTCCAAGATGGATAGAGTCAATTGTACCCTTGCATGTAAAGTACCATCATCCATCCCTTCAGCTCGTATCCTTAGACCTGCATTTGACTAGTTGTCCATCACGGTGATAGTCTGATATGTGCATTAGAAGCAAACTTGCCAAGGACTTTGTCATCATTAATGGAACGTAGCGAGGTAAATGGAGCTGATCTACTACTCACCTTAGGGTAAGCTAACTTGGCAATTGAACAACTCTGCCATAGACATGAGCTGGCGAGACAATCATCTCAGCCTAACAGTACTGCCCATAGATACATGGCCAACCCGTTCATAATGCACTCAATTAAGTAATGTTATAGTAACATTTCCATGCAGAAATAGGGCATCTTTACTACTTCGCCTTTGCTTACCAGCAATTCCCCCGCAGCTTACTCTTCCTTAGTGATGCAACTTCGATCTTCTCAATGCAGGGATCTCGCGAGTTACTCAATCGGGCAACCTCTGCATTCCATTTAGAAGGATCAACATCAGCACTACCTCGGATAATCCAAATGACATCAAGCGGCGAATCATTCTCGCTAAATCTTGCAACGTGACATATGCAAAATGCAAAGCTGAGGAATATGCATGCACTGCGAGATGGTGAAAGTATTGTCTTTAGAGTTGTACCACCGAATGCACTGCGCCGGCGTACCTCCCTGGTGATAGCTCTACGCGTTTCGGCAAGATAAGATAGCAAGAGACAAATTAATACACGCCATGTATGCAGTCCATTTTTTACATTTTTGTATCGCAAGCACAAGAGCTCATTTAGCTAAACTACATGCCTCATAGACTAAAGCGTAGGTAAGACATAAATTCGTCAAATCACAATACTCGCCCATCCTTTCCATTTCTTTTTCGTGTCCAAAACCGATCTAACCCTTCTGGCCACCTGTGGGGACCTTGAACAGCACAGCTCGGCCGTCGGGGCCTTGGCCGAGAGCCTTGTCCACGCGGTAGTAGCCCTTTCGCTCAAGCTGGAGGAAGTCGTTCTCCTTGAGCTCGGCGATGCTGGCGTCGACAAGGGCGTTGGTGAGGGTGGCGCTGTTGTCGTTGAGGAAGTCGTCCAGGTTGTCGTCCTTCTCGAGAGTATCCTTGGTGATGAGCGAGCCAAACTCCCAGAGCTCAGCCTTGACGAGGTTCTCGGGGTCGGCGGCGAGCCAATGAACCTTCTTGCTGGTGGTCTTGAAGTCACCGGCAAGGTGGAGCTCGAGGTTGAGCTCGTTGATGGGCGAGGCAGTCTTGTTGATACCTCGGACGATGGCGTTACCCCAGCTCATCAGGGTAATCTCCTCGTTGTCATCGAAAGAAGCAACGTCGACCTGGTCGAGGAGGAGCTTGGGTCCAAAGGTAACCTGCTTGGTACCGACGTCAGGGTTCTTGACGTGCTTGGGCCTGTCCTCCTTGTAGGACTTCTCGGGGCCTCCAGTGATGGTGACAGTAACAGCATCCTTCTCCTCAATGGCCATGTATCGGGGCACAACGGGGTCGAGCATTCGCTTGTTGATGGCCCAGATGGTGGTCCAATCCATGGTGACGACGTTTCGGCTAGGACCCTGCTTCAACATGAACTCGCGGAGAGCGGGGACAGTCAGACCACGGCGGATGATACCACGGACAGTAGGCATACGGGGGTCATCCCAGCCACTGACACGTCCAGTGTCGACAACCTTTGTGAGCTTTCGCTTGGAGAGGAATGTTTGGATGAAGTTGATACGGGCGAAATCCCACAGGTGGACCTGTCGGAGGTTCAAGGCCTTGAGGAACCAGTGGTATTGCTCGTTTCGGTCGGCATACTCGGTCGTTCGGAGGGCGTGGGTGACTCCCTCGATGGAGTCAAGGATAGGGACGACGAGATCGTATGTGGGCTAAAGGCGTTAGTAGTTGTACATATTGTAGAACAAAATGGCGCTTACGTAGATGTTCCAGGTCCAGCCTGTTCGGTGGTGGGGGGCGGGCTCTTCTCCCTTCCAGTTGGGGAATCGGAAGATGACGGGGTCTCGCATGGAACCGTTGCTCGAGTCAAAAGCAATGCGTGCGCGAATGCAGTGCTTTCGTCCCAGGTCGGTACCAGCCTTCATCTCTCTGAACATGGCCAAACTCTCCTCAGCAGGGCGGTCACGTCGCTTGCTGGCAAGGCGGTTCTTTCGGTCGGCGCTCTGGACCTCGGGGTCGGTATCATCGGCGTAGGCGTTGCCGTCTTGGATCATCTTCTCGGTCAGGTCGTAAATCTCCTGGAAGTAGTCACTGGAGTGGGTGACCTTGTGGTACTTGATGTCCATCAGCTCGAGGTCGTGGAGGATAGCATCCTCAAACTCCTGCTTCTCCTTGGCGGGGTTTGTGTCATCGAATCGAACAATAAGCTTTCCGTTTCCGTCGGGGGAGGTCTTTGCGAAGTAATCGTTGAGGAGAGCGGCCTTGGCGTGACCAATGTGAAGGTAACCACTAGACATATGGGTTAGGCTGATGCTAAGTAGATGAGAAGACGTTTAGCTTACCTGGGCTCGGGAGGGAATCGAGTGACAACACCGTTCTCAGTGTTGGAGAGGCCAATGTTGTAATTGGCACCTCCAGAGCGCTTCTCCTTTCCGGCGTTGAGCTTCTCGTTAAACTCGGGGTGTGCCTCCTCAATCAGCTTGAACCATCGGGTGATGTTGGTGTAGGCACCCTTTCGGACAAGGCCAATGGCAACCTTGTTGGTTCGAAGAGCAGTCCAGATCTTGCCATCCTCCTCGCTCAGAGTGTAGCCGTTGAGGTAGGTTCGGAGGGTAAGGTGCTTGTCGAGCTCAGCAACAAGAGGTCCAAGGCTCTTGAAGTCGGCAGCGCCGATCTTCTCGGCGTCGAAAGTCATGACGGCGGTATAAAAGGCACCAGAAACGAGTTTGAACAAGATCTCGTCTTCGTAGTGTAATGTTGGACCGTTGATCAAAACGTGATCTCAATCGTTAGCAAGGTTCAGGTGGTCCAACCGATGGAGGGGTCAAATTCTTTGGCGGGGTGAAACTGAGCCCACCGATGACTCAAGAGACACGTGATGTTTGAGATAAGATAAGGGAGATAAGATTGTGATCAGTTTTGTGATGATGGATCTTGAGCAAGAAGGGAAAGGATTGACATGAGGAAAACACATTCTTTGATGATTTATTTATTCATTTATTTATTTTATAGCTACTAAATGAGAATGATTGTCAGGAGACGCAATTGTAAAGTCACCCTATCATGGTCTTATTTATTGCGAAGCCGGACCAAATCTCAGCATTGACCAGCGTTGAGTCATTCTGCTATCATTTAGAAAAGGTTCTTGACAAAGAATAACGAAGAGATTGATCAAGTAACACACGCCATCACTTCTAGAACACAAAAAGATCAAAATCATCCCAAGAACTACCCTAGACTCAGTTTACATATCAGATCATCAGCTTAGCCTCCTCATCTGCCGAACCACGACATGGATCTACGTTTCGGATTGTTACACTGCACCGATACCCTACAGACAGCGATCCCGGTACTTGGTTCCATGCCGTTTGTAACACTGTAATCTCAAAGATAACGTTAGATCTATGCGCCTAGAAAAAGCTTGGACAAGAAAGTGATGTCAAGTTCAATGTTTGACTAATTGATAAGCCTTCCACGTCATGACTTTGTCCAAGACTAAGAATCTATCGGGTCGGATCCGGGAATTGTGGAGACACTTGACAGACGGCGCCGGGCGGGGCCTTGACGGACTCCGATAGAGATGTTTTTGCTTGATAGCCAGCCTTGACAATGACGTTCAGCTGTTGGTTCACATTCGTAAAGAGAAATAATTAATTCCCTCTCCTTTATGCACAAGCATGTAAAACAAGACGCGTGTGGCCAATACGACAGTGTAAATCAGGAGAAATAAATATGCTGTACAACGGACCGTTTAAGAAACCCGTCGATACATGATTGGTTGCCCTAGGTACATCCTCTAACCGGTTCAGGGGATCTAGTCTCCACTGCCGACGTTGGCTTGGACTCTAAATTTACCGAGACCTCTGATGCCCCCAGCTTTTTGCAACGACATGTCTTGTGAGGCTCCCTTGTTTTACAGACACTTGTTTTAAGATCATCCAGGGTTTTGTATTATTTTTTCTATCGACCTTGTGTTTGAGATTGATATCAATGCTGGTATTCCCATCTATCAGACCACCATCTCGAGGTCTACCATGCTTGTTCTTCGATTATACCAGTCCTCTTTATAACAAATACAGCAAAAAAGACCAACCAACGCCAAATTATATAACTCATACCCATTATCACTTCCATCATGCCTCCATCTTCTCTCTTTCTGGCGATGAACTCCCATTACTACCATCCGTACTCGTATATGTAGGACTTGCCATATCTCTATGCTCATAAGAGCTATACATCAAAGACTTTTGTACACAAGTACATCTCTTGAGAAGTTCTTCGCACCGCTCAAGTCTTGCGAGGAGTTCTTTTGTAGGTTTGCGACGACTCCGCTTGGGAGCTGGTGTACTTGGGATGCATTGTATTCCTGCCTGTTAAAGATTAGTAACTTAGTTCCACGATAGTCTTTATACTAGTAGGTAAAGTACCTTGACACAAAATGAACACGGGCTCTTGCGGTCACACTTCTTCTTGCGTTGTTGGCATAAAACACAAGCTAGAACTCGCGGCGGGCGTTGCTGATCAGAAGCCATGGTTACTTTCGTTCTCTCTGGTCTGGATCAATGATGACTGCATAAAACGCTTTGTTTGGAAGCGAAAAGAAGAAATGTCGTGATAAGATAGTCCCAAGTCTCTCGGTCTTGGAAGGCAAGATGGGAATCCGAGTAACGGGACAAACCCGAGTATTTGCTTCAATCCTCTTTACACTGCAAATCTCTCGACTATCACTTCGGGTAGCCTACTGAACCCGATCAATATCCACTCGGGGTCGGGAAGTCGACGGAATCCGTGAGTTGGTGACCCGCATCCCACACCCCTTTCGGTTCGACGGAGATCACCATCTATCCGGCACCTTTGTATTAAGAAGCTGCAACAGCCTGCCAGCGGTAATTTTGTATCATATCATCTTTCATTCATTATTACTATTGATCTACTTATTACTTGAACCTTTCTTTTGTTCTTGTTTAATTAATTTACCTATCTACTTAATACAATAACCCAAACTACTAGCAACGCAGACAGATATCTGTCTTGCAGCGCAAACATAATGGCCCTCCCCGAGGCAAACATGAGCTCGACACGCTCAGAGCAAAGCAGTCGCAGCCACGACACAATCGTCGGCAATGAGCAACCTCACTCCGAAAAACCTGCCGCTTCCGCCCCAGGCGACCAGATGAGTTCAGACGACGAAGATGAAGGCCCCCAGACCGAAGAGATGATCCGACGACACTCTATCGTTAGAGATCTCGCCCGCAACTACACAAACACTTCGCATCACTTTACCGGTAGCAGCGCCGACCTCTTCAACGCTGCCGACGCAAACTCCCCTCTCAACCCCTCCAGCGAGAACTTCAACGCCAGAGCATGGGCCCGCGCCATGGCCAAGACGATGGGTGAGAACGGCTCCGGCTTTCGTCAGAGCGGTCTTTGCTTCCAGGACATGAACGTCTTTGGATACGGTGCCGAGACAGATTACCAGAAGGACGTCGGTAACGTCTGGCTCGGACTGCCCGACATGGTACACCAGATGATCTCTCCGAATGCCAACAAGCGCAGAATTGACATTCTTCGCGGCTTCGATGGTGTCATCAACGCAGGAGAAATGTGTGTCGTCTTGGGCCCCCCTGGTTCAGGTTGCTCCACGTTCCTCAAGTCCATCTCTGGTGAGACCAACGGTATCTACATTGATGACAGCACCTACTTCAACTACAACGGTATCCCTGCCGAGGAAATGCACAAGAGCCACGCTGGTGAGACCATCTACACAGCCGAAGTCGACATCCACTTTCCCATGCTCTCGGTAGGTGACACGCTCACCTTTGCCGCCCGCGCACGATGCCCCCAGAACCTCCCACCCGGCATCAACCACAACCTGTACAGCGAGCACATGCGCGACGTTGTCATGGCCATGTACGGCATCAGCCACACCATCAACACCCAAGTCGGCGACAACTACATCCGAGGTGTATCTGGAGGTGAGAGAAAGCGAGTCACCATCGCCGAAGCGACGCTCTCCAACGCCCCCTTCCAATGCTGGGACAACTCAACCCGTGGTTTGGATTCAGCCAACGCCATCGAGTTCTGCAAGACGTTGCGTTTGCAATCCGAGCTCTTTGGACAAACTTGCGCCGTCTCGATCTACCAAGCACCCCAGACAGCGTACGATCTCTTCGACAAGGCCCTCGTCATCTACGAAGGACGTCAGATCTTCTTTGGTCCAGCCGACGAAGCAAAGGCTTACTTTATCAACCTCGGCTTCGAATGTCCCGACCGTCAAACAACACCTGATTTCCTTACGTCCATGACTGCGCCATCTGAACGCGTTGTCCGTCCTGGCTGGGAGAACAAGGTCCCACGCACACCCGATGAGTTCCACGCCCGTTGGAAGGAGAGCCAGCAGTACCAGATTGTCTGCGCTGAGATCGAGAGCTACAAGAGCCTCTACCCCCTCAACGGTTCCAGCGCCGACGCCTTCCGCGAGAACAAGCATTCCGCACAGGCAAAGGGCCAACGACTCAAGTCCCCCTTCACCCTGTCGTACATGCAACAAGTCCAGCTTTGTTTATGGCGAGGTTTCAGACGTCTACTTGGTTCGCCAGGCGTAACCATCTTCCAGCTCATCGCCAACACGGCCGTTGCATTCATCGCCTCGTCACTCTTTTACAACATGAAACCTGAAACCGGAGACTTCTTCAAACGTGGAGCGACTCTGTTCTTGGCTGTCCTGTCCAACGCTTTTGCCTCTGCCCTCGAAATCTTGACCCAGTATTCTCAGCGGCCCATCGTCGAAAAACAAGCCCGCTATGCCTTTTACCACCCCTCTGCTGAAGCGTTCGCTTCCATCCTTGTCGATATGCCCTACAAGATAACAAACAGTATCCTGTTCAATGTCACGCTGTATTTCATGACGAATTTGAACAGAGATGCCGGTGCATTCTTCTTCTTCCTTCTTGTCTCCTTCATCATGGTCCTCGCTATGTCTGGTGTCTTCAGATCCATGTAAGTCAATCTCACCTATCATACTGTGAACCATCACTAACAGTTACAGTGCTTCGCTGTCACGTACCCTGTCTCAAGCCATGGTTCCAGCTTCGCTTCTCATCCTGGCCCTCGTCATCTTTGCAGGCTTTGTCGTTCCAGTGGATTACATGCTGGGTTGGTGTCGCTGGATCAACTATCTAGACCCAGTCGCCTACGGTTTTGAGTCCCTCATGGTGAACGAATTCTCTGGCCGCAACTTTACCTGCACCGCCTTTGTCCCGAATGCTCAGATTCCCGGTTACGCCGACGTTGGAGGTCTGAACAGGGCTTGCTCAACAGTTGGCGCCGTCCCAGGTCAGAGCTACGTCAACGGCGACGCCTACATCAACCTCGAGTACAAGTACTTCCACGCTCACAAGTGGCGCAACGTGGGTATTCTCATCGCCATGACAATCTTCAACCACGTCGTCTACATCGTCGCCACCGAGTTCATCTCCGCCAAGAAGTCCAAGGGTGAGGTCCTCGTCTTCCGCCGCAGCAACATGCCCTCCAAGGCCAAGTCGGACCCCGAAGCCTCATCTTCCCGCCCCATCCCCACTACCGAGAAGAACAACAACGAAGTCGCCAACATCCAGGGTTCCACCAGTGTCTTCCACTGGAACGACGTGTGCTACGACATCAAGATCAAGGGTGAACCACGACGCATTCTCGACCACGTTGACGGCTGGGTCAAGCCCGGAACACTCACAGCCTTGATGGGTGTGTCGGGTGCTGGAAAGACTACTCTTCTCGACTGTCTCGCTGATCGTATCTCTATGGGTGTCATCACTGGTGAAATGCTTGTCGACGGCAAGATCCGCGACTCCTCGTTCCAGCGCCGAACAGGCTACGTGCAGCAGCAGGATCTTCACTTGGAAACCAGCACCGTTCGCGAGGCTTTGACTTTCAGCGCTCTTCTTCGTCAACCCGCTTCCACGCCACGTGAAGAGAAGATCGCCTACGTTGATGAAGTTATCAAGCTGTTGGACATGCAAGAGTACGCAGATGCAGTCGTCGGTGTCCTCGGTGAGGGTCTCAATGTTGAGCAGCGCAAGCGTCTAACAATCGGTGTTGAGCTCGCTGCCAAACCCCCTCTACTCCTCTTCGTCGACGAACCTACTTCCGGTCTTGACTCGCAGACATCCTGGGCTATCCTCGATCTTCTTGAGAAACTGTCCAAGGCAGGTCAATCTATCCTGTGCACCATCCATCAACCGTCAGCCATGCTCTTCCAACGCTTCGATCGTCTCTTGTTCCTCGCCAAGGGCGGACGCACAATCTACTTTGGCGACATTGGCAAGAACTCTGAAACCCTGACCAACTATTTCGTCAAGCACGGCTCTCAGGAATGTCCCAATGGCGAGAACCCTGCTGAGTGGATGCTTGAGGTTATTGGCGCAGCACCTGGTTCCCATACCGACATCGACTGGCATCAGACGTGGCGAGACAGCTCCGAGTACCAAGCTGTCCAGACTGAGCTTCAGCGCCTCAAGGCTGAGGGTAGTGCCAATGGTGTTGATCAGAAGAGTGATCCCGAGTCGTACCGCGAGTTTGCTGCGCCCTTTGGACAGCAGCTTCTCATCGCCACTAAACGTGTCTTTGAGCAGTACTGGCGCACCCCCTCGTATATCTACTCCAAGGCTGCTCTGTGTATCCAGGTTGGATTGTTTCTCGGTCTTGTGTTCCTCAATGCTCCGTTGAGCCTTCGAGGTTTGCAGAACCAGATGTTTGCTATTTTCCAGATGTTGACTGTCTTTGGTCAATTGGTTCAGATGCAGGCAAGTTTTTACTCTAGTCTCTGTCAATGATGAATGCTCAACTAACTGACTGCCACAGATGCCTCACTTTGTCACCCAACGATCCCTCTACGAAGTCCGCGAACGACCCTCCAAGACGTACAGCTGGAAGGTGTTTATGCTATCGCAGATCATAGCCGAGATCCCTTGGAACACCCTCATGTCGGTCTTTTTGTTTGTCTGCATCTACTACCCTGTCGGCTTCAACAAGAACGCCGAGTTCGCTGGTCAGACAGCCGAACGCGGTGGTCTCATGTGGCTGCTCATCTGGCAATTCCTCATCTTCACGTGTACCTTTGCCCACGCCGCCATCGCCATCACCGACACAGCTGAAGCAGGTGGTAACTTGGCCAATGTTGTCTTTATGATGTCCCTCTTCTTCTGTGGTGTTTTGGCGGCGCCTGACAAGATGCCCGGCTTCTGGATCTGGATGTACCGCGTGTCGCCGTTCACCTATCTCGTGTCGGCTATCCTGTCGACTGGTATTGCAAATGCAGAGGTGAAGTGCGCGGTGAATGAGTTGACCACGTTTGATCCCACCAACGGAACCACGTGCGGAAAGTATATGGATTCGTACATCAAAGCAGCTGGTGGTTACTTGACCAACCCTGATGCTACCTCGGACTGCAAGTTCTGCACCATCAAGTCCACCAACGTCTACCTCAAGGCTCTCAGCGCCAGCTACGACGACCGCTGGAGAAACTTTGGTATCGGAATGGTGTACATTGTCGTCAACATTGTTGGCGCACTGTTCCTGTACTGGCTTATCCGCATGCCCAAGAACAAGAACAAGAAGAAGACGGCATAAGTAACCCAAGGGCTCACGCTCTTTCTGTCTGACCTTTTACTTCTCTTCTCTTCTTTTTTTAACTTTACCTTTCTTATCTTTGATGTTTTGGACGATGGTTTGGAGATTGTTATAGAGTGGAGGAATTGTACTTAGAAGCCGCATTAATAGAATACAAAATCGGTGCTTGCTTGGATATATTTACGTCCTTTCATGAGTCACGCGTTAGTTATTAGAGCATGCTTTATGGAATTTATTGGGATTAATTGAGTGGCTTGTTGTAATTGATGACTCTTTGTGATTGAAGACTCTGTCAGTGCCTTTGTTTCCGACATTTCCTCTGTTTCCGCCATGTCCTCAGTAGCCGATATTACCGACATTGCCGTTTGAAGTTGGGGGATGGAGATGATGCTTGATCTTGGAGGGCACCTGAAGTGGATTGCTAAGCAGCCAAGTCCCCCTCATTTGAAGTTTAGTAGATCGCTCAAGAAAGGAGTTAGTGTATTGATGGTGAAGCTGTCGTGAACCAGTCCATGTGCATCGCTTTGAATGAGTTGGAGTTGATGTTGGTGAGATGATGTCAAACGGACTTGTGTCAGCGCCAACAAGCTGCCATTTCCTTTAGCAATGCAAACCCGCATCATAAATAAGCTATATCTGATTGATCAGTGCATCCAGATAAACATTAATTGATCTGCAAATCTCAGCAACCCCCTCAATCATGCCGACCCAATGGCCGATCTAGCCGACGCCGATGCCGCACATCGGAGGTTCAACCCCGTCTTAACCCCAGACTCTGTAGATCCAAACTAGTCCTGTACATAAACCTCTATAAACCCTTTATTTTTGTCTCTGATGCTCTCATAATTAGTATGCTCAATTGTATCGTCTACAGTCAAAATGGCTGATACATCAGATAGGGTTTCCGCCACTCTACGCGACAAAGAATCCCAGGATGAAAAGACCAGAGACGACGCCGCTTCGACACAAAGCCAAACCAACGATGAGCAAGATCAATGTTGCGACACCATTGAAGAACCCCCAGATGGCGGTTTACAGGCTTGGTTACAGGTAGTAACTGGCCATCTCGTCATGTTCAACTCGTGGGGCTACTTTATCAGCTTCGGCATCTTCCAACCACACTACGAATCTGAGTTCTCCCTTCCACCTTCAACAGTCTCATGGATCGGTAGTCTCCAAGTCTGCCTCATTTTCTTCATCGGTACATTCTCCGGCCGTGCTTTCGACGCAGGGTACTACCGCACCGCATTAGTAGCAGGCCTCTTTTTACAAATCCTGGGTATCTTCATGACCAGCATCGCCACAGCGTACTGGCAAGTCCTTCTCGCGCAGGGAATATGTCAAGGTTTAGGAAACGGCATCTTGTTTGCGCCGACGATAGCAAACATGTCTACGTACTTTACTCGCAAAAAGACAATTGCAATCTCCGCTGCTGCTTGTGGTGCTGCTACGGGCGGAATGGTGTTTCCTCTGATTGCGCAGCAGCTTCTTCCCAAGATTGGCTTTCGGTGGACGGTGCGTGTTATGGGATTGGTAGTGATTGTGGTATCCTCCATAGTTCTGTTGCTTGCCAGGACGAGACTTAAAGCGAGAAAGGCTGGACCGCTTGTTGAGTGGGCGGCGTTTAAAGAGCCTTCATACGTATTGTTTGCGGTGGCCATGTTTTTTACTCTGTGGCCGACTTGGATCTCATACAACTATGTAAGTGTCAACAACTTAGATGGTTACAGACAGAGACTAACGAATACTCAGGCTCGTCAATATGCAACAGACAAACTCGGCGGTTCAGCCTCAGACTCATTCCTCATGCTCATCGCCATTAACGCCGTCGGAATCCCAGGCCGAATGATATCAGCCTTTCTCGCCGATCGCTTATTTGGAGCAATTAACGTCTTTATCCCAACCATCTTTTCCGCCGCATTATGTCTATACATGTGGTCACAAGTAACCACGCTCACAGGCGGTTTCGTCTGGGTGAGTATATTCGGCTACTTTGGCGCCGCAATCCAGAGTCTTTTCCCCTCGTGCTGCGCGAGTTTGACATCGGATTTATCTAAAGCTGGGACGAGAATTGGAATGATTTTTACGATTATTAGTTTGGCTGCTTTGACGGGGTCGCCTTTGGCTGGGAAATTGATGCAGGTGACGGATGGGAATTATTTGGCGGCGCAGATTTGGGGTGGGAGTAGTATGATGTTGGGAATGTGTTTGTTGTATGCTGCGAAAAGGGCAGTGGCTAGACAAAAGTTGACAGAATAGAATTAAATACATAGAATAGATGAGTACTAAGTAAATGATTATTTTATATACCTATTACTTGGTGCTGGCTGTCTACTGGGTACCTGTCCAAAGTCTTAGATTACAAAAATAAATAGCCTAAAGAGCATAGTCTAAATGTCATAAGCTGATCTACTAATTTCGTCTCTTATGCTTCTAGCGGCCATGGATAGTGTGCTGCTCCACCAATTAATTGTAGAGGACCCTGACGTGATAACCACTAAAAAATCATCGCCATCAAAACTGCTCCCCTCCAACATAATCACTCTTCCAAGCATGTCCCCAACACCATGGATATGTCGATCTTGCACAAGAGCATTATCACGTCTTCACATACGTCAATTCATCCGCTTCGCAACCAATGGTACACCTACCTCCCTCCACCCCTCTCTACCATCCCAGCTAACACCTCCAGATGCATCACCCCTCCTCGCTCCAGCCCTCCTCCAACGCGCCCAATCCCTAACAACCGAACACGATGCCCTCCAAAAGAACCTCAACTCCTCCTTCGACTCCACAACCGCCAAACGCGTCGGCGAACTCTCCCGCGTTGCAGAAGCTCTAAAAGCGCTGGAAAAATCTCAATCTTCCGCCAAAGAGCTAACGCAGATGCTCGACGATGCAAGTCTGGATCAAGACCTCGCTGCTATAGCTAGAGACGAACTCTCCTCCGAGACGGGCCAGCTCGAAGCCCTCGCCCGCAAGCTCTCCGCTAGCTTGACGCCCCGTCATCCCTTTGCCGATTTTCCATGCATGCTCGAGTTTAGACCCGGGCCCGGTGGTCTCGAGGGGAGATTCTTTATGGATACCCTGTTTAAAATGTACAAAGGGCTTTGCATGCGCAGAGGTTACAGACATACGGTCGTCAAATACGAATTCGCAGACGGCGCAGGCGATTCATCTTCTTCCGCTGGCGAAAACCCCCTCCAAGAAGCCATTCTCGAAGTCCACGACCAAGGCGCCTTTGACATATTCCGTGGCGAAGCCGGCATGCATCGCGTGCAACGCATTCCCAGCACCGAAACAAAAGGCCGCGTCCACACCTCCGCCGTCGCCGTCTGGGTCCTTCCCTCGTTCCCCGAAAACAGCGCCACGAGCATCGATTTCGAAGACCCCGAGAGCGACTTTTACGTGAATCCACAAGAACTCAAGATCGAGACGATGAGAGCGCGCGGCGCAGGAGGACAGCACGTCAACAAGACCGAGTCAGCCATTCGCATGACACATTTGCCCACCGGAACGACGGTTTCGATGCAGGATCACAGATCGCAACAGCGCAACAGAGAAGAAGCGTGGAAACTTATGCGATCCCGAATTGCAGACCAGAGAAGAGAGCAGCGTGAACAAGAGGCGTCGCAGTTGAGGAACAGCGTTCTGTCTAAAACGCAGATTACTCGTGGTGACAAGATCCGGACCTACAACTACAACCAGGACCGATGCACCGACCATCGCGCCGGTATTGACGTGCACGGCTTGCCGAATGTGCTTGAAGGTGGTGAGAAGCTGGATAAAATCATGGACGGCGCAAAGGATTGGTTGGTTAGCAAGGACATTGAAGTCCTCGTTGCGGAAGAAGACGCAAAAGAGAAGGACAAGACCAAGGGAAAGAAATAGAGCTGTGCATAGCATAACTTGTATATTATGACGTACAGAACCCGCTGTAAGATAGATTCGCCAAAAGGGATATCATGCTAAATAAGATAGCATTGGTACAAAAAAACACGATATCCTCCCAAGTGCGCCATCCTTGATACCAATGTTTCCATTCCAATTGATGCCCGCCAGTATGTCAAGGCCAAACGGCGAAAAGTGTCGTTAATGTCTTGCGCGTCGCATTAATAAAGCATTCATAAATTCCTCATATATCTCTCACATTAAACCTCCCAGAACAACCTTTCCAATCGTAGCAACCTCGGTCTTGACGTGGCTTCGGCTCTGCTCTTCGAAATCTCGGACCAGTCCTTGGACTATAATCTTGCGTACTCGGGAATCCGCTTTCGTAAAGAGCTCAGCAACGGGCGCTGAACAATCCTTCGGTGAAGGTACTAGAGCCAAAAATCTCGTGTAGCAATCGATCAAAACATCGCAGAGCGTTGCAAATGTCTCAAAGTAATCGGGATCGAACGGTAAAGATGGCGTCAGCAGATATGTGTACTCCTCGCCAGGTAAAAGATCTGTCTCGGAAGCTGCAAAGTTCATCACAGACGGTGCAGGGCCCCCGGCAGATGGCATGGGAGCCATCTCGTCGACCAGGGGGTGCATGTCAGCTGCTGAAGTCGAGCGGCGCGATTTACCGCCCGGGCGACGAAACATGCTGGGCAGACGGGCGCGGGTGAGAGATGTGGCGGTGGATGACTCGCCGTGGAGTTGCTGGAAGGAATCGAACTCGGAGAGAAGGGAGTTTAGGCTTCGGAGGAATTCGATCGAGGTGGAGGAGTAGAGGTCGACGATTGTGGGGAGGGAGAGGCCGAGGAGGAGGTGGTTTGTTGCTTTTCGGCCGAGCTTTCGTGCGTCGAGGGAGGGCATACGACCGAGGTCTGTCTTGTCGAAGAGATATGTCTTGAACCAGTATATACGGCCTTCGTGGCTGTTATAATATTAGCTTCGACACGGGAGTTTAACATGTCGATTCTGCACATACGCTTTCCGTAGATACTCGAGCGTTGCTATGCGCTTGTTGGCAAGCTCTGTGATGTGATGGTACATAATACTCGCTTCATTCTGCTGCCACATTCCCGACGTTCCAACAGCGCCATTTGGCATAAAGCCCAACGGCGTACTCGGTACCCCTCCATGAAGGGTCGTCGACCCCGTCGCGCTCCGACTCAACATCTGGTTCTGTAGATCTATAGGCGTAGCCGTTGCTTCGCTGTCGGACGGTCGCGGCGCAACCTTTGCAGCAGCAGAGAGTGCGTAGTCAGGCAGAGCTGGCGGCGCGGCAGCATCCGTCACGTAGGCGTTTGTTCCGAGAGAGCTTCCGCGACGGCTACCCAGGGAGGCTTTGCGCGAGAAGGAAGCCTTGCGGTCTTTGGGGAGGATGTTTGTGTTGAGAGGATCGAGGGAGCCTTCGCGGGTGGTGGGACGGGAAGACGAAGAGTTGGAGGAGAAGATGGATGTTGAGAAGATTGGCGTGCCGTTTGAGTTTGGTTGTTTGGGCGCCATTGTGAGAGGAGAGGAGATTAGCTATACGGCTCGAGGTGTGTGGCCGTGGGTTCAGGAGGCTGAGAGAGGGAGGGGTCGAGGGTCGAGGGTCGGGGGAGTGTGTGATCGGCAGTGGATGTTGAGAGGATTGCAGCGTCGTAGATGTAATGGGCTGGATTGTTGTAGTCAGGCGTTGTGCGCCCCCAGATTGTTTCCTTCAGGAATGTTTTGTTTTGGGTCCTTTTTGGTTTTTGCTTTTTTCGGCTAAACAGATCTCTCTATGAAATCGTCATTAATATCGATCGTCTTTGAAGAAGGTGGTCGTGTAGGTGAAACGAAGCGAGGCGAGACGAGGCGAAGTATCCGGGTTTGGATTAGATTGGGAATTGGAAGTGAACCCCTGGTTTCGTGTTGGAATCCATGGATGTGATGCCGAATCCGGGTTGGTTTACATACGGGAGGAAGATTAAAGATCCAGGGTAAGATCCACTATAAACACGTGGACCTAATGCGAGTAATTGAAGTTTATCGTAGATACTATAATAAATTAATAAATAATTGTATTTAATTGATGCTTCAACTTACTAATAGGAATCCTATAAACATTGTGAAAGGGTAAGTAACCGATGAGGCTTGCTTCTCAGGTACAGCAAATGTGGCATCAGGGTTCAGTTTCATAACAAGCCTTACCGGCAGTTGAACAACAAGAATAACGTTCAATAGTACGGAGTAGATAGTCTAAAACGGTCATGGCTAAACATTAAATTACCAGTTAAACCTTCTTAGAAACATCATACACATATTAAGTCCACCAGTAGCATATCAGACAGTCACAAACAATACAACACTTCCTTCAGCTCTAAATATCAATTCATGTATATTTCTTGTTTCATTAAAAGTTACCCATCCCATCTCATCTAATTCGTATATCATTAGCTCAATCAACCACAAAATCTCCTCCCTCTGTAAACTCGTTGTGCATACTAAACTCTTCAAACTGCGCAGCCAAATCTTTTACCTGTCCACCGCCCTGTTTATTAACCTCTAGATTAAAATCCAGCACAAAACTCCCAAACGTCTCTTCTTTCTTTTCCGGCTTTGGTCGTTGTCCTTCTAGAGCACGCATGAGCCTGTTCGCTTCAACGGCTGACATGCTACCATCACGTAAAGCCATGGCTAGTAACCCCTTTCCAACTGGTTCGAAAACAGGGAAGCAGGCGCCTAGATCTTGACACGCTGCGAGACATACCAAAAAGTAAAAATACCAGTTGTCGTTTCTGTCAGTGTTCTGCTCGTCTTGGTCAGTGATGATAAAGTCAGGCTGGATAGTTTGGTTTTGAAGCGCTGCGTCGCGGATTATCGTGTTGCTGACGTGCACCACTGCCGAGCTTAAAACACTGAGAGAGTGTGCGTGCGGGTGATGAAGGCGGCTAATCAGAATGAGTCGTTGAAGTTGATTTATCGAGGCGCGTAAAACAGCTTTGGGAGACTCGAGAGAAGCAGGGTCAAGTTTCTCATTGTTGGGATCCATGATAAAAGGGTGAAATATGTTTGTGATGGCAACATGTACTAGAATGCTGTTCAAAGGTCAGTGATAGGTTACTGTGAGAAAAGAAACGATTCCTACTTGAACGCCAGAACATGGTCAGACATCTGACTTGGGTTAATAGACGACATCTCTGGCGGAAGAGAGTCAGTAAAAGACAAAATCTTCTGATACTTTGCCTCGACAAAAGCCAACGGAATCCTCATGGTCCCACCGTGCTGCGCAAAGTAAACAGCCACAACCTCTTGCATGATGGTCCACAGCTCACACAGCGCTTGAAACGTTTTGCCTGTATAGTCAGGTATGAAGTGTCGAGGCCAGTGAACTGCTAACCTTTCATCTAACATATCTTGGTCGTTTCTACCAGGAACGGGAAACATGGGTGGGAACGTGATGGGTCTTGTTGGGACCCAGAATGAGTTGAGTCTGAGTGAGGTTTAGCATTAGATTTTCATGCAGTCGAGTATGGAGTAAAGTATGGAAACAGGTGACTTACGTGAGGTAGCTGTATGCGCCCCAGGCTGTGTGGGCTGTTGCACGCTTCACATCAGGCTCCATGGCCTCAAAAGACGCTGCATTTTCAGGTGTATGCCGCACGCCAAATAGCTTCATCCGCTCCGCCATGACGCGACCATCGTCAAGAAGATCCTGACTATCAAAATCTGTTCTCTGCAGATGGCAACTGACACTTAGCATGAGAATAGCAGCTACATTGACAAGCGAGTCGGTCGATCTCTCAGCGCGCCACAAAACACCAGCATCTCTTACAAAATCTTGACTCAAGGCGCCGACTGTTTCGTCAACTACCGAGTAACCTTGCTGTAGGTGGATCAGTTTAGCGGTTTGACGTGGCGAGAGTGGGTGGCAACTTACACAGGCGTGGGCCAAAAGGGCATTCACTAGAAATGAGGAGCAGTAGTCATGGCGATGCTCGACGAGATCGTGTATGAAAAGGTTAGGGTCGAAGAAACCGAAAATGGTGTGGTTGCTTTGGAGGTAATGCGAAATAGCACTGGCAGCGACTTGGTCTTGGATGGATACGCCGGTCCAGTATCCGATTCGCAATCTGTGTAGTCTGTCGTCACAGTATGTGTCGCGATGGGGTCCCACAGACTCTTCCTCTTGCTTAAACGACTGGGTGCTGGGTGTAGCGTGGCTATTACTAGATGATGTCGAAGGTGACGTGGTGTCAGACGGAGATGAGCCTTCAAGTAAAAGACCCTGACCCTGGGACGATCTCTGAACAGGTCTCAATCGGGGATCGGCGCTCAAAGAGGCAAGGTCCAAGGGAAACAGGGTGGGATACGCCATGCGATGCCGCACCGTCAGCTCAAACTCGAGACTTGATGATGTAGGCGGGGATATAGCCTGGGCAGTCCGTATAATAGAAGGCTGGTGCCTCCCATGCATACTGCCCTGGAGCGAAGACAAGACATCAGCCAGGTTACTCGCGCCTCTCAGCTGGCGATGAGCAGCGAGGGCTTGGTCTTCAGGTAGGGAGAGCAACAGCTCGAGAACATCACGGTGCTCCTTGAGCTCCCTTTCTACGTTGAACACATGGTCGACGCTGTAGACACAGGTGGTGCCCCATTTCTCACACTTTGAACAGCTGGGTCTTTTTCCGTCGCACTGAGGCGTGTGGGGTCAGATAAGAGGAGGGCAGGTAGTAGTAGTAGTACATAAAGAGAGACTTACACGGGCTTTTTTGACACGGCAGTTCTCACAGGCATTGGGTCTGTTGGCACGTCTCCGCTTACCAACCCGTTTATCTGGGTCTTGACCGCCAGGGCCTCCCGAGGCGTCGGGTGCGGGAAGGATGGTTTGGTAATGAGACTGAGACTGAGACTGAGACTGAGGACTCATGGCTGAAGTGACGTTATATGATCAGCCCGTCCAAGGGCCGATACCTATTGAGCCCCCCTGGACGCGCCGGTAGCTTGTTTACTGGGGGGTACAAAGGTACCGATGACGGGACGTAGCGTAGCTGGGACTCTGATGGTAGGTAGCACAAGCTTGTGGTGTGCTATACCAAGAGCAATGAGAACTGGGGTTTGGCTATGTTTCGTGTTTGCAAGTGCGTGCAAGGGGAGCGGCCGCTAAAAGAAAGATACGTTACGATAACTCGATCGTGGAGTTGACAAGCCTCCCTGAGGATCGGATCCGGCCAGAGGAGACAGGACACAGGTTGAGATTTTCCGGACTAGGATCTGATTCGTTGGAGGTGTTGCTTAGGTTACTTTTTGACAGGAGCTGAGACGCTTTACTATAAACGGTCATATGACTGGCTAAGTAATTCCGGGTTTAGATACTCCGTGACATATGTAGCATCGCCAAGATGAAGATATTGACCCGGGGCAGCAAAATTGAGGTGTATTTAATGGCTTTTCTAAACTCACCTATCGGAGTATTTACAGCGTGTAAATCATTGCGACGTCACTCTGTTGTAATGGGCTTGTCAAAGCTCTAGATCTAGATCCAGGGACGCTAAAGAAGGACCCCTGTATTTTTGAGTTTACCTTTGGCAATTGGTTAAGAATATGGAACTAAGTTTAAACGGTTACCTATATAACATCAGATATAGATGAGTTGTCGAGGTTGAGCTTCTGGGATGACTGATATGAATGCATCTCTCTTCAACGGAAAAGGAATAACTCGCCAGCAAATAGATGAGTTGGAAACTGAAAACCAAAAGGTCACCGGTTAAAGATATCCGATGCTATGGATCTATCACCAACGGTAAATACCGAGTATCAGCTTGCCTTGCCCATAATCATCTTAGCCTACCCAGATACAACTCAACAACAGCCACCAGAACCACAAGCATGCTCATGTCCATGTCCATTCTTCGCATCCCTTTCCTCCAATCCCTCAGCCTCATGAGTCACACAACTAACATGAAAAAGGTCTAGCTTCAGCATCCCCTCAATACCCGTCACAAGGCCAACATTCTCTTTAAACGGCTCCGTCTCCCGAAACTTCATATGAGCCTCGACACTCGGCCATCCGATAAATGCAGTAAGCATCACACCTGAATTGCTCTCGTCACCACGAATCGGCACGTCGTTCTCTACGCTCCAGCCGTAGCTGATGCCGCGCCAGTCTGGTGATGTCTTGAGAGCTTGAGCGGTGAATTTATCCAGACGGTGAGTTGCTGCGGCGCGAGAAGAGGGGGAGTAGTCTGAGGGGAAGAATGCGACGAGGACTTCTGTTACGGGAGAACTAGCCTTGTCGAGAACGTCTTCTGGGGGAAAGGGGTTAAGAGCAACATGTCTGTTCATAGACTTTTCCAAATCAGCGAGTGGCTTGAGAGATTCTATAACACGAGCATGTTCACTTGTCAAGTCAGCACTGCATATTTTATATACTTTGCTGTACTCACGGAGTCTTGGGGTAATTCTTATGATCCTCCAATTTATCCCAGTCCATAAACAGCCATAGCCTCGAAGGATTCTCAATTTCAAGACTGGTATACACTTTCCGTGCACCTGGTTGTCTTAGTACCGTGTCGATGATATCTTGATACGTTTTGGCTTCGGCGGAATCGTCAAAGACGTTTATGCCTTTTTTGAGAGTAACATATGAGAACTCTGTCACGTTGCTGGGATTTGAAGCCATTTTGAATGTTTGTATTGGTCAGATAAGGATGAAAGGTAGTTGTGATATGAGATGGTTATCATGTTGAAATAGGAGGGGTAAATGTGAGGTGAGTTGTTGGTGGGGTCAATACACGTGCCCTTCCTTTCATCCGCATGGGAGAATGGAAGGCCTAACGGAAGGCCTCATTTAATAGTCAAAGTGAGAATAAGGCGAACGGCAGCAGCTGAATATAATATTTAATTTATTTAATCGTTGGCAACATTCAGCTTTCACCTTGGTATGAGACCGGTAACCCTGGTATATACGAAAAAAACACTGATAGAGACTGTGATTCCTAATTACCTGTTCTAATTAATTCAGCAATCGTTCACTTCTACGTTGTATAGATGAACCTTCAAAGTGTAGACACAACAGACGTAAATGCTCAAGTTGTAACAGCTATCTATATCCCAAATATCATGTCTAAACTCTATCTCATGAATCACCGCTTAAGTCCATGCCTCTGAAACCAATTCTGATGATGCTCCTCCTCCCATTTCTTCTCCGCCCTTCTCAACGTCGCCGAAACATCCCAATAATCTCTCTTCTGCGCAACATCCCTCGCCGTTCTCCCCTTGTCATCCTTAACCGTCGGATCCGCTTTATAATCTCTCAACAACCTCACACTCTCCCTCTTCTCCTCATCTCCATCTACCGCCGCACTCGCAGCATAGTGCAAAGGTGTTCGTCCATCGACAGTTTTCGCATTCGGATCAGCGTGGGCGTCGTCTAGTAGATATTCTACAATGGCTGATGACCCGTAGCGGGATGCGAGATGGAGGGGGGTACGGCCGTCTTTGGTGCGGGATGAGGCGGAGGCGCCGCTGTCGAGGAGGAGCATTGCTATGGCGAGGTGGTCGCGTTCGGCGGCGAGATGAAGGGGTGTTAGACCTCTGGAGTCGTGGATTGAGGGGGATGTGTGACGGAGAGCTTCGCTGCAGGCTTGTATATCGCCGTTCCAGGCTGCGTCGAGTAGGGTGTCTTGAGGAGTCTTGGTTGGTGATGAAGGCTTGGATGGCTGGACTACTATTGGGGTTGGTTGAGCTGGTTTTACACCGGTAGATTCTTCCTTCTTGGGTAAGTCTTGACCCTTTGAAAGTTCTGGATCTTTAGCTGCTGCCGGTAATATGTCGTCTGGATCATTATCCGACTTGGGTGGACTGTCGTCGGCTTTCAGCTTGACACCTTTCGGTTCTGTCGAAGGAATATCAGCAGTTTCTTCAACTTCAGTCTTTCCACCATCAGCCGTCTTTGCTTCCTCCCCGCCGTTGAACACTTCTGACTCGTCTTTGACTTTTATATCTGGCACAACTCCGTTCTTCACTCCATTAGTAGTCTCAGTCTGTGTCGCCTCATCGTCGTCAACCTCTATAGATCTCCGATGTTGTCCTACTGGAGGAGGTTCCAAAATTGGTGAAGCAACCCTTGATCCACGACCTGCAGCGCTTGGACGTCTTGCATCAGGCGAATCGGAAGTTTGTCCAGGAGCTGGCGGTGGTATAGGGTTCTCAAAGCCTGGTAGCGGAGGTTTCATAAGAGCACGTCTAAAAATGGGTTAGTTCTGATACATATGTATAGAAGCGGTCTTGACTTACGAGTAAATATTGACCATGAGCTTACTCAAAGCTGCCAGTTCCTTCTCAAGATCGGCATCAGCAGACTTGATCTTTTCCTCCCACTCATCCTTGTATTTGTACGAATTATAAAACTCCTCAAGACTTGCAAACTTGGTACCCTCGAGGCCATCACTGCTGATCTCTCGCAGCAAATTGGTCATCTTGTCCAGAGCAACCGTCGCATTCCTGATAGCTTCGTCGATCTGTCTTCTCATAGGACGAGCATCATCTCCGTCGATGATATCGGGTCGTGCTTCTAGTGTGTTTTGAATTTGAGTGATGGTGTCTCTGGCAGTTGTTGCTTTCGCTGAAAGCTCGTGGATTTCTTCCGGTGTTTTGCGGAGGTTCATGAACCAGTCTGCCCAATCTTTGGCTGTGTCGGCGTGTTCGCTCAGAGCTTCTATACCAGCATAGGTAGCGAATGCTTGAGGAAGGTGTTTCATAAAGTCAAAGCCTTTCTTTTGCGCCTCGGGTTTTGCTGCTTGTGCAGGCTCATTCTGTTTCGCAGGCTTGGCAGGTTGTGTCCTGGGAGAACGACGCTGAGAACCACTGTTGTGACTTGGTCGTCTCTCGGGATTCGGAGGTCGGTGTGTTTCTTGGTTGATAAGTGGTGAGTTAGGTCTTGACCTAGTTCTTCCTCGAAGCATCTCTGCAGCGAGGTGAGGCGCTGGTCTGTATCCAGAAGGTGGGGACCGTTTGCCTGCTCCAGGTGGACGTTTTGGGGAAGGCGGTGCCTCATAGGAGTGAAGTCGTCTGGGGTCTGGACGAGAGCTGTCGGTTGGGTAGGATCTCATGGCAGGTCTTGCGTTGGTTGGTTTTGGAGAACTGGGCCATGGTGGTGTTTCATGTCCCTGAGGTCGAGAACCTTGTCTTCCACGACGATTTGGGCTTGGAGTTCTTCGACGCGAAGTAGGTCTACTCTCATCCTCTGACATCCAATCTGAGTCTCTAGTCACGCGACGTCTGAGGATACGTTCTGGAGGGGGAGGAGGGGGCGGAGCCCGAGAACGAGGAGATACAGATCTCCATCCCGAGTCTCTTCTTTTTGGTGGTGCTGGTCGGTCATAGTATGAGTGTCTTGGACTTCCGGACAAAGGAGGATATCGTGGTCGTCGACTCTCAGTCTCATGAGACCTCGCTCTTTGGCCTGACGTTGTGGGATTTAAAGGAGGCCTCAAAGGTCCTGGATTAGAGGGTGGAGGTGGTCCATGGGAGGTAGCAGAAGGTCTCCTAACCGGAGCAGGTCTTGTCTTTGTCGAGGATGTTCTCTTTGGCATTTTGACCCCCAAAAAAAAAGAAGTTGCACTATAATTCAGGGTCCTCGAAATTGAATGCCCAGGCACCAGGAACGTGGCGACCAGTATTTAACTGATAAACCGGTTTGGAGCTAGAGATTCGTAGCAGCGGGAGGATAGGACGGCATGACGTTGTTGGAGGGTATTACAGGCATGGCACAGTCTGGTGATCCACTGGAACAAAGCAAGGATGGGCTGTGTTGCCTGCCGCTGGGCTGAATCACATGATGGACGAGACATTAATGGCCATCATCTGTAAGATTGATGCCTAATGTTGATTGATGATGTGCAGTTGGACATGTTCAGCTGCGGCATTTTGTTGGTCAGCCGACAGGATCAGCAACAGTGACATGGGTTAGTGTCTGTGAAATGTAAATATTTTCAGGCTGGAGGCCTGTAAGAGGACCCTGTACGGAGGAACTATTACCTACTGAAAGCGAGTTAGTTAATTCTAAAACAAGAAGCACTGAACCAGAATCCACAAGTATTTCAACCCTCTTTTCCTTCAGTGTTGTCTCCAACTGTGGTCCACGCGATATCCTCCAAACTTGTTAGCAACTCACTCACACAAAAATAAAAAAAAGAAGTGCCTCGCTTGTTGCAATCGTACTTTATAGGAACAGCCCGATGCGGGGGTCGAACCCGCAACCTTGAGATCGCGTACTCGTAAGAGTCTCACGCTCTACCGATTGAGCTAACCGGGCGTGGCTCTGATTGGTTGAGAGGAGGGTCTCTTACTTGCCAAGAGGTAGCTGAACAGCAACTCCCATTACCCAACGTCTTCCATCCGACGACAAGTACACATGGATTTTCCAGATTTGTTAATTCCTTATATTTTGATAATCTTATTCCAGGTTATCTTGTAACTCATGATCTGGAGCTATGCCGGTCATGATACCCTGTATGCCAGCCAGTATTGTGTTTGTTTCTTGACATATTAACCCGCAAGATGCATACAAACACAAGGAGCATTGAATGGCGTTTGCTCAAGAGTATGTCACAATCCATGACACCTCACACTCCGTATAACGCAAACTCAACTTCATATGGTAACCCTGGCCTTTCACTGAGTCGAAATGGGAGCACAGATTCACTGTAACATCTCCTCAGCCAACTTACCTTGCGTTAATTACCCTGTACTTCTCTTCTCACAACCCAGCAATAAATATCACATATTCCCAGTTTCGGTTGATTGGATATTAGGAAAAGGCTGAACTCAGTACCTCAAGCCATGTTCTTTGTGATGCGCAATATTTCTGTTGAAGTGCCATCCATAATCGTTTCTGGCGTAGATCCTGCTAGTTTCAAAGCTACTATCACTAGATTGACATGCATTTGAGATCACAGCCTTATCTCACCTAGTCGATACGGGCTTGATAAGATCTGGCAATCTCATGGCGGCTCCGGGTAGTAGATCCGCAAGTGTCCGAGCTGAGACTTGATATGTGAGAATGCATAACTAGTCTGTATCGACTGGAATTACAGCCTCAAAATCTGCTCTCAGTAATTTGTTCACGTAGCTTTGATATTAAATGAGCCTCGAGAAACATTGTGCAATATTTTACTAGGAATAGAAGAGTCTTTGTTCCATGCTGTACAACTTCCGTCGTCTTGAAGTCTTGGATAGTGAAATCGCAACGTGATGCTGTGCAATATTCACTCACCTTTTGGTTCACGAGGGCATTGATAAACTAAGAGAAACATCAGATTCCATTACTAATTCCAACATACCTACAGTGCAGCCACCCTCAACAGTTTCTCGGTTGAGAACCAAGTATATGTCAATGATCTAGCTATGACGACACAACCCCAAGATGAAAGCAGAATAATCCCTGTTCATTGCATAAAGTCTATCCTTGATCACATCTCACAATATGTAGATCAGATCTTGTGCCTTGCATGAACCTTCCCAGGTATATGGAGCCTCAGCCCCAAAGCTGAATGTAATGAGTCCTATGATTTATGATACGCTTCACAAGTTCTATACTCTACCCCAATATCATTGACAGGGTGGCCGCTTCTAGAGTCACATATCTGAGACATAACAATGTCAACTGTATTGACCGTTACTTGTCGAAGAAGCGTTTGGCATGAGGAATCCAAACTAACAGCAAGAAAGGGTAACAGCTCGAAGACAAGTCCTCGTGCTGATCCGGCCCATTCGGAATACTAGCGGTCATCGCCAAGAAGAGGCGCACCAGTTGAAATGCGGATGAGGGCTGCATCTGATCATGAAGTTCTAGATTCACACCGGTCTGGACTTTTCTTTGCAATCATACATGAAACTAAGAGGAAGGACTCCTGCTACAAAGGATAACATCTACGGACTTGTCACAGCAGCGAACAAACAATTCCCCTTTCGAATTCACCTTTACAAAATTCATAATATCACCATCCCATCCCTCTTACGACTTGTTACACAAGTCAAGCCTCCTTCTTCTTTCGGGATAGTCAATGCAAGGGTCATACGGATTCTCCGCGTAAGAGGCTCAGAGTCCCCTCGGATCCAAACCGGATTTAGATACAGTGTTATAACATGGAGGAAAAGCTCCCGCGACTTGGCTGCAAACGGTTTACTTTACAATGTCCAAGACATGTCCAAAACGTCTATTGGCGCGTTTCTGTCCTGTGTAACCAGGTTATGAAAGTACGTAAATTGAGATGTGACAGGTCGTGGAATGTGTCGATTTTCATAGCTCCAAGTCCATATTATACCAGAGGGCGGCCGCCTAGCGCTTCAGCCTTGTAGTTGTTGAAGAGACTGTTAAGCTACCGAGTTAAGAGCACAGATAAGCTTCTGTCAGAATTATTAGTTCCATCAACTAAGGAGCCGGCTCCCGTAGCTAGTGGAACGTCAAAAGGGAGATGGCAGCTGGGAAATAATGTCAATCTGAGACACGACGATATCCACGCTGTCACTTTGTCTCAGATTATTGTTCTCGACCGAAGATCTTGCCTAATATTTCTCACGAGGTCGTGCTGTTATTGATTTTCGTGCTCGTGACACCAGTGCCAAGTTTCAGTGAGATTTCTGTGCTCACTCCCTTGTCAAACTTGAGAATCTGGACTCTAGAAAGAGTTGTCAACGAGCAGCTCCTTTACTTTTGTTATTAATTCTCGCATCTTGACATGAGACGCCTCTAAACCACTTGCATAGCTATTTCTCAAGTAGCAAGTGGAATTGTGCTGTGGTATCTTACATAACAGGTATTATACACAGTACGCCTAGTGTGTGATGTGCGTATATGATCCAATGATCACTCTCCTACTACCCTCTTGTGTCACAACTCAGGATGTACAATCCATCTCATCAACATTCCAAGGACCAAAAGCCCGGTTCCGCAGCACACATTGAATCGAGACTGGCCTATCGTTTTTCACGAAACATACCTTTAGCTTTCTTTGTTCCTCTCATGCAGGAACGCGTGTGCCAGTATGCGAGAGAACGGAATCTAAACCGCTGTCACTGAAGGTGATTGGCATGAAGGCTTCCCCTTGGCAACCCAGATCCAGTAACAATACCTTTGTAAGCCTTGAGATTTCTGTATCATGCTTTCATCCTCTCATCAGTACGGTGTTTTGGGAGAACCCGAATGCGGATGGAAAAAATGAGATCAACAATCTTATAACCCTCTGTGACTCTTGCCAGCGACTCTTTGCGGGAGATGCGTGAAATTTCTCTTCGTTTCTCATACTTTCACACATTATTCTATTCTTCCATGCACCTCGTGCATAAGCCGTTGTGACAATGCGGCCTTTGTTCGAAGTGTTACGACATCTTTTCATCGCCAGCTTGGCGGGTACATGTCACGGCCAATTTGGCGTGCAAAATGATAGGTCGGTTCTCGGTATTAACAATGAATACTCAGGGGTTTGTTACACCTATGTCTCAGTATATCCCGTCCTTGCAGACGATGAGTACATCACTATCACAAAGCCCTACAGAGGGTCTGTCACTGCCCTGTACACTGTCCCTCCGCAGGGCGATGAACCAGGTGTTGTTATCGTTGAACAGCCAGGTGGCTCTTCAGCGCCCGAAAATGTGGTGATTCCTGCGACAGATGATCGCTCTTATGTGATTGTTATTCGACCATACAAAGGAGCAAAGTCTATATCGGCACCCATCACACAGGTTGTTCCACCACGAGATGGACGTCCGGGTCAAATTATTATCGAGACTCCAGAGACGGCTGCTGCAGCCCTTACACCAGGAGTCTTGTTTCCGGTAACACTGGAACCTCAATATGCGACTGACTATGTGACGGTTCTACAGCCCGTCGCTGGTACACTGGCATCACTACAGCTAATTACCATCACACCAACTGGTACCAACAGGGGTTCTGTCATTGTAAATATTCCCGCCTCATCGTTCAATGGAGGGAATGGCCAAGGTATCACCCTTCAACCTGATGCTGAAGACGACTACGTCACAGTATTACAGCCAGCGGGTGTCTCATTTACGGGGACTACTCCAATTCGCATTACAGTACCACCCAGCGGCGACAGACCTGGTACCATCATCATCCAAACACCCATCCCAGGGCGTTTAAGGCCGGCAAGTCTCGAGACTTTGGGCTCCAACTCACTAAGCGCATTGGGTCTTCTCGCTGGTCAAACGATTACTCTCCAACCGACAGATACGACTGGATACGTGACCATCATCGAGCCAGCCGAAGGCAGCGTTACACCGACAGCACCTATTCGAACCACGATTCCACCGACTGGCACCAAACCCGGCACTGTGCTCATTCAGACCCCTCCTGGAGGCAATAATGGACAACCTGGTGGCGGAGCAATTACTGACGCTGCTGGTGCAACTATTCCACCCACGCGCACTCGCCCAGATGGAGCCATTCCCTACACAACAGTTACTCGAGGTGTGTCGAACGACTTTGGCGATTCCGGTAGTGGTTCTGGTAATGGTTCAGCTGATGGCGACAACGATGGTGAAGATGGATCCGAGGAAGATGATGACTCTGGGTCTGGAGGAGTTCAAGGCCGCCCAGGACAAGGTCAGGGCAACAACGAAGGTCCACGAGAGACACTCACCATCCCTCCCGAAGGCGGAAGACCTGGTACTGTTCTTGTATTGACGCCTGATGGTCAGAATGATTCGCAGACTGATGATGACTCTGACGATTCCCCTGGTGGTACTCAGCCTACCGGGGGATCTAACACAGGGGGCCAAGCTGGCTCTAATGATGGTGATAGTCAAAGTGGAGGTGACTCCTCTGGCTCGTCGGGTTCATCAGGCTCTGGCTCTGGCTCTGGCTCTGGCTCTGGCTCTGGCTCTGGAGCATCGGGTTCAGGTTCAGGTTCCGGTTCAGGATCTAACGGATCGGGTCAAGGAAGTAGCTCCGGTAATGGAGGCTCCAATGATAACGATGACGATGAAACTGGAAGCGGTGGTGTGCAGGGCAACGGATCTGGATCGCAAGGTGATGACGATGACGGTGATGCCGACGGTGATTCATCTGGTAACGGCGCATCTTCAGGCTCAGGCAATCCCAATACCAATGGAAAAGGTAGCCAACCAGGAGCCAATTCGGACGGTAACTCTGACGGTACTTCTAACAACGGCGACTCAAGCGGCTCAAAAGGTGGTAATGGAGGAGGCTCTGGAAGTGGTCAGAGCAGAAGCAGCACAGAATCTGCTGGAACTTCTAAAAACACCAAAGGCGCCTCCAAAGACGACTCTGACGATGACGACTCGCTCAATGGGGGTACCCTGGGTGGAAGTGGTCGCCCAGGAGTCGACGGTAGTGGGGATAATAAGTCAAGTCGCTCATCATCAGGCCGCAAGTCAAGCACTTCAAAACGTTCAACCTCAACTAAATCACCAGTCGTGGTGACCAAACCCACAACATACACTACCACCTCCGGCAAGACTGTCAAGACCATCACCTCAAACATCGTCAAGACCCTCAGCGATAGCAAGTCATCGACCCAAAAATCTACAACCACCAAAAGAACTACCAGTCTCAAGGGAAATCTAGAAGGTTTGGGCAATGGTAGTGCTGCGGGTAGTACAAGCTTCACAAGGCCTGCCAACAGTCGGTCTACAAGCTCTAAACAAGCCTCCACCACCAACGGAAACGGGAACGCAAGTCAAGATCCCGCCGCCTCTACGGTTTTGACAAATGCTCCACCAGAGGCGTCTCCAGGTCCAAGCCCTAAGAGTACAAAGACTTCATCGTCCAAGTCGACGTTTTCTGGTTCGATAGACACAGCTGTTCGACCTGGTGGTAGTGGTATAAGTACAACAAGTAGCAAAACAACCAAGAGTTCCTCTCAGACCACAAAAAGTTCGAGCAAGACTTCATCTAATGGCAATGGAGGTTCGGATAAGACAGATGCTTCCACATCAAAGACCAGATCATCCACATCCGCTACTGGAAGCAAATCAACATCGTCATCCACAAAATCTGGCCAGGGATCAAGCGGCTCAGTCGCGGCTTCATCGCGAGCATCAAGATCTACGACTTCGACTTCATCTCTCAAGGGCGAACCGGAAGACCTCGGGACCAGAACTGGCGATATCGGAGAGAGTACCACTCAACGCACCACGCGAAGCAGCTCCGCCACTTCATCTTCGCTATCGCGCTCTTCTACCACGAAGTCTAGCGGTACGACGCCACCAAATGTGAACACTAGACCTGGCGGAGAAACAGCTGGCCAAGGAACGTCCACCTCCTCGAGGCCTTCTTCTTCTCAGACAACAACAAAGACTTCCATTACTACATCAAAGGAGGTCATCAATATTGACACACTCATTGGTTCCCAAAGTGTGGCCGAGTCTGATCGCGTACCACAAGGTGATGAAGAGACATCCACAGCTCGTAGGACAACAAGCGCCTCAACTAGTAGTTCACGAGATGAAGACCAAGAGTCAGCGACGTCGACTGATGGGTCCAGCCCTGATGGTGAGACTACTTCACTATCTGGTGGATCGACTGCCACTGCTCGTGACGGAGACGGAGATACTGATTCGTCTTCAACTGAAGCAGGTCTCACGGGAGAGCCTGCGGGCGGTCCAGGAAGAACAACTATTGTCGATGAGGAGGATCCAGAGCCTTCAACAGTTGTTTCTAATGGTGCGCCAATCGTTGCTGAACCGTCTAACTCTGCTACATCCGACGACTCTGGTACCGGAGAATCTTCCAGTGGCTCAGAAGATGGAGCTTCCGAGACTGGTGAAGATGACGATGCGGAAACCAGTGCCACTGATACAGCTACAGCTCAAGATCCTGATGCGGAAGAGACAGGCTCCGAGACACAGACAGATGGTGCGCAGGAGACTGAAGACCCTGGTTCAGATGATAAGGGCACGAGTTTGATCACCCCTCAAATGCCAGTTCCCACTAGCCCATTACCTAGTACCGTCTCAGGAGACCAATCCCTTTCGGACGATGAGGATCCTGATGCTGAGACTGGAGATAATATTACTGAGGAGCCTACTGGTAGCGCAACATCTGATCCCGATGACGATGGCGATGAGGAAACAAGCGCTACAGAGGCAAATGAGTCTGCGGAAACTAGTGCTACTAGTGAAGACGGAGATGACGACTCAGCGACTACTACGGATGCTGATGATGCAAGCGAGCCTGCGGAAACTAGTGATGCCGATGGAGATGGGGATGGAGACTCGGCAACTACCACAGATCTTGATGACGCAGGCGACACAAGTGCTACAGAAGCAGGCGAATCTGCAGATACCAGTGATACCGATGGAGATGCAGATGGCGACTCAGCAACTGCTACTGCTACGGATGACTCAGTGTCTGACTCTGGATCCAACACTGAAGATGGCCAGGCCACCACTGATGTGTCCGCAGAAAGTCCTGCACCGACTATCACAGAAGATGGGACTCAAACCACCGAAGAACCCGATGTAGACTTGTCAACAGTCACTTTCTTCCGAGCAGGTCGAGGACGATTCCGAACAACAGTATACATCCCGCCCCAGGAGACTGGCGATCCTTGGACCGCAATTATCGAAACTCCAGTCTCTGAAACCCAATCTGAGGGAGCAACCGCTCGCGGAGATGATGACGCCCTTGCTACGGCCCCTGCAATCACTGGAACAGCCAACATCACTCTTTTCAGAGGCGGTAGTGTCAGGAGGACGCTTTATATGTCTCCCAAAGCTTCTGATCAACCTGGTACTGTCATCATAGAGACACCAACGGGACCAATTCCATCAGCTACTGCATATACCACAATCTTTAGTCCTGGAACTGGATCCGCCGCAGTCACCATCTACTATCCTCCCGATGACCCTGATCAGCCTGGCACATTTGTAATTGAGACTCCTGTTCCAGAGACTGACGAAGAATCTGCTTCAGAGGATGCGAACGAGGGCACTGACTCTGATGCGACCATCACACCAGCACCCAGTGACATTCTCTCGCCTGAAGTCGAAGGCAATCTCACACTCTATAGATCTGGCGAAGAATCGACTCGCCAGACAATCTTCATTCCACCGACATCAAGTGGCGATCGATGGACAGTCATCATCGAGACTCCAGCTTCAGAGACCGAACTGGAAGAGACAGGGACTGCAGCAACTGTTCCTGGCTTCCAGACAACAATTGCGTCGGTTACTGGAACAGCCAATTTTACCATCTTCAAAGCTGGTACTGCGACCACACGCAAGACGTCTTACATTGCACCAAAGACTTCAGGTGAACCAGGAACAATTGTCATCGAGACACCTGTTCCCAGGTCATCTAGTAGTGGTCTCACTGCCAACCCTGAAGCTCTTACAACTGGTGATGTTATTTCTGCCATATCCACCACGACTGTCTTTGTTCAGGGGACGGGCACGAGGGCCACGACTTACTATGATCCGCCTGCAGGTACTGGCGAACCTGGTACTCTGTACATTGAGACACCCGCCTCAGAGGCAGGTGATGGTACAACAGAGACAGATCTGCCTCCTGGAGTTCTACCAAATGTTACTATCTCTAGTGGCGTCGCAGGAACTGTCACCCGGACTGTGTATGTATCTCCCACTGCCTCAGGCGAAGCTGGTACTATTATTATTGAAGTGCCGACCGGTGGATCTGGCGACACTGATGACGATGGAGATGTCATCTCGGCTGCCACTACCGTGACAAGTTTCCGAGGAGGGCCAGCTTCTGTTACCATCACTAGTTATATCCCTCCAACAGTCTCTGGAGAGGCTGGAACACTGATCATTATCACACCAACCGAAGGGTCTGAAGCCAGTACCACTGGCGACGAAGGTGCAGAGGAGACTGAGGATCCAAGTGATCCCGATGCTGATTTCATCTCGGCAACTACAACTGTTACTGTTTTTGAAGGTGGCCCTGGCTCAGTAACAAGTACCACCTATATCCCTCCCACTGCCTCGGATGAACCTGGTACCCTGATCATCGTAACACCAACCAAGGGATCTGAAGCAAGTACCACTGGCGATGAAGATGCGGAGGAGACTGGAAATCTCAATACAGACTTCATCTCAGCGACTACAACTACTACTTTGTATGAAGGTGGTCCCGGATCAGTAAGAAGTACCACTTATATCCCCCCTACGGCTTCAGATGAACCCGGCACTTTGATCATCGTCACACCAACCGATGGCTCCGAAGCTAGTGCTACTGATGATGAAGATGCAGAAGAGACTGGAGACGCTTCTCAGACCGACTCCATCACCGACATCGATGTCATTGAGGCAACTACCACCTTTACCAGTTTCAGAGGCGGCTCAGACTCAACCACCCGAACTTCATACATCCCCCCTACTGCGTCAGATGAAGCCGGAACACTCATCATTATAACACCCACATCTAATACCGACGATGTGTCTGCTGGAATTACAGGCACAGAGGCAGGAAGTCCAACTGCTGTTATTACTTCTAGAGGCAACGTGACAATTTACAGCGGTGGCCCTGCTTTGTCGACAACGACTCGATATATTCCTGCTACTGTATCAGGGGAACAGGGTACCGTGGTCATTGAGACTCCAACATCTGGACCTCAGGCTACGGGTATCGGAAACGTTACCATTGTCACTGGTGGTCCTGCCACAGTCACTCAGACCATTTATATTCCTGCTACTGTCACCGATGAGCCTGGTACTATTGTAATCGAAACCCCAACGTCTGGCGACGATGAAAATATCATAGCCAACAGTACGATATACAGTGGTGTCACAGCTACTGGTACCAGAACGGTTTATGTATCCCCGACAGCATCTGGAGAACCTTGGGTTGTCGTTATCGAAACACCCGCTGTCAAGGCACCTGAAAATGTCACTGTCTACACTGGCGTTTCAGCTACCGCTGCCACGACTCGATTCGTCCCCGGTACAGACTCAGATGACGTTGGCACGATCATCATTGAGACTCCTCTTGACAGCCCGACGTATGTGACTGTTTATACTGGCGGCCCAGGTACTGCAACTACGACTATATACCTGACTCCAAGTGCTTCTGGGGACTCGACCACAATGGTTATCCAGACGCCTACACAGGGAGATGGGGACGTAGAGCCCAGCGACACTGGTGCAATTTCTGTTCCTGGCAATGTTACAGTCACGAGCGGTGGATCTGGTTCAGCTACAAGCACTATCTACGTTGCACCAACAGCATCAGGGCAGAGCGGAACCATCATTGTTGAGTATCCAACTGGCGATACTGGTGATGATGATGCAATCACAATTGCTCCTACAGGTTCCGGCGGCAACGCTACTGTCACCCGTGGAGGCCCGGCTAGTGTCACCACAACTATCTACATACCACCCACAGCGTCCGGTGAAGGAGGAATTATCATCGTTGAGACACCTACAGACGATGATGGAGAAACAGACGTACCTGAGACTAGCACAATCACAGATGAACCCGGTGTAACTGGTCAACCTGGAAACACCACCATCTTTAGTGAAGCTTCAGGAACAGCTGCGGAGACCTTGTACTACCCTCCAGACGATGCAAGTGAGCCAGGCACTGTCGTCGTCGTAACTCCCAGTAGACCAACTGCCACTACAATCTACAGTGGCGGTCCCGTCACTACTCCTCGAACCTTGTACATTTCTGCAACAGTCTCTGGGGAGCTGGATACAGTACTCATCGAGACACCAACCACTGGTGCTGAAGCCGAGATGTCGGAAGCTGCAAGTGGTCAAAGAACAATCACGATCTTCGGTGGTGGTTCGGGATCAGTAACAAGAACAATAGTTATATCCGCCACCGTATCAGGAGAGCTAGATACTGTTCTCATCGAGACCCCAACCGGCGCTGGAGCTGAAGCTGAAGCTACAACTATTACCAGAGGCGGCCCAGTTTCTGTCACAACGACAGTCACTGTGTCTGGTGTATCGGGAGGACCCGATACTGTTTACGTGGAGACCCCAACTGTATCAGACGACGATGCAGCTTCTGAGACCGCTGATGGTGAAGTTCAAGCCACAACAATCACCAGGGGTGGGCCAGTGTCGGCTGAGACCACGTACACTATCATAGGCGCACCAGGAGAACCAGATACGGTATACGTGGAAACCCCAACTATATCGGCCGACGATTCAACTGGCAGTAACACAGTTGATGCTACTACTATTACACGTGGTGGTCCAGTCTCGGTTGCGACAACAATCACTGTCCCTGGTGTTTCCGGCCAACCAGATGTCGTTTATGTGGAAACCCCAACTACCGCGGCTGACGACGCAGCTTCAGAGACCGACGATGATTTGGAGCCTACTACGATTACTAGAGGTGGACCGGTGTCAGAAGCAACGACCATGACCATCCCAGGTGCACCAGGCGAGCCAGACACGGTATTTGTCGAGACACCAACTGCTCAAGCAGGTGGTAATGAGGCTATTACAATCACTATAGGAGGACCTGTCTCAAAAGCAACAACAATTACTATCTCTGGTGTGTCAGGAGAGCCCGACACAGTGATTGTTGAGACGCCAACTGCCACAGATAGTGAGAATGAAGCGACTACAATCACAAGAGGTGGACCAGTCTCGGTAGCAACAACAATTACTATCACAGGGGTGTCAGGTCAGCCCGATACAGTTCTTGTCGAAACTCCAACCGCTGAGGCCACTACAATTACTCGAGGTGGCACAGCCTCAGCCGCTACGACAATCACCATCCCTGGTGAGCCAGGTGAACCAGACACTGTTGTCGTTGAAACGCCTGCAGAATCCTCTAGAAGTACTGTCGAGTACACAACTATCACGAGGGGCGGTCCAGTGACTGCTGCTACTACGATTACGGTTCAGGGCATATCTGGCGGACCCGATACTGTATTCATCGAGACGCCTACAGAGTCCCCCAGCGACACTGAACCTGAGTATACTACAATTACTAGAGGCAACACCGTCTCAGCTGCCACGACCATCACTATTCCTGGTGTTTCAGGTCAACCAGGCACTGTCGTCGTTGAGACACCTGCAGAAACTACCAGAGATGGCGAGGTTGAGTATACTACCATCACCAGAGGTGGCCCTGTTACCGCCGCCACAACTGTTACGATTCCAGGAACGTCTGGTGGACCTGATACGGTCTTCATCCAGACACCAACTGAACCAGCCGCTGGTAGTGGTGAGCTCGAACCTTCAACCGTCTTTACAGGTGGACCTGTGACTGCTGCGACAACAATCACCATTCCAGGCGTGTCAGGTGCTCCAGATACCATCCTTATCGAGACTCCGACAGAGCCTTCCGGCGATGAAGAGACAATCGCTACCACAATCACCAGAGGGGCTACAGTAACGGCTGCAACAACACTAACATTCACTGGCGAATCTGGCGAGCCAGGCACCGTTGTTATCGAGACACCTATTGATGGCTCAGAAGATGAAGAGACGGCGACCGACACAGCTACAGGGGTCATTGTCTCTCCTGAGGGCAGACCCAACACGACAGTATACTTTGGCGGTCCTGTGACAGCACCACAGACAAGATATGTTTCAGCTACAGTCTCTGGTGAATTGGATACAGTATTCATAGAGACACCGACTGCTGGCTCCAATGAAGATCAGTTAGAGTACACTACTATATTCAGTGGCGGATCTGGAACGGCTGTACGAACTACGACTCTTCAACCTGATGATCCAGATGAACTCGGCACAGTTATTGTCATCACTCCCACAGGTGCCGAGGAACCTGGGGACGAGGTCACTTCAACTACAACAGATGGTGCTGAAGAAGTCGAGTACACTACCATATTTAGTGGCGGAGCTGGAACTACTACTCGTACTACAACACTTCAACCTGATGACCCTGAAGAACTAGGCACCGTCATTGTTATAACACCAACGGGCTCTGCAGACACTACTACAGATGACGCCGAGGAAATTGAGTACACTACTATCTTTAGTGGTGGATCGGGAACCGCCATTCGCACCACCACACTCCCACCTGATGACCCCGATGAACTAGGAACCGTCATCGTTGTGACCCCTGCAGGTGCTGAAGAAACCGCCACAGATGATGCCGACGAAGTTGAGTACACAACCGTCTTCAGTGGCTGGTCCGGAACTGCTACACGCACTAGAACGCTACAACCTGAGACTCCTGGTGAACTGGGAACAGTCGTTATTGAGACTCCCACTGGGGCAGAGGTAACTACCACAGATGATGCTGATGATGTCGAATACACCACCATCTTCAGCGGTGGTCCAGTAGCTGCTGCCACCACAAGGACGTTGCAGCCTGATACCCCTGGCGAGCTTGGAACTGTTGTCATTGAAACTCCTACCGCTGCAGGTGACGCCGACGATATTGAGTACACTACTATTTTCTCCAGTGGTCCTGGGACCCGTATTCGCACCACTACTCTCGAGCCAGATTCACCAGAAGACATTGTTACAGTTATCGTTGAGACACCAACAGCCGCTGCTGATGATGTAGAGTACACAACCATCTTCAGTGGTGGCCCTGTGACAGCCACTCGCACCATTACCCGCGAGCCCGACACTCCAGGAGATCTTGGTACTGTCATTATCGAGACACCCACCACCACTATTGACGAAATAGAGTACACTACTATCTTCAGTGGAGGATCAGCTACTGCTCGTCGCACAACGACCCTGTCCCCTGACTCCCCCGGAGACCTCGGCACTGTCATCATTGAAACACCTACAGGTTCTAGCGACGAAGAAGAGACAACAACAGCCGCCAGCCCTGCTGATGATGTTGAGTATACTACCATCTTCAGCGGTGGATCTGTTACAGCGCGTCGCACAACAACATTGCAGCCTGGCTCCCCAGGAGATCTTGGTACAGTCGTTATCGAGACTCCCACCTCAGCCGATGAAGAAGCTCAGTACACAACCATTTTTACAGGCGGTCCTGCGAATGTTCCTCGAACTACTACTATCGCCCCTGAATCATCGGGAGAACTCGGTACTGTGATTGTCGAGACACCAACTGGAGACAATGCCATTGAGTATACCACAATCTTCAGTGGCGGACCTGTAACAGCGCCTCGAACGACAACGATTGCCCCCGGCTCACCGGGTGACCTTGGCACAGTCATTGTTGAAACACCTACCAATGGTGAGGGCACAGCTGAGATCGAATACACTACTGTCTTCAGTGGCGCATCTGTAACAGCAACTCGAACAACAACACTAGCTCCTGGCTCTCCAGGAGACCTCGGTACCGTTATTATCGAAACGCCAATTGCACGAGAGGGCACAGCTGCTGCTGATGAGATCAGCTATACCACCGTCTTTAGCGGAGGGCCTGTGACAGCCTCCCGAACCACCACTCTGTCACCAGGTGCTCCTGGAGACCTAGGTACAGTTATCATTGAGACGCCGACGACTGCAGCCGCTGGTGAGATTACATATACAACTATCTACAGTGGCGGATCTGTCACTGCTTCCAGGACTACTACACTGGCACCAGGAGCACCAGGTGATCTAGGCACAGTCGTCATCGAAACGCCAACTGCTACTACTACCAGTCAGGTCAGCTATACTACCATCTACAGTGGCGGATCCGTAACAGCATCTCGGACAACAACATTGTCCCCTGGCTCGCCGGGAGATCTTGGCACAGTCATCATTGAGACGCCAACGACTGCTTCTGAGATTAGGTATACTACTATCTACAGTGGTGGATCAGTCACTGCTTCCAGGACTACTACCCTATCACCAGGAGCGCCAGGCGATCTCGGCACCGTCATCATAGAAACCCCTACATCAGCTGTGGGTAGAAACACGACCATTTATAGTGGTGGATCTGGATCAGTTCCAACAACTATATATTATCCGCCTGCGACAAATGATCCTGATCAGGTCGGCACGGTTCTCATTGAGACACCTACACCTACGCCTTCACCCACGCCAGCGCCAGTTATCCAGAACGTCACCCGAACCATTGGAGGACCGGCCGGTATCACAACCACAATCTATTATTCCCCCGCCGCGCCGAACGAACCCGGAACTATCCTCATCCAAACACCTACCACCACTCTCACAACATCATCGTCTGCGATACAAAACGTCACTCGCACAACAGGAGGCTCAGTAGCAACAACAATCTACCTCACCCCAGGCGCAGCAGGTGATCCCGGAACGGTCATCATCCAAACCCAAACTACTCCAGCGGTAATCGTTCCTACAACAACGACGACAATCTTCAGAGCAGCTTCTAGCACGGCTACTGCTGGAACAACATTCTACATAGCACCTGCAGCATCTGGAGACCCAGGTACAGTCATCATCGAGACTCTTATTTCGTCTACTACATCTAGTAGTTCGACAAGTACCAGCGTAGCAGCTACCGGAATGCCGACGTTTGACTGTAACGGATATGGGTATATCGTCTCAAGTTTGCTAGCTCCAAGCCTGACAAGAGTAGACCTAGCCACGGGCGAGCGAGTACAAATTGCTTCCGGCGTGGGTCCAGGTTTGTCCGTCCAGGCCGTTGGTTTCAACCCTACCGACAACTACATCTACGGCTTTGCGTCAAGGGGTCTTATCCTTAGTGTCTTGTGTCTGTTGGTACCATGTCAGCAGGTACAGCTTATCCGAATCGCCAGCAACGGTAACTATGAGCTTCTACCACTCTATATCAAGTCAACGGCCATTAGCATGGGTGATTTCGATAATACTGGCAAACTGTGGGTGTCTGAAGGTGGAGTAAGGTGGTGGGCAATTGACCTCCAAAAGGGATCGCCCAACTTTGCGACAATCTATAGTTCAGGCACGTCCACCGGTACATCTCTCCTTACCGCCGTGGGCGACTGGAGCTATCTTCCCGGTATGGGTAACAACCTGTACTCTGTTCAGGCATCCGTCATTGGCAACGGTCTCGTACGAACCAACGTTGTGCGCTGGTCAATGGCCACACAAACATGGACCACCTACAGAACCTACCCCAGCTTGCTCCTGACAGCCCTCAACTTACTCTGGGGCGCTACTATAGCAGCGCCGAACAATGTGCTATTTGCACAAGAAAACCTTCTTGGACAAACTTGGAGATTTGATCTGAGTCCCACGACTTCAGCTAATCCTACGCCTATTCCTGGAGGCGCAATATTGAACTTGAACGGTGATGGTGCCAAGTGTGCAAGCGGAGTTGTTTAGGCGATGGATTATGAGAGCGGCAAGACTGTTCACAAGCCGTGAGGATGGACGCATACACTGCCATGTTTTCCTTGAGTATGGACGCATGCACTGTCATATTTTCCTTTGTCTTAGTCAAGCCATCTATGTATTCTCTATGTACTCATTAGTTTATCAACAATTATTTCCTTTGTGAAACTCAAGTCGCCTTTGCAGGTGTAGACGCCAACGTAGCCGTGCTAGAGCAAACACAACCACCAGGCCACACGCTCGTCACAGGAGGTGCATTGCAAGTCGCTTCAGCAGTCCAAGAAGCAAACGTAGAAGTAGGCTCCTCGACCACGACGTCAGCCTTGACAAGAACGGGAATGATCTGGCCAGTCGCAAGACGGAAAGGGCGATGGTTCAAAGCCTGAAGAAGCTTGGTAATCTCGCCAGAGTGGCTGCTAACGCTGATCCAAGCAGCGTTGTCGCTGGTGAAGATATCATCCAGGGCCTCCTTGCTTCGCTCCAATTGGTGCTCGTCTGTCTCGCCCTTGACACCCGTCCAGAATGGGTCGTGCTCCTTGAATCCCTTCTCAAACTTAATCTTGGGAGTGAGAGAGCTGATGTACTTTTTGCTGCTGCGATGATCACACGTGCGGATGCTAATGCCCTCGCGTAGAAGTTCTTTGACCATGGGAACAAAAGGCTTGTCCTTGGGAAACTTGATACCGGTAAAGGTTTCATGGGCGGTCTGCACGCAGCGCGCAAGAGGAGAAGCATAGTAACTGTCGAAAAACGGCATACCCTCATCCTCAAAACGTGACTTGAAGTAAGCATTCGCTTTGTGAGACTCGGCGACGCCAGCGGGAGTGAGAAGGGCATCTTCCCAGACCGATGTACCGTTGCCAGGGAGAGGACCCCAGTAACACTGTGTTTTACTGTCATTAATACAATGACCCGTCAGAAGTTTAGTGAGATGGTGACTTACGTTCCAGGCTGCTTTTCCGTAGTAGGCCTCGGCAGCGTTGTGATAGCCCTCACCATGTCGGCCCATGACTAGAACCTTGTAGCGGGTTCTGTCGCGGCTGGCATTACGGTTGAGATGCTTGACGTACTGCTCGAAGCGCTCCCATTGCGTCTTGTAGCCTTTGCGTGGGTTCTTGGGGTCTGTAGGGTATGTGCGGTTCAAGAGACCAAAGTTCCAATCAGCCTAGATTGTCGGTTAGTATTGAATTGAGTATCGGAAAGAAAACCGTACATAGTCAAACGTGGTGGGATCGGTAGCAAGATCATCTTGCTTGAAGAAACCTTCGACAGAAGTATACTTGATCTCTTTGCCCTTTGCGAAATGCCAATCTGCGAGAACAGACGGGGCGAGGGTGAGTACGGCAGAGACAGTGGTGAACTTCATGATGAATGGTTGACGACAAAGAGTTCAATTGCCTCGGCTGGAATTGAGGAGAAGCATCTTATATACCTCAAAGACCTTGTCGTCGTTTAAGCTGCAGAGTATGATCGCGCGGTTTACCCCAATGGCTTGGCTTGCAGTGGTGAACTTGACCTGTCCGGGGCATCTTGGCCCGAAGTAGTTCACGAACAAGGTAAAGATCGGAGCCAATGGATCGGAAACGTGGAGGGCAGGGACCGAAGGTAGTGTGGAGAAATAAAGACCAGATGCAGGGACTGGGGGTTTAAGGGTGATATATTTTGATGGTTCGGTGAGTATAACAAGGTAGATGGAATTATATCGCGTGGAATAGCAGTGGAAGAAAGATAACAAAATGATAAGATAAGAAAAAGGCGAGCACGTGTGTTGAGGATAGACTCTTGTTTGGCAGATGACATGACAACCAGGTAGCGGAATACTGTAGTTTAGTGCTACTGCTACTGCTACCCATAGGTTATTGATGGATGGACTACAAATAAACTCATCTGATCAACAAAGTGTACCTGCATCCATCAAAGAGCCTCATGCAACTCATGACGCAAGTTTGTGCCAATTGAGACACCCTTTATTAAGGTAAATCAGGAGTTAAACTTTACAGTGGAGATGGAATACTCTACCGAGTCGTCACAGCTGTCGTATGCTGATCTTAGTTTACAATCATCCTCAAGCGAGTGTTTAAAGTATTGGATCATCTCTCTTTATTCACAGTCTTTTTATTTTACCCCTTTGTCACAGACTCTCATGTTTTTTGTTGAATCCTCAAAGCATGGATCATAAATGAGATTGATTTACCCGCTGTGGGGGGGTTATCATGTTTGCATGTGACAATGACCTTTTTGTGCAACTTTATTCCTGTTTCTCTATAACAATCCTACTGTGTCTATAAATATGGAAATTAATGCACAAATAATACGGATTTTAATACGCAAATCCAAGCAAATCCAAGGCTAAACATGCCGAGCTGCCGAACTCATTAAAGTCACAGAAGGTCAAAGCCTAAACGGGCCAATCAGACCTTACTAAAACAGTTAATCTGGCTAAAACTCGTTAACCTCGTCCCCAACAGCTTCAGTTGAGTTACGTATCACCCTCAGCTGTCAAAGACCCCTATGTCATGTCACTGATAATCTTGGAAAATACATCATTACTTTTCTTTATTTGACGTTCTTACTCTAGACTTTTGTTAAACACTATAGACTACATCTTTTAACTATTCCTTCATTTCTTCGCCACCATCATCACTATGGCTTCTATTGACCCCACTAACCCCTCCGTCCCTATCGACCAAGATGCCCTCAATCTCGAGGGTGAACCAGCTCCTGAGCTTCTAGAAGGCCGAATCTGGGTCGATGGCTGCTTTGACTTTTTCCATCACGGTATTAACTCTCTCATACCTCTATACAAACATTACCAAACACCCACTGACTCTCCCAGGCCACGCTGGTGCCATCGTCCAAGCTCGCCAATTAGGAAATGAGCTCTACGCTGGTGTTCACTCCGACGAGGCCATCCTCGCCAACAAGGGCCCCACAGTCATGACTCTAGCAGAACGGTAATCGCCTGCTCTCAGCGACACTTTTTATACCATTCACTAACCGTTTCACCTACAGAGTCGCTGCTACTGACGCCTGTCGCTGGGTCACCCGCTCCGTCGCCAACGCGCCCTACGTCACCTACCTCCCATACATCACCCACTACGGCTGCAAATACGTCGTCCACGGCGACGACATCACCTCCGACAGCGATGGCAACGACTGCTACCGATTCGTCAAGGAGGCCGGTCGTTTCAAGGTTGTCAAGCGCTCCCCTGGTATTTCGACTACCGACCTCGTAGGCCGCATGCTGCTCTGCACAAAGACGCACTTCATCAAGTCCCTCGAGAAGAAGCTCGCCGGCGTTGAAGGTAACGGCACCCCCGAAGAGCGCATCGCAGAAGGACAAGAAATGATGGAGCGCATGAGGCTGTACGCCACTGATGCCTCAGGAAAAGCACCCGGCGCCGAGGTGTTCTTCTGGACTGCGTCTCAGGAAGCCAAGTCAGAGGACGCCGACGAGGAAAGGGGTAGCTTCCGCCAGCTCATCGAAGGACCTGGCCCCAAGCCTGGACAACGCGTGGTGTACGTCGACGGAGGCTATGATCTTTTCTCTAGCGGTCACATCGAGTTTCTGCGCCAGGTTCTTCTGGCCGAGGAGGAGCTTGCGCGCAAGGAGGGCTGGTTCTCTGAGCAGGCTGTAAACGAGCGCAAGGGCAAGGGCGAGGACTACCCCCCTGCGTATGTTGTTGTCGGCGTCCACGAAGACGAGGTCATCAACCAGTGGAAGGGCATCAACTACCCCATCATGAACATTTTCGAGCGCGGTCTCTGCGTTTTGCAATGCAAGGTAAGCATTCCCTTTCCCTACCTATCTAGAATATGATATACTAACAGCGTAACCCAGTACATCAACGCCGTCATCTTTGGCGCTCCCTTTTCTCCCACAAAGACATACCTCACCACCCTACCGCGCGGAACCCCAGACGCCGTCTACCACGGCCCGACATCCTTCATGCCCCTCACATACGACCCCTACACTGCGCCCAAAGCAATGGGCATCATGCGACAAGTCGGCACCCACGCTTTCTCTCACGTCAACGCAGGAGAAATTGTGCAGCGTATCTTGAGAAGTCGCGACATGTACGAGGCGCGACAGCGCGCCAAGGGTGTCAAGGCCGGCGCCGAAGCAGCCGCTCGCGACAGGGAGATTATGGAGGAGGAGCAGAAGCAGAGAGAGGCTGACAGGGCATGAGTACCTGGTAATTAATTGTGGCGGAGAAGCGGTCTGGATGGGGGGCTAATGGTCTTTCAACAGGCCGGCCCGGGAATTAAAAAAAAGTAATCAGTTGATCATGATAGCCTACTTTTTAAAAAATGACGAGTCCTCGGCTTAAGTTGCATTGTCTGCAGTATCATGACACCAAAGCCACGCCTCCAACACACGAACCAGATGCAATGCGACCTTGTCAAAAAACAGTACCGGCCTTCCTGTATAAGAAATAAGTTACCAATTGACGGAAAGCATGACCTCATGACAAACCGACACAAGGCAATTGACGGTTAGCGGCGGACAGCGACACCAATTCCGCAGTTTGTTTGTTATGCCAAGAATACCATACAGTAAAAAAAGGGGACAGCGATAAAGCAAGGTATTTTCTTTGTGTCAGAAGTGATAAACAGGGATTCATTGGACACATGACTCTTTTGACGTTGTATTTCCTGATTGCCCATCTACCAATTGTTTGAATCAATCATCTTTTCATCCGCGCCCTACGCCCTTGTAGTGGAGCAAAGCTTGTTCTGTTAATCTTCTGTCATTGTAGCTAGCTACGGACGGGTACAGTACGCAATATTCCGCGCTCGGAGGGGACACGTTTTGTTACACCGCAGAGTCATACAAGACACAGTCCGCCCAAGGTACGTGGACCAGCTGATGGGTTGCGCATTTTCACTAGACATGCAGTGCGTGTAAGCGATCTCGATAAGCACCCAAATAGTTAGGTGTCAGTTTCCTCGCAGAATCAACAAAAGAGGAAAGTAATCAATCATCTGTCCAATATCCAGAGTAAGCAGCGCCTCTACCATTGATACAGTATCAATTGTCTATCGTCATAGGTGGTTAACTCTCCAACAAAAAAACCTTGCATAGAAGCCCATCATCTTATCTCCAGAACCCCTCCAGAAGCCCATCTCGACCCCTCCCAATAACTAGCGGCTCTCCCCAGGGGGTTGTCGTTGGTGTGGGTGTGACAGCCAAGTTGCTGCGCTACCTATCATCTGCATACCAACCAAGGCGCATGACCAGGTATCTCTGTATCTTTTTCTTATTATCTAAAAAATGGATCATTTTTAAAAAAACAACACCAACTTTTCCACGAAACCCACATCGCCGGAACCGAGCGCCGCGCGGGCAGAGACGGTCTATCCGGGGTTTTCGGCGGGGGCGGATCTTTTTTTTTTCTACTACTCGTGACTCGTCTTCTCCGCGAAGACTGATATGGAAAATGATAGGTATATAGACAAAGTACTAAACTTTTTTATTTTTTATTTGCTTGCTTATATAAAGTTTCCCTTCACTTTCTTTATCCATTGACTCTGGTTCTACTCTTCTTGACATACTACCAACAGACTCTCCCTTCACTCTACTCTAGTCCATCACTTATACATCTTCCATCATGGCTCCCTCCGCCGTCGAAACCCAGGACGTCAACCTGACAGCCGCAGCCATCCATAAGAAAGAAGTCGCCCAGCCCACCACCACCACACAAGCTCCCCTCGACGCTTCAAAGCTCACATACACCTACACCCAAAACCCTCGCTCCGTCCCCGATGAAGCCAACGCCCACTCCGGCGACGAGACCATCGCCACCGACCACATGGTTCTCGCCGCCTGGAAGCAATCCACCGGCTGGGCCGCTCCTGAACTCAAGCCCTACGGCCCCCTGAGCCTCATGCCCACCGCTTCCGTTCTTCACTACGCTACTGAGTGCTTCGAGGGCCTCAAGGTGTACCGCGGCTACGACGGAAAGCTGCGAATCTTCCGTCCTGACCGCAACGCCGCTCGTCTTCGCATGTCGTCCACCCGTATTTCTCTTCCCAGTTTTGAGCCCTCAGAGATCGAGAAGCTCATGATTTCTCTCCTCTCCGTTGACGGAACCAAGTGGCTCCCCGCCGACCGCGCAGGAAGCTTCCTGTACATCCGCCCCACCGTCATTGGAACTGCTCCCCAGCTTGGTGTTTCTGCTCCCAAGGAAGCTCTCCTGTACATCATTGTGACTTTCATGCCACGCATGGACGCTCCCCCCGGCGGAATGCGCCTGCACACATCCCCAGACGACATGGTGCGCGCCTGGGTCGGCGGTTTCGGTTACGCCAAGGTGGGCGCCAACTACGGCCCCTCTCTGCTCGCCACAGCAGATGCGCGAACCCGTGGATTCCACCAGATTCTCTGGCTGTACGGATCTCAGGGCGAGTGTACTGAGGCTGGCGCCAGTAACTTTTTCGTTGTGTGGAAGCGAAAGGACGGCAAGAAGGAGATCATCACTGCTCCTCTTGACGACAAGCTGATCCTTGATGGTGTTACCCGTCGCAGCTGTCTGGAGCTGATCCGTGAGCGTCTTGGTGATGAGTATGAGATTACTGAGCGAAAGTACACCATCTCTGAGGTCATGGAGGCTGATGCTGAGGGTCGTCTGCTCGAGTCTTTTGCCGCTGGCACTGCCGTAAGTCTTACATCAATCTCTTGTAAAGAATATTTTGCTAACTGTACCAGTACTTCATCTGCCCCATTTCTCAGATCCACCACCGCGGAAAGGACATCAACATCCCCATGGGCGCCGAGGGCGAAGCCGGTGAGGTGACCAGCAAGGTCAAGGGCTGGCTGGGCGACATCATGTATGGTCGCACCGAGCACCCATGGGGCGTTGTCATCCCCGAGAAGAAGCAGTAAAATGGTCCGATAAACGTGCACCCGAGAAGGAGTGTACCAAAAGTTGATTTACGGAACGGCGTTTAGCGGGAAATACACAAAAGAGGCCGGTTGGTTCTTAAATATATACAGATAAAGACAGAGATGCAGATAGTTAATGAGATATGAACTAGATGATCAATTAAGCTCCCTGGCTACATGACAATTGAGCGGACATCCTTCAAATCATTCGTACAGAGTCGTTACATGACATCGATCAGATACCAGCGAGCAAACTCGCCATGATCTTTTGGGTTTCTTCCTGGATCTTACTTTTCAAGTCCTGCCGGGATCAGTCAGTATCTCCCAATTGATGATGAAAGCGCAACATACCTGGTCAACCTCGTCCAACAGCTGACAATTAGCCTCAACAATAGCCCTGGCTTCTTTCTTGAACTCCTCAGCCGCTGCTTTCGTCTCCTTATCCATACCATTCGCTCCCCGACCACGGTGTTCTAAAACATTCTTGAACTCATCCCACGCTTCTTCTTCGGTGCGACAACACTCCTCCCACTCGGCGCTGAGGCGAACAACCTGTTCCCTAGCCGCAGCGATATCTTGTTTGAGACGATTCAGATGGACTTCGAGGCTTGCTCGAGGGTGGTCATCCGAGTCGCATAGGGTTTTTGACAGTGGGTACTCAATGTTGGCGTAGAGGTCTCTGCTTTGCGCCAATGTCTTGGAAGATTCTTCGGCGAAGTGCTTGATCTCAGCTTGGACATCGGCGTGTGCTTTCTCGAGGTTTTCAGTCGCAGATTCATGTATAGCTAGTCCCATGCGTGCATATGACTCTATTTTCCATTAGAAATGCCTTCAAAATCTTGGGCTGCGACTTACCTCGAAGCTGGGTAGCTGGGTCATTGCTCTCTGGTTCCTGAACCGTCATTTTGCCTCGCTTGGGATTATCTCCGTTGTTTCCTAGAGAGGCCTGAACCTGCTGGTAGAGATCCTCATAGGGAGCGGGCTTCGAGGGGGAACATTGAGGTGGAGGATCGCTGCGCAGGCGAGCTCGTAAGGTCGAGGGGCACTCGTCTTCATGTTTGACGCAAGTCGAGGTCCGGTTTCGGGTCGTGAACGCCATGACTGCAGATAAACAAATAGATACTGGCTAAGCTGTTGGGCTGAATTAATGTGGCGAAGAATAGAGGTGTCCAACAACTAGGTGGAATTGGAGTTGTGTTTTGCAGTGGAAGGTACTGATGAGGAAGGAACAGGACATGCCCGTCAGCGCAAGCATCCGCCTATTGCCATCATAACAAATGGTTTGGCTGCAAAATACAATTCAGACAATTTTGATCAATTCGATTAATTGGCGGCTCTTATAATGCATTTTGGTATTGTCGCTACCCATGTGATGTCTCGTCGAGCAGCAATTTACCTCAATACCGAGTATGAGACTGTCCTTCGTTCTGTTTGCCATCCTTCAACTCCATAACAAAAAATATGAATATACCATCGCCTCTCATTTTTCATCATCACTCCCTTGTCCTTAAGCGTTGATCTTGTTCTCAATCTCCTCCACAATCCTCTCCCACGACACCATGGCCCCATTCCCAACATCACCACAAGCCAAACTCTTGGAAATCGGCTGCAAAACCTCAAACCAACCATTCTTCCCACCCCAGTCCTTCTCCAACACCTTAATATGCGTCGCTGTAATAGGATGCGAAAACATAGCCGTGTTCATGGCCGGAGCCACGAGAATCTTCTTCTTCACTCCATCCACACTACCAGTAGTATCCCACGCCCTGACAACAGACGTCAAGAGATTATCGCACAGTCCATTCACAATCTTTGCCATTGTATTCGCGCTCAAAGGCGCAATGACCAACACATCCGCCCAGCGCCGCAGTTCAATATGCAGGATGGGCGCATTGCGCTTCCACGGCTGCGCCCACTCGTGGGCATCTGTGTAGATGGCGTCTACGTGCGGTAGACGAGATACCTGGTCCACGGTGGGTTGCTCAAGACTTTGGCCGGCGAGAAACTCTGACGCTGATTGGGTCAGGATGAGACGGATGGAGATGTTCTCTTGCTGTTTGAGACCGTTTATTATCTGTACGAGTTTTATTGTCGCGACAGAGCCTGAGGCTGCTAGTAGGATGTGGCGCTTGCCGTCGCTTCTAGCTAGTTCAAGGGTTTCTGTTGAATTGCGCATTTTTTGTTGGTGATGGGCGTCGTGCCCGTGTTCGATGGTGTGAAGCATTGAGAGTGTAAGTGGTAAGACGAGACGGTGGTTTTGTCAGCGGACTTGGTAAGATTTGATAGGGTACTGCGCTACAGTGTGGAGTGGTGTCGAATATGACCTCGGCTTTGGATGGAATTGTTCTGTTGACAAATCTGACAAGATAATTGATCGATTGTTCAATTCTTTACTTCCATTTGATATGTCAAGAATGAATTATACATTTGATGGAAATATGATTAATATATGTGAGTTTCTTCTCGTGGTGGATTGAAAGACCCCGCGATGCCATCACCCCACCATGCATCATATCATCAACTGAACAACGAACGTCCTTGAGCAGACGGAGGTTAAAGTACGTGGGCATGTTCTGATATCTTTTATTGCTTGGCACAGCTGGTAAGCATCACGATAGATGGCCCGCTAGAACATTCTGACCAACAATTGGATTACATCTCTTGTGATTGACAGCAAGTGTAAAATCAGTGTACCTACCCTTGACCTGACTCATCGTGATATACTCAATGAAGCCGACGCATCCCGTGAACAGCTCCCACTTCGACAAATAAAGACTACCTACTCGTCAGATCAAAAAATAAAAACATGCGACATGCGATCCGATTGTATCATTTGCGCATCACAATGTCTTCATGAGTTAAAGGTCGCAAGATTGATAAGCCACCATTACCTCATCGCTAATTGGCCACAGTCAGTATCAGCGCCACTCTGAATTCCGGGGATCGGCATCGGAACATCCTTGACATCACTCGCTAATCCCGTCCAAAACTTCCATCTTGAACAAACCAACTGCGAAGCTTCTCTCCCACCACATTCTCCTCCACCACAGCCCTCACAATGTTTGCGCGAACAGTAGCATCGGTACGAATCCCCAATTCCACCACTGCCGCTACCAACAACAACTAACCCCCCATCTAGTCCCTCCGACAAGCCGCCCGGCCCATGGCCGTCCGCTCAACGGCCTCTGCCTTCCGCGCCCCCATCGCTCCTCTATCCCCCTTCCAAATCCGCCTCCTGTCCGACCAAACCCGCTCCGCCATCGACAAAGCCGTGTCCTCCGCCCCCGTCGTACTCTTCATGAAGGGAACCCCCGAGACACCCCAATGCGGCTTTTCACGCGCCGCCATCCAGATCCTCGGTCTTCAAGGCGTCAACCCCGACAAGTTCGCCGCTTTCAACGTCCTCGAGGACCCTGAGCTGCGCGAGGGCATCAAGGAGTACTCCGACTGGCCCACGATTCCCCAGCTCTACGTCGAGAAGGACTTTATCGGTGGTACGGATATTCTGGTGTCCATGCACCAGAATGGTGACTTGGCTAAGCTTTTCGATGAGAAGAAGGTTATTCTTGAGGGAGAGCCTGAGCAGAAGGAATAGAGGATAAATAATTGGAGGAGAGTGTATGAATATTCATGATGTAATATGGGATGGATACCACTGTGTGGCAGATTACGGATTGTACAGCAAAAGAAGCAATAGAAAGGTGTGATTACCGGTGTCGTCATCACATTAAGCACGGAGAGGTGAACATGTCTGCATGGTTTGGAGGTTCCGGACTGCACGTAGCATCCAGAGTCAAAATCAATCCCCGCGGATAGGCAGAGGAGGGATGTTGTTTGGTACTGACTATGACTTTGTAGATGTAAAACGATGTCTCAATCAAAGTCTATATGGTCTATGTCTATGTCTATGTCTATGTCTATGTCTATGTCTATGTCTATGGTCTATGTCTATAATTCGAATCCCAGCTCTTTCAATACTCATATCCGTCTATACCTTTCCAGTAGCTGCCCTTCCACACCAAGCGTCAACAAGATGACTATGCGTATGCCCCTCAACCATGTCCTCAAAAATAATCTCAATCACAGCATCCATCTTCACACGAGTAAACTGATACTGTAGATCCAGATAGATCTGCTTGAACCTGCGAAGTACAAGCTGGAATTTATCCTCGTCGCGCTTAAAGACCCGTTCCATCCAGGTCCGGACGGGCATCGCTGGGGATGTACCTGGGGCTTGTAGACAGATGAGAAGGACTTCGGGTTCATTCTGCCAATTGACTTGGTCGATGAACCCTTTCAAGGAGTATTTGAATATGTTATACTTGTCTTGGAATAGCACGTTGATGCCCGGGATGACATCGTAGCTGACTTCCAGGTTAATCTTGACCTCTGGCTCGGCAACAGCCATTCTTGGATGGGTCAATGATGTACCGAAGGCTCGTGGTATATCCTCAACCGAGCTCTGACTCGATGGTTCCTCAGCTTCATTTGTCTTGTCACTAACAGGGTTTTGCGTTTGCTGGGAATTGCTGTCAGTATCCAATGATGATGGTGGGGGCGCATTGGCATCTCTTTGTTGGTTGCCACTGGGTGTTGTCTGTGTTCCTATCAAGATGTTGCGCTCATGGAAATTAGTGCGAGGAGTTGGTTGATGGCTGAGACTGATTCTGCTGATGTTACCGTGTTTATCTCCTAGTCTGTTAACATGTCGGTGCTGTAAATTGGGCTGTACCGCTGGTCGCTGCTCATCCTAGACAACAATTAGCTAGTCTTCACGGATCAATGTTAGACTTACATCTTGAGCCAGTTCATCAGGACTTTCGTTTGCCATGGGAATTATCTGGTATACGTCTTGTCTTGCCTCTTGTTCAGATATACCAGTCGACTGGCTGTCTTGAGAAGAGGGCAGCAGAGCATCACTCTCGTCACTGCTCCTATGTAGGTAAGCTCCTGTCGTGAAAACACATTCAAAGGGATACTCACGAATCGTATAGAGGTGGCATAGATGGCGAGGGAGACAGAGGGGGTGATGGCTCGAGTGGTAGAGGAGGGGATGGAGAAGGACTCTCGCTTTCGGGCGTTTGTCGACGTCGTCGCTTCGGAGGTCTAGGCATCAAGGTCCCGTTCTCATCTCGTGGTCGTTTAGAACGCAGTCTCTTTCCAGAATCCGCTATATTCTTCCTGATAAAATAACACAGAACATTAATGTAAATCCTGTCATTCATGTTAGTAGGTACCATCCAAAATGGTTGGGGGAAGTGTACTGATTCTCGTCTCGTGGATACTCCAATGTGCCGTCTTTGCTACCTTGAGGCCAGTGAGCACTACCATGTCCGAAAACACAGAGATAAGCATGTGACATTTGTATCAAACCACGTTGATGGATCTCATTGTTCAATTGAAGAAGTTGAGTACCAGCTATGCCATCGGTTGTCTTGTAGTCTGTGCGGATATGTTCAAGAGTACCCAGGAACCCATTAACTCCCTTGCCGCGAGACTTTCGCTTCAATTTGTTCTTAATATCGCTCAATGTACATGTACTGATATAATTCGTATTTGCAAAGATAGAATAATGCCGGTGAAGCAAGCAGTTGCAGCCATGCTGGTTCATGGTTGGTAGACGCTGAATGGTCTATCGCATGCGTGAGCGCTGACTGGTCATAGAACAAAACTACTAAGTCTCACATGCACTTGTATAGATATTTATAGGTATTTATTAATTAGGCTCCAGCCGTTCGAATTTATTCTTTGACCTTCTCTGCAAACCCCTATGTTAACCTGAAATGGTATGCAGTGATTGGCTTGTTGGTTGTTCATGTCGAGTCTGCCTTGCAACCCCAGCTCCAGCAGCAACTCAGCTGTACAAATAAGGCAATGGATGACCCCCAAATTGAACATTACAACCACATAAAACAATGAAGAGCGTGCGCCAAGGAACATACGCCGCTGCATAGGCATTTTTCTCGGAGTTGCCGACCTAGCACACTGGTGTATCAACGCCATGCTGACTTTTTGCCCATGCACCATCCAGATTCACTTGGCTGAGTACCCTCAGGGTATCAGAAAAATTGACCGCTAAGAGCATAAGAGACAAAATTATTAGGACATCTTATGGCTCTTAAACTACACTTCTTAGACTACTTATTTTTATATCCTAAGACTCAGTAGGCTAACGTTTTTGCTACCTACTAGGCAGAGTACTAATCTAATATTCAGTTTCTAGGTTCGTTTAATTAAAGGAATATTTTGTGACTCCTATTGGCTCATTATCCCTTCCACTCACATAACACCATGCTGTTCAAGCGGATTAATAACCAACAGACAGACGAAACTCGATTCGAAAGGCATCAAAGCAGGTATTTTGTATATTTATATCCGATCACTCAAAGCAATAATAAATTTGAAAAACATTGAGTATCTCAAGATCTCTGCAAGAACGTGGGAGGCGTTTATTGGTTGTACAGCACGTAAGGCAATTGCGAACCAATCATGACAATTACAAAATATTGGGCAGTGCTACTATGCCTTACAAGGCTTATCTCCCAATTCTGACATTCTAAAATCACGACGAAATTATAATCATTCTTGGATCAAGAATCCAAGAACCATCAAGACCTGGTTCAAATAGCCTTGTCTTTAATTTCGCTATTGTTAGTCATGAATGCAGCAACTCCCTCAACCAAGGCCGCGACCCGGAAGCTCCCTGGACACGACATCTTTTGCACCCCCGAGAACAGTGATTTTGTCTCTCAAGTACCGTATCAGAGTCTCAGTACTACAGAAAGAGAGATACGTCTCCTCAAGATTCTTCCGGACTCGGGGTCAGGTTTCGTCGAATGCGTATTGCTACCAACCGTAAAGCTCGCAGACGTCGAGAAGCAGTATCTCGCCCTATCTTACTGTGCAGGCAGTCCCAAGAACACAGAGCCCATCGTGGTCAATGGTGTCAAATGCAACGTCTTTGCCAATCTTCATCATGCCTTGATGGAAGCGCGTCACTACTGGCAGACACACGCCAATCAACAAGACTTGCTGCTTTGGGTCGATCAGATATGCATCAACCAGTTCGATCTGGCGGAAAGATCTCACCAGGTTGGATTCATGAGGGACATTTACGAGAAATCACGACACACCCTGATCTGTCTATCAACCCCCGAAGCACACGGGGAAGACATGAGATGGCTCGTTATGCGGAGGCTCGACCTAGAGCTAGAACGCGTTTCCTGGCGCCACTTCTACAGTGATCACCATAAAACTGAGCTAGGTTTCGAAGAGCGTTGGGCCGCCTCACTTGGTGTTGCTAAGAGTCCGTGGTGGACCAGGGCTTGGGTATTTCAAGAATTCATCGTGTCCACACAAGCAACGTTTCTTTATGGAAGACATTCAATGTCTTACTTAGACTTTGCTATCTTGACCGCAGGGATCCCAGGCCCAGAGACACCACCGCCTGGATTTATTGTCGTAATACTTAACAGTCATTTCCAGAAAGAGAAAACGGAAAGCACAATGTCCAAGATGAGGGGGTTTCTGATTGCAAAACTCAAGCAGTCCAGGACTACTGACCTCAAAGTCCTTTTGTCTTGTACGAAGAATTGCCAGGCCACCGATACAAGGGACAAGATTTACTCAATTCTGGGTCTTGCCGAACCCGGCTATGGAATCGTTCCCGACTATTCTGGCAATATTGCCATAAACGACCTTGTGGTGGAGACTACCAAGAAGATCATACTATTCGAGGACAGCTTGATGGTACTCTCGTATCTAGATCGAGACAAAATCTTTTACCGCTATCCGAGAGGAACATTGCCTTCCTGGGCAATCGACTGGACGGATAGTGCAAGCTTTGGACGTCGTTCGAGCATAAGCGTTGTATCCGATTATGCATTTCCTAGATTCGTGAGCTATCAGCCCGATGGAGTCACACCATCATCACTAGACGCCGTTTTCATGAAATTGCCGCATCCTCAATACCCTCCCAACACGCAAATCACGGCCATTCAGGTATGGGCCGTTTTGCTAGATGATGGCTTCTATAAAACTGGGGATAGCTGGTATACATTCCAAGGCTCTCGGGGATTCATTGTTCGCGGCTGGGATTGTGGTGGGCTGGAGGTAAACAGTGACTACGAGCTATGGGCTGTTCGTGGTACGATAGAACCTTTTCTTCTGTGCAAGTACTCTTATGGATACCGGATAGTGAGACCTGTGTATTGTGGTAATTTGGCCAACAAGCTATTGCCGCCCGATGACCAACATAGGGCCGAATTTTATGATGGCACGTTCGATATGAGCAAGATGGAGCAAACTAGTATCATTCTATTCTAAGGTACCACATAACTGAATAAAATTTCGAGATATAGATCTAATGCGATACTATACCCCAATTACTATGCTACTGAGGGTAGGCTGCACCGTCTGCTCTAGGATCACTACCCGCCGACCAAACCGGTGTTCCATCAGGATCAACAGTATACCTAATAATCTGGCCTCTTCCAAACATAGCTCTCTTCCAATCCTTGAGTACAACAACATTATGTCCTAGCCCTTTCAACTCCTCAACAGTCTTATCCGAGATACCCTCCTCCACATGCACAGTCCAGTCCAGCACGTTACCCTCATCAGGCATACCGGCTCCAATGCAGATACGAGGAGCATCGAGCGCTTGCTGAGGGTTTAGACCGAAGAGCACTTGGTTCAGAAGAACTTGAACGGTTCCTTGAGGCTGGTTGTATCCGCCCATGACACCAAACGCAGAGTGTAGAGACCCGTCGCTGAGATTCGTGGCCATGCCGGGAATGATGGTGTGGTAAGGTCTCTTGCGTGGCTCAAGTTTATTAGGATGCTTCTCATCCAACGAGAAGTTCGCACCACGGTTTTGCAGAGTGAATCCACAGCCCTTGGGAATAATTGCTGTGCCGAAACCAGCGTAATTGGAGTTGATGAAGGAAGCAGCATTACCAGCAGCGTCGCAAACGGTGAAATAGACCGTATCACTACTTCTCAGAGCTGGTGATACAAAATCGGGATTTCCAGGCTGTACTCCATCATGGGCCTTTGTCGCGTCAAAGATCTTGGCCCGCTCGGCGAGGTACTCGGGTGAGATCAAGCCTTTTGTTGGCACTTTGGTGGTATCAGGATCAGTGACGTACCAACTCGCGTCTGTAAATCCCAGACGCAGAGCTTCAATAATAGCGTGTAGATAAACCGTGGAGTTGTGATCCTCAGGTCCAAACGTGGGAATCTTGCCCTGCTTTTCCAGCTGCTCAATGATACCAAGGGCCATCAGCGCGACGATACCCTGTCCGTTAGGCGGGTGCTCCCATAGCTCAACGCCTCCATTGGGATCTTTACTCATGAGACCCTGGCCGCGGAACTTGACGGAGATGGGATCTGTGTTTTGCGTGCCTGTTTCGAGATGGTGCTTCAGATCGTCGAGTTCGAGGTATCCGCCTAGGTCTTGCACGACCTTGACAATCTCCTCTGCGATGCGACCGGTATAAAAGCCCTTCTTTCCTTCTGTCGCCAATGCGCGGAAGGTTTTTGCGAGAGTTGGGTTTTTGAAGACTTCGCCGGGGAGGGGAGCTCTGACGCCGTCTTGTGCGGAGGGATCTTGCTTGAGCATCTCTGCGAAATTGGGAGAGGCATCACGAAGGAGCTTCTCTTGAGCTTGCCACTACATCTCAATTAGCATACTCAAGTTCCAGCAGTGAATGAAGTGATGTAAGTACCGAATGCGAGGCAATCTCAGAAACAGGATGTCCATTCTCCGCCAACTTGATAGCAGGTTCAAGAATCTGGCTCAAACTAAGCTTCCCACTTCCGAACCTCTCAACCGTGTCGACCCAACCGGCTGCAGCTCCAGGAACCGTTGCAGCATGGACGCCATGTGTTGGGATCTCGCCAATTTTGCCGCCGGGGATGTTGAGAGCTTTTCGGATGGTCTCAAGGGTCTGCTTGGCGCCTGAACGACCTGATCCATTGAGACTCTTGACTTGCTTTGTCGCAGCGTCAAAGTACAGGAGGAACATGTCGCCTCCAATGCCAGTTGATACAGGTTCGGTGACATTGAGACCGGCGGCTGTTGTGGTGAGTATTTATGAGTGTAATCGATGTCTTGAGATACATACCAACTGCGACAGCTGCATCCTGCGCTGTGTTAGTATATCGTTGTGAGGGCTAGTGAGAGACGACTTACAGCAGCATTTCCTCCAGCTCTGAGGATCTCAAGACCACATTTCGCTGCATGAGGTTGAGGTGCAGCTACGATTCCCTCAGTGCTGTGAACAACACTTCTCCGAGAAGGGAAGCCATTGAAGCCAGCCGACGGCGGCTCATAAATGGAAGCTGTAGGAAGCGGCATCTCTACCTTGGACTACTGGGAGAGTTGGTAAATGAATGACTCCAAGATCAGGATCTTGAGGGTTATAAGTATATAATTACCTAATCGTCTTGTAACCTCGGGTCAAGTCCGAATATTGGTGTCTTGTACGTGGGGGAGGGGACATTGAATGGCGGGGTAATTGCAAATGTCGTGATGATCTGGTTCAAGTCGCCGATCCTCGGACCTATTGTCCGATGAGTATTTAGAGGGCGGTTCTTTATTGTTTACATCATTGATAGAGATCTGATTGCCGGGAATAATCATGGGATGGCTCCAGTAGCTAGTGCATGTCAGAGCGTATTTAAGCTTGCATAACCTCTGTCGAATCAATTGAACCATGACTGACTACAAGACACATCCCTTAATAACACAGGATAGGCATGGAATCGATTGAGATAAAGAAATAAAGAATACCAGTTATTGCCTCCGCTAAACTATCACGGTATCTTGTGTCCACAGCTCCATCACAACTTGCATCGTAATCGTCACTTTGCAATCTTCATCCCCAACCTCTGAAGGTAAGAGTAAATCGACCCCTTGGGCACCTGTCCAATCTTGCTCATCCATCGTGCCGCAAAGCTCCCTATACAATATCAGCGTATGTTCTAATTCTCAATTAATTTAATGACTTACCAAGTCTAGGCCCAATTGGATCAAAACCCAGCGCTCTCAACACCCAAACAAGATCAAACTCAGCCAAAACAGCAATAGCAATGATCGTCCCCGCTGCAATGAGAGCAGCATAGACAGGATGTTCTTTCGCAAACTGCCATGCTATCTCTGTAGCCTTTTTGACAGCGTCAGCCATAGGCTTTGCTAACTCTGCGCCGTCGTGGAGTAGTTTCTCGATCTTGCGCTCGATTGCCTCGGCGAGGCTTTCGGTCCAGCCGTTGGTGGATACGACTTGCTTGAGACGGTGATGGAGTTCTTCTTTGGATCCTTCATGGGTGCTGAGGATATCGACGAATTGATCGGCGGCGTCGTCGGAGTAGGGAACTGGTTGGGAGGTGATGAGCGTCTTTTCGTTGCTCTTCATCTCGCGAATTGGAGGGGATGATTGAGATGAGGGGCCTTTGCCTGTGAGGCAGGTCAAGATTGAAGTAATCGGGTTCATGGCGAATTTTGTGATTGATCTTTCTTAGAACTATGATGGTATCTGAAGGATTAAATGAGAGATGCCCGTTGAAGAGGCAGGCTGCGTAACAGTCAGCTTTTATGATGAATGATGACGGTCGGCCTCCTGCATAAATCCAGGGTCAGTAACAGTAACAGTTGATAAGAGTGAATCAGAGTTGACATGTAAGCGCTGCGCTGATATCTAGTTGGCCATGGTGTTTGGATGCGCCTCGCTGTTGGCCTGCCTTGAGGCCATCTTCAAACCAACATCATGCCATCGAGGTCGCAACACCGGTCGCAAGGCATACTACGAATAAATTGACTGTACCGAATCTGTATATTTTCTTACCATGATTACCCGGAAAGTTCGGGCAAAGAAGTATTCGCTGGCTCCGTCGGTGTTTTTAGGTCTACTTTGCAGCTCAAAAGTGCGAGCATTGGTCATGTGAAGTGGGAGGACGCAACAGCCAATTGATGTTCAAAAGACATCACCACCAAATATTTCTGCTTGTGTTCGAAAGAGTCATAAACTTGATCGATCTATTCTATCCCAGTGGTTTGACATCCGGTGTGTTGCAATTAAACGACCACGTGCCCAACCTTTGTCTCATCCCGTGTGTCAGAGCAATGGCCTTCAACACCAAACCACCAATTGGCGCTTCTCTTCAATTACCCCAGAGTCAAACTCATCTCTGGGGAATGGACCTTTGTTCACTTACAAATCATCACTCATCCCGACTGTCCGACAATGTTTCGGCCCTTCCACAATGATCCAAACCCCTACATTCCAGCCCCAAGGTCCAGCCAGATCAAAACCCCAAACTATTCCCCGTCCATCGCATTCAATCGGAACAGCACCAACCTTATTTCTCCTCTCAATACATCACCATATTCGCAACAAGTTAAGATGGTCACCCAAACTTGGCTCGACCCTGAATCGCAAAAGTAGCCCAGGGACTAGCCAACGCCACTTACACGACCCGGTATGGAGGCTCTACCAAAGTAGGCAACGTTCGGAATTTGAGTATTGGATAAACTCAGGACTAGTTCCTTTGCGGCAGAACCCATGCAAGGTCCCGGCCCTGATCAGCGTTCCTGCGTCGGTGATTAACTTTGCGCGGAAACAAACAACATCATGACGACCTAATTCCCACGATGGACAGAGTTTGGGCGAGGCTTTTTGTGTATAAGATGGCATACCTTCTCGTCCCATGTTGAGATTCCAGACAAGCACACACTCATTCTTCATTTCATTACATAAACTCACACTCCCTACAACTCAATTTACATCTACAAACAAAACAAACAAAGCTTCAAAATGAAGGCCACTTTTGCCCTCGCCGTTGCCATCCTCGGCGCTGAGGTCTCTGCTTTCCCCCAGTTCATCCCTCCCAAGTCCAACTACGCCCTTCGTCCAGGCACCACCAACAACAACCAGGACAGCAACACCAACAACAAGTTCGTAAATGCGCCCAACAAGCACGCTGCCGGTACAGGCATCAAGTTCACTCCCAACCAAAAGTCAGGCACCAAAGCCGACAACGTGGTTCCCGGCTTCGTCCCCGTCAAGGGCGGCACAGTCAGCAGACGTTCCGACGATGATGATGGTGATGATGATGGTAGCTACAATGTCCCCAAGGGAGATCAAGATGATGACAGTGGTGATGGAGTGATGTTCACTACTTTCACTGCTCCTCACACCAAGGTCGGCACCATCAAGAAGGAAGAGAGTGCCGGTGATGATGACTCTGCTGCCAAGGACCGCAAGTTCAAGGCGCCTAGCACCAAGAAGCAAAACGGCAAGAAGCAGAAGCACACTGGTGATGACGATTCACCCAGCAAGACTGATGACCACTCCAAGACCTCTCCTTCTCCTAGCAAGGCCAAGTCTGAGGACAAGCCCAAGGCCTCTGGCTCAAGCTCATCCGATGACAAGAAGAAGGTTGCCAAGCAGGCCGAGAAAGATGCCAAGCAGGCCGAAAAAGACAAGAAGGAGGCTGAAAAGAAAAAGAAGAAGCACTCTGGCACCGATGACTCTCCTTCCAAGACCGACGATCATCCCAAGACCTCTCCTTCTCCCACCAAGAAAAAGTCCAGCGATGACTCGTCTACCAAGAAGAAGCACTCTGGCGATGATGATGATGCCACCAAGACTGCTGCGGATGATAAGAAGTCAACCACCAAGAACCAGGCCAAAACTGACGCTCACAAGAAGCACGTCTCCAAGCACTCTTAGACTTGTTGATTGGTATCTGATCGATCACTCTCATTTCTTTCCTTCTCAATTAATTGTATCTAGACTGAATTTAGCATCACTTTCTTTGAATCATGGTGGAAGGGTAGTCGGTAGTAAGACAGGCATTCAATAAAACGCCTATTGTAACTAGAAAATCCACATGCTGTCACAAGCACTTTTATTCTTTCACTGCGTCATTGAACAAAACACCATAAAGTTCCAGGAAATTGAACGACGACAGCGTGCTGCCACAGCGGGGTATAGGTAAGGGGACTTAGCCATCTGATGATTTGACAGAGGGTGAAGCAAATCAATGATGGTCTTCATTTCCTTTGTCATTGAGTCTAGATGATATATAGAAGTGATCGATATGGCAAAATCTGAAGACGTGCCTTGACCTATCAGCTGTCTAGGATGGTGACAATTTATGCAAAACCAGTTACCTTCACTGCAATTTTAACCTCGCCCCAGACTCCAACACGGACATGTGACGGTCTTGTCAGCGCCGACTAAATCACTATTTAGATGTCAATCACATACATGGTCTAGGGTATCTTTCGCCATGGCGTTCATGGTAATTGATGAAAGAGATAATATTAAGATATCCTTGTACCTGTTTTGCATGTCTGGACTTGCAATCTGTTCTCATATAGAAATACAACCCTCAAGCATCTGCCTCCGAGATGATCCAGTCCCTTGCACTTTGTCTCTGGCCACTCCTTTAGAACCAATACTCCTTCCAAACGAACCAATGTGCCCAAGAAATAGGCAGACTTAACCATACAAACGTAGTCAATACTCCTATCTTGGAACATACAGAAACGTTGGCCACTTTACAGCAAGAGGTCGTATTAATGATCATGACAACCCCATCCGCAAAGGCACATACCCAATACCATGGTTCCCTTGAAAGCACAAACCCGCAGAATACGCCCAGAGCGACGCAAACTATGCCAAAGGAAAGTATCAAGGTGTTTATAGCCTCATAGTTGTGAACAAGGATTTCAACACATAATGCTAGATTGATGCACAAGCAAGAGGCAAATAGCGACTGAGGAAACGTCAGTAATCATTACCCATGTCCTGTAGTAAACCTACACTTGAACTCCAGCGGTACACATTTCCTTTCCTTGCGCGGATCCCACAGATATACCGCGATGGAACATATACTGAATCGGTAGAAGTTGATCGAGTACTCTGGTGGCTTGATCGATGGCTGAATGCTGGACGGCTCTGGAGTTGGTTCTCTTGTTGTGTCTCATCCAGCGTTTGCTGTTTGGTAATCGGGTGATGCTTGCACAAAAGGCCGATCTGATAGCCGCAACTTGAGTACCAGTGCCCTTTATCAAGGTCTCTTGGGTCTCCCGTATATTGGGTCACATACTTGGCCACCTCCACCGCCTTGAGCCCTGCATACTCTAGGGGTACATGCTCTAGTAGACTGACATTCCATGCAATCCAGTGATTGCTGAAGCGTGCAAGAGGAGACTCGTCCCTAGCGTAAGTCTCGATCTCCTTCCATGGCCCAAAAGGAGAGAAAGCACAGTTCTTGATGAAAACGCTCATGCAGTACTTCTTAAGTTTTCAGCTTCCAACCTTTCTCCAAGTAGCCACGCTGCTCCTGTGTTGGATAACCACGGCTCTTGCATGTGGGAATTGTCGTTTGAATCGACGAATGTGGTCGGATTCTTGGCCCAGTCACATAATAGCCCCAAGACTTCATATTTGGTATCAGATATGACGGCTTTATGAGTTCTCTCTTGGTTGAAAATTCGAGCCAGATAAGGCGACACTGAGCATGCCTGGCGTCTCTCAAGTTGGCATAACTTGTCTTCGTAGTCGCCACACCGGAGCGTCACTGGGTCCTCTATTCATAGTCTGCGTTGAGCCAACAGAATTCGTCTGGATGTGCCTGTATTTCTTTCGAATCTGTTTGATGTGAGTATGTATCTTAAAGAAACAGGCGTCAATCAAGAAAGAAAGATCATCATACCTGATGCCGGTAACTCTCATCTCATCCCGATCCCCCACCATCACTGGATATATCTACAAGAACATGAAAAGATAATTATGGAGGCAGCCTGATTGTGCCTCTTCCGGACATATTTCGCTTGTCCCAATGTTACTCAAAGCTAGGAATCTTTTGTCCAGTCAAAGCCGCCCAATCCCGCAAACATGTCTCATAAGGCGAGTTTCGGGTGACATGGAAACGTTACTTTTATTTGGCAGTTTGTACAACTTTAAATTCAATACATTGCTCTGTAGCAAAGTGTCATAGAAAGTAGGGCACAAAACGCAACCTTATTCTCGCACAACACAAAAGCAGTACCTTCTCAACAGTCCACGGCTTCTTCCTTCAGCACATATTACCAAAACATCAAATTGTCAGTTTGCTCGCCCAACGTGTCCTACGCTGATCCTTTTTGCTAACGAAATCACAACAAACAGTGTCTAAACGCAGAAGCTTGCATGGGTGGCATCTGACAGGTTTGAAGTGATCCTCCTTCATATCGATAGCAGCTTGCGACTGCACCCGACATAGTCGAGCTTTTAAAAACGCTTCCTTAAGATTCTCTACTTCGTTCATATATTGACTACTGTGACTCGAGAAAGGAAGTCCCGGTAATTGATATATGAACGATGTAGAGAATCTTAAGGAAGAGTTTTAAAAGACTCAAATATGCTGCATGCAGTCACATACTACCATTGATGAAGGAGGGTCGCCCAAAATACGTTACAGTGAAACGGAGGACGCTCTCACAACATGGGTCACGCATCTTGACAATCCCATGACGAAATGTGAGGCTGTACACTCTTTTCAAGTTGTGATACGCAACGACCGTTGGGCAATTAATGCATACAATTCCCCGAACGGAAGTTTCTGTTACTCTTCATACTTACATGCCACACCTCATCTCGTCCTATTCCAACATCTGACTTGAGTTCGTCATTCAAGATGGCAAAGATACACAGACCAGCTCTTGGTCAAAACGTCGCAATCGGGACTCTATACGACGCAAAGCGCGACCAATTTCTTCCGTCGTCAGTTCTACCTCTCTCCATACCTGAAGGTATCGTCTCAATGTCTCCGTGTCAGATACAACAGCAGCATGAGATTACTTCGTCTGTGGGCGCGACTCATAGGGATAGATTTACTTTTGTGGGTATCGATTCGAATCTTGCTGCGAGTGTCGCTTGCGACTTGATCGTCCCTCAAGGATCTGGCATCTTTCTAAAGGATGGCACCTCACAAAATAATATCCTACACGGCAACGTTCGTCACGTTTACAACACCTCCAAGGAGTGGCTGGATCTGAAGGAGCCAGATTTTCTAGACATAATCGCCCAGGGATCCATCCACTCTGCGGATCGCTACAACATTTATGTCGTCGTTGGGGTCAACTATGGACTTCAAAGCATTATCACCATGAAGTATCTCATCCCTGACCCTGAACACAGACCCAGCGTGGAGCCTGTCTTCTACCAGGATGTGAGAACAGTGCATGACATTGTCAAGTCTCTCCCTTCACTTGACTTCAGTGACAACACTATCAACAGACGGTTAGCGCTCGAGTACGAATTCAAACTCTATACAGATATACAGAAAGAGTATGGCATTCACATGCCAAGTCTGGCTCTACTATGCGCATTTGTTCAAACTGGTCCACGACAGATTCGTGCAGATGACGGGAAAAATGGATACCCGATCATATACACTCTACTTCCCTTGCATGTGCTGAATGCGATCGCACTTGGAACCCCTGATATTCCCAACTTCCCTCGACCACAAATCGTCGCTGCCGATATAGAGCCTGTTCTAAATATCTTTGACCGATTCAAAGAAAGCAAAGAACGGCTAGATGACTACAAGGTGTTCATTCAAGCAAGAAAGCACTATATCCCTTTGGAACATATCGATGGTGTCAATAATGCGATCCTGCGCATTTCAGGAGTCGAAAACAACGTCAAAGTCGAACTTAAAAGAAGAGTTCTCCAAGTCAGAAACGGGATTAAAAATAGCAATCATTTCCACACCATGTGCAGGACAGTCGAGACTGAACCACCCGAGAGGATGTCCTTGCTCGCCGGAAAGCAAAGCGACAAGATCAATTTCATCACCCAGGCTGTGAACCACGGTGCTTCGTACATCGGCTTCAACGGCCTGTCTCTCAAGAATTTTACTTTGCCCCACGATAGTCCTACACCGTATACCTTTGAGTTCAACAATGCTGTGATCATGGGTTCTAGTTCGTGGATAGAGCAGCGCAATGCCTTTATGGAGTTTTTGTTAAATCCCCAGAGACGATGTCAGGTTTATATCATCGATTGCGACGCCCCGTCACAGCGAAAACATCTCGACTGTACTCGATTCAGTGAGATGCAGAGAAAGAGCATCGTGTCAACGCATCACGAAGAGCCGATTTACTCTTCATCAGAGCAAGATTCGGCATCTGAGCCAGAACGACAAAGACATTCTGGAAGATGCATCGCACGTTACCCACGAGAAGCTCTCGATGCATCTACTACACATGGACTCTCAGAACTACGTCTGGTCAGGATGCCCTGTCCGGGAACGAGTTGTGACTCCCAACGAGATTGCAAGTGGACATGCACCGAGTGCGATGCTTTCATTGAGTTTCGTTCAGGGGATGACTATATATACTGCGACTGTGGGCGAGCTCTCTGTCACACCTGGCGGTTCAAGTGTGACAGAGACAGTCATGGGCGTGACTTCGACCGACCTTCTTCAAGGGACCTGGATAAGTGCCTGAAACGATCGCCTCGACCTCTCTATCGTAATATTCTGGTCCTGGGCGAGACCGGCGTTGGAAAGTCGACATTTATTAATGCCTTTTACAACTTTCTCAAGTTCCACAGCTTCAGCGAAGCAAAGGCTGCGTCCAAAAGGAAGCTCGAATATGTAATTCCCTGTCAGTTCTCAGTCACCATACCGAGTCGCTCCAGCTCGTTGGACTATGAAACTCAAGTCATCCGTGTAGGTTCTCGAGATGATGAACGAGACGGTACTGGCGGCGATTCTGCGATACAAAAAACCTCGGTCTATACTATGAAGTACAGAAACACTACATATCGTCTGTTTGACACTCCTAGTATCGGTGACACACGAGGCCCTGAGCAGGACAAGGAGAACTTGAGAGGAATTATGGACAGGCTGCGCGATTATGAGGAGCTTCATTGCGTGCTGATCCTGCTCAAACCCAACGAAACTCGTATGAAAGCGACGTTTCAATTCTGTTTTGAAGAGCTCTTGTCGAATATCCAACGCGATGCAGTCCCTAATATTGTATTTGGCTTTACTCACACCATGGACTCTAACTATCGTCCCGGCGACTGTTTTCCTATCCTCAAACGCAAGCTGCAAGATCATACCAATGTCGATTTTGTCCTAGATCGTCAAATAGCATACTCATTCGATGCAGAGAGTTTTCGTTATCTCGCAGCCCTGTACCGAGGAATAGAGGGGGATGATGAGAGAAAGTGCCGCCAGAGCTGGGACAAATCCAGAGCCGAGGCGTTGAGGTTTCTTGAACATGTCGATAGACTCAAACCGCACAATGTCGGACAGACCCTCAGCATGGATGGTGTACGTCGAGCGGTAGAACAACTAATGATTCCCATGGTCCAAGTGTCGCAAGCGATAAAGGACAACATTGAACTCCTCGGCAGGGATTTAAAGGAGCTCCAAGACACGAAATTAACCGGTGATAAACTAAAAAGGAAGCTGCATCTACAAAGGCTTGAGCTGAGAGCCGAGAAACTGGAGAAACCACGCACGGTTTGCAAGAACAGCGACTGTTGCTATTTAAAGACAAACCCGAACGGTGAAGTAGTCACAGACTACAGATCAGTCTGCCACCAAGACTGCAGGCTTCCAAACGTCACTGAAAATGCGCCTGGCAATCCAGGACTTGTGGATTGTCGTGCTTTCAAGAAATACAAGACGATCTGCAGCAAGGAGGGATGCGGTCACCATTGGCAGGAGCACGTACATATCCTCTACGAACTAAAGGAACACAAGGTTCAAGTCAAAGACACTGACGTTGAACATCGTCTAAAGGCAAATATAAATGACATAGAGGTTCGTCAACAAGGTATACTCAAAATCACAGATCTTCAAAAGGAATACGAAAAAGAGCGTGATCAATTACGAACAGCCATGGTGCGATTCGTCGCGTATCTCAAGAAACATGCCATCACTGCCGTCAACGACAGGACTCAGAATTACTACATGGAACTTATCAAGAACGAACAAAACAAGATCCAACGTGCAAGGGACAGACAAATGAACGTTGATGTAAATGTCAAGAAGCTGGAAGGTCTCAAGCAAGATCTAGAAGCGCATCAGGAACTCACGGAGACGATCAAGCGGAACATGCGAGCTCCTCGCGATTCATCAGATAAGCTTTTAACCAACGAGGGTGTGAGGAGGCTGATTCAGGAGTTGTATGATCTGCCACATTTTGGAAAGGATTTGAAGAAGATGAAGCTTGACATTGTATCTTCGCATGAGACGACGAATTATCGCGAGCGATCGCATCGGAGGGAGAGGTCTCGTGGGAGGAGGGATGTTGGATCGGGTCAGGATGGGAATGAGAGAGATAGACCAGGGCCATCGAATAGGCGCGAAAGAGAGTCCAGTGCCAAGAGGGAATCGACTCGTGATGATAGAACTTGGTTGCCATTTTGGCGCACGCGGAAAGACCAGTTGGAGGGACAGAAATGAAGAGAGGACCCGGGAGATCCGAGTTGGATATAACAAATCGCTCATTTAAATACAATATATATCTGATTGCCATTCTTTCATTTATTCATTTATACAATCTATCATTTTACCCATAAACATTTCTTATGCATCATTCCTTATGCATGTGCTACTTAAAAGAGTCTCCAAAGTGAGTCAGCAGTCTTGGTTGCTTTGAAGCGACCGTACCACCTCACCACAGGCCACAACATCAACATGGCCAGCGCCCAAATACCGAGGAACGCAAAAGGATTCTCGATACCATCTGTGACATCAGGGTTCATGGGCTTCGGCCTTCCTGTATCATAGCCAACCATGTAGACCCAGAAAGCACCAAAGCCAAAGACGAAGAACATGTGCACGATGTAAAAGAACAGGGCAGCGCGTCCAAAGTCAATCAGCATGGTGAATCGGCTTGCTACTCTTGTGGGAATGCCGCGGAAGATGGCAAGCAGGAAAAGGTTACCAGCCATGGTGAAAGCCCAGAATGCGACATCAGGGGGGTACTTCATGATATAGAAGAAGGACTGGACTGAGACAAGGTACTGGTTGCGGTCGGGGTGGTCGACGTGAGCGGGCGTCTGCAGACATCCTTCGGAGAGGTTGCCAAAGTGCGCGACGCGCGTCAGGACGAAGAGAAGGAAGAAGAACAGGCCTGCGACGAAATGGCACAGAGAAGAAACTCGGGCGTTCCATGTCTTCATGACGTCGATGCGGCCGTACAGCAGTCCCAGGATGGCAAAGGATACCCATGCCATGGGTGGGAATACAGACATGACGCGCGGCGTAATAGTGGTCCAGAACCAGAGGCCGAACCAGGGATTGTGGGACACAGCAGGACCATCAGAAGGACCACCGCTGTTGTCGCTAGAATGGATCGTTGCGTGGTCCTGGATCTCGCAGTGGCCGTGGGTTGGCGACAGCCAGATGTTCCACCAGATCGTCACCAAACCAAGCGCTGCAAGAAGAACGTTGTGCGCATGCCATGAAATGCTCTCTGCGCGGCTTGTCTTCTTGACAGGTGATCCTCCCAACAGCGCTTCATTCTCCTCCTCATCTTCCTCCTCGGGGAAGAAGCGAGTAAGAGCGCTAGCCAGAAGAGGTTCTGTCGAGTCAATCGCCAACCACAGCATACCAGCAAGGAAGTAATCGATGGCGAGCGAGAACAAGACGGCGTTCATGAGCCACACCTTGCCAAGCGTGATAATGAAGCCCATGACAAAGTTTGCCAGGATCAAAACTCCCGTGCGCACAGCAAAGTACTGCGCGATTCGCAACTTGGACCAGCCGAGCTTCGTGCGAGATCGTCCAAGGTACACCACACCCACGCCCAAAAGCAGCGTGAAACCCGGCGCGCAGAGGTGTGTAAGCGTGCGGATAAAGTATGCGAAGTCTGTGTTCCATTCCTTGATGGGTAGGCCGTCCATCTCGGTCTCTCGGCCGGTGCCGTGGGACCAGCTGTTGAGGGCGAGACCCATGTGGTCCATGGCCATGAGGAGCATCAAAAGACCACGCAACAAATCGGGGGGAAGTGCGCGGGAGCTCGGGCTTGTCGGCTTGGATGGTTCGGGGGGTTCTGGTGAGGGTTCGACATGTTGGATGTCTAGTAGCTCAGCGGAACGGTCGGGTGGGAGAGTGCCGTAGGCGATGAGGTGGCCGAGACGTTGGTCGGAGGAAGAGCCGTGGTGGACAAGATTGGAGGGTCTTCGTGGTGGGGGAGGAGGAGATCGGGGAGACCTTGGAGGAATTGGTGGAGGTGATCGAGGAGACCTTGTAGGAGGAGGTGATCTCGGATCATAAGGTAAAACGGGAGACCTCGAACCGGGGGATCGTGGGTCAGCCATTGTTGCTGTTGCTTATAGCTAGCTGCTACTATTCAACTCTGAGTAGAGTTGTTTTTGTAGACAAAGAGAAAAGAAAAAGAGAAAGGAAAAAAAGAGAGCAAGAGGAGAAGAGGAAAGGCGAGGGTATATCATCTTTTCGGGTAGGTCGGTGTGTTTTGTCTCGACCGCCCCCCGATAGTCCGACTGACCGCGACTTCGGCATCATAGATTCGATTCTAGAAGCTGATTTGATTATTAACCGGGCGGACTTGAGTTTGAGAGAGAAAAAAAAAAGATCCTAGTCGTAACGATTGCGGAGATTGATTGTTAAGCGAGACTAGTGTCGAGCTGGCGGGTGTTCGCTGTCTAGCGTGTTTGACAGTTGGCAGGTTGGCAGTTTTCGCATTGGGTTGATTTGCTGGCAGTGAATGCAATGTGTTGATAGTAATAAGTGGCGAGATTAATAGAGATGGTGTTTTTGAATTACAGATGCTTGGGTCTGAATGAATCCGATGGAGTGGCCCATGGTGAACTGTAAGACATATGTTGTGGACGACATGGGGTTGAAACGGGGACGACGTCATAGTCCGCAGCGCTTACAAACGATGAATACCAGTAAACAGATAGCTACAGAGAAGCTAGGAGGTAGTAGCTATTAGCCTCACAGGTTGAGTTTCTCGACAACTTAGACTTCCTGCTTGACACTGTCCATCTGTTTACACACCTCGTTGGGCTGTCATTCGACGTAAAAGAATCTCCATCTCTAGCTTCACTCAAAACTGACTCTCATCCCTGCCCAAATATGTCTCAAAAACACCAATGCAAGTAGGGACCGGAACAAAAGATACGTTCATCCCGTTAGGAGGAACCTCAAAAAATACCCGCCCGCCTACCGCTCCTGTGGGGTGATTTGTCGTTCAAGCTAAGGATGCAGAAGATCATCAGCATCTAACGTGGCTGGGTTCGTTGTTGGGTTGTGACAGTTGGGTAGATATCCTTGGTGTTGCGTCGCGGCTGGGCAGAGCATTGCGCGTACAGGTCGCGTATCTTGGATTTGCTGGCGGGGTATGACATATTTCCATTCTTTCTTTCTTTTTGAGGATAAAGAGGAATAGAGATAGTTCTTACAGTATTACTCCAGAGTCTCGTATCTAGAATGTTTCTCTGCCAAAGTCCTACAAAGACGGAGTGTCCTCGGGATAAGATGTTTCCACGTGATTCGAAGGACAGGTGGTGCAACCAACCAAGTAAACAAACTACCTATTCACGCCCAAACTTCTTCTCTTGACGCCCATTTCATCACAATCATCACACCATATCCACCCTCCCGATCTTCTGGGCCCGTGACTGTTCATACAAGGATGCAGTATCTGTTGACATCTCATCGTGCAGAGAGCAGCGGGGCAGACCCAACCAGCAAGCGACTCTGATCTTCACAAGGATTTGCTTTTTGCAGCCTCACTTTATTATTTCTTTTCTCGAGGGAACTCTTTATAAGAAGAGGACACCCCTAAATTAACCAGGTAGGCTATTCGCATTCACTATAGGGTGACTCATAACAGAAAGCACCTATCAGACCATCTTTTTACCCGCCACAAACAAGCAAGGATGTAAGCCACGTCGCAAATTCAGGTACGGGCGCAGACGGACGATCCCCCACTCACACCATGTGAAGGCATTGCCTGTCTTGCGGTGTGATGAGGGTCATTCGTCATGGCGAGGCTTTTCTCTCACTCTTGGCGAGCTCTTTTCTTTCATTTTTAAATCTTAAGTGACATTGAGGACTCTCAGGTTTTAATAACTCACTAGCTAATCCTGACTAGATAGTAAAGGTATGTGGAGACAGAGAACATCGGTTGCGTGCGGAGAGCCAAACAGTAGGAAATATATACTTCGCTTCACATAGATACCTCTTGGGTTCCCAAGTCCATCTTTGCTAAAAACCCATGTACTTACATATAAGGTAACAAAGAATGTTACATACTACCAACAAACAAAGAAACTCATCGACCAATCACTGTATTTAATACCCTACACTTTTTAGCAAGATTGCACGAGACAATATAAAAAGTATATTTTAATGATACTAGCCTGGAAACATCATTATTAGATGTCTCTTAGCTATGTTTGCTCACTTGAGATAGTTTCTCTTTGTTTCTATATAGAAGTGTGTGGTTGGCAACCTTGAGATACCTGGGTATATAATAAAAACAAGTTCATCTCGCATGATTTGACTTCTGATATCGAATACATCATTTCCAGCGGTTCTTTCTTGAGTTCATCCAATAACAACCTTGTATACAAGGGTAAAACGTATCCCACAGTCCAACCATTCACACTTGCACTCGAAAAGCCACACTTTTGAACGAGATGCTGTCTTCTTTGTTTTACAAAACCCCTTGATTCGAGAAAAAGTTTGGCTTCCCTTTCCCCCAGTCTGTTTCATCTCTCGCTCAAACACAAAGCAATAGCCTCTTCTATCATACGCAATACACTGTACCTGCTTTGAATTATATATATTTCGATCTGTATCTCTTCATCATGGCGGCAACTCTCTCTATGGGCTCTGCTATCAGTCTTCCTGCACCTCCATTTGACACTATTCAAACTGACACCATGTCATCTAAGCAATCTCAGCCGACTAGTGGCGAAACTATCAACGCTGAGAGTACAATGTTCGTCCCTCAGACGCCGACAACCAAGGTACTGAGAGACCAATGCATCACTCAACTAAACAAAGATTCCGTCTTTGCACCGGTCAACCTGGATCACCTTCTGGAACTGCTGAGAGATCATCTCCCTATCAAATCTAACGAGGTGATGCCATCGGATTTTCTTGGAACAAAGCCCATGAGCAACAAGCCAAATCACATACCGGAGAAGTTCTTGACGCCCGTGTTTCATTCTCTGGATCACCATTGGACCCTCGTCTTTGTCAGCAAAGACGGTGAGGGTTCCAACAAAGCATATGTCAGAGCCCAGCATTACGATCCTACACCCAACACCCGCCACGATGACAATGTCAAAAAAAAGCTTCAGAATTGGATGGAGCTGCACTATGGGAAAGGAATGGAGTTGAAGTTTGAGCTGATTGTAAGTTCAAAACGTCTGTTATATGTTGTTCTTTCTGCTAATTCACTCAGTCTGGTCCTGTCCATACCCCTAAACAACGTTATTTGAGCGGGCAATTCGTTGTCATGGCGGCGAATGATATTGCCAGATTTGAGAAGATCATATCAAAGCCCGAGAAATGGAATTATGAGCCAAAAACGTTTATCATGAGCCTTTTGCATGGTGAGCACGTGGCTACCAGAAAACTGAGTCAGGAGTCGTCGCTGTTTGTCCCGGACGACACTCCAATCAAACAAACAAAGACATCTAATCCTGCCACGCCTGCGCCCCAGCCCAAGACGTCCTCTTCCAAGAAGAAGAAGCATGGGATCCCTCCTTCTAAGAATGACTGTTTAACTCCTAAATCGCGTACGCCAGCGCCACAGTCTTCTCCAGAGAGTCGCAAGCGTATTACTGCATCGCCTGCGACTAGGCGGATGGCTACAGATATCAAGGCCAAGATAGGCTCCCCAACGCCATATAAACGTGTCAACGATGCACATCACAGTTCAGAGCCTGACTCGAAGCGACGCCGGGTCGAGGTTGACGTGGGCGACAGAACGAGGGATATTATCTCATATCTATGTGACCAAGAGCTTCCAACGGAGGCTACTTCAGCAGAAGAAAGCGACAAGCGCATCGCGGAACTCCGTAGCTGTGAAAAGAAGTATGAGGAGGAAAACGAGGCTTTGAATCATAGCAACGCGCAATATGCGCTGCATGAGAATAAGCTCGACAGCGTTTCCAAAGAGCATGATTCGCTCCAAGCTGAAATCGACGAGCAGGAGAGGGCGATAGGGGCGGCGATGGAGACATACAACGCCCAGATCCCTGAAGTCAGAACCGCCTGGCAAGACAAGATGCTGGCTGCGATGCGTGGTGTTTTAGAGCCTGAGAAGGGAAATCTCGAGACCAAGTCGGTCGAGAAGCGTCAAATAAACGAGACTCTCAAGTCAGCGGGCGAGGAGCTTCTGGCGCGACAAGGCCAAGTCGCTGTGGCCATGGAAGAGAAGTTGTCGGCGGATTATGAGGCCCAAAAGGCTGCTGAGTGGGAGGAGATGAATGCCATCTTACGTGATGCCGCGAGGAACTTGAAGGAGTGTAGAGACCGTTTGAAGAAGTCTGTAGAGGCCGGGGATTGGTTGTCGGGTTTTGAAGAGAGACGACGTCAGAGACGAAAGGAAGAAGCTGTCAGCGGATGGGTTGTTAATCACGAGAGCGATATATGAAAAAGGAGAGAATACGCTGAATATGTTGGAGTTCAATTGGTGTTTTCTGGCAGGTAAGTGATTATTTACATATTTTGAGACTCATCTGGTTAATCAATATCAGTTGTAGCATGTTCTGACGCGAATAAAAAAGAGGGGTTTGTTTTGGATGGGAGCTCTTCCAGAAGACCAAAGCTCCTCTCGGGATCCGGCAATTCGGGCTGTTGACAATAGCCGTTCAGTCTAGGTAAGCTACTCTCACTGACAGCTGTTCTCGCAAACAGCACAAGCCATCCAACATTTTTTTAGCGTCTGCGTGGGGTCATCGTCATCGGCAGTGAGCAAACAAAAAAACAGAGATGAGATGAGATGATATTCCCCAGGTTCCGTCCCTGTAGTATAACCCTGACCCTGTAGCATTACATGGGTCACCAGTCTGGTCTCCCCAACGAAGCCAAATACCAGGAGGACAGTAGCTCAAGACAGAGATTACATACGGTTAATTGTCAATTGATAATGACTCTCTATGGAGTCTCCTCGGAAATGTCTCGCCTTTTAAACACTGCCGAGCAAATCATGGCTATGTACGGGCCGTCGACCGAATCTTGGTCGTTATCATCGTCAGTGGAGGCTCCAAAAGTTAATTGATACTAGTGACTTTTTTTCCCAAAAAACCAAGGCAGGGCGAACAGACAACAGAAAAAAAAGAAAGGTTTTATCGTCAACTCGACTCAACAAATTGGCGTCCAATCTCTCAACCTTTCGGCATCTGTCCGTCACAAATTTACCACCAACCTACCACCAACCTGACAAGACTCCCGCTGTATCACCCCCCAACAGTGCCACTATCTTGTACCACAGAAGCTCTACTACTGCAGGTGCTTTGTCCACTTGTCACATCCATCTACCCAATCCCACCCACACCTTGTATCTCGTCCGGGTTCTTTATCGCGCCATTCTTCCCGCGCTCCAGTGGATATATGCCCATAATGTTTTCCTCTCGGCTCGCTTCATTTTCTCTCCGCTCATCGGCCTTTTGTTCTTCTCCCATCGCTTCAACTCTTTCTTCTCGCTCCATTTCAGCTGCTGCTTTTTGTTTCTCACAAACGCGCTTCCATTCTTCTTGTTCCTCTTCTTCGTCATCATCATCCTCCTCCGCTTCAAAACCCACCTCGTGGCGCAACATGGCCGAAAAGGACATCACAAAGTACCTCCAGCAGAGCCACGACCGGTTGTTCGTCAACAACCGCGAGTGGGCTGAGAACAAGGCCAAGGTCAACCCCGACTTCTTCAAGAACCTCGCCGCCGGCCAGTCCCCCGAGTACCTCTGGATCGGATGCGCCGACTCGCGCATCCCCGCCGAGCAGATCTGCGGCCTCGAGCCCGGCGAGGCATTTATCCACCGCAACATCGCCAACCTCGTCTGCAACACTGACCTCAACGCCATGGGTGTCATCAACTACGCCGTCAAGCACCTCGGCGTCAAGCACATCATCGTCTGCGGCCACTACGGCTGCGGTGGTGTCAAGGCCGCCATGACACCCCAGGACCTGGGTCTGCTGAACCCCTGGCTGCGAAACATCCGCGACGTGTACCGCCTTCACGAGAAGGAGCTCGATGCCATTGCCGACGAGAGCGAGCGATATGACCGGCTCGTCGAGCTCAACGTCATTGAGCAATGCCGCAACGTCATCAAGTCTGCCGACGTTCAGCAGTCATGGCACGAGAACAAGTACCCCATCGTTCACGGATGGGTGTTTGGGTTCAAGGACGGTCTGCTCAAGGATCTTAAGATTGACTTTGAGGCGGTGCTGGGCGATATCCAAAAGATTTACAACCTTGTTGACAAGAAATAATTGGGGGGTGGAGCGATTTGGCGTTGATAGAATGAGAATTACAATACCGTTTCAATGTAGCGATAGAGTATCATGGCTGACTCTATGTATGTCCAGAGAAAGCGATAGAGTACCGTGGCTGACTCTATACATGTCCAGACGAAAGCTGTACATGACAAGAACAAGTCAATGTCAAACCGAGGGTGGACGTCCACCTTTTAAACATGACAGTAGCGTTATCCTAAGTGCCTGATATGCAGGGATATCACAAGTCCTCAGCCCTACAAGTAACTGTAACAGGGACCACGGCTTGGCTCGACCGCCGATATGACGGTCTGGGCCTTCAAGGTGTCAATGGCGATGCTAGTGGGATTGTGTCGGTGGCGCCAACAACCCTTGAGTTTAGTAAAGGGACAGATGTAAGACTTATTTACTCTTTTTATAAAGCAAACAAAGTTAAAAAATACTCCCATAATTGATCTTGTTTGCGTCTTTAATCAGTGAATTCTCATCATCAGAATGGTCATCACGTGACCACCCTGTCGGGATGCATCTCCACACATCGTACGATTTTCCACATATCCCTAGGGATGTGCATCGCATCCCTTGTAGAGTTTGACTCTCAACCCCAGATACGGATTATTGTTCTGAGTGCCGGATTCGAGATTGACGAGGGTTATTAGTCCGTGTGGAGGGTCAAAGCCAGAAGAGGCAGGTTATTTGGTGATGAGGAATGGGCGTGTTTCTTGACGTGTCCTGGAACCGATGATGGACATAGTGGATATAGGCTCGCGTGTCTTGCACATGTCAATTCTGAATGGCAATAACAATGATGTATGTCTATCTTAACGATACTACATAATCGAGCTTGATTCTGACTTCCAAGGTTGGATCATGCTACCTATTGTAATAAATTGACACTGTATTCAAGCGCTGGAAGACGGACCTTGATGACCAGTTCGAGTGAGGTCCCTCGATGTAGCCATCCTTCCATACTGGCTTCTGTGGATCAGAATTAATTATTTGACTGTACCCGGCCACACCCACTCAACTAGAAGAATAGATACAGAGTACTACCAACTGCAGATTACTCAATTGCCCATCTATGTTGTTTGTGGTGTTGTTTGTGATGGCGCTACGTCTTGTGAAGCTACGGATAGTCGCGGATGAATCACGACATCAATGATGCCATGAGTTTGACAACATCCTGTCGCATCATTCATCTAAAGTCAGAGATATATAACCAACATGTCACAGTATCGTTCCATTTCTTTAAATTTATTCTAAACTCTTCATTTCTTGATCCTGCCGCTTGTTACATCGCTTCGACCTTGTACTGTGCTCTTTGTTGTCGAGATGCTTACCAGTTCGTGTTTTGCCCACTTCAAACAGTCAATCACACCCAACCCAAACACGCTCAAGCTTGGTAAATGTCAAATGAGCGAGCAAGTATAAAATCTGAGAATTCACCTAATTACAGCATACTTGTTACTCATTGCACATTATGGCCAGCGATAGAACCCGTTTCTCACTTTGAACAATTGCTTCTTTGTTTACCCTATAGAGAGGGACACGACGAAAACATCGTCCCGCAACCCAACGCCCCGCTGATTAATGCATTGCAATCAATTTAGCTAGACTACGGATACATCGAAACCCAATCGAGAAATGTTTCCTTCCAATTTATGACCAACCCGCTCATCCTTCGGTACTGCAACACCACAACCTCGAGCTCCCTCAACACCACCGCGTCGTATACATGACCCCCAATTGCGCTTCTCTTCTCAACAACAAATCATTATAAATGACCCGGTCTGGTGGTCTAGTGGTATGATTCTCGCTTAGGGAAAACCCTATAGCATTGCTTGCGAGAGGTCCCGGGTTCAATCCCCGGCCAGACCCTTTCTTTTGCTAATTGCGCCTCTGAGCTGTATGTCAGTGGTGACTTGCTTTTTGCCCTGGGGCGCATGTTGATTATGTTAGTGATGGAGGGTGGTGTTATTGATTAGAGCAAGGGACTAAAGAGGATGCCTTCTTTGTCTTTCAGGTTGGTCCCATTTGATGTGTGTCATGCGGGCTGAGTTCCTTTTATTCACTCTTTCAATACAACAAAAAACTACAGACGAATCATTCCCTTTCCCCCTTTGCCATTGTTTAACTAACCTATTCATAGATGACCTTGTTTGTTTGCTTGTTGCCATTTGATGGTGTGGAGCTCGGGCAATTAGCACGCGCCATCAGCCGTCGCGTTAAGCCCTGTCCTTGTAATACGTAACAGAAAACCTGATCTTTGTTTGCTGCCAAGACGTAATAATCAGCACAGTTCATGCCCCTCGAGACACGCAAGCCTGCTCGGTTATTTGCAGTGCCATAATCTCGAGTCCCTAAATTTCTGTCACCCCCCAGCCTAGGTTGTAATGTGTAATGTGAAAACGCATCATGGGTTTGGCCTGAGACCTTGTCACTCTAAGAAATTGAACCTGATGCAAACGAAAAAAAAGTAAACAACACACATTCATTTATCTCCCCATTCATATCCGCATTTCCCACGTAAGACAAAGAATCAAGTAGAGACACGTATTTAGCAACACCCCTTCCGTCCTTTCAACCTTGTCATCGTGTTTACATACGTGCATTGATCGAATTGTTCTTTGTCATCGAGCTAGACCCTTTTTTTTTTTCTCTGCCCTGTTTTTTTCCTCTTTGTTTTCTCGCGATGAACGCGCTCTTTGGCTTCCTCTCGTCACCGCTTAAAAAGCAACCCGAGAGACCATCATCCGACACCATGCCTGTTCCTGCTTCACAGTCGCGAACTTCATCGCCCAGAGACCATCGAATTTCCAGACGCGCCTCGGACCGTTTTTCAGAATCGGAAACCCGCAGCCCTGTAAGTGCCCAACTGTTGATGCACCTGCCCGACCACCGATGCGCCCTGCCGCTGCCTTCGCGACTGCCTCAACAATTGTAGACTAACTTTTAAATAGCGCTCGCGACTCAGCAACGTTCCTTCTCCATCATCTGTACACGATACCACTGCCGATATCTCCATCACCAGCACAAGGCGCGAGACCATCTCTACAATGCCACCTCCCTCCAAGACACCACAGCGAAGATCGATGGGTAACACCCAGTCATCACCCGCTCCGAACCGTAGCACCATGTCTCGACGCGTCGCATCCTCCCCACGAGAACGACCGTCGCCTAGAAGGCAACCGTCAGTCGAGCTTGGCGAGGATTCCATTATTAGCGGGTACAATGATACCAACCACTCTCCCGCCATGTCAAACAGAGCCAGTGCAAAGAACTCTCCTGCCCAGTCTGTTAGGAGCAGACGATCCAGCGCCAAGAACTCCCCCGCTACATCCAGCGCCAAAAAGCATGCGACTATGAAGCCTAACTTTACGGCGGTGAATGATGGTCCTTCGGAGCGCTCTTCTCCCAGGAATCAACCTAGATCTAGACGGTCGCAAGTTGTCGTCGAGGAAGAAGAGGAAGAAGAGGAAAAAGAGGTTTTCTCAGGAGAGGAAAATGGAGTAGAGGAAGAAGAGGTCTTCTCAGGAGAGGGTCAGGAAGTTGAGGATCAGCAATCAGACCAAGAGGCCCTCGAGCAGGAAGAACCCGAACAAGAAGAGTCCGAAGAGGCCGAGGAGGAAGACGACCAAGAGCACCAATTCAAGCGCATCATGGACTATCGCTGGGTTAACGACAAGATCGAACTTCGTGTTGAGTGGAGTGACGGCGAGCGCACATGGAGCGATGAAGAGATTTTCCACCAAGATAGCCCCGAAGCCCTCTTTGACTTCTGGCGCCACCAACCTGGCGGACGACCCGAGAACCCCAACGACCCAGGCGTCTATCTTGTCTTTGCCATCCGCAAACACAGAACCTTTCGCGGTAAGAAGCAGGTCTTGGTCGAGTGGCTTGGCTATGACAGTTCGGAACAGACCTGGGAGAACCAAAGCTATATTGAGCAGGTTGCCAAGGAGCATGTTGACGACTACATGAGCAAGCTTCAGGGAACGGACAAGGCCAAGCCTAAGACCAACACCAAGGCCACTTCAACATCTAATGGTTCATTGTCGAAGAAAAAGGGGATTGCAAAGCCTGTCGCCAGAGGCAGGGGTAGACCCCCCAAGGCTGCGACGAAGCCAACTACCCAGAAGACTCAGGGCAGGACAAGAGTCGCCAAACGCTAGGTCAAGGTTGGCCAGATTCAGCATGTGTTTAGACTGTATACTAGGACGGGTGTCAAAACTTGTTGCGGGATGCGATGTGGTTTCGTTTTATTGGATGTTTGAGAAATAAAAATTAGGTATATTGTTTTATGACGGGATGATTCTTTTTAGTAGTTCATTGAGTATGCGAAGTAGCATTTTCGCTTTTGTCTATCTGAATCCCCTGCGGCCTTTTATTTCCTTTGTAGTAGAGGACTAATATCTTGAGTAGTTAATATCTTGAGAATTAAGTGTATATAAAGTCATAGTCTAGAGCTATTATTAAATAGTTTATTTTCCTGATGCTGCTGTAGATGAGATGTTTTGCTCGTAAACTCCGTATGGAGACGGAGTTTTGGCTGCTGACTGGGCCCCATCGGAAGGAATCCTTCATCAGCATGGGTGCTGACTGTATCCATCACGTATAATAACTCTCTCAATTCCTCTTCATCTTTTCTTCTCCAAACCAACATAATATTATTAAAAATGGCTTCTTCACCCAATATTTCCTATCGCATCCCTACAATCATCATTCTCGCCGTCCTCGCCATCTTCGGCCTTGACGCGCTCCTCCTCCAGCTTGAACGCAATGGCTACATGGACATGTCACGCACCATAATCCAAGACCCTCTCCCTCGCTTCTTACCCGACACAGACAGACTGATCCTCAAGCGATACACGGGAATTGGTATTCTGGATGATTTCTTCGCCTTTTCGAATATCGTCTGGGCGAGCGTCACCGATGGCTCGAGGCCGGAAGTGTCGCTTTTCATGATCTGCTTTGGAGGGCAGCTTATTGCCACGTTTATGGTGTTTGTTATTGAAGCGCAGAGAACTATTGGATGGAGTCCTCTTGTACTCAAGTAAGTTGCTCACTGTCTGAGATGAGTTTCATTTGCTAATGAGGTATTGTAGTGGTGCTGTCTGGCTGTGGGTTATCCAGTCTGTTGGCTTTGGCTTCATCGCGCCGGTATACTACATCGTGCATCTCCTCTTCACTTCCAAGGTGTCATACTCACAAAGCGTTCATATCCGCGACTATCTCACTCTTCACACTGTCTTTCCGTCTTTTTTTCTGGGATACATTGTTCCCTGTATTTTCCTGGTGTACCCGTTCTCCAACTACAATGTTCGACAGTGGTCCAACGCCGTCTGGTCAATGGCTCCTTTCTACATTTTTATCCTGCAGACTGTATTCACTGGTATTCTCAAGAGGATTAGTGTCGGACAGGATGCGAATAGGTCAAGGGTTATGCTGGAGAAGGCTGCTCTGAGACATGCCTACGGATTTGCCTGGAATATCGCTGTCGTGAGCCAAATGACTACCTACGCAGTCCTCATCACAGCGAGCGCTTTCCCAGGTTTATTCCCCAAAGGTATCGCAGCGGCATTCACCATGGAAAAAGTCTTTGGTCCTGATGCAGCACCGCATACGAACAAGCCCATGTCCAGCGCTGCAGCTGCCATGCATAACTTTCTCATCTACGATTTCGCCACTGGTTCTGTCGCGGGACTTATCTGGGGTCTTCAGCAGTTGTTGGAGGTGAAGCCTGAGTTAAAGGCTGGGGAGGAGAGGACGAATCTTGCTAGGGGAGTTGTCACGAGTGTTTTGCTTTCGGGACCTGGGGGTGCGCTTGTTGCGTTGATGCAGCATCGTGATGAGTCTGTGTTGAGTGCTGAGGCTAAGGCTGAGAAGACGAAGTGATTGTATCAATGGGAAATTGCAATATATTGAACTAGGGATGTATTATTTAGGTCAATCTTTATTTAAGCCTTCTCCTCTCTATTCTCGCCCAGTGGAACATCTAGTCCGTGACGTCCACTGTAGCCAGACACTTCAGCCGGCTTCCATCCATTCTTCTGCAACAGCGTCTCATCTTGAAGACGATACACTTCAACCTTGAGGGGACGACAGCACTTGATCATCTCCTCTTCACTATCCTCTCCAAAACCCCAAAGAGAAAGATCACCACCAGGACAAGTACCTACCCATATTAGTATCTCAACCCAATCCATGTAATGAAAGACTTACTCAACGCCATCAAAAGATCCTGCTCAGCCAAAAACTCAATATGATCACCCTTCTCCGCGGGACAAGGATTCATAAAGTACCTCCCCTGCTCATCTAACCCAGTGACCTGGAAGATGTTAATCACATCATGAACATCCTGCTCGTTCAGCCCAAAGGGAAGAACCGCGCGGGTGAGGTTGGAGTGACATTGGAAGTTGTACTGGCCCCCGCTGAGGACCGTGTTGATGTAAGGATCGCATCGCGTGCCGAGTAAATCGTGTACGCGACCACCATGTTCGTCAGTGCCGTACCAATCTAAGCTGTCTTTGATGATTGTCGCCAAAGGACGCATGTAAGGTAGGTTGGACCAGAGACGGTCGTAGGTTGAGACGTGCGAGGCGTGGAGCTGCTTTGTGCGACTTGCCCAGAAGCGTTCGCGCGGGTTGTGGGCGTTCCAGATGTTCAAGTCACCTGTGGGTGTAAGTGAGCAAATCACATCAATCGTCTCCCATTTTATTCTTACCAACTTGCGGTCCTTCAGGGGTACTAATCTTTACAATTGACCCAGCAGGTGCCTTCCATGCCTTTCCGGAGCGAATGGGAAGAGTAAACTCTTGGATGAGCTCGCGAGGGGCATCGCGGATGGTTGAGTAGAGGGTCTGATCGACGGTGAGGACAGAGCCAGGGCCCGGGAGATAAGCCGGGACAGGCTTCTTGATGGGTTTTCTGTTCTTGAGACGTTCGGCACCGGCGGAAGACATTTTATTTTATTTTTATTTGAGTATTTGTTTATTAAAGGGAGAAGTTGAGATACGAGGCTTTTACATGTGTTTCTTGGGTTTTGTAGGTGGAACCTTTGATGCAGCATCAGTCATCTACGGCTATAAGTCGGGGTGGGTATTCCATTCTCAGTGTCTTGGACTCAATTGTAATATAGACTATCCGTATAGAGTGATTGTATGCGCAGACTTTTAGCTGTTCTCTACGGTAGATATAATGCTGTGACTACGCCATCGCATTGCAATGAAGCGATCACCCTGCAATGCGACTTCGGCGGTCGGATTACGCTCGGCTTTGTGCAGGACTCATTGAGCATACCGCTTGAACACATTATTCTTCCACCGAGGCGATATACAAGGCTGACATCCAGGGATATATCGGTCCATTGATCAAATTGCGCTATTCCGTCTGTTGATTGTGGCATGGAATGAATATGTCAACATGACAGCAATTCGACACACCGTAGTGTCAGCATTAAATATGACTAGTCTGAGATCCTGAAGCTATTACGGTACAGTCATTTATTCATTAAATTAAACACCTAATAGCTGTTGCAATTAAACACATCTCATGTTTTAATGACTCCACGCCGGCCGGTAACGCTCAACGTCTCGTCTGGGTCAGACCATCGTCTCTGACGTCGAATACGTCACGTGGCACAAATTCTTTAAAAACCTTCTGGTCTGCCCCTCATTGCCCCTCCATCGCCCAACCCACCCCGCCTTATGACTTGAAGTCTTGCCTTGCTTTTAGCTTCTCAAATCACCAACCACCCTCCCGAAAACATCAATCATGTCCGAAGAAGCAAAGCCAGTCGTCCCCGAAGAGGGCGCTCCTCCCGCTGAGGGCGAGGCCGGTCCCTCCAAGAAGGCCCTCAAGAAGGCCGAGGCCAAGGCCAAGAAGGAGGCTCTCAAGGCCCAGCGCGCCCTTGAACACGCCGCCACACAAGCTGCCGCCAAGATGAGCCTCGAGGACGACCCAGCCAAGGACAGCTACGGAAACAAGCAAGTCACCTCCGAGTCCTTCAGCAGCGACGCCCAGGAGGTCGAGATCCGAAACCTCGACGAGTCGTACGATGGAAAGACCGTCATTGTCCGCGCCTGGCTCCAGAACTCGCGTGTTCAGAGTGCCAAGATGGGCTTTGTCGAGCTTCGAAAGGGTGGAAACTGGGATATTCAGGGTGTCATCATGGCCTCTGACAAGGAGCCTGTTGTTAGCAAGCCCATGGTCAAGTTTGTCACCAGCATCAGCCCCGAGAGTTTCGTCGTTGTCCAAGCTACCGTCAAGAAGCCTCTCGAGCCCGTCAAGAGCTGCCGCGTTTCCACTCTTGAGCTTCACATCAACAAGTGCTACGTCCTCGCCCCTGCTCCTGCTGTGCTTGGTATGACCATGGATGCTGCTAGCCAGCCCATTGTCAACTTCAGCGACGAGAGCAAGGCTGGTGACGAGGCCGAGAAGCCTGCTGAGACCACCTCTACCATTCCCTCCGCCAGCATGCTTACCCACCTCGACAACATTGCCATGCACAAGCGAACTCCCGTCCAGCAGGCTATCGCAGACATCCGTATCGAAGTCAAGCGTCTCTTCCGCAACTACCTCGAGCCCCGCCATTTCAAGGAATTCGAGCCTCCCTGCCTTATCGGTGCCGCCTCCGAGGGTGGTGGTAACGTTTTCCGACTCCCTTACTTCGGAGAGGAGGCTTTCCTCGCCCAATCTCCCCAGTTCTACAAGCAGTTCGAGATTGCTGGAGGTCGTGAGCGCGTTTTCAGCTCTGGTCCTGTTTTCCGTGCTGAGAACTCCAACACTCCTAGACACATGACCGAGTTCACTGGTCTTGATCTGGAGATGGAGATCAAGGACTCTTACCTCGAGGTTCTTGACGTTCTCGAGGGTGTCCTTCTGTCTATCCTCCGTGGAATCCACGGTAAGTGCAAATAACAGCCGCGAAAAGACATTAGCTAACCACGTTCAATTGTAGAGCGATGCGCCACCGAGATTGAGACCGTCCGATCCGTTTACGGCTCCGAGCCCCTCCTCCTCCCCGAGCCCGGCAAGGAGGTCCGCCTGACCTTTGCCGACGCCCAGAAGCTCCTCCGAGAGGAAGGCCCTGCCGAGTTCGCCAACGTCCGTGACGACGAGGATATGAGCACTCCCCAGGAGAAGGCCCTGGGTGAGGTTGTCCGCAAGAAGTACAACACCGACTTTTACGTCATCGACAAGTTCCCCGAGACCGCTCGACCCTTTTACGCCAAGCTCGACGACGCTGGCACCACAATTGGAGATGGCGTCCGCGTCACAAACGCTTTCGACATGTTCATCCGAGGACAAGAGGTTCTTTCCGGTGGTCAGCGTGTCAGCAACCCCGACGAGCTCGAGGAGCGCATCCGCGCCAAGGGCATTGACCCCAAGAGCGACGGTATCAAGGAGTACCTTGCCGTCTTCCGACAGGTCGGTGTTCCTGCCCACGGTGGTGGTGGTTTCGGTCTCGACCGTATCGTCGCTTGGGCTCTGGCTCTTCCCAGTGTTCACCTTGCGGCTTACTACCCCCGTACACCCAAGCGACTTGCGCCATAAGGTAGTGCATTCGTTTCTGGGTATGTTTAAAAGATTGGTGCTGTAGATCGTGTAGGGCGTATGATGTTTGACGTGTGTTCATCTAGTTTACATACAGACGTATATAATAAACAAGCTTGATATACACCTTTTGGAAAATTCAGCAATCAATTGATCTCGGTCGTTCATACATTCTAGAAGTAATAGCACATCTAATCTTCCATCCGCTCAAAAAACACAAGTTCATTCATCATCAAGAGTTCCACCACCCCATCAGCTTCTGCATCATAGTCTTTTCCGTCGTGGAATCACCAGCTGCCTGGCCATACGAGTCCACGAATGAAGACACAAATGTCCTTCCCTGCAAACACCCCACATTCGACTGCTTCAATTCCCTCCCATCTCTCACAGCCGCGACAAGAATACAGCTCGTCTCATTAAACTTGGTACCCAGATCAAAACCCGTCTCGAAGCCTGTGACATTCGCTTTGCCCATCGGCATCATGGCGCTGCCTGGCTCGTACAGGTATACATTGTAGGCTTCAATATCTGTCGCGCCGTTCCAGCTCACATACCCAAGGACTGAGTCACCAACCTTTTCGATGACGAGTGCCGGTGACCATGTTATAGGCGTGCCTGTCCAAACGTCTTTGAAGGCACGATAACTTCGGATTGACTCATCATGACCAAAGCGTGCTTGCCAGCGAAGATCATGCCCACCTTCAGGTCCATACTCGTGCACAACACCACCAGCACCCCAACTCATAAACGAGTTCCCATTACTGAGTCCAACTTGGTAACTCCCATCTTGCGTAGCAACCTTTGCGCGATCAGGCGAAAGAATACGCAAAACCTCTGGCTTCTCATCAACCTTTGGCGGCAGTTTTATCTTCAACAACAAACCCCGCGAATGCGTCTTGGTAATATCCTCTGGACTATTGTGGTTGTCAAACATGCTTATAACCATCCCTTGCGTTGAAGCTTCCAGCGCACGAACGTGGTTCTGCCATCGGAAGCGTCCATGGGGCGGCATAGCACCAAAATCGCCGCCTTTGGTGTTTCCTCTTAGTTCCCAGAGGACTTTACCCGTTGACCGAGAGATGAGAAAGACGGACCAGAAGTTGCGACTGCTGATGAGGAAGGAATCGTGGTTGATGGCTTGGACGGAGTTTAAATGGAAGAAATCGTATGGTGACATTGGTGTACCGCAGCCAGAAGCTGTGATGAGAGGTAGCATGGAATCTTCGGGCCAGAAGTGATCGAGGGCGCTCCAGCTGAAGAGTACTTCCTCCGTCTCGATATCGATCTCGAAAAACATCGAGTCCGACACGAATCCTCGTTCTGAACCGCCCATGGCAGTGAGGTTGTACGAAGTCGTGTTGTAAGCCGTGACCAAGATCGTTCCCCTCGTCGTCAACTCCTGCTCATGAAAGTCCAACTGTCCCTTGAACTTGTGCCCAAACATATTGTTGATGATTGCATCAAGGTGGATAATTGTCTTTTCATACTGATTGTTCATAATAACCACCTCCCCAAATCCATGCGCACCCTTTCTCTCACCGCGCCACAGCGTGAGAAATTGCTCATTGTTGATATTCTGCACGCGAAAGCCTTCTGAAGCAAGCGGTTGGTCATCGTGCGCATAAACAAGCTCTGCGTTTTGCTTCATGATGAACGAAGCTGCCTGCGCAATCCCCTTGTCCTCCCCTGTGGATTGTGGTGTGATAAAGACGTATCCCTTTGAGAGTTCGCCCCCGTTGGGGTTCCATTCGACATGAGGCGGGTTATGCGGCGAGCTCTTGAAACGACGAAAGATAAACGTCTTGTCATTGCTGGGTCTGGTGATTTCGAAGTGACTCCAGGAGCGAAACGTTTTGAAGCCCTTTTTATCGGTGGTCGATTCATCTTTGACTTCTTTGACTTCGTCTTTCGCCTTTTTCTTTGTGATTACTTCAGGTATGGCTTCTGATCGTTGTATTCTCGATGGTGGTGGTGGTGGATTGACGTCGTCGGATTGAGGGACGGAAAAACAGTACCACCAGAAGAGGAGGTTAACGGATATGACGATGAATGCGACCTTTTTGGCCCATGGGGACCCAGAGACGACGACCATGATTTTAGCGAGGCATAAAGAAAGGGCTGATCGCGAAGCAAGACAGACCCCCAACGGGTGGGCTGGCTGTGATATAAGGGCTGTTGGGATGAGATGCAAGGGAGACGGGGACTTGTTAGTGGGTAGCAGAAATGTTGACATCCTACATCTTGGGATACATAAATAAGTGGTCTAAGAAACATAGTCTAAATGACATAAACTGACCTACTAATTTCGTCCCTTTTGATTCCAGGAGCCAATGTTTCTCATACCCTGGGCCCTCAGTCCCTGACAAACTGTTATCCCGTACATTTTGTACGCTCAACCCTACATTCTGGAATGGGCGCCCCTGTAAAGTAAGACACGCATTCCACGAAAGCTATCAAGGGGGCTGAACCAGAACCTCCCTTGAGACTTGGATGGTGGTGATTGGCCATGTTTCAGTTTGCGGATGGGATGTGGAAATAGAGCTGAGGCAAAAGAAATGCGATATATTACAATTAGGGAAATCCCATTGTATTGCAGGTTGCACTGGAATTTGCATGTGGCCTCGCTTGAATGATACTTATTAGTTAAGATGAGTGCTTTGGTAACCAATGGTAAAGACAAGGTGACAATTCCTGTTCTGATACTGTGATTTATGTGTAAGTTATGGCTTAGTAAGCTTAAGGCACCTGAAATGCCTTAAGTTTACTTATGTGTATCTTGAATAGTTTGACTACCTATAGTTAGCGACCTATCCTTTGCGATAGAAGTTTATTGCCTTTAAATCGAGACGTGTAAGTCATGACGACAATAGCGAGGATGGTAACGAGAATGGTGGCCAGGCCTCAGAATATCAGAAAAATTAACCCCTGGGAACATAAGAGAGAAAGTTAGTAGGACAGCTTAGGTTACTTAGACGATGCTTCTTAGACTACTTGTGTTTATGGCCTAAGACGTTCAACACCAGGGTCCACATCCTCCATCCAATTTGACTCCCAAGGCCTTCTCCTTCCGAGACTTAACATTAGCGCGGGGCATAGTGTTGCGTGTCGCCACTTCACTACAGTATCAAGGCCATCCTCGGACTTGATCTCTTTCTTGACCTCCTTGATTATAGGTCGAATGATCTTGACTATTCATCAAAAACTGCAAATCATCGAACTTGAGGTATTTCTCTTATTACTGTGATTCACATATAAGTCATGGTTTAGTAAGCAAAAATAATAATAGAAATATTTCAATTGCAGCTTGAACAGTTGGGCCAGTTATTATCTACTGGGTAGTAGAAAAGTTAACCCTCTAAGTCTTAGGGTATAGAAATAAATAGCCTAAGGAGTATAATGATTTCATCCCTTATGCTTATAGCGGATAATGTTTCTGATACCCTGAGGATCATCTATCATGTCCTGCATTAATCAGTACGTCGTCTCCCCATCGATCCAAGTGCCTTGTCAAAGGATGTATAGGATCGAGCTCAAAAACCATAGCTTCTATAGGAGGATGGTCCATCCCATCATAGCTCAATTGATTCTCATCCACCAAACGTGTGACGCCATTGCCGGTATGTAGAATAGCAACCTCGTCCCATGTGCTTTTGACGTTGGGAGAAAACGAAAAGTCTTCCTCTGTGTTGTTTGATCTATTGGTCCACCAGCCTTTCCATGATATAGAAGCAGATGACGATGATGGCTGGACGCTGTAATGGAAATGACAACCTCCAACAAACGACGGGGTCCCCAAGCCGTAAAACTCTCAACTGCGAAGGTTGGGCATCATTTGGGACATACAAGCTGACAGTTTCAACAATTCGTCGATGCGATCCATTCGCCGATTCTTCCGTCCTATGCATCCTCGTACTACTTTGGACTCAAAACAAACCTTCTCAAGCATGTGCTATCCTGCGGTAACGAGCGGCTTGGTCAAAGAAGCATCTACAATCGACTTCATCGTCTGTAAGCAAACCGTCGAGTCGTACGGTTCGACAACCGAAATTTGCTTGAAGCGACGTCCCTCGATGGATAATAGCTCGACAAGAGACAGCGGATTGACACGTCCCTTGGCTGAGATATTCAAAGATATGGGCCTCTCAGCATAATACTGAAAAACTTCGAGACTTTCTGGTAAACATGGGAGGAAGTGCTCTTTGAAATGCTTGATGTACGTATTTTCTGCTCTTACTCTCGGCCTGCACCATCGTTCTAGTCTGAGTGACGATAACCGGACCAAGCTTTCTTGCATTAGCCTGCCCAGTGCGCAGGGACTCAGCTGGCGTTTGAACTGGTGCCTTTGCAAAAAGGATGTGACAACTTCGACGTGGGGTAGACGGAGGCCGGTAAAGTCCAATAGGGACCCGAGGTATCTTTTCAAGGCACGGCAGCCCTCAGAACGAAGCTGTCTACTGATGGATTCGCACCAAACTTCTTCATCATTTTGGCAACTTGGAAATCGGATGTCCGCAAATAATTGATCTTCATGGCGCCAGTTCCAGTGTTTCAGATGGAACTTGTCGGCAATCTGGGAATCATAAAAATGATGGTCCGTGTCTGAAGAGGATTTGATGTTGAGTTCCAGGGTCAAACCATGTTGATGCTGATTTGGTGTCCAGGTTGAGAGAATACCCAGAAGAGCCTGCATTGATTGAGTGAAGATATGATTATTCCGCTTCGTCTCGTCCGTACTTTCAGGCTCACAGCAATCCTCGCAGTCGTAAGGCGGCAGAATGATAATGACTGAGATATTGCGGATATTGTGTCTTCTGCATATGAAGTGGCCTCCAAAAGATTATACCCTCTTCTCGAAACCGAGTACTCCTCAGTTATATGGCTGAGAATAATATTTCGCACTTCAGGGGGAAGGTGATTCCACGAGACATTTGCGATGGCGAGACGTGTGAGTCCAGAAGAATGGCGGGAGGAATGGAGAGGATGGACAGTCTTTTATAGTGTCAAGGAGTAGTGAATAAGATTATGTTTAAAGAGATTTCTTATGGTCATCTGATAAATGTTATTAAATAAATTTGAGGGAATATGAGGTTTCCAAGATGATACTTGGTTGAATCCTGAAAATTTGAACTCAAAAGTGACAACTATGCTTATAACTCAACTTTATACATGGCGACTGCCTAGAGTTTATATGGTTTGAAACACAAATGGGGAAGATGTGGTTGAGCTGACATCTTGAAAGCTGCACTGTATACCCGGCAGGTGGTAATCAATGAATATGAACATTTTGAAAACCTTTAATGAAGTCATTTACTTACAGTAAACCTATTAGGCCATATTGTGTAAATATGGATTCATATTTAATTCGGGCTGTGTCAAGTATGGTCTCGTCCAAAGTGGGAATCGGATCCATGCCAGATAGCTAGTGGAAAGGCGATCGACGTACAATTTATCAAACAGACGATGTTCTTGAGAATAGCTCATGTACTTAAATCTCCTCTAAATCGTCCGGCGAAGCATTCTGTTTCTCTACTATAACGGGGAGCGGAAAGAAGGTAAGTTATCTTAACTACCAAGCAAGAACAGATAGTAACCCAAGTAACATAACCTTCAGAACTATTACAATTATACTTTGAATAAGAGAAAATGTCTCCGGGGTCCCTTCAAGTAAATATGCAACAGATATACCAGTTAATGATACTGACAAACCGCCAACAACCTCAGTTATAGTTGACGAGTGCGAGATTGTAAATGACCATATAACTAGACTGTGTTAGAATGATACTTATCTGTCGAGGTTTCGGGCTGGATGAGTTGACCTACGAGGAATTACATTCTCTTGCACTCCTATACAAATGCGTGTAACAGATGGAGCCCTGAGCCCATTACTCTGTACTATGCAAAGGAGAATAGAGGGCAATAGAGAACAGACAAATGTGATTGCAACTACATGGCCGTTAGTATGACAAAAGAAACAAGACACCGCGGTGATTTCACTACTTACAAGATGCCTGTTGAAACTTCAGCAGGATAGTGCCAATGATGATCATCAATACCAACACTCCGAATCCATCAGTGTATCCTGCCACATAGTTTCTGTGAACATCGAACTTTGTGATTGCAGAGAACACAAAGACCAATAAGTATCGAATCAGTCGTCGCTGTTCAAGTCTGTTAGAGCCTCTGGTAGTATATAGCTTGCGCGTTACTGCTTACTTGCATAGTCTGTCTTGCAATCTGTGATGCCTTATCTGCAGACATTTCCTTGTAAGATATTCTATCTTTCGCCGATAGCCAGCTCACCTCATCTGGGCTACCAATGAGGCATGTATGAACAGTCGATGGAATTTTGCAGAGACCGATACCAATGATTACCATCAGGCATGGGTACCATTCGTGAATCAGTGATCCGGAAGCCAGTACCAGAAACGTCTCGCCAGTGAGAGTCAGTGCAAGTAGCACTAATGGTAGTTCCTCCAGAGTGAACCAGGTCCATGCAATGGCTACCATGCATGGTATCTCGAGACCACTGATGAATCCTTTTACTACTTCGCATATAAACTCGTAGTATTTGCCCCCGTATATTGGCCAAAATAGATCATCACGCACTACTGGCTGGAGGAGAATAACAATCGGCAACGCAATCAGGCGGAGATTGATTTTGCAGTAAGCGTAATGTGTAACAGGTAAATAGAAAAGTCCTTGATAACCTCTTAGTTCTTGTAACAGAGCTGTGGGATGTTCTCACCTTTCAGGGAAGCTATACAAAACCAGCATTTGTGAAGAGAATATTTCGATAACAGGAAGTAAGCCCATGGCTGAGCGAAGGCAAAGGACAAGGCGTATCCGAGTGACCTATATTGATTGGCCGAACTCTCCAACTCATACGGCGGTAAGAGTGGGGGTTGCAGAGAGACCTATAGAGATAACTATGAGTATGTAGTACAACTAAGTTGTTGTTAGACTTACCAGAAAGAAGTACATAAATATCAAGACACGCCATTTCTTAGGCACATCCGCAGCTATGCTATTTTCAGTAGCATCATTAAATCGATTAGTGGCTTGTCGATTCTCTGGGCGGATGTTCTGCAAAGTCGGCCTTGAGGTCTGCGCGGTAAGTAAGTCGAGCGAGAGTCGTATTCCCTTGTGCTTATGGAAGTCCTCGACTCCTTTCAAGTCCGTTCTAAAAACAGATTGGCGGTGAAAGGCTGGCTGCTCTGAATCATATGAGCAAAGAAACTGGCCGTACAGACCATCTCTTTTTCTCAATACAAGCACTGCGGTTGGCGGCTCGTCACTGACAATGTATGTGACTGTCATCAACCGGGTATCGACAATTGTAAAATCGTAGGCACCGGCGTCGCCCGGAGTGACCCGTTCTGGTCTTGATATGAATGAGTCGTGTCGAGGTTCCATGATCTTGAGCCTGCCATGGTTGAATCCCCATAGATATTCCTCAAGCATATTGACACCCACTCTTCCCTCTATACCGATCAATCGACCCGATGGAGCAGTATCCGCCGCGGAAATAGAGCGTTTCAGTAGAATAAAGGCGCGAATGATGGCAACACCGGCGCAGATCCATAAAGTAAGCCCTGCTATAGAGATGAACAACTCGTATCCTGTGGGTACGATTTGCAGAACATAGGCCAAAAAACATAGTAGTAAGCATAAGACGACGAATGATTCGACGAATACAAAGTTTATACCGTTGGAAATGTCGCCAAGACGGAGTCTTGTAATGTCACTCTCAGGATCAAGGTTATCCCAGTCTATCATGGCTCCGTAGACATTGTCCAGGAGCAGAACATCGGGACCCAAGACATCAGTGACTTGAGGATGCACCTCGATAAGTTGCCTACCACGGAGATCCACCGAACTATACCAGGGGCCGGATGGTGGAGGATCGAAACAGATAACGCGACTCAGGAATGCACCGCAGTCGTTTTTAAACGCAAGTTTCGCAAATGCCTGCAGTCCTGAGTCTCCCTTATCAACAGTTGGACGGTGTCTACGAGAAAAAAGACCCATGATGGCATAGGTAATGTCGCCCTGGCTGAACTGATCCGTCTGTCGCCTCGAGAAGCATTCAAAAGCAGCCTCCATGAGCTGGGTCGTAGTCAATCTTGCTGATCCCTCAAAATGATGGACAAGCTCTTGCACAACAATGGCATCCTCCCATGCACGCTCAGCAAAGTTCCGTTTCGCCATTCTAATTGGCTCAGACGTATCTGAAGAAATGTATAGCTGGATACGATGCTCATTCGGACAGAGTAAAAGCTCTGGTAGTGTCCACAGTCGGGAGCCCCATTGCTGTAGCCAAGGCGTCACCTTGTTTGGAGAAAATGCCTTGAGATCCTTGCTGTTGAGGATGGATGCAATTTTGTCTTCGGTAGAAGGACCAATGGCAATTATCATAGAATGTGCGGCTCGAACGATATCACAAATTTGATATACATCGTCACTACTACTCGTAGCTCGTGCAATACCATCTTGACTGCGGATACATTCGAAATCAAGCCAAAACGCCTTCTTTCCAGCTCGCCTAGCTGCATCAATGCCCCAGTCAATTAACTGCTGACGATCGCTGTGGGCAAGTTGTTTATTGGCGTTCTTCTCCTCTTCGGAAGCATATATGTAGTTTTCGATCTCTTCATCCGTAGCGACTCGGAACTGAACGCGCGTGTATGAGACAAAGACAAATTCGAGATCGACATTTTCGTTCTCATGCTCCTTGATATAATCCGACACTTTGACTGTCTCGAACCTTCTATTCTCAAAGTCGGTGACATAGCAGAGGTATCTGGGACGAATAAGAGGCGAAATAGTATCGTGCGGTTGGGAAATAGTAACATCCTTTTGTGCTTGGGTTTGGGATGTGATTGAAGACGACGAGATAGCACGCAGTCGTACACAATCTGTATCGGGTTGAGGAAGAAGTGTCGAGGTACAAGGGCCGCCTGAGACATCTGAATAGGTGGATTGCATCGCCGATGGCAAATTGTGTTCTGACCGGTAAGGAATGACAGGATTGTAAGATTCATTTGGCGGGGTTTCGAAACCAGCGAGCTGAAAATGAAGGTCAGTGTGATGAGTAGCCTGAAAGAGATGCCATTGTCTTACCAACATGTAAAGCCAAGGCCACGCAATAATACATCTTAATAAAGCAAAGCATACGGTTCTCCGGCTATAATGTCTCTCCACCGTACCTGGCTTCAATGTTGGGGAGATAATCCAATACAAGACCAACTGTAGTGACGATACACGCGATAGTTTCTTCGATCGCAGCCATCTGGAGGTTCTCGGGAAATGACGTGGATCTCCTACTGTTTGTATTATCGAAGGCACATAATCATGTCCTGGTGGCTGAGGATAGATACCTCGGAATTCCTCAAGAATGACCATAACTGGCCAAAAGTTTGAAAGAGATAGAGACTTTTTTTTTCTAATTGGAGAAAAGAGGCTGCTGTTTTAATGTAAAGTGCAACAAATTGATGGTGAATCTCACACAGCCACAATCAGCCTGCTGCAATCCTTCAAACACAGCCTGCTTTCTTGGCCTTCTTGGCGGCCTGGGCGCTTACAAGGGGTTGATATCATCTCGAACTGGATAAGGCCGCATAAGCGAAGGCAAAAAGCCCAGACAGGAACAACAGTAATTGTTAATATGTCGTGACTGGAGTTCATTTAATTTGAAGCCTATATGAAAGAGTGGTAGCTGGCGAAACATCGACTGCCGACAGCATAAGAGACAATTCCATTAGGATAGCTTCTGTTACTTAGATCAGACTTCTTAGACAACTCATCTCTATTCCACAAGATGTGGGGGCTAAATTCTCTTCTATCTAGTATCTGGCGTATTGTATTCTAATTGCCCAATAAATTCTGTAACATAGGAAAAGAATTGCTGGGCTGAACTGACTTTCTCGAAAGCTAGCTGACACCCCTCCATAGCTTCCTTTCGTACCACCAACCTACCGTCTAATTGGTTCATACTGACCAGTCTGGGGATTATATATGCTGACAACACTTGAAGACGAGCTCGTCGATGGATTAAAGCTGTTATTGGTCCTGTTTGTTCTTGGTCGATGGTGGACCAGTGTATAAGGTCTCCGCTGCTGATAGTAGTGCATCGGAGGAGGATACTGTATAAATGACTGACTTCTGTACTGAGACTTTGGGTAATGAAAGTAAGGGCCGCGATTTCTCAAATTTGCATGCGAAGGGAGAAAAGGCGGTGGTTGCATGTAACGAGGAGGTGCCTGTGATGGATATCGAGATAGAGGTTTGGACGGCGTGACGATGATGGTCTCAGGATCTGGCAGATCGTCTTTAGATACAGTAGCTAGTTGCCGAGGATGGAAAATGTTGAAAAGACAGGTTATTATAAATATGGATCCAGAGTCAAAGACGTAAAAGTATATTTCGGTACCTTGGACAACGCCAAGAGGGCCGGTGGCATATTCGATGACACGATACACGGATCGGACGAGAACAAGACCGCAGCAGAGGTAAAGAACGATGATCCAGCGTTGCCAGGGCATTGTGATAACAGTGCTTTGACTTGTTGGGTTTTGGAGGACGCGAGTGTGGGCGATATGTAGAACAGAAGTAAAGAAGCCGAAGAAGTAAATATGGAATGCGAGGCCACCCACGATGATGAGCTGTGCTGTTCTCTGCTGGATAGCGTCTGTTGCATTTACTAAGTAGACAGCACCTGTTTATTGTTAGACGAGGATAAGAAATGGTGAGTGTTATTTGACTTGCCGGTTAATTGGGCTGCAAGAGAGATTATATCTCCAAAGATAAAGACCTTGGGCAAGACCCTGACAGGAACAAGAGAGTGTATATCTGCATCCAAAACAATAATGATCTTGCTTAGAGTCATGTATATAGTCGCAAGCATTAAAACTGGACCTGAAAGGAGTGTAAAGGTCTGGATTGCATAAGGAAGGGTAGACCAGTTTGGTGACTCTTGTGACGACCAGACACGGCACCCATATCCAACAGTTTCAACTATGAAATGTCAGTATTTATTTTCCCATGGCAATGGTATTACTCGCCAGCGGAGCCAAGAAGGAAGGGAATAAAGAACCAAGTCCTGCATCGCACAATCTGCATCAAACAAACCAGCGTAGAAGCAAAAAACAAGCCCAGAACGACAAGGGTGGGAATAAAAGAGGGTTCATAATGATACAGCTTAATCGCTGCCATAATTAATGAGAGCTTTTACTGACCTTTATTTCAAGGTCAGTAGTAGAAAAGAGTGAGAGATGTAAAACAAAGTGACATTTTGAATGAGACAAGATGGGGCGGGAAAGATGTTTTGTCTCGGGAGGGGGACATGTTGTGTCTCAAATAAGAATAAAACGCATTTGGAAGAAATATAAACAATGATGTACTAGATATAAATTTCTTATTTACTGCTGGGCATTTGTCTTTGGTTGTGATGAATGCGGATATGGGAGCTGTTTCCGGTCTAAGCCACTGACTGGATGCAGTTGCTAGAGTTTTCTTGGCTCATCAAGTAAGACATTACCTGTGGCTGTGAGAAAAGATTTAATTAGAATGACGGATCAGGAACAGGATGATGTTGAATTAAACCGCCAATACGCAGGGCGGCGACGACACCAGACCTTGAATCAGAAACGCGTTTACGTACGAGTCCCGCATACTTACTACCTGCGAGAGTTGGACCCGACCATTTACGAAGGATACCCTCCGGCCAGGAAGAGCCATTACTGCCCTCTGAAGGGCATTTTTGGTGTATGGAGTATGTTCAGCCACGGAAGCGTTGCTGGCTGAATCTTTGATGTTCGCTTGTCTTGAAAGTCGATGGGGTGTTGTTCTTGATTGGATTATAATTCGCGCATCCATTTGTGCATATTTGGCATGTATCGACTTCATCTGGGCGTCGCATTTGATCTACTCCAGAGCTGTGCCAGCGCCAGCGTTGGTGACATTGGCGGCGGCGGTAGCGAGGGTCGCAAGAAGAGGTGCAACTCAATGCCGACTTCGTCGGCCTATGGTGTGTGGCTCAGGCTGCTTTGCATGTTCCTCTTACGCCTCTCACAGTAGACATCTTCAATTTATTTGTATTTAATGAATAACTCCTAGACGGAATTACAGCTGGGAATTCGACGTCTGGTAATGTATGTAAATGGGCAGGAACATGAGCAGAGCTTTGATGTGCCGCTGGAAGAAGTATTGTCCCTATGGCGGTGAACTCAACAACCCTGGTTTTGATTTAACATACCTGAATCATAAGCATCTGAATTGTAAATTTGAAATCCGTATGGATTTGTTCAAGAATGGCTCCCATAAGAATTGTGCTATCGAGTTAATAAATCTCAATGCTATACACACAGTTTTGGTCGCTTGGAACGTTTATGGTGGAGATAATTATAGCAGTTACAAGGGATAGAATCAATCACCGCTTACTCTTCTGGGATATTTCTGTATTCTTGTGGGATATTGGATTCCCCTTCTTATAAAACAATAACAAACAACACATATTTAGCGAAAAAGTGCCACATCAGCTAAACAGTGTATTAGATGACTCGCTTGTTACTCAAGCAAGCCACGATGACGCTCACGTGGCAATCTTTGTTGTTCTCCTCTTTGTTACCGCTCGTCCGCCAACACACAATCAACAACTTACATTCCAACCATCACACCTGAAACATTATCGACAGCAGCTGAAATGACTAGAGTTCACATTCTGCGCCATGGACAAGCCCGTCACAAGTTTGTTTTTGTCCCTTAAAGTCTATACTAAAAGCTGACACGCATCAAGCGTCCAAAGAGGCTATCCCCACCGCGACCCTCCCCTCACAGACCTAGGCACTCGACAAGCCAGATCCGTCCAGCAAACTCTCAAAGTAAAACCCGACTTGATAATCGTATCGCCCATGACGAGAACCATACAAACAATGTATATCGTGTTTCGATATCTTCTTATCACGGGAGATGCAGAGATTCAGGTCTGGCCTGACCTGCGCGAGGCCCACGACGCTACCTGCAACAAGGGCGTTGCGCGTGCAGATTTAGCGGCAAAGTTTCCTCATCTCGACTTGTCGGGGTGTCCAGAGCGCTGGGATTTTCCGTCGCATACCCCTGGTGATGCGACGGTGCGTGCCGAGAGGGTTCGGCAGAGGGTGAGTGAGATTGCCAAGGCGGGGAAGTACAAGGATATTGTGCTGGTAACGCATCGGGGGTTTGCTGCGTTTATGGTCCAGGGTGACAGGTTTAGTGTTTGTGGTAAGAACAATCTATTGACTGCTGTTGAGTATTGTGCTGATTATATGATACAGAATACAGATCTTATCGATTTGCAGACACAGACGAGATTGATCAAGACAAGAGGTTTGGGTTGAATGTTGATACATGCGTCAAACAAGATTTTGGACCTACGCTTTTGTTACCGTTGGTTGAAAGATAGTAGTTGATAGGGCTGACATGGATGAGGGTTTCATTACCAAAGTCCCGTCGATCATTGAGTTTGGGGTCCGGGGTAATATGGACGATCGGTATAACGTCTTCCGTCTCACTCAGCAACGGTGATCAGCATGTGAAATGAATAGCAATCCAATCACCGACTAAAGAGAATGTCACCTCCGCGTCATGTACAGAGTGCCATTGTCAATTACCACACAACAAATGCTGCTTTTTCTGCCTTGTGATCACAAAGTTCCCAGATCTAACCTTATCTACGGAATTCACCGATTCATCAATAAACACAATCCAGCACCATCATTGGACAAATAAGAACCTCAAAAGCTTGTGTCCACCGCGAGCTTACTCCAAATAAAGGACCAAACTAGCCGTTGAACTAAACAGATAGTGCCTACGATAGCCAGCCACTCATCCCTGCAGGTGGCTGTGAGATACTGATGCTACACTGGGCTGAGGTCAGCCTAGGTTCTATTTTCAACACCATGGCGTTACTTACGGTCAGCTTAGCCACCATCGGGCTCCATAAGCATGTAAGCGCTAGCAGGGCTGAGCTCCTACGCTCGGCATCACGGCAACCCTTTTGTTTGATCTAGGTCTTTCTTTAAATACAAGCTTACCTTGTCGTTTCTTTATTTTATCATCTTGTTTCGTTTGTGTTTTCTCAACAGTAATTCACAAGAGATTTGACCTCGATATTCACTATGGCTCCAACACGTCCGCTACTCTATGTCGCCCTTGGGCTTCTCATGGTCGTATCCATCATCGAACTCGCCTTCATCTCTAGCATGGTCGGTTGGCTACACAGCACCGCGAGCGGAACATTCTCTTTCCAATGGCAAGGTACAAAATACCAGATCAAAGGCGAACCAGCCAACATCATCACCGACCAAGGCCACACCAGCAACGGCGCAGCAGGAACAGCATTCGTCCTCATCGGCTGCGGAGGTATCCTCTCTCTCATCCTCCGCAACAGACAAAACCCTGGGAAATTCAGCCGCTTCCTCTACACCACTTGGCTCGTCTTCAATGTCCTCAGTTTATTGCTTGTCCTTTCAGCTCTCATCTACACCTTTGTCGTCACAAACGAGCACAACGGCCAGAGCATCATTCCCAGCGTCGCAGCCAAGCTTAATGCTGGCCAGAAATACCCTCTCGAGTCGTGGACGCCGCAGAATTGGTTCTCGGCGCTTCTAGATCTCGATCTTAGCGACTCGAACGAGAGAAGCGATATCGAACAGCACCTGCGACTCATGAAGGGGTGGCAGTACAACCTTATTCCCTTCTTCGTCATTCACCTTGTCGAGACTGTTCTTGCGCTTTGGGATGCTATGCAGCGACGAAACGAGCTTGTGCCGGCTTATGCACCAGCCAAGAACGACGCCTATGGGCATGTTTGATGGGTCGGTAAATGGTATAAGCATTTATGGATGGAGGTGTTATTGTTTGGGCATAAGCGAGGATCAAAATGTTGTACATACATGCATAGCTTTTAATGATATAATGGCATTTACTAAATGTCATTTCACCTTCTCAATTCGTTCAAGAGTCCCCGAGTCAATGTGATTACAAATCCCGCATGTTAATCGTAGGGCGCAACTAAGTGAGCCACTTTGCTGCAGTTGTATGGAGCATCAACACTAGGTATATAATCTACCAAGCAACCTCACCATCTTCCATCTTCAAGACCTCACTCACCCTTATTCACAGAAAAAATGACATATACACTCTACATCGGAAACAAGCGTTACTCCTCTTGGTCAATGCGACCATGGGTTATCCTCCAATCCTTCGCCATTCCCTTTGAAGAGAAACTCAACCTCTTCAAACCCGGTCTTCGCCAACCTGAGTTTCTCGAATTTTCCCCATCTGGAAAAGTCCCCTGTCTCCACGACTCTGAAAACTCAATTGTCGTGTGGGACTCACTCGCCATCTGCGAGTACATGGCCGAGAAGCATCCCGAGATGTGGCCATCTGATGTCGCCGCACGCGCCTTTGCACGAAGTGCTGCTGCTGAGATGCATTCTGGTTTCCCTGCTATTCGCGACGAGTGCTCCATGAACGTCGGTCTCTGTATTGAGCTGGGTGAACCGAGTGAAGCACTCCAACGAGATATCGACCGTTTCAATGCGCTGTTCAAGGAAGGATTGGAAAGGTTTGGTGGGCCATGGCTTGCTGGCAAGTTTAGTATCGCGGATGCCATGTATGCGCCGATTGCATCACGCCTCAAGACGTATGGTATTGTGTTGGATGGTGCGGCGAAGGAGTATGCTGATAGGTTGTTTTTGCAACCTGCCGTCCAGGATTGGATTAAGGAAGGGCTTAAGGAGACAAGCAGAGAACCTTTCCACGAGGAGGATTGTTTGAGAGGACGCAGGGTGTTGAAAGACCTGACCAAGGAGGAATAGTCCGATTGAGATCACTCATACTCTACCCTGTAGCAGACCTTGACGCCACAAGAATGGTTGACACTGCTTGTGGCCCGTGCACTATATGTATCGTTTTTGTCGTACCAACACTGTCCCAGTCGAATGCAGGGAGACCTCTGATTCTCGCGGTTGGTGACTGGGACGATTAGTGACTTAGAAAGCGCGTTAGCAATACTTACCGCCCATTCATTGATGGGTAGATCAAGATACTTCGATAGGGCTGGGGAGGTTCGAGTTCTTCTCACAGTCAGCTGAGGCAGATACATCGGAGAAGAGGCACTTTTGTAGTTTTCAGAACATTCTTTGTCTTGATTGCCAGAATCAAATGCCTAATAGATCTTTGTACATGACGAATCTCTTAAAATTGATCTAATAAACACCATATCGAAATGCCTGGCTGCAACTTTGGCTACAATTAGTCTAGATACCAAAAGGCAGGTTTGGGCTTGTCTACTCTTTCGTCCGTCATAAGAAGGGTATATTAGCAGATGATGTTTTTGCCAGACAGGGATGGAAAACATCAATCCTTCTGTTTAGTAGATTATGGGTAGCGACTAGAAGGAAGAAGGCATAGGAGACAAGGGTTCAAGAAAGAGGTTGAGGGTTTAAAAAAAGGAGCAGGGAAGATGGTTTATCCTCCACATGATAAGATTGTTGATTCAGAAATTCGGTGCTTGGGTATTTGGATGTTGTCGATGAAGAAGAATCGTGTAATTCATGGAGCTTGTTGACAAGCGTGACCAAGACACCCATTACAGTCACCAGCACATATCGGTATCAGATCAACAAACACCCATTTTCTCTGTTTCGTAGATGCTATTCTCGAGTAGCATAGGTAACTAAGTAACTAGCAATCTACATCAACCTTCTGTGTCCATAGCACCCGTCTAAAACAGTTGCAGGGGCACCATCAGAACCAAACCTAGAGCCAGCCTTGAAGGCACGACGAGCATCTTGTTCATTGCATTCTGCTTGCCCGCTAAATCGCCCTACCCGTCGCTCGCTTGGTTACTTCAACGGTAGACAACCTTGCATGCTCTACCAGCAGCTTCTGTGCTGCTAATCCACATGCGCTCGTCTCGCACCTTTGCCCGCCGAGCCTTGACTGCAGCACGGAGTCTGGCTCGGTAAGACTCAGTGTCATTGGCCTCCCCAGACTCGATCTCTTCCCTGATCACCTTGATAGTACGCCGGATGATTTTGGCCATCTTAGGTGCAACCGTCTCATCACCAAGTCGGAGGTAGTGCTCAGCCGCATTAATTGTCCGGAAATGGCAGATATGGCTCTCAGGGTTGGACAGCTGCCTGGCTACCTCAACGAGAACGTCAACATTGCTGTTGTAGAAGTCCCGCTCCGTCTTGTCATCTGCAGATAGAAAGAGCCGGCAAGAATCGAAAAAAACATGACCAAGTATGATGATGTGGTTTGCGTGGTAGCTCATCTCAAATTGAGAGTACTCGTGCTCAACTGACCAAGCGTAGCGGTTGAATGGTTAATGCCAAAGAGATTTCATCACCTCACAGAGACTAATCTCGAGGATCTCATCGTCCATCCACAACGGGAGACCACACTTTGAGGACGAAGTGACTATCCAGTTCTGTACCAGAAGACGCTCAACATTGTCTTGTTACGAATTAGCCTGCTTCAGCAAGAACCATTGAACCGCCTCTCTCTGGTCAGGTCCATCGAGCCGTCGAAGGTTCTGCTCCCCAATGGTAGGGTCAAGATGCCAATTCAGAAAGATGCCGAGGTGACACGCCGAATGCAGTTTGACCCCTATGTTCAAGGTATTGACATTGCCAACAAATATGTCAAGGTCCGATCCTGGGTCGTTCCATTTCTCGATGACTTCTTGGCGGGCAGCAGGAATGTCGGATGTTCGAATAGTGATGGCAGCATAGCCAAAGTGTACCAAGAGAGAAGTAACAAAACTGAACTACTGTTAGCAATAATTTCAACATGGCAATGGCGAGAGTAGTTGGCAAAAAGGTTATCCTGGTCATGACAAAGAAGCTCGCCATGGAGATGATGAAACTATTAAAAGGACATACCTTTGAATCCAGAGTGAATCCATTATCAGGAGAACACGATTCCCATCTTTACGGATATGCTTGTCCAAAAGCTGTAAGACACGAATCATGGTAGGGCTTTTGGCAGCTAGCCAGTTGACAAGGGCTGAGCGGCCGATGGGGAAAGGAATGAAAGGGTCGATCTTAAAATAATCGTAGTAGTAGTGTAACCCTCCAGTGTTGGTGTTCCTCAGAAGAGTCTCAATGTGCTCGATACAAAGGATCTGCCGATCAGATTCCAAGACGTTGGCATTTTGCCCTTGGCGATTTGTTGTAGAGAACTCACGCGTCAGAGTCGAGAACCGCCAGACCAATTTCGACTTGTTCCCAAAAAATGCAGGTGGATCGTTGTTGAACATCTTGACAGTGCGAGGGTCAAATGAAGTGATAACACCAGCTCGATGCGCCCCAGAGTCCATCATGGCTCTGGAATTGTGATCGTCGCAAATGTTGGACAGGCTCCGGGCATGCAAGATACCCTGAGCTACCACACGCTTACCATCCGGATCCTCATCATTGTAATGGTACTCCTCAACTCGAATTATCGAGGGTAACAGCCCGTCTCCTCTATAGGTCACCATACTTCTGATGTGAGTGGAGAGCGGAGTCAACTGTGAGACAACGTTGGTAAAGTTTGCCTCATGCTCAATGATCGGATGCATAGACGATAGTCCAGCCAGGAGGAGCCCTTCGAGCTCCCTTGTCATGCGGGGGAGAGGGTTGGCGCTAGCATGATCGTTGAATGTTCTGCCCAGGTTGCTCGAGCCCGCGCACAGTATGGCTTCGTGAATATCCAGGGCTTCTGTGGTATCCAATGGTCGTAGGTGTTTGGGCAAGTCTTGTTCTGTAATACCATGTCGGGCACGGTGACGCTTAGAATACTTGCTCCTGTTCCAATGCCATGTCCCATACCCTACCCCCATCTCCTTTGTAGTACGTTTTGATTTCGCGCCATGGGCGCACCTACATGGTATTTATCAGTATGAAGCGATTAGTGTTGATGCTCAGAGTGCTGTTTACCTTCCGCAGAGACTCGATATGATATAGAACTACTCAATCATGAGATCATTCTCTTGGTCTATTCTTGGTTTGCTGGTTCGAAGTACGTCTTAACCACACCACAAACAGTGTCAATCCAAGCCATAAATACTTGAGTATTGGAGAAGTGGCAATGTCGTGCCAAAGCAGCAGCGTTGTTGGTATACGCAGGAAAGACTTGCGCGAAAAGAACACCTGGAACTTGCTTGCTGCCTTTTTGTTTTATGCCTCAAAGCTCTTCCTGCGCGATTCATATGTCTGTTCCTCCTGTTCAGTTGCTGGGTCTGGCGTCATATCGAGGTTGATCCACTACTTCTGTTTGTCGGGAATGTCCTTGATTCGGTCAAGGCTTGTATAGTCGAAAACGTCAAGCCGAGCGTTTCGGTCTCATTCGTTTGCCGACTTGTCAGCCAAGGTGATCTCGTCTTTCTCCGCCTCATTGGGGGGCGAAGGGGGAGGTTTCATCGATGTTCATGATTTCACTCTCCGCCGTCGCCGTGAGCTGAAATCCGCTTATTAGTTGCATTTCGATGGTGATTATGGATAGATCTTCTTCTTACCGAGATAAACAGTTTGCGTAGGCATATTCTTGGTGCGCGGTGGACGAGAGGGAAAAAGAGCGCCGAAGCTGTGAGAGGCCTCAGGGCGACAGAAATATAGGCAGCCTTTGTGATAACAGATGAAATGAGCGGGGCAGGTTATCGTGTTTAGAAGAGACGGTTTGGGCTGTTTATCCTTGTAATGTAAAGCTTAGCGGCTGCCTGATGATGGTTGGTCTGAATTCTCAATAACTGCCTATATATATAGATACAAGAAGAACAGTTGTCAGAACCAAGTCCAAGATGGGAAGAAACGAGACTATTTATGATAGTCATCAGGCGGTGAATGCATCACTGAGGGTTACACTTAATTTCCCTTGATTGTAAGTCGAGACTTCTGCTCACCAGGCATCAGAGGCAAACAACAATTACATACAGATTGGCGCCCTGCTACATATCATCTTCACACAGCATCGTACCACCAAATCCTGGTCAAATTGTTGTCCAATCTGGTGTTTATGTTTGGGTCTAGCAAAGTCAAGGTAGCCTGGAGTCAATGATTGACCAAATTCATGAAGAAACTATTTGGGTCAAGCCACATTATCTCACGCTTGCCGGAAAACACAAAATGTTATCAACCGCATTTTCAACCCGGGTAACAAATGTCTATTAATTAGGAATCCATCTCATGACTTCTGCCTAGTACGGCCACTTGAAAGAAGTAGAAATGTTGATCGAAAACGGCTCTGGCTCCGTCAACGACTCAACCCGCCCAAGCAGATGTTCAAGCTGCCTAAACGCCGCAGGAGGGGCATACTGAGGCACCATATGACCACTTGTCTTGACCGTAGCAAGAGTAAAACCTCTCTCAGAGTGTACTTCTCCCTGCACACTTCCACCAGCCCAATTCTCAGTGTTCAATGCAGTGTTGTTGATGATTGGCACAACAAACTCTTGACTAGGCGCCTTTTGAAATCCCTGCTTGCCGTTCCACTTAAGACCTTGCACCGCAAGAGCCGTTGTGTTGGATGTGATGATGTAGTCTGCCATGCCAGAACCAATAATAACGTTGTTGGTCTTTTCGACGAGCGTTTGGAACTTCTTCTCGTGCTCGGCTGGATCGTAGTGAGGATCGTCTTTGACGAAGACGGGACCGGAGCAAGATGTCCAGTTCTTAGGCGCGGCGGGGGCATGAATAGCTTTTCGGACGTCGGGAAGGTTGAAGTAGATGGATGCGCCGGGAGCAACATACTCGACTGAAGGAAATCCCAGAATGTCCCAGAGCACAGGGCAGGTATCCTGAACGTGGTAAACGTTGAAGCAAGGGTTGATGACGGGAATGATCTCATCAAAGTGAGAGGTGATATCACATCCCTTAGTCGGAACAGACTTCCACGGTTTTGAAGGAGGAGGGTATGTCAGATGCGCTTCACGATACTTGTCTAGCCCACACTTTTCATTGTCGTTCTCGAGGATCTTCTTGTTCTTATTGGGAATGGCGAAAACACTCTCCCAATGTCTGAAGAAGGCTGGGAAAGCTGCCTTGTCAAGGTGAAGCTCGTCAGCGTACGGCATGACGGGATCATAGTACAAAGCACCCTGGACGTCGTAGTACTTCTTGTCTTTCTTGTCAAGCATAGCAGCTCCGACATAGGGAACGTAGACACCAGCGTAGGATTCACCGGTCACGTAAATCTTCTTGCCTTGAAGGCTGAAGGTGTCGACGAGATTCTTCCACCATTTGACGAACTCATCTGCTGTCTGGGTGTTGTTGTGAGCTGTAACGGGACCAGTTGAGAAGCCTGTGCCAATGGGATATTCGACCCTAGTTTTGTTAAAATGAGACTAGGAAATGGACAGGAAGTATTTACCAGATGACGTTGGCTAGCTTATGCCACGACCATGCGTTTGGAACGGGCTTGTATGTTCCGTACTGCCATTTAAAAGGGCCATTCTCTTGGATGAAGCCTAAAAACCCATTAGTCTCCCGAGGTCAATACAGAATGAGTATAATTACCTTCCAAAGAAGAACATCCCGGACCTCCATTGAACCAAATGACAACATCGTCTTTGCCAGCTGGGTTGACAGTTGGAAAAAACCAGTAAAAGAACTTGGAGTCTTTGGACCCGTTCTTTTTCAGATCAACTGGGATCTGACCGGCGTAGCTTTCGCCAACATCAAATGAAACTTCGGGAATGCCTTTTGGCTCAACATAGTATTCTTTTGAATGGCAGTCAGCAGAACTGGTTATCATTATGGTGGGGTGAGCTTACGAGAAGTCTTTGAGTTGTAGTACTGGGTGTTTGCTGGCTTGTTTGTTCGTGCGTCGATAGCAGAGGCATTTGTCAAAGTAACAAGGCTAAGAGCCGCCAAAACCACTGTTTTCAAGCCCATCTTGAAGTCAATACGTGACAATCTCAAAGATAGAATGCTTGAATAAAACGAGCTGAGAGAAAAAGGTGCAACCTCATCGTATTTATTGCCGATCTACAGAGTACGGTCTGATAATCCTGCTTATGCATAACGAGGCTGTGGCTTATCATGCTTCTGCGGGAACTTTTGACACCTATGTCATCGACTTTCTATCGTTCCACAGCTTAACCCTTGTGGCATTGTTGATCCTCTCGTGACAGGCAAACCGAGGACGGATGTTCGGCATGCGGATTATACGCGCCTTCCTATTGCGGCCATTTGCGGGGCTGGTCATCATAAGTTCTGTCGACAAAGGATCTTTCAAGTACTAGTGAGATAAGACGGGCATTTACATAGTGCCTACATCCAAGGGTCTTGTAATTATTGTATTCATTAATGAGGTAATCAATGGCTGACATTGAAGTAGCAGTCGTGGATGAGTTACCCATTCTATCTAGCTCTAGAGACTACCAAGTTTGAGTATGTACCATAGATCCGAGAATACATATGGATCAAAGACGCAATGAATTGTGGCTGTGGTTACTGTAGCTGCTCGCAGAGCCAAAACTTGCGATACTCCTTGGTCTTCTGGGACCTTGCCGTCGCTTTAGCAGGTCCTCTATCCGGCCCTCTAACTGGCTCAATATCCGACCCTCTGTCCGATCCTCTGGCTGGTCCTTTAGCTGGCTCTCCAACTGGTCCGGCGTATATGTTCTATGGTGGCAAGATCTCTGTTAGTTATCCCAATCTCAAAATCTGGCTCAGGGCCTTCTGTCTAACCTTGGAACCAGTGGCGCCGCGTTCTGAGCGAGCCTTGCTAAAATTTTAATAGTGTTGGTTCTTTCATACTTGTCCTGTTGAAGTGCTACAAGACGCTGTCCCAAGGCTTCGTCCTTGAGCCTCCATTGAAGGTGAGCGCTATCTAGATTCGGGCTATTTGAATAAGCCAAGTCGATATGGTAAGGTAATTCGGTGATGGAATATAAAAGTAGAGCAGGGTCGTCTTCGAGGGCTTGTGAAGCAATATCCACCGAATCATGAGATGCGCAATAACTGGTAGGATATGGTGCAACTTCTCTGTAAGACGGTATATCTCCCCTAGCCAACCAGCTTTCAACAATTGTAACTGAATCCAGTGGCAAAGTTCCTTCAAGGACTTCAATCGTACCTTCAGTCTCGTGGTTTAATTTTAAAGTACCGGTCTTTTGGGGCTGCTGGGGTGTGAATGAATGCATCGAGGATGTCGCCACACTAGCCGTCTTAATACGTTGTCGAGCAATAACGTATTCATCTAGCTCTGGAATAAGGATATAGTTCAGGCATGTGTTTGCGATTGTACAATGGCAATCTGTAAGAGGGTTGGCACTATCCAAGCCAAATAGCGCAAAGCCTTGGTTATGTATGAAAAAGTCGTATACCGATTGGTGAATAGCCCTAACAACACGAGACGACCCTTGTCCCTGATCTAGGGATCCGGCACCTACATTGACAGAAGAGTCCTCTGCAAAATTTCTGTTGGAGACCTCAGATAGCTTGTTGTTGCTGACTTCGAGCAAACCTTTTGACAAGGTCTTGATTTCCCTTTCCAGCTGCTCATCACTGTCTGTGAAATCGTCTGAATCCCGCCATTGTCGAAGGGACAGCGGTCTTGACGGTCTCATAAAAGCTAGTATATGATGCCACTCATTGAGCTTCAAAGGTCGAGTTGCTCCGAAAACCCATTGGAATACCCTCTCTGCTAACTGACCTTCGCTTGGAGCGAGCTCCCCTAGTATTCTGGTGTAGAGTGCCTCAAGCTCTGTCGGCATCAATTCGATGTGGCGATACAGGGTTCGTAGACTGGTGCCCTGGTGATACTTGGCGAGAATGTCATCCAGTACTAATACCACCCATAGAAAGACTCCCGATGACATGGAAGTTATCTTCCTTTCGAGCCATTTCCTCCAATGGGCTTCGTATTGTGAGATATGACCTTCAAGTCGTTCTCGGGTGTAGGTGAGAATATCGAGACTGTTGCAAGCGTCCAGGACCAACTCCAGCCAACCGTTCACAGAGATGTTGGGAAAGTGCCTGCAAGACAGGCATACCTTCAGGGTCTTGAACTTATTAGACAGGACTATCACTCTCCAAAATTCAACTTGCTGACGCTGCATCGGACCTAGCTCATCGACCGCATCCACGAAAATCCAGACAGGCGTGCCAGTGGATGAAAGGACTTCAATCGTGTCCATGAGGATAATTTGCAACTGGTTCTCAGTGGAGATAGCTGATGGATGCACGGGAGCTGTCCGAATAGTGTCACTCAACGATCTCAGGGCTGGAGAGTCAGGGGAAGCTGTCCATATCTTTTCGAGCGGCAATAGCTGACATAGCAAAGACTGGTATATTCCTTTTGGCGAATGTTGCAATGATAGTCCTCCAGCATCAACGAAGAAGCTCGCGCAGATACCACGATTGTCAGAAACGGTCTTAGCCTGTGTATGTCGTACTGCATTCTTCATTAATGTGGACTTGCCGGCCCCTGGCTTTCCTTTGACGAACAAGAGGTGATCGGCTGCCTTGGAACTTATGCACCATTGGTTATACGTCCGATTTTGAAACAGCCATTCTGTAGTATTCGCCGAGGGAGGCAAGATAGACTCTCGTCGAGTGTTTACCCCATCGAACTGCAGCATTCCAAGGAAGACGTCCAAGTCTTTCTTATCCATTGGGATATACGGAGTGCTTCCAATATTGGATACACCGCTGCTTAATATTGTTTTCCCTGCGCCGCCGTTGACTGGGGCATTTTCGATTGCGGTGTAGAATCTTCGAAGTTCACCTGAAACTTTGATGTAATTGGGATCCTCAGCACCGCTAAAGCGAGACATCTGTAGGTGATTGGCCTGTAACGTCTCTGCCTCCTCTCTTGGATCTCCAATTAGAGAAGACTCATGAGGCACGACTTTGTTTCCCAATACACCCAAATCGATCCCGGTAAGCCCAAGGCTTTCTTGAAAGGTCTTTACCTGAAAGTCATAATCCTGCCAAATCCTGCAGAACGCCTCGTGGGCGCGTTGTAGATCAGTTGTCTTGAGACCCAGAGCGTCTAGCATTGCCTTTGCAGTCTGAAACTGCAGAGTACTGAGTATAGACCGCGCCCACTCCCCTATTGCCGAGAGTTCGGGGCTTCCTCGATGAGGCGTTCCAAGGAATATTATTGCTGCTGTTGATTCGACAATATCCTTATGTTCCGCAGTCTTTGACGTAGAAGACAAAGCAAGCATCTAGATAGTTGGTAAGCCAGGTGCTCATAGTGAAATACCAAACAGTTACCTCCTTCACCAGTATACCGCCCAGGCTGTGGGCTACAAATATTAAACGACGGCCTGGCACATGCCAACGCCCCAAGCAAAATAGGAAGTCTTTTCCATGAGAGAAAATGCTATTTGTGTTCACTGGACCCGAAGTGTATTTTGTTATCTTCGTATCATACCCGAATGTCAGTATCCGGGCCTTTTCACATAATAATGGGAGCAATTCGCCAGGCCAGAAAACAGACATATTGTTGCTGTCCACAATGGTAGAGAAAGTGTTGGCCGAAGTGTCAGAGGCAATACTATCCCGACGATTCTTCCTTCTTGATCGACTCATTAAAGACCTGATGCTTTGTCTGAGCTCCAGTCTTTTGGAATCATTCGGCTTGATCGTCTCCTCTTGCGGCCTTGCTACTTTTTTGTCCCTCCTTTTAGAGGATGTGGTATATTCCCATGTTTTGCAAGGGTGGCCTTTTAGACCGTGAACCATTACAATACTACCAAACTTCAGTCGACTTGATACCTCACAACTCGGGTTACTTACTCCACAATTGGGGTGTCACTCTCTGGCTCGTAAATCACACTCAGTCCAGTCGACGGTATGGAATCCCGCGAAACCTTTTTTTTGGATGGATATTCGCCTTGGGCGTTCATGGCAAGCCAAGGAAAGATCTATGCATGGTGATGTAAGGAGACGGTGAGGTGGTCTTGTGCTCTAAAACGAGGCTTTGAGATTCAGCTTAGTCACGTGGTGCAGGTGATGTTGTTGTCAGCTGTACTCATCGACGTACCTGAAGCATGAGCTAGTACGACTGCGGCAAAACCATACAAGCCACAGGCTCGCAGATTGAGGGTTCTCGTAACAAACTACGAACTCCATCTTGACAACGATAACGAAGTTAGGTGTGCCGCCCCAAGAGCTGCGTAGGAGGGCTATTGACCAGGCCAATTGCCATGGACCTTGATTGTAATAGGTAGTACATCCAATCTTTATTTTACCAATTATAAGGACACGGAAAGTTAACTATCTACTACGTAATTGATGTTTTAATAATTTGTCGTTTAATGGCGATGCTAATTCTCAGTAAATAGCTAAATATTGTCGACTATTCAAGATGCTTATAAGATCTAGACTGTATCAAGCTATGTCACTCTAACCCTCCCTACTCACAGTGTTATCCACCCCGTTAAGTAGATCGAAATGCTTAAACTGTCTTGCAGGAACACGTCTCTGAAAAAGAATATCCAGTTCCTCAAAAGTACGACCTTGACTCTCAGGAAGCCGGAAGTAACACCAGACAAGACACACGAGACTGATTCCACCAAACAGGAAAGCCGTCTTGCTACCCCAATTGGCCTCATCAGTATTGAGCATCAGAGGCATGACAATCGTGAAAACGACCGAGGCGGCAGCCTGCACTGCTGTAGCCACAGCAATCGTCTTTTCTCTAAGACGAGTGGCTGAGATCTCGGAAATGATGACAAAACAGATGGGTCCGACAGTCATTTGGTACACAAAGGTCCAGATATCCATCAGCGTGGCAGTAGCCCAGATAGCAGCGCTGGTGGTGCTGGAGATACTGATGAATCCGATGATGAAGAGGAGAGTCGTCATGACTGTCATACCCGCATTGTAAATGGTGCGTCGACCAAGTTTAAACTATGTAATATATTAGTTAAGGCGTTGAAGGATTATGGGGATGATACGTACCCAGTTCAGTAGGAACCACGAGAGGACCGTACCAGTGAAGCCCAGAGCGGTGTTACCGACACCCACTAGAATAAAAAGTCAGCATGCCTGTAATTTTCAGCTTTTCAAAACACGTACTGTTGAAAGCATCTGAGGGATCTAGGCCGGCCTTTTGGAAGAAGTATGTCGCATATCCAATGAGCGGGTTGCCGCCAATGACCTGGATAAGATACACCATAACTGAAATCTCAGTGCGGACCAAATTTGCTCTCTTGAAGCACTCCATCCACGATGTAGACGACTCGATTTCCTGCTCGAGAAGATCCGTCTGTTCAATTCCAACGAGAGCCTTGTCGATATCAGGTCTGTTGGTACTTGACGACAGGCCCAAGAGCGCGGAACGTGCTGCCTCACGTCGGCCCTTGCGAACCAGCCAGTACGGACTTTCAGGGGCAAAGGGAAGACCAGCGAGGAGGATGGCGGGCCAGACCCATTGGATCGCAAAAGGGATCTTGTACGCCCACTCGTCCATGCGGGTTTCTACACCAGCCGCGCAGCCTTGGGCGATAAATTGGCCGATCACAAACGCCATGTTGATGGAAGTGGTGAGGAAACCTCTCAAAGCAAGAGGACACACCTCTGAAGCATAAGTCGGTGCAATAACGACGTAGAAGCCATAAGCCAAGCCACCGAGAATTTCGCCAGCGCAGAGCATGCCGATGCTTGTAGAGAAGAACTGGACAAACACCAGGGCAATGGACCAGACGCAGCAGAAAGCCAAGGTTTTCTTTCGACCAAACATCTCGAGGGGATAACCACTAGCGAGTGCTCCGAGAATCTGACCGATCGGATTACCCATTCCCAGAGCTGTCTGCCACGGCGCAGGAACTTCATAGCCGTCGCCGCCGTGGACCTTCTCGCCATATTTTGTTTGGAATGCAGGTAGGGCGTAGAAAGAAGTGATGATTTGGGCGTCAAAACCCGCCATGATAACGGCGATGCCGAAGAAGAGAGCCCAGAAAACGGCCCATGGATACTGGCGGGCGGCTTCGCGGAAGCCGAGGTTGTGTTCTTCGACGGTGAGATCGCGGGTGGCGTCGATCTCGAGGAGTTCAGATCTCTTGAGGTCTGCTACCTCGTGATTATCCCTATTGGCTTCTTTGTCTAGGGATGCCATTTTTAAAAATGTAGTATGATGAATAGAGTAAGAAAGTTTAGCAGGGTCACGATATTTCTCGTATAACGGCGAAGGCCGATGTTTAAGTATCTACTGAATATCGGCACACCACGAGATAGCTCGCTTAGCCTTATCACGGAAGCCGACCTAATAATATTGAACTACTGCCAACACCCCGCAGATATGCCTGTGCATGAAACAGTATTTTATTTCCATATCTATACAATGCAACACGCCAATGCAACGTTTCTTGGCACCTTACGATAAGCAGACAATAGCTAGACAATCATGGCACCAAAATGCGGGGAAAAGATATCAGACCTGTGTAACCCGGCATTCGCGCCGACTGTTTGCCGGGTATCGTGTCTGGACCAGGTTAGCTAAGATATCGTCCATAAATTTGGAGGAGTCCTTCTCGTTCATCAATACCCTAGTCAACAGCAAAAAAGACAAATCATCTCACCTAATCACGCGACACAAAATGGTTACTACCAGCCCTTTATTCTCACCAGACCTGATTGGAGCTGATGTCGTATCATCGTTCCCTCAGGGTTACACAATCCGACCACTAGAACGCGGGGATTATGCAAAGGGATTCCTCGACTGCCTCGGTGTTTTGTCTAATGTAGGGAACGTATCCCAGGGTCAATTCGAAGAGAGGTTCGATTGGATCAAGACACAAGGCCAAGGGGTGCATTTTCACGTGGTCATTGAACATGAGAACCGAATTGTCGGAACTGGAGCTATTATCGTAGAGAGAAAGTTGTGAGTCTTTTGATTGGTTACTTTACTCCCTTCATGCTAACTTTATTTCGACAGTATTCACAATCTTGGGTTGATTGGTCATATTGAGGAAATCGCGATTGGGAAAGACTTTCAAGGCAAGGGTCTTGGGTTAAAGTTACTGGCCAGTCTGTCGTCTATCGCAAAGAATGTCGGGTGCTACAAGACGACTCTGGGTACCAGCCCGGACAACGAGCCGTTCTATGTCAAATGTGGCTACAACAAGTCAGGAAACATCATGAACCAGTACTTTGAAGAGCCAAAGGAACCCTATTATCGGGGATAAGTGCGATAGACTATCATCTTCAATAGTTGTAGCTACCCCGGATATTCATGGTGATCTCAGCTCAAACAAGCTAGTCTAGTCTAGACTCCGGTGTTCTTGTCCGATGTTTGCCGGTTCGCCGACATCCCGTTTCACCGACTGAAGATCAATGGATTGCAAATTGATAAGAGCCTATCAGGATCATTCCATTTCTCAAACGTTGCATTATTTAGTTATCTCCAAATCCTCAACGCGGGGAAATTTACTTGATAGCGTATGCGTGACTGTTGAGTAGCTGTAGTGTAACAAAGTGCCAGAGCCGAATATCCGTAGCCACATATTAAAGAGAGCCCTTGCAAACACATTTGACGATAGCTTAAAGTCATTATCTGCAATCAAATCTCTCTTGATATCTTCACCATGGTGCCCCATGCCGAACAGGATGAGTCCACCCCTGGCATCACTCGCCTTCCACCACCAGAGCGCCCAGCCTATTCTGCCTCGCCTCCACGTCTACTCATCATCGGCGCTGGAAACCGTGGTAAAGCCTATGCCGAGGCTACCAAAAATGCAAGTAACGGCGTTATCGTCGGCGTCGTAGAGCCTATCGTATTAAAGAGGCGGCATCTCGGTCGCAAATACATCTGGGGTACACGAGAGCCGACTCCAGGAGAAGAGTTCAGCGACTGGCCAGAGTTCGTTGAATGGGAGCTCAGTCGACGACAAAAGGCCGCTTCTGGGGCCACAGATGTGCCTGAGGGTGTCGATGCAGTCTTTGTTTGCGTCCAAGATGGTATGCATAAGGATGTTGTCCTTGGTCTTGCACCGCTGAATCTACACATCATGTGTGAGAAGCCTCTGGCGCCTAATCTGGAGGATTGCATGGCTATCTACAACAGCCTTTCGCCTGATTCCTCAGGATGCTCAGAAAAGCTGTTTGCTATCGGCCATGTCCTTCGTTACAGCCCTCACAACATCATGATGAGGAAACTTTTACTCGAGGACAAGGTCATCGGAGATATCATGTCTGTTAACCATACTGAGCCAGTGGGCTGGTATCACTTTACACACAGTTACGTCCGGTAAGTTGTTAACTGATCACAATACACAATTGTGAAGACTGACCACATGATAGAGGGAATTGGCGCAATGAAAAGGCGGCAGCTCCGTCACTCCTTGCCAAATCGTGCCACGACATGGATATCCTCTACTGGATCTTGGCAGCATCGCCTCCCGGTTCTAACAAGCCAACACATGTTCCCAAAGACATAAGCTCTTCTGGGTCCCTCCAATATTTCAGAAAAGAGAGAAAGCCTGTCGAAGCTGGAAACGCCACCAATTGCTTGTCATGTGCCTATGAACCATCGTGCCAGTTTTCGGCCAAGCGAATTTACACAGGAGCTGATCTCAAGAGCCAGCAGCAAGAGCATTTTTGTACAGTCGTCGCACCGGAAATCGAAGACTGTGTTCCAAATGCTGGGGCAGAAGTAGCTAAAAAGGCTATTCTCTCCAAACTTGCTGAAGATTACTCAGATGATACCCCAGCAGGAGAGATCAGCAAGAGAAATACATTTGGACGTTGTGTATACGAATGCGACAACGACGTCTGCGACAACCAAGTCGTAACACTTTCCTGGGACGCCGACCCTATTGCAGCTCCTGGTGAAACATCGCTACAAGCTCTCAGTGGTAGAGGTAGCAAGACGGCTACATTACATATGGTTGCCTTTACAGAAAAGATCTGTACCCGCTTCACGCATATCTACGGTGTTCACGGAGAGATATACGCCGATAGTTCCTCAATTATAGTCACGGATTTTAGGACGTGTAAGAAGACGGTTCACTACCCGCACATTCCCGAGGGCGGCGGCCATGGTGATGGAGACGAAGGACTGACGAGACAGTTTGTGCTGGCGGTTGATCGTGTGAAGAACCATGGTGAGAAGGTTTCGACAGCTCAGCAAGAGTATATCAAGTGTAATCTGAGGGATATTATCATGAGTCATAGCATGGTGTTCGCTGCTGAGGAGGCGAGGAAGGGGAGGAAAGTTGTGGATTTTAAAGAGTGGTTTGAGAAGGAGGCCATGATCAAGCTAGGCTCGTAAATACCTCATGGAACTGGTATGAGGACATCCATAAATATCATTCGTCTATCATCTTGCCGCGCTACATTGCACAAGAACCCTCTCTAGTTAGGCACCAACGACTACAAAAGGCGGGGTCAGTGTCAGCCTCACATATGTACATAGTACGTAATATCTAGGCAGTTTAAGATATCCCTTTGTGCAACATGCAACAACAAGGCAATCCAACTAATCATGGATGTAATATTATGGGCCGTTCTGCAGTCTAGAGTAATACGAGCACCAACTTCCAAAAAACGAAAACCCGTTCTGCATACCTAGTTACCCGAGTTCCAACAGCGTACATGGACTATGTCTTGCTCATTGTCCATTTGTCATTGTGATTTAATCTCAACTACAAATGAGACACAACCCAACTCACTTTCAACTGCACTGTCATCTCTAATCACCACATCACTTACGGTGCCAAATCTGAGCAACTCTGCTCGACCAACAATAGAGACACTCGAACAGATAGTTGGACCATATCACTGGGCGCGCAAGACTAAAAGTCGCAAATCCAGGATTTTACGATGTAGGATATCTCAGGCTCAACCACAAGATGCTACCAGAGAGGCGTGTTTTGTCGTCAAAGTCCTTGGGCAGCAGCACAGCGAAGATGCAAAACGCGAAGCAAACGTCATGAAACAACTGGGTAATCACCCCCATATCGTTACTTACCTGTCTTACTTTGTCGATGACAAGTCTCAACACAATATTGCTCTTCTTCCAGCTGTATTTTGCGATCTGGCAGATTTCATGATGCATATCTCGGAATCGATACGCAGACAATCGTCATCCACTAGGTCAATGGGGGATGGACGTCAGCCCAGAGAAAAGTTACCACAAACACCCGGCGTCCATGACAACCCACATGTATCATTGCTACATCACCAGCTACGTCTTATCTTATCGTCCATACCTTGCCTTTGCAGTGCTCTCCTTTGGGTGCATCAGAAGGGCTTCTGTCATCGCGACATCAAACCAGACAATATCTTAGTCGGTACGAACGGAAAAATCACCCTGGCTGACTTTGGAAGCGCCAGGAAGACGAAAGATCTTGCAACTTGGCCACCATATGCATCAGCCAGATGCCTGCTCGGGTTTGGAAAGAAGTATACGGCGCCTGAAGTATTGATGCTCGAGTCGGCACACACTGAATCTTGCGATCTGTTCTCGCTCGGTATAGTTTTGACTGAAATATTAACTCTTGGGTCTGGCCGTGAGCTTAAATGCTATGAAGAATTTCGGCTCCAAGGGAATACTGTTCTGTATCATGCGCAAACACGGGATAGGAGTAAGCTCTGGCTGCAGTCCCTAGAGCTGCCAGTATTGTCAGTTTACGGACCCCGATCTCCTGAGCAGAACAAAGAGCACACCAGTCGTGTGATCGCAGTGACGGCGCAGATGATTGATAGGGTTGCTAAAGAAAGACCCCCCCTTCACATCGTGTTCCAGACTTCATCTTTGGCTTTTCGTTCGACAAACGCTGAAAATACATAAAATCCCGACCCTTTCCGTGTCCTTGAGTTTAAAATATCACATTAATTGTATGGTTTCTACCCCAACTCCCTTGGCCTCATTCATGGTCTCGCCTTGCATACACCCGTGCACGTAACATCCACCAATGATTCTATGACAATCACGTTCGCTAACTCCGGGTCGTTTCCTAATGACAAACGGAATATCACTGCCCATAAGGATACAAACTTGATCTTCTTGCCTTGTCCAGTCCGGTACCATGGCTAAGCGACCACTTGTAGTTGTGGCCAGTCGTTTAAGGCGTGAGAAGCGAAATGCCTGTTCTAGAGCGAGGGTCATGCCCTTGTCATTCGAACAGGGAGTAGTTTGAGTACCGAATATTGATATCCAGGATCGTAAATCCCGGCCTGCAATCTTTAGGTCAAGACTTGGGACAATTCTATCTTTCAGTTGTTTTAGGCGTATTGAATCTCTGTTCGGACCTGCGACTCCAACGTTGTCGTGTATCACCGCCTTAACGAGTGAGAGGAGGCGATGATGGTCATCACTAGCTGCATGACCAGATGTTGTAATATCACCGATTAGGGTTCGCCACAGAGCATCTCTCAGGCCATCGTCTGTCATATAAGCGTTGTTGTGAGTCCGAGACTGGAAAACGCCCATGTCACACCCTTTGGTGTAATTGGACTCGGAACCCAAACCATCGATTTCATCGATGATAAACCCTTCAGCGACCATAGTTTGTCCATCTTCTGTAAACGAGACCTTTGCCTCCGATCCAAGAGATGCCCTGTATGGTACATTGGCTCCCTTAAAGAGACGTATATGATCTGCATATCTCCAATCCGGGACCCAGCTTGGCAAATCCGAGCCCAAATGATATGAACACTGACTGAGAATCTCCAAGTCCTTCCTAGCCTCAACCCATGTTCGGGCTAGGCCTTGGTATGCCTTGTTGACGGAGAGCTGATAGTCCGGAACGAAGCGTTGTCTTATACATCTAGGAAGCAAGGAAAAGAGGCCATAGATCCTATCATGATCTAGTAAACACGACGAAGCCCGTGAGCAATCAAGTATTGGCATGATGTGCCAACCATCTTTAGTATTTTCACGATTCCTTCGGCTTAGTCCTTCTAGGTTTCCCGATTGAAGGTTCTTTTCCAAATTGATATGGTAGAAGAAGCTCCGATTGAGTATGTCGTGATGGCTTTCGACGAAAGGTGTGCCTTTGATGGCCTGGTGCTCCCTTCCAATCATGTGCACTACAGAGTCGATGTGGGAGTAGAGTGCGTTCCAAATGGCTTCGTAGATGACGAACCAAGGCACAGCGCGATCCCCGCACAGTACAACTGAAGACCGCCTTGCAAGACATAGCTCCTGTATGATCCAGAGCCTTCTCCAGTATGACCGTTCCGTGAAATTGAGAAGGGCTAGCCATGTACCATCTCCACTGTGTGTCTCGTCGAAACCTTGACCGTACCGTTCCATGACATGACCAACTTGGTTGTGCTCTGAAGCAGCTGCCAATTCATAGATCAGATCTATTGCCAGGCTACTGTTGTCTCGTTCGTCGCCTAGCCACACAATTACCTCATCAGCCAAAGCATAGATGTCGCCCATGATGGAAACGTGGTGGTTGACCTCCCCCATGTCGCGTTGGTTGACGCACAGAGAATCCGCCCAGATTCGATATCCGTCAGGGCTGTATCCCTTTCTTCGTATAGCTCGGAATGCATCGGCGAGATTTCTCTTCACTCTAACAGTCTCCTCGTCTATAAGTATCTCGTCATACTCGTCGCTTTTTCCCCACTCATAGGAGAGAGCAATATAACCATGCTCTCTTGCGGTTGCAAAGCCAGCCATATCCCATAGTCGACGCCAAGCTTCCAAATCAGTGTTGCTGCGAACAAATATACTCGATGCCTTTACTGGGGATGTTGTGTTGCTGATCCTCATAGTGTCCAATGTGCAGCGCAACGGCTCGAGCGAGGTATGGCTCGGTAACAACCTCAGCATCCTGATTTCCCCATTCGCCCAGTCTATGTGACTGTACATCTCGTTACAGCGTAAGTGTTTAGTAGTTTTGTGACGAGAAAGAAGTAGATTGAGGGTTCTTGATCACTGGCGTCATGAGCCACTCCAATTTCAAGAAAGGAATCGTTAGACGATGAATCAGGCTCTGAGTACGAGGTTTGCGATCCCGGCAAAACCCCCTCATCTAGGCAGGCCCAAGTCTTACATCATCTGACAGTGATTCTCCAATAACTTTGACTTCTGAAGTCTACCTCATTGGATAGGTGTAATCACGCGACTGACGCTGTGTGATCTGAAAGCTGAGCCTTATTCTCTCAATCAGCCGCCGAGTGCTGCATTTCCCCGCTCATGTTAGGTTACGCAGTGCGAAGTAAACTCTGTTAAATAACTTCGTCTCTTCTAGGTTTTGACTTTCCGCCAGACTGGTCATAAGCCATGAATGTCCCAAATACACTCAACAAGCTTCTGCGAATGTGGTCCTATCGATATGCATACCTCTTGATAGCTATATTCGGGTTTCCCGTGTTTCGTTCTCACCTTCTTTGGATAATATGGTGAGAGATGTTTTTTTCCTCAAGCAAGCAATTATATGTTTCTTCTTTTTCTAAGCTCCAACTAGCCTACGAACAATCATATCTCGAGCAATAAGAAATAGAATTGCTTCGAGAATGAGCCCTGTCACACCAAGGAGCAACCCATCTTTTATCCCTAAAAAGGACGTTTCGGTGTTGATACCCACTATATGCCCTGGTGGCTCTCTGAAAGGCAGCCTTCGCACCTGGCTCGAGACTGGACCTCTCGAAATCATCATTGTCACAATTGTGTTATTCCAAGATGATATAATTCAGCAGGTCAGCAAATCATTACAAACTTTGCCTGGCTGCTCAACAAACGTTCGAGTCTTGACTACTACACTACCAAGAAAGAGACAACAACTTACAATGGCTATCAGAGAAGCCAAGGGTACGATACTTGTACTGGCCGATGACGATGTATTCTGGCCCCCGAGAATATTAACCTTTGTCTTGGCCTGTTTTGAGGATCCTGAGGTCGGAGGTGTTGGCACCAGACAAAATGGTATTCTGGAAGCTGGAACCCCGATCAGCACGTGGGAGCACGTCGGCGGTCAAAGACTTGTCCGGCGTAACAGGGAGATGTCAGCTACTAACTGCCTGGAGCCATCAGTAACTTGTCTGTCAGGAAGAACAGCAGCCTACAGGGCACATATACTCAAGTCAGAAGCTTTTCTAGATTCCTTTGTTACTGATTACTGGTTAGGGAGATATTTACTGGACTCTGGAGACGACACCTTTATCACTCGCTTTCTGCTCCGCCACGGATGGAAAATCAGGATCCAGGTCCATCCAGAGGCTGAAATTGCAACACTGTCTGAGCCTACAGCGATCTTTCTGCGCCAAATATTAAGGTGGTCGAGGAACACGAAACGTTCATATCTCAGATGTGTATTCCTAACCCCAGGACTTTGGAGGTTAGTGCACTCTGTTTCTGTAAAAGGCTAGACTGTCTGTTGCAGAAAGCTGATGCAATTATTGAGCTGATCGTTGGTTCTTAGGAGCAACCCTGTCTTGCTCTCCAAAATGTCGATGGCGTTATTGCATCCGTTTCAGTCACTGTGCGAGAGTTATGCACTAGTACAAGCCCTTCGCAATTCACAGCATAACCTTTTAGAATTCACGTATGCTCATTCCTGGTTAACTATAGTTAGCTTATCGATCTCCCGTTTCCAGAGTTGACTCATCATAGCCGAATTCTAGTATGTTACTTCCTCGCTAGAACTGCAGCACATTTACTTAATACCAACCTCCGGGACGTTACTGCGAAATCTGTGCTTCTTGGTGTTATCATCGAGTATTCAGCACCTTACATCGATCTATTTGCTACTGTTACCCTTCACAAGGTTTGTAACTTTCTACAATGAATGGAACCCTCTCTCACTATATATATAGACAGACTGGGGAACAAGATTGATCAATAAAGCACCATAGGGGTACCAATGTGGTGCTTACGAGAGTAACAATGATACCCAGTTCACGTTTCAATTCCAGAACACATGTATCTGCTTCCCATACTAGCCTCCTTATGTCTATTGTTCGCTGCTTAGGAGGCAAGAAAGGGAAGGAAAGTTGTTGATTTTCAAGAGCGGTTTGATAAAGTTAGGGACTTAAATCTTAGGGTTTAGACAAAAAGAATACAAATATCCAGAAAATTTATCTTGTTTAGATTATGTTCTTAGGCTATTTATTTCCATCAACTAACCATGCAGTCTTCCTTGTCGGAGTCAGAGGCAGAAGACATGGGCTGCCTCTGTATTTTGTGAGAATAAAGTTCGTTGTTGCCCTACTTTAAAGTTGTACCACCAAACAAAAGGCAGGTGGGAGACGGCGCACCTTTCAGTTTTCCACAAAGACGTCTTTCCCACACCTTGGCGGCTTGTTCTCTTTCAACTCTTCATCTACCGTTCAAAATACACATCACCTGTCCTAGACTACACTTTGGGGTACAAAGGTAAGCATTCTAAGAAGTCTGCTCTAAATGGTCTACTAATTTCGTCTCTTGTGCTTCTAGAAGCGAAACATGGGCCTTCTACAGAGCCCCAACCCCAAGACTCATCCCAGGGATCAAGCATGGGATGCGGAATACTCCAACTTGAGCACGGCCGCGCTACAGAGGAGACGAAGCACCATCGAAGAGCAACTAAAGAAAGCCCGAAAAGAGTTCAAGCGGAAAGTCTCCGTGAACGACAACAGTGACTGCTGGGAAAGGTCTTTGAAAGTCTCCCTTCTTCACGTCAAATTAGTTCGGGTCACATCTCAGATTGAGCTTCGGAAATTTGATTCGCCTGAAATATGGTATAACCGATCAGAGGCTTTCAATCTCAAGCTGCGACACGATAGCTGGACCCAATGGGGAAGCGTCATGAAAAAACAGTCAAGAGTCCAGAATGCAACCAGTCGCGAGTCATTTATGCGATTATTCGCAACATCAAGAGTTGGGCTCGGGCGAGTTACTTCCTTGCAGTCGAATATGGCTGCCGAAATGAAAGAGTGTATATTGCCCTAGCCACCCCGAAGACTTGGAGGGTTACCGCTGGGGTCCCATTCTCCATGGTTGGTTAGACAATACCGCTGTCCGTGTTGCCCACCTATTCCCATGGTCTCAAGGCGCGTTTATGGATGACATTTTTGGCAGAGGTTCAAGTGATGATCTTTTCTCTCCATGCAATGGACTATTTCTGCATTACCGGATTGAGGCTGCCCTTGAAAATGGCTATATTGCCATTGTACCAGATCTCGAACTGGAACCAGCCGACCCAATGTTCCCCTTGAACGACAAGGATGATCGACAGGATCGGGTCAAGGAATGGGAGACACAGAACCCTAAGAACTACCGCGTCATCGTTGTTGATATGGATCATCCACAAGTCAACAAAAAGATCAGCGAGAAGAAGGATATGGGTGGATTTCAGACAATCGCGGAGCTACACAACCGGAAACTGGTTTTTCTAACTGATTTTCGCCCTCAGGCTCGTTACATCTGGTGGACATTCCTCAACACAATCCATCATGTAGCTTGGAGAAGCAACTCGAAAGACCAGAATATCCAGCATGAGGAAGTGCGAAAGACAACTCGGTACTGGGGATCCCGCGGGAAGTACGTAACGAAGAACCAACTTCTGGGATTTGTTGAAGAGATTGGCCACAATGTTGCCAGTATTCTAACGGATGAGAATGGAACTGAAGAGACAGATGGCGTAGAGCCCGAGATTGAAGCAACTCAGGCCTTGGTGGGAGCTGCTATAGTCAGGTCTTCAAACGAGGTACTTGAAGCGTTAGCAGAGGATGATCCCGACTACTCCGATGACTCCGATGAGGAACAGGATCCTGAGATTAAAGCGATCCAAGCACTATTGGAGCGGCTGCGGGAAGAAAAATGAACGAGGCTATGAAAGCCTTGGACTCGGACTCCGACGAGGAAGACTATATAGTTACTTGATAAAAACAAATAACCTTACCGGATCTGCCGCCCGTCAATATCACTCAAGTTCTTATTACTGTTAAATACTACTGCAAAGTGGTTTAAAATCCGATGGCGGCCAGACAACTGTCTTCCGCAGCCTGCTCATATATGTTGAATAGTCAAGCTATAAATCGCCAATTCTCCTTTATAAATATGCAAAACCCAAATATCCCAAATCATTAAAAGTCCAATCGCTAGTATATATCATGCTTCGCTCATCTGTTGTCGAAGTTGTTTTTGGAACTCATACTTTTTCTCTCGTCGATTATTCTCCCTACTTCGAAACTGATCTCTTCGTCTCCTTTCAGCCCGTGTACTTAGCAAAGGTCCCTGGGGACTCTCCCAGTCCAGTGGCACCTCTTGGAAGAGGATGGGTGTCCAGACTGGTAGTAGACGCTTTCCGTAGTGACCTTTCGATGCAGGTAGAATATTCCAGGTTTCGTCGGTTTGGATATCGCGACGCTCAACTGGTACAAAAGCAGATGGTTCTGGGGGATTCAGTTTTAGGTATGAAACCTTTCTGTCTCGATCAGAGCGCCACTCGCGGTATTCAATTTCTGCATGTGTGGCCTGCTCGTCGTTTAATTCGAGATCATATGGTTCTTGCCCTTCCAGCAATGGCGGCTGGGGCTGGGTGGCATATTTGGGCTCCCATTCTCTAAGCTTGGTGTGGCATTTTTCCAGCGCTGACCAATGTCGCTCAAGAGCCTTGACCCTCGAGTGAAGATCATGAGGCTCATCAGGAATAGGAGCTCTCCGTCCGCCTCTGCGCGCAATAGCGCTAACAGTATCTCTGATGTCCGTTTCGCGGAGGACCAACCACGTCAAATCGCGACGCGTTTCAAGACTGCGCAGCAGCTTTGAGCAAAGGTTGTAGTCGTCGCCGGGTAAGGACGTCGGAACCATCAAATCGCGCAGGGTGCGGTCGATGTAGCGGACTTCGCAGAGGGTGTTTTCGAGACGGGCATCGTTGGGGATGTCTCTGAAGGGATTGCAGCGCTCGAGAAAGGCGGTCCCCACGCGAGTGTTGGAGGTGCTGTCGCTGAGGGGTTTAAGGTTGATGATGCGCCCCGCAGGTACGGGGACGCTGCGGGCCTTGAAGACGTTGAGAAAGCCTCGGATGGCGCTCATGATGCATTTTGCGATGGACAGAGCATTTAATGAGAGTGGGGGAAGTAACAATCAAGAGAAAGAGAAAGAGGGAGAAAGAAAAGAGGGGGATATCGGGGAATAAAAAGAGGCAAAAAAGATAGGACAGAGAAAAAGATACTTGTTTCTAAAAACCCTCCTCTACTTCCCCAAGAGGTGAGAGATGACGGGCTTCATCCTTGTCACATTCCGTTTTGCTCCGCTTGTACCTTTTTCAATGCGATTCGGACATTGCCGCGTGCTTTGACCAAGGGAAGAATAAAAGTCGGTGAATTAAAAAGACAACTCATCAATTAAAACAAGCTTTCCCTGTTATATTATTCAAAAGATTAACTCTTGTTATTGTTACAAATTCCCTCAATTTTTGAGTCTTCTTTCGTCTCAAAAAAATGGATCGACAATCGCATGCAACCAATTCGTACAGGTACAGGTACACCAACTTCCCCGCGAAAAAAAACAAGACCCCGTACCAAGCCACCACTTAGTTAGGCTCAGGCTTATTCCATCACCATCAAGCCCGATTCTCTGCTTCGTACAGTTGATACGTGTAGCTACCCCATTCATCTTGCATAGAGTCAGCATCAATCCTGCTCCGTGTTCCTTGATCCTCGATTCTTTGGGCTCGGAATGAAAGAGTCTGCCCTCTGTCAACACAGCCGATAATGCGACCGTCGCCAAGGAATTCCATCCACCCTTTGTTGCTGTCGCCATATATGACAGGTCCCATATCTTCACGACCCCGCCATGTGAATTCGAGTCTGTCGTGCGATGATCTCATAGGGCGTTGATTCAAGTGCAGCACACCTTCGTATACGCCGAGGTTGAATTGTCCCCAGAGTTTGTTACCCTCGAGTGTGAGACATAGCTCGAAATTGTCGGTGTCGTAATGATCCCACCGCTCTGTGACATCGCTCCAGATAATCTCGTAGTCACCGTTGAGAAGGCCCAAAGGTTCAAGACTGCCACCATCGTCTGGGTCGCTGTCATACGAGCGGTAGCTGTTGCTCGGAGAGTGTCCGTCGGAAAAGTAGGCTTGATCTGGAAATTCCGAGTATGGGGGTGGAGCATCAAAGTTGCCAGATGGTGGAACGGGGATCCGGCCCCGGCCCGCGAAAGCCCCGGCTTGACGCGCCGTTTGCTTGGTCCGCGGCGGTCTAGCTGGCTCTGAAGCACTTGCATTGCGACCGGGTCCTTGAGAGCTGCCTCCTCTGCGGGCGGTTTGTTTCAGACGTGGCTTTGCTGGCGTTGTGGATTCGGTCACTGCTTTTGATGGGGCTTTCGTCGTGGTTTTTGCGGCCACTTTCGCTGGCATTTTCGGTAGAGCTTTTGCTTTAGCTTTAGGGGTAGCGATTTTGCGAGCTGGCGCTGTAGCCTTTGGCGTTGTTGTCTTTGTCTTTTTAACGGCGGGAGCATTGTCGTTGTCGGTTGCCTTTCTCTTGGTTCCCGCTGTAGCCTTTGTCTCCGCTTTAGCGACCGGTGGTTTAGCAGCAGGCTTACTGTTTGTCGCGCCCTTCTTTGCCTCGCGGTCATTCTTTGTCCATTCTTTCTTGAGCTTGGTCTAAAGCTTGGTGACATTGGCAGGCACCTTTAGGCCACCCGCGTTAACAGCGTCAAAGAGCCGCATGCGCGCGACCGACTTTGTCTTTGAGGATTGAAGGCGATAGTGGATGAGTTGGGCTTCGAACCAGTGCGCGGGGTGGTCCTTGTCGTTGCCCGAGGAAAAGTGTTCCTTGAGTTCGGTGGCTGTAGCGCGTCGATGGCGGTTTTGGCCTGAAGCTTGGGCGAAAAATACTCCTTCGGCGAATGCGAAGCCGTCTTCTGCGACCGGAGGAGCTCCTGCCCAAGTGTTGGCTGCGGGTACCTTGGGCATCGTGGACAGCAGATTTGGCGTGTTTTGTAGGAAGACGTGTCTGGTTGCGTGTCAAATGAGGGGCGATCTGGAGATGAAGGCATCGTCATTACCTCAGGTGCTGACCTAACTTTTTTTGCGTTTTAGGGGGCTATGCACAGCTCCAACACCTGGCGGACACTGACAGGGAAGTTATTCATGGGCACAAAATAATGCTTGGATAAATGCTACAAATAACGATTATTACCTCTTATCTGTAGATCTATCGTGATCTGAAATTAGTACCCTGTTCTGTTTAATTAATTGGAAATTATCCTGAGGCAATGTATAGGGTAACGTCTGACCATTGATCAACCGTATCAACTGGCCGGCTCACAATGCTTCGAAAAGAAGAGTCAAGTGTGAAAGTTGTTACTATCTGTACAAGCTTGACTTACTACTGGGGAGCCGAAATATTGCTCAAATAGACACCATCTTACCAGTAGAGTATAGCTTCTTCCATCCCGCCCAAGTTCTAGAACAAAGTCCATTTTTTCAGCCTATCTGCAAACCTGGACAGAGCGTTATATGCTATTAAGGTATATTAGGACTATTGCAGACTATTTCTTAACTATTGACTCACACTACGGTTCAATTAGTTGTTCTTAGCGACACAAGACAAGACTATTGATTGAACTAGCAGAAATCTCATATTCTAGATCCTGCACCCAGGCCACACTGTCTGATATAAACACTTGGCTCGTTTCCTATTTTTTTTGTTGTTGATCAGTCTCCTTCCAGTATCTAGACAAATTTACTCTGCTGATAAGATGAAGCTTTCGGTTCCCATCCTTTTCTGCAGTAGCTTCGCTGCGGCATCCCTCACCCAAGGCCGACAGCAAGACGCTTGTGTCAAAGGTAAGAGAAACCATTCCTCAGCGCGTATGCTATCTGATGTTAAGCCATCTTTATTTTACAGCTGCTATTGGAAACTATCAGTACCCCAACCTTGACGCTTGCAAGTCATTTTTGCTAGCGACAGCAGTGCCTGCTCCGACGTAAGATCTTTCCATGCCTTTCAGTTACTTCGGCTGATTTGATTTTCGTGCAGTACCGTCTACAATGTCAAGACCGTTCAAGTACACCCCGTCGTGATCAAGCGCGTTACGAAAACGTCAACCACCCTCGTGACAGCGACAAAGATTACATCGGTGGTCAAGACCGACGTTCTAGATGTGACAGCGACTGATATTGATGTCGAGACGGTTCAAGTAACAAAGGTCTCGAAAGTTACTGCGACGCGTGCCGCCAATCCTCCATTCAAGCGAGCAAATAACCAGCCCCCAACAATCATCAAGCCAACCAAGGTCCCTGCAGCAGCCCAAGATGCCTGCGCCGATGCCGCTCAGTTCTCGTCTGCTTGTAGCTACATGGGCGTCAAGCCCAGCACTACAACCCTCAAGAGACAAACTATTGTCTCGAAGCGAACTACATCCATCAGGCTTCCAGCTCGCACGGTCACCAGAACCGTCGCTACTGTGACCAAGTCCAAGACAGCACAAACTGTCTTGGTCACCGAGACCTACTCAACAACGATTGTCACTCGAGTTGTTGATACAGTCACCGTCGAGGATGAGGCTACAGAGACTATTCAAGCAACAGAAACCGTTGTTGTCGACCCTCCTGTACAAACCGTCCGCTTCTACTCACCAGATAGCCAGGACCCAGGTGTTGGTGGAAGGGTTGCATATTTCAGTGTTCAATCTACAGGAGGGGAATATTACTCTATCAACATCTATAACTCTGATGGAGACCAATTCGGCATTCATCCCAGCACCGGTGAAGCTACGGTAATCTCTGGCCCTGATACTTCAGCAGGCAACACTCTCTACTATTCAACAGCCAATCCATGGTCTTTTGTCTTCGCTGCATCCTCAGCCCCTGATGCTAGTGAAGGAGTTAAGCCAGTTAAATGCAAGTTAGATGTTACTAAGAATAACAAGCTGGTATGTCAGTGGGATGACGACCGACTTGCAGATTTCTGGACCTGCCGTGGGAACATGATCTTGACACCACCTGGATCAAGCTTAGGAGAAGTATGCGGGTCAACTTCTTACCGCATTACAGTTTATGCTTCAACTGCTTAACACTTGTCAAGATTATATAGAGACTTGAAATTTAGTATTACATAACTCTACGCGAAGTCACATTTGTGCACAAGTACATGTTGGAAATTCTAATGGTTGATGATTAATACCACATTTACCTTATTCTATTGATCAAACGGTCGGCAGTTTCCAAACACATCCATCTATGGTTCCCCTCATCCGTGTCTCAACCTTCAGCCTGTGGCCAAGATGATTCGCTGCACCACGGCGGTCAATATGACCAAAACGAATGGCAGCGTTGCAAGATAGGCAGTTTGTCTACTGCAAATGCTATGTATGGGTTGCACCAATGCAAGTCAGCCGAGAGATGTTTGCATTATCAGCCAATAACTCATGTCATGAGGCCACTGTTTTGTGTTACACTCCTGGAGTGGGGTAGTTACAAAATGGCAAGTTACATATCAAAAGTTCAACGTAACATATGCATGCAGATCCGTATAATATGGGGTCTGGAGAAGCTTCTCCAACATTATTGTCTTTATTTTTAACCTTAATACCACATAATTCAATTCCTGGCCAGCGAACTGTTGTATAATTTGCGGTTATCATGTCCAAGGAGTTGGAGCACAGTGAAGCTGTTGGCCAGCATATCAGCAATGGTGGCGAAGACAGCAAAGAGACTACACAAACTCCTGAAGCCATAGCAACTGCGCTTGCTGCAACCGGCGCAGTTCCGTCACCATGGGGTCGTGGACATGTCCAGCTTTATATGGCCTGCGCACTAATCTATCTATGCTCGACCATGAATGGCTACGATGGATCACTCATGGGCTCCCTCAACGTGCTCCCTGAATACCAAAACTACTATGGCTTGGGTGAAAGCGGATCGACTTCGACTGGTTTGGTTTTCTCCATCTTTCAGATCGGCCAGATGGCGGGTGCTTTGTTTACTTGGATCTGTGACTGGCGAGGTCGAAAGATCACTTTGGTTGTCAGCTCCTTCCTTATTTGTGCATCAGCAGTGTTTACTGCTGTAGCTCCGACTTTATCCTCGTTCATCGGAGCGCGATTCCTGCTTAGTTTCTTTTCGACGATCAATGGTGTTGCTGCACCGATGCTCCTGGTTGAAATCGCCCCGCCGCTACATCGAGCAACGGTGGCAGGTATATACAACACTCTTTGGTATATGGGAAGCATCATTGCTACCTTTAGTGAGTTTCCATCTATCGTTTGGAAGTCTGCTGCTAACTTCGACATAGCGCTGTACGGAGCCAACATCCACTTGAGTGGCAACATCAAGTGGCGACTCCCCTTGTGGCTACAGATGCTTTGCCCAGGCTTGGTCTGTCTTGGCGGCTGGTTACTTCCAGAAAGTCCAAGATGGCTGATTGCTCAAGGAAGAGATGGAGAAGCCCGCGACTTTATTGTCAAGCATCACGCCAACGGTGACGCCGAGCATCCAATTGTAGGAATCGAGATGCACGAGATCCGGGAATCACTCTTGGAAGTTCAAGGTCGTTCGCAATGGGCTTGCTTTGACTTGCGAAGTCTTTACAAGTCTCCTGCTCGTCGATATCGTCTTTTGCTTGTTATTGCCATGTCTTGGTTTGGTCAATTCTCGGGTAACAACGTTTCAAGCTACTATCTTCCAATTATGGTACAGAACGTTGGAATCACGTCGACTAACCTCATTTTGCTTTTAAACGCGTTTTACGCCTTGACCGGATGGATTGCTGCTACGATAGGAGGTATGGTGTTTCCTTTAACTGACATGAGGTATACTGATTGTGTCCATAGCACGTCTTCACGATATTGTTGGAAGACGTAAGATGTTTATGGGTTCTTGCCTGGGGATGTCAGTGTCTTTGGCGATTGTTGCTGCTACTGCCGCCGAGTATGAACGTTCTGGAAGCGTACCATCGAGCTCCGCCAGCATCGCATTCATCTTTATTTTCGGTGTTATCTTTGCAGTTGGATTTACTCCCATGCAGCCGATTTACCCTGCCGAGGTTCTCGCCAGTGAGTTAAGAGCCTTTCGTTCAAGTCTCGGTCACTAACCAAGGTAGATGACATGCGGGCGAATGGCATGATGGTATTCATGATCACCTCTGGCTGCGCAAGCTTTGTCAACACGTTTGCAGCTCCAGTGGCGATGGAGAATATCCGTTATTGGTTGTAAGTAGATATCCTACAACGCCATGTAATACTTTGTCACTAACAGGTTTCCCACAGTTATGTGTTTTTCGTATTCTGGGATTTGTTTGAGTTTGCGTTTATCTACCTGTTCTTCGTCGAGACCAAGGGCCGTACTCTTGAAGAGCTAACTGTTGTTTTCGAAGCGAAGAATCCTCGAAAAGCCAGTACTAGATCGCTCTAGCCGCTTTGCCCTAATAACCATTATCATGTATATATATATGGATATAACGATGATGGTGTGGTCTGTCACGGAGTGCTATTGAGAATTGAAGCCTGTTAGTTATCAAATGGACGGAGTGGCTCATATGAAAGACTAACAGCGCGCATTGTAAATTTAGACGGCCTAGGCCAACTGCGTGTGTTTTAACTATCTAAGTTTCAACATGTAGTTGCCCCAACATGATGGCTAGCAATTGACGCCGGTCTTGTCGTCGCTAGAGTCTGCGGGTTATTCGCCCAACCATGCCTTCAACTGTCTAATTCGACGTCCTGGTACCAAGACCTCTTCAGATGGCGACTCATCGTCGTTGCGTCGGAAAGCTAATCGGAGAATCGCACCAATCTGCCCTGCAACTTCGGCCAAATTTTGTGTTTTACGCCGAAGATCCTCGCCCTCGATCCCAGAAGAAAACCAGAACTCGTCCCAGAAAACTTCTTGTAGCTGGGGCTTGCATCCGTAGTCATGCCATCCGTCTAGGGTCATGAATCATGTGGCCAAGAAAAGTATATCTAGATCCAGTCCAAACGGCATAACTGATGCCAGAGACCAATCGACGATGCCTGTGATTTCAGACGTATCCTCATTGACCAGAATGTTGGTTACTGAGAAGTCGTTATGGGTGAGGACTTGTGGGTAATCCTTTCCGAAGATGGAGGGAAGGGCTTCGATGAGCTTTGACGGAATTGACTTTGACAAAACGGGCGATGATTCTTCTGTCAGTCGGGCAAGTCTTTTGTGGATTCCCAGTTGCTTCTCTGCCTGGGTTTGGTGGTCAACCGGCTGAGAACTAGACCAACATCGTGCAAAATACCTGAAAGATGTGAGTGAGATTGCGGCTGGATCTAATTTGGATGTTGTAAGCTTACCGAGCCAAGTCCTTGACAAAGGCTCTTTGGGTGGATTCTTAGTTGGAATCCATCTCCACCCAAAAAGGCTGAACTCCGGTGTATGATGAACCTCTCATGTAAGGCATGGAGTAGATAAACAGAGGGGGGTCGGCGCCTTCCATATTTCCGTGAAAGGTTGACTCGGGGACAAGGTTTCCATGAATCTCTTTGGCCAACTTCACAATGTCCGCGTCGAGCATGGCCCTCTGTTCTCTGAATGACAAAACGAGATCTTGTTGTGGCCCAGGGCATCCGCTACAGATGACGGTGTAGCTCATTGAGCCTGGACTTTCCACATGGCTGGCCGTTGAGGCGCCAGAAATCGACTGTGCGATTTCGTCACATTGTTTCTGAGATGGTGATTTGCGGTCGCCAAAGAAGCGGTCCGTTGCCCGTTGAGCCCAAGATGAGTCGGTCATTATCACAAATGTTGTTATGATTGTTGACAACAGTAAAGGCCGAAACATAAAGGACCTTAGTTGGGTGTTGGTTGAAAGTCCGAGTTTCAATGTCTCTCAACCAATAGGCTGTCGCCGCAAAAAAGCCAAAAGATGAGGTTCTGCCCGGGCTCGAACCGGGGACCTTCTCGGTGTTAACGAGATGTCATAACCAACTAGACCACAGTACCTATTACTGGTTGATGGAAGACATTCGCCAACTTGCATTCATACAGACAGTGCCTTCACATTTCAGCCAGCCTTTGTTCCACACGAGTTCAACGTCGGCGAACCTCAATCCGAGATCTGCTATAAGAGGACTTTACATCTCAGATGATAGCCTGATAATAAGCCTGATAATAAGGTTACCATCTTCAAATACACTTTTCAAGCACTATGACTCCAGTGCTTACACAGGACCTTTTTTTTGCCTTGCCCTGCTCCAGTATAAGGTTCAGATAGGCATAAAATGCGTTGCTTCCATCCGGCTTTTTTCCTCTTCCCTCCACACATCATAACTGCCTCGCAATGCTATCCTTTATTGGATACCAGTCCTGTAGATCCTATTCCTCAGTAACATCATGTGGTAAAAGTACAAAGTTGTATCAGGATTGTACTTCTTGATTTTAGCACGGCTGACCCAAACCCATCCACCTGACTCAACTAATATGAGCTAAAAGCCACAGGGCGGCGCCGAGTTCTTCAGCTTTGCGCCGCAAGGCGGTCCAGCCCTACGCCGCCGATAATCAGCCTTCGAAGTTGTGTTATCCAGAAGGAGTTGCAAAGACTTCGTTCGTCACTGAACCATCATTACAAAGTTAATGAATATCATCGCGTATACACTATGCCTCAGCCTCATAAACACTGCCAAGTCTTTGACCCTACTAGGTGATCATCCTGCAGTGCGCACGTTCCTCCAGAGCATGTCCTCTCAAGATCAACACCATAGTGAACGGTCTGGGTTAGGTCTTTGTCAATGTGCGCCACGGTTCTGCAGAAACATTGGCCTCTGAAAGCATCGGTGTTGGAGGTCCGGAGACAAACTTAATTAATGTCGCAAGGCAGAAACAGCTCTTGGCATTGAGTAGTATCATCTGTTCAGCTGGGTCGATGAGGAAAATATATATATATATATTGTAAACATTCCTTTTCAACATCTCAGTATCATCTGAACATCCTTAATTTAACGTTCTTCTACAATCTGTTAAAACTACTGTAAATGTCTCTAGTTTCCAGCCTCTAAAGACCCTATTATCTTACACATCTTGTCAAAAACTTATATCCGCAGAATGAAGTACCTCCTTCTCCTTCTATTCACATTAACCACATTTGCCAATGCCACATCTCCTGTCCTCGCTCGTCGTCAGGTTTTATGCAACGGTAACGCCAAAGTCTGCGGCAATGACTGCACCTTGAAATCCTATACCTGCTGCCCTTCTCCCTTTTATGGCGGTTGTGCGCCTGGAACCGTTTGCAGCACCGACCACAATGGCACCCCTGGCTGTTGCCCCATCGGCAAAGTCTGCCTCGGCAAAGTCCCCTCTGGTACCGAGGACCAGCCTGCTAACAAAAATGCTGGCGCCTCTGACCGAATTGACGGCACTGCCTACTATCTTATGGCTGGCGCGCTAGCTCTCATGTTCTAAACTGGAGTCATTCATGTCATGCTGATGGTTGTTGGTAAAGGATGTGCAGGAGGCAGGGAATGTAAGAAGGCTACTGAGCCAGGTGTTTGGAAAGGGTTCCCTGATTGTATTCTCCGGTGCGATCTATCTATGCTCAGAAAGTCTAGGCTTCAATATATGACTCAACTTGGGAACAGAGTCGTCGTCAGTTTCTTTGTCTATCTTCGACATGTCCATATTAAGCTTACCCCTTTCATGTCATTAGCATTGACGAGCAGGCTGGTAAATCACTCGTTCAGTAGTAGAATGAGAAATAGCATAAATTAAATGCACTTTTAAGTACTGAAACTTGTGGAAAGTTTGGTTATTTATAATCTGTTAAAACGAATCATCGCGGTCTACCAGGAGCCTCCTCGCAATGACATGCTAGAGAAGTTCAGACTCGAGAAGAGGTCAAGTTAGGATAAATGGACAGTCTTTGCTACGCTAAACGTTTAAGTCGTGAAGGTACTATAATAAACTAAATAAATTCAACGGGATAAACGTTGGGAACTTCTTTTCAACTAGAACTACTAATTGCTGGAGTCATTTCTCTCATTGTCTGAGACAGTCCCACTGTGTCGATCGTCAATCGTGAGCTTAGGATCCTCTTTGGCCGCCTCTTCTCCAGACTTAATTGCTGCTTTGACATCCTTGCTTACGGGCAAAACACTCTTGCCAATAACACCTTCAACTGACTGCGAGGTCTAGACGGGCTGGCTGAGTTAGCTTTGTAACTTATTAATCAACGTCTGCACTAAATAACAAGCACCAGTGCCTCTATACCTACAATCATTCTATATGCACCTCTTTATTCTGTTGTGAGACTATCCTTCAAAATGGAAGGCTTCCAGTCCGACAACGGTTTTCAACAGGGAGGCGTTGAACAAGGAGGATTCCAGCATACTTCCGGCAAGGTACACAGATTTCATCTTTTCTAGCCATAGTGGCAGTAAAGCTAACAGGTTTCTAACAGGGCTTTTCGTCGACTTCTAATGAAGTCCAGGTCCAAGACTCCGATGTCGCGGTTCTACACAAGGCAATCGACGAAGAAAAGTCGAGAATCGCAGAGGCTGATGACTTGATTAAGAAACTTGAGTTTATGCCAGTTGCTATGAACGATCCCGGCTTATCCAACAACGGTTTCTAGTCCTAGTAGGGGAGATGTTATAGGATTTATTGATGATTTTGAGACTACAATCTTAAAGACTATTAGTTTAATTGTTTCTTCCATTACAGGGCACTGGTAATAAATGCCTGTTATTATTATCTATTTCGTGTATTAGAATACCCAAGAGATATGACGGTCAGTACACTAAACACTGACAGTGAGCATCATCAATGATAGAGTTGACAGTTAGATATGGCAATTAATTACAGTTACAATATTAGAATATCTGTATACTGGCAGGCATGTAGCCAAAAATAGGGACTCGACACAGTACAGACAGAATATTTAGTCTACGCTTAGGCTAAGAGTGATCTAATATTTAGATCAACCACTAAACCAGTACAGGTTTTTATGTAGTCCACCTGACTGACTAAAGAAGCCGGAAAGTTTGACCATCGTACATATGCCGGTTCTCCAAATACTTGTCCTGTGTCATGTTATCCAAAAGTGTAGCATCTACCACACAATGATCTCCTGGTTTCTGTTCTTCAGTCGACAAGAGCACCAGCCCACTTGTGAATATCGCGTGTCCCCAGTTCGGCGGCTCTAGTAGAAGATAAGTACCAGCCTTCTTCAACTTGCGACTGATCGTGCCAGATACGCCTACTTCATGAATCCTCTCCCCCAAAGGCTGGGGATACAACATAGACAGCTGAGTGCCTGCAGCAAAATGGTCCTCTCCGTTGTCCTCTGTGGTGATTGTGAGCGGATATGCGCTGACAATCATTGCACTATCTGAGACAGTCGGTTGTGCCGCGTTCACCTCCATCCCTATCATTGAATGGTCTCGTTGAATACACCTGCGAGGCACCCAACTTCCCTTTTCACCAGAGCCTTTACCAGTGTTGGTCAAAAGGATATTTGCGCCCAAGGCACCGCTGCTAACCATCCTCTCCAGAAGCTGGAAAGTGCTAATCTTGTAATCGACCGCGGGAAGCTTGTCTGATGCCATGGAGAAGAGACTGTAGTACTCATCTAGCTCAAGAGTTGCTTCCCGGCCGCGAATCTTGTCCACGAGCACTGCTAAAGGGCGCTGGTAGGCATTCGCATCGAGAATTGTTCCGTGACCGGCGCATCTGACGATGGACCTTTGGTAAATCGACTCTGCTGTTGATTCGGCGATTGCTAGTGACCTCCCCACCAACGTTGTATCGCCAAACTGACCAATGTCAACTGGTAAGTAAGGAAGGGCATTGATGTAGTGGTGATCGTCAAATGGTGAACTGTGCAGTATGCCAAGAAGCTGGGTGCAATGAATGAGAGGGGTCCCTTCTTGTCCTGTCCAGAAAATACATTCTTTACTCATATAAGCCTCCTGTAATGTCCAGCAGCGCCGAGTCCACTCGCAGTCCTCCCAGATTAATTTGACTTGTTGTGCGAATTGGGGATTAAAGAGTTGGACCTTTGCACCATTGGTATTTAATTGAGCAAGCTCGATAGGGAGTGAGATTCCAGGAAGGATCAGCGTGCACTCGGCATTGGAGTAGTAGTCCTTCATCTTTGGCACCTCTTTTTCTTTGTCCTCAAAGCTCTCTTGGTCGATGCACCATCGATCAACCCAGTAGTACCGGTGCTTCAGCTCCTTGTCGACTGTCGCAACGATCCGCTCGAGGTCTTCGGAGTTGTATGACTTCCAAGGGTATGAAAGTGCAACGTAACTATCCACAGGCGCGTCACCAGGAATAGTGACAATCTTGTCCTTCAGATTTGACGCATTACTTTGGTGAGCATCGTAAAATCGCTGAGGTACGACCTTGGTCTCCGGTACCACCGATGTTTTTCCAATCTCAGCTAGTCCGCCAGGGAACAGGCAACCGCACTGAGCCCGATGGAATTTCTCTCTCGGTGCCACGGCATAATATGGCATAGTTCTGGAGACTATCTGTTGAAAGTGTTCCAAGGTGAGGCTCTGACCATCGCCGCACAACCGATCAAGCGGCAGAAACGGTAAGACTGGAGCCGCAATCTTCAAGTCGGTATGGTCGGTTCTGGCTGCGATAATCATCAAGAGCTCATCTTGGATCTTTAACCTCGCTTCTTCGAGTGCTTTTTCCATGTCCTCATGTACACCGAGGAAGTCTATGCGCTCCAGCGCAAGGGCAAGTAGACTGAACACCTTGGCGAGCGTAATGAAGCTGCTTTGATCCCACGTTGGTGGTATCTGCACACGGGTCCTCTCCGCGTTTTCTTCCACCACAGCCTGAACCACACGACCATCAGGACAGGTTTTGATAAGAAGTCCTAGGCCGAGCAGAAATGCGATTCCAACACCGTTGTCATCCAGACAGATACAAGGGTCTACCGAGGTCAGATCCGCCCTCTTTCTGTTTTTGCCGTCAACTACCCGATCTTTCCAAGTCGGCTGATCTTCATCCTCGGCCGCATCAACGTCGTCATCATGATAATCATGAGTTTCTTGTTCAATCAGGCTGATGTGTAGTCGACAACCACGAGCCTTTGACTGCCACTCTGGGTCTGTACTCATTGTATGGGCAATCTCATCGTCGGTCATGACACCGCACAAACGAGGATAAGACATCAATCCCCTGTAGTCAATATGCGGACCGACAGACTCGGGGCCACTACGGGGGTGCATGCGATTGCAGTATCTCTGTGAGCGCTCCTCGGTATATCTTGAGATGCTGGCTCTAAGGCTGCGCTCGAATTCGTAGTTGTCTGGCTTTTCCGACATGGTGCTGTTTCTGCTCTTGTTGCTTTGTTTAAACTAAATATCCTCTTGGTCTGTTGTGATAGTCTAATTGTGGGAAGAGGAAAGGACTGACATGTATTTATCGTATTGTCTGTAGCTTAGGGCTGGGGCTATATCAGAAACTACAGCAGTTTTTTGGATAAGGCATTTTAAATCGAATGATTGAATGGGCATGTAACGGTAAGCATAAGCAACGTGTATAGTCGCGTTGTTATGGGTTCCATCTCTATTGCAACATCATCCGGTGTCATCTTGGCGTGTATTTCACCAGAGTCCAATGCCACAAGACATTATTGGAAAGCTGTATTATGGGTCATACACCAGACGCAATCGTTACATCAAATAAATACAGTCTGCCGAGACAAATCATCGATTAGTTTCATTTATGAAGCAATTAACCATATTCCCATGATTCTGTACTTCACGTTTTATTGTTCTTGTTTCCCTATTCTGCTTCCAAACCATGACTTCCAATGGTGAGATGATTGGCTGCTCATGGTCCAGGAGCTGATTCATGGCTGACTGAGAATCTGCCAAGAATGCAAACGTCAGCCTTAAATCCTGCAACGGTGCGGCATGGCAGGTTGGGTGGTCCAAACACCAGCCCTGAACTTAAGTTCTTTACAACTACCGTAACATTTTGTGAAATTCATCAAGGGAGTAAGCCATCTATAGCACATCTCTAGTGCTTACCTGCCAATTACTTGTATGTATCATCTAGGGTAACATAAGAGAGAGAGAGGCTACATTTGGTGTCCGCGCAATTCTAAGGACAACACTGCCATTCGCTTCCTTGCATCAAGAGTCATAGAAAGAGAGGCTATATATAATACATCAAGATTTCATCCTGTATTTCTGGATATCGGGCAACCATAACATATGTAAGTTCGCCTAAAAGCTAAAGCGTCCTCCTTTGTTTTTGACATCGTATTGCCCCTGACCTTGCAGTCGATCTAGGCCTTCTCGTCAAGGCTCGTCAATAGTTTCTTCCCAATCTTATGAATTGAGTTAAAGTCGATTAGACTCGGTCTTGGATCCTCAGCCGCAAGATCATTTGTGGGGTTAAGGACATTTCGATCCAGCCGAGTAAGTCTAAATCATGAATTATTGGCTTGGTAAGTCCAGAAAGAGATGTTTATTTCCGATGGCGCAACCGTACTTCAGATTGCCTTCTTAGTCATGTTGTTCCGTATCTAGCGACCCCGTATTTGTCCATACTAGCCTCCATTCGCATCCAACTCGCGAGATGGAAGGATTCGACGTCAAATTTGATGTGGTCGAGGCCCGTTCCGCTCGCGGGACAAATTGATCAACCTGGCTTGTGACACACGTGAACATCGCACACATGATCTCGCCATCACTATTTATCCTTGAGGGTTCAGCCCCTACCTGTCAAAATGTTCAAAGCGCAAGCGTGCCAAGACCCATTCACCAGTGGCACAGCTAAGCTAATTGTGAATCAGATCAGCGATCTGCGCGCGGAACACATGGCAGCAAGGTGTCATTGAGCAAGGGGCATCCCGAGGTTAAAGTCGGCTGCGGAAACAAACCGGCTTGGCAAAGTGGCGATTAGTTCATGCAAAGTCATGTAAATCATTTGGGAGTTGATGGTCTGGAGTCATGTAAGATGTCTAGTGGTTGGGGAACGGAGGCTGAATAATACAAATCAATAGCCTTATGATGTGGATAGTTGGGATTAATCAGATGAATCTGAGGTCTTGGCTAGCGGATGTCAGAAAATAGCATAAACTGACTTTAATTTCGTCTCGTGTTACCCCCGCGGGTTAACATTTCCGATAATACGGAGTACCTTGAAAAGTCGAAGCTATTCCTAGTGGAAACTATCCACACTCGTCATTGCAATGGTTCCGCTCGTCTGACTCAGTAGTTCCACTGAGAAACGCCCAAAGAGTTGGTGAATTGTATACCAAGGTGGGTAGTTGTTCTTCAGTCAAGAACAGGGATTCCGAAAGGGTACAAGTTGTGGCTGACAACGCAACACACGAACATGAAATACAATTCCGTCAACAATGCCCATATACGAACAAGTGAATTACGTGGCGCAATCATTCCGAGGTTAGAACCTGGCTTGGAAAAAGGTCCGATGCCACACAAGCTAAGCGTGATTCTAGCGTCGGTCAAGTGTGATTCTCAGCTCAGGGGCACTTTCTCCACCGTTTCCCTTAGTCTTGGAAGACGGAAGCTGCTTCCTTGCTAATAGTCAACCGTTGGCTCGTGGTTGAAATGGTTAATATAGTATCAAAACCAATGAATGGAAATAACTCTTTATGATGGTCTACCTGAACCCAGTCAGGTCACGACACTATTAGTGCTGACGAAATAGTTACAGTGCCATAGATCCACCGCCAGGGGGTGTCTCCACAAACTTGAAGTTTTTTTCTTTCCTTTTTCCCGCTGTAGCCACTCTTTTTTTTGCTTCCATCACCGACGATCTGATCTGCAGATTGTGGGTACACATAGCGATCCGAGAACCGGGACTTTTACTCGTGATTGATTTATTACAAAGGGTAACCATAACAAGCCACATATAACAGTTTCTGTTTCAGGGTGATGTTCGTGCTATGATTGGTTGGTCAAAGTTCTTCTGAGCTAATGCTGATCACCTTGATTGACACAGACGATCTCTCAAGAGCCAAGACGGGACAAATCGACTCTCGGTTTAGTTTACGAGCAACGCCCGTGTTGGACTAAAATCATGGAATACACTATCGTTTAACCGGCCTCTTGAGCGGGTCTGTAAAAGTTAATCGATGACCAACGAGGTACCCGAAGATGCCGACAGTAGATACCGTTTTTGCCACAAGTGGCTTCTGCCAGATCTAGGTGAAGCAGACTAACAGGTAGCGCACGCAGGAACCTCGTAACCCTTACGCTTAAAACAGTCTAGTCCCGCGATCAGACGTTGCACTGACTGCTGAAAGTGTGGTGTCAAGTTTGGATGTCCCTGCAGATGATCTCATTATATATCCGGGGACGACCGCTCCTTTGGGAAGGTTGCAAAAGCAAAGTGTGTCTGTCTGTTACATGTGTCGTACATAAACCCCTCTGTCCCCGCTTGGCTTGACTTTGGTCGTTTTGTATTTCATCACGATGATGCTGTTTCGCAGTCTTTTGGCTGGGCTTTTGGCGACGTTGCCTTTGGCTTTGGCTCAGGATGCTGCCATGTCTGCGTTGGCGACACTGCCAAAGTGTGCTGTAAGTACTCAATTATCCTATCTTGGTATTATTGCTGACAATATAAGGCAAAATGCATGGTTACCGCGATCGAATCATCGACTTGTGAACTCGGGGATGTAAAGTGTTCATGCACAAATGCCCCTCTTCAAGCAGAGATCGAAAAGTGTGTCTTGACATCGTGTACAGTCCCGGAGGCTATGAGTATGTCCATCAGTCACGGTATATCACATCCACTAACATCACCTAGGCACAAAAAACACCACATTAACAGCATGCGGCGCACCCGTACGAGATCACCGAGGCCAATTCGTTTCCCTAAATGCCGTAATGGGCACCCTATCAGGCCTATTTGTCCTCCAACGATTCGGCACGAAGCTCTTCCTGAAGCTTCCTCTTGGCCTCGATGACTTATTTATCGTCTTTGTCATGTGTGCTGCTGTCCCATCTATTATTATCAACGCATACGGTCTAGCTCCCAATGGCATCGGCCGCGATATCTGGACCATATCACCCCAACAAGTCACGAATTTCGGCCGACTCTTCTATATCATGGCTATCCTCTATTTCTGCTTGCAAACCTTTCTCAAGCTATCTATGATTTTCTTTTTTCTGCGGATCTTCCCTACGAAAGGTGTTCGAAAAAGCCTCTGGACCACTGTTATTTTCACATCCATCTTTGGTCTGGTTTTTGTCTTTATCACCATCTTCCAATGCAAGCCCATCAGCTACTTTTGGACAAAGTGGGATCATCAACACACTGGGACATGCCTTGATGTCAACGCTATCACATGGTCGAGTGCAGCAGTGAATATTGCGCTTGATATCTGGATCTTGACTATTCCTCTTTCACAATTGAAAAAGATGAATTTGGATTGGAGGAAGAAGATTGGCGTAGGCATGATGTTTAGCGTGGGAATCTTGTAAGTGTACCTCGAATCGATTTTTTACACCACTAACATTTCCCCAGCGTCACCATCATGAGTATTCTTCGACTTACAGCCACCATCCGAGCGGGTACAGGCAAAGGCTCGAACAACCCGACATGGGAGTACCTCGCTGTTACAAGATGGTCCACTATCGAAGGCAACGTCGGAATCATCTGCGCCTGTTTGCCTTCTTTCCGTATGCTTCTCGTCCAAATCTTCCCCAAGGTTCTTGGCACATCTCGACGCGGTTACCAGACATACGATCAATACGGCAGCAACAAACCTACGAATGGAGGCACGAATGCGAGCCGCAACCGCTCAAGAGCACAGCTTGGTACAACTTCTCACGTCGACAAAACACCTCCTTCACGTGTTGACCCTATCGGCATTACTTGCAACCGCACATATGAGGTGGAATATGGTCAAACAGATGAGACGCATCTTGTTGCTATGAAGGATATAGAGATGGATTGGCGGAGCGAAAGGTCTCAAACGTCTCAGGCATGATGTAAAACTTGATTTAATGAGAATATTTATCGCATGAACCGTTATAGTATTTAATAATGAGAACCAATACCATACTAAATATGAGATTTGATCGACTGTTTAGTGACGCGCGAGTAGGGACGAATTCCAAGGCCATATTGGCGACATGTTTGGAGCAAGCACGAGGAAAGGGTTCTTGGGGGCGATGTGTCTAAAACTTCAGGCTGTTAGTCCAATCTATTTCAAAAGGCCCTCGGATGAGAAACGCCGTCGCTAAAAGTCGTGTTATGTGATACAAAAAAGAACAAATTATTAACCTTGGTACTCGTTTCCCATCGTCCAACTTTTCTCCCACTCTTTGAACCATGGAATGATCTGGTCATCTGCATAGTCCCATGTATCAGGAACTTGGTAACCGACAGGAATAGACACGCGAAAGTTGCCTGGGGCCAAAAAGTAAAATCCATGAGGTCGTTGATCATAATCCGTCTTGACTACCTCGACATAAATCCATCGCTCTAATCGCTCGCGTAAAAATCTCCACCAATCCTTGCTTCCATCGCCGATGTCACCGTTTGTGTAAGGGTAGCGAAGGGCATGTGAGATGGGCGCCGGTTTTATAGTGGCGAGTAGACGCCTGGAAGAGCCCATCATCTTCCATACCATGGAATAGATGCATCTCTCCAGAACATAGTCTGGGGTGTAATCACCTGGAGGGTTATCCCCGAGGTTGATGATCAGACTGCTTGGCCCACCGATTAGACGACATTCTTTGTCGGAAATGAGTTCTTTTGTCAAATCAGGCCAAAGAATGTCTCTTGTTGTCCAACCCAGTTTAGCCCATTGGCGTAGTGATTGGCCAAGGGCATTGTCGAAAGCTTTGAGGAGGTAAACCTTGTGATGTTGTATAGTCGGAACAGGAAGAAGACAATAGGCCTTGTTCCAGGATATGAAGTTCAGATCTGCTGTTGTGCCGGCGTCGTTAATGATGTCGATAATGGGGGGATCTCGTGTAGATTTGACGACGATAAATAGATTCGGGGCGCTATCACGACGAAACACTAATTTTTCGGAGTAGGTTCTGTAACCTTCATGTTGGAGTAGATATCGGATCAACCCCTGGCATTTAGATCCTCTTTCAACATATAAGATGAGAGAATTGACATGCCAACGGCCAAACTCGAAGAAATTGCGGACAAAATCTCCTGCGATGAGCCCACCATGCTTCCCAAGCTCACTTCGGAATTGTGTTGGGTCGCTGACAAAAGGTTGCAATTGTTTTGTGATACTCAGCAAACATGGTGAATCCGTCATGTAATTGACTAGCCATCGCAAAGATCGACATGTTGCATGTAAAGAGTAAACATCTGCAATTCCTAGATTGGAGAGAATGGTGTCGACTATTGTCAAATTGGGGTTTCCTGATTCATTACTTAGTAATTTAATCAGTTTTGAAGAGGATCTTGCGAAGGAAGCCATGATACGGTGTGTGTCTTGTTGTTGGAGGATTCAAAAATTGGAATGGTGGGGTGAAAAGAGTGCTGGTCGGTATAATTATTCTTCCGTCGTGTAATACGTGTTAATACGTGTCTTGCCAACGTCGCGCCAACACATCAATTGATTGCTGTTGCGCATGGCCAATGAGACTGCTATCACAATTTCCGACTTGTCATAATCATCCAACAAGCCATATTATGCTGATGAGTTTCAGCGGTGTAAGAAAGGATGGGATAAGTTTTGTTTTTTTGATGGTTGGTACGTTTTGTGGTTCATGCTAAATGAATCCAAATGTTTTCTTAAAAAATAGACCAATCAAATTTGACTTAGCTGGTCTTTTTATTCTTACATATGAATGTGATGAGATATTAGAGAATTCTGCGATACTGGGAACTTTCTATTTGAGTGTCCAAAACCTTTCGATATTAATGCCATCGGCTATTTTTACTTGAAGAGAATGATGCATCTCCGATCACGCCCCATGTTACTTACATTCCACATTAGTCGAAGCCACACGACTCTATAATTAAATTCTGTACAAATGCCTGTAAATTGGTACTATAAGATGCATTCTTAAACACTCCGGCTTGAGACCCGTATTGCAATACCTATTCTGCGAAATGTATCTTTTTCTTTGCTTGCTGCTGTAGCAATGACTTTCCCAGATAAGGTAAAAATGACTCTGGCAACGTATTTGCAGGTGTCCGGCCTTGTTTGTCTTGAGAGAAGAGATCCGCGCCTCCTCGTGCAAGCAACTCGCCTGCTAACTTCCGCAATTCGACTACCTTGTCCATTTTGTACTGACTCTGTGGCCCCCGGATAGAGGCTAGTGCATTCTCTGCCAAATATGATAGTGGTGTCCGCCCAAACATATCTTGAATATCTACTTCCACGCGCGTATCTGCAATGAGCAGTTTACCAGCTGCGAAATGGCCTCCTGCCGCTGCATATGAAAGGGGTGTTCGTCCAGAGGTGTCCATGGAATTTGGGTTCCCATCAGGTTTTTGTAGCAGTAGCTTAACACTTAGTTCATCCCCACGCCCCGCTGCATATGAGAGTGGTGTTCGTCCAGAACTATCTTTGTAGTCAGCTTTAACCCGATCATCTGTAAGCAGCTGTCGAAAACTACTTTGATCCCATGTGCTTGCTGCATATGAGAACAGCATACGCAAATTGCTATCCTCTAGATCTAGTTCGACGCCTTTATAGGAAAGCAGTAACGTCGCAATCTCGGGTTTCTTGTCTACTGCGTAACTGAGTATTGTCCGTCCGTTTACGTCTCGAACGTTGGGGTTCGTATCAGGTAAAAGAAGTAATGAGTCAACAATTGATCTGTGGCCTTGAAATGCAGCATGGAATAGTGGTGTCCACCCGTCCTTATCGTTAGAGTTCACGTCCACACATCCATTGCCTGCCATTGCCTTGATTGTGCCATCCAGTGATTGACTTTGTTTTGAATGCGATCGCGTTTCAAGGATACTTGGAAACACAGCGGGAACTCCACTGTTTGGAGGGGCTCGAGGTGCGTTTTTCATCGCAAGCAGTAACTTTACGATAGCTGTGTGACCAGCCCGTGCTGCTAGGGACAGAGGCGTCCTGCCATTGGTATCTGACGAGTCAGGGTCTACCATTTTTGTGGCAATCAGTATTTCTGCAATAGCACTATGGCCACCCTCCGCGGCATAGTGCAACGGTGACTTGCCATTGATGTCTCTCAGATCCGGATTTGCACGTTTTGTTAGAAGCAATATGACAATGCTCTCAGCTCCAACCTGTGTCGCATAGTGCAATGGGGACTTGCCATCCTTATCCCTGGAATCAGTATGTATACTGCCTTTTGCTAGGAGGGACTTCATTATAGCCATATGCCTATAACGCACAGCGTAGTGTAATAACGATTCGCTATTCGCACCCCTGAAATTGGGATCTATACTGTCTTTTGCCAGGAGCGACTTTGCTATAGCTGTATCACCATACCGTATAGCATAGTGCAATGGTGATTCTCCATTTGTACCCCTGCAGTTAGGATCTATGTTGTTGCTTGCCAGGAGGGACTTTAGTATAGTCGTATTTCGATACCGCATAGCATAATGTAATGGCGATTCGCCATTCGTATCCTTGCAATTAGGATCTATGGTGTCCTTTGCGAGGATTAAGTCGACAATAGCTTTACGGTTCGCCTCCACAGCATAGTGTAATGGGGTAAAGTGATCATAATCCTGGAAGTTTAGGTTTGCTCCCTGCGCTTCCAGCAGTATGTTTACCACATCCAGATGGCCACCTTGTGAGGCGAAAGACAGTGGAGTTCGCTCGAGTTGGCCCTTAATGAACAATACTTTCGAGTCGGGATTGACTTTCCCTTTCTCAAGTAGTAGCTTGACGATCCCTGTGTGGCCCTGCTTTGCTGCAATAGATAATGCTGTTCGTGGGATATCGGGGTGCTGCCAATAGCGCTTAGACTCTGGATCAACATGCCAGTCCAAAAGTTGAGCTACCACATCAATACCCCCTACTGCAGAGGCATATAACAGCGGCGTTTGACCCAAGTCATCTCTAATATCTGGTCCCAGCCCACTGCTCAATAACGACGCGGTCTCCCTGTGCAGTCCGAAAAGAGCCGTTAAATGGAGACCAGTAACATGGCCCTCTGGGATAGAGGCCCACCCTAGTCTTTTTTGAACGTCTTGTATGAAGAAATACAGGCCCTTGTTCAACGCGCTTGTATGGGGCTCACTCTTCAGAAAGTCGAGTATTTTGCTGGATGGTTCACCTTGACGGGCATGATGAGCCCAGTTCATCGCTGCATAGGAGTATAGCGGATACTTGTCAACGAATCGATGTTCATAGACGTAAACACGATGTCCACTTATGAAGTCGTCAAATGAGAGGTAAGTTATGCAGGTTGTAGCAAGTTTCATCTCATAATACTCCCTGGCAAGGCTCTTCTGGATCAGTGAATCTGATGGGTTGTTTATAAACTTTGGATCATCTGGAGACTCCAAAGACAGGAGGCAATTCGGGTTGGCTTTCAGGTACTCCATTGTTGTAAAATGTAGTAAGCTAACGGTGTTTGAACCATCTTCAATCTTGATTAGATCCATGCACACGTGCAGGATAACGCTAGTGCTTTGAAGGTCCTCATCATCGAGTTGCGACATCCCATCTTCCACACTGAGTGCGTATCGGAACTCCTCTTTTGAAAGAGGTCTTTGTGAAAATGTAAGCCATGCCAGTGCTCGTTTTGCAAGATCTCGATGCTTCTGTCCTTGATTTCTAATCCTTTGAATGGTCTTCTCGTATGCATCCGCGTAAGCCCGTAGACCAGTGGGCAGATTATCTAGGAAGTTCGAAATGCCTTTAAGATTTGTTTCTTCCTTGAGGTTGTCCAGATAAATTCGGGCAAGGAGAAATCTGTAACCTATAAATTAGCCATGTAATAGCAAGCAAAGTATGAAGCCAGATGCTTACACCCCATTAACAGTCTTGCTCAGTTTCTTCTTGATCAACTTTCGGAAGTCTGCTTTCAATCCCTCTGAAAGCTCTGTGTTGTATTCACTAACAACCATCATTTGTTTCATTCGGTGATCGATGTACAGGCCCACGTCTCGTTCATCGGCCTGGATGTCATGAATCAAGCACCCTCGCAGCTTTTGTGGTAGGGTTGGCTTCGGTCGCGAAGTAAGGAAGATATTTGCTGTTGTCTGCTTCTGTAACAAAATAATATGAGAAAGGAGTACGTCCCATGAGCTGTGTTCATCCAGTGCATCTATCATGATGAACGTTCTCGAAAATGAATTGACCACTTTGCGGAGAGTCGTCATAATGTCCTCAAACGATGGTCTTTCTCTCCCATTGTAGTTTTTCTCGTAAAGCTCGCGTATAGCCTTTGGAAAAGGTGTCAGGGATAATGCAAGTTGTTTCAGAAAGCTAGTAAATAAATCCTGGGGGGTTTGCTGATCCCTCTTTTGGTAACTACAGTAGACATATGCAATACCGACTGTGGCGTCATCTTTGAACTTTGAATGAAGGTATTCAATGGTGATGGCTGTAGTGATTGTTTTCCCTGCTCCAGGCATACCACAACATAAGAGGAACGAGTTTTTGGTCTTGTGCCAGGTTTGAAAATCTTTGGAGTTGATGAAATGCCGACCTGTTCCTGGTTGACGTTGTTGCGGTTCCAGATACCCATGCTGCTCGGCATAGTAATCGGCGGCTTGGAGCCAGTCAAGAAGCTTTAGCTCTTCTTCCCTCTTTCCCTTGGCACTCAAGGCTTCAATTATGACCGCTGTCTTAGCTACCGGCTGAAGTCCTGTTGTTCAGATCATTAGAAGTGTGGTAAAATTGGAAGGTAATCACAAACTGACTCTTATCAAGTTCCTCTAGTAGGATGTCCTTCATCTTTTCCTCTTCTTTAATCTTCTCGGGAGGGATCTGTAGAAGCAGCTCTTTTGCATAGGCTGCAGCTACGAGGGCCGCATAGCCTTGCCATTCACGACCTCTGTGAGAGTCAGAATAGTCACAGATACCTCGGATGGCCACGCAAGGAAAGTGGTTAGCCAAGCCAGCTGCTTCCATTTCAAAACATAATACATGCTCCGTCTCTGCAAGGTGATCTCTTGCAATGGAATCCTCCATCAACTTGCTGCCAGATGCTATCAGACCATAATGGATCTTTGGGTTATCCTCGTCCTCCAAACGCGGGTCTCTTGGTTTAAGATTCGTGTCCGGACAAACAACTGAGCATTTATCTCCACGGGATAAGTGGATGAACCCAGCCTCGTACAACCTATCTGTGTCATCTGGTGGTCGTTGGTAGCCTAACCGCAGGAGCCTCGGGTTCTTTGCCAATACCTCGTCGACTGTTTGGTTCAGATTATGTCCTCGTCTGTCGTGGAATGCGGACAGCTTAGTGATTGCTGTTAGGACAGAGACCGGGGGCTGATTTAAAAATCCCATAAGGTCAGTGCCTTCACCTTGAGTAGCTCGTCCATGATCATATTTTATAAGGCCACCACTGCGATACGAAGGAGACCCAACCACTACATCACCCAAACGAACATCATACTCTGTCGGAACACCTCCACCAATGCCTACCATGAAGCCAATTCTGACATTGGGAAACGTATGAACCATATCTCTTGCAGCAGCTGCGGCACTAGTCTCTCCATACTCCCCACGAGGGAGCCCGGCGATAACGACATGATGAGGTCCGATCTTCCCAAGGGTGTAGGCGTTGTTGTCATTCTTTGATGTTGGGACAGGATCCATCAGCTCTTCATCAAGAAGTTCTTGAGCGGCGACAAGCTCTGCTCTAATCGCACAGATCCAGCCAATGGTATAAATATCATAGTCTATCATTGCGTCTCAATCGTTCTGTGTGAACATAGGTCATACAAATATCAATCTGTAAAATTGGAGTGTCGTTATGAATTTCTCTTAGGTAGTAGAGTTACGAACATGTGTCGAGAACGCGTGAGGTCGCTAACAAAAGAAGTACAGAGAGCGACAAATAGGCAATTGGTTACTTTACTTCAGGGAACATGATCGGCTTGCATGGATGAGAGATATCGCTTCATTGAGCGGCTCTCAACACCACATTGACGATCGATACTCTTGCAGACCAGGTGCATGCCCAGACTAGACCAGGACAACGACCCATTGGCAAAGCACTACACACAGCCTCCAGGCGTTCACAAGGGGTAAGATGGATTCAGCCTTGGCATCTGCATTGCTACCTAATATCCACAGAGCCTGATTCAAGTAAAAGGCTCAACTAACCAAAGTCACCATGCAAGCTGACATGTACGTGCCGTAATGCTGACGTGGAACGAATATAAAGCAGTTTCAGCTGCACTCAATGGTCTGATATTGCCGGTTTCAATTTACCTGAAGTTTTTATGATTATGATCGCTTGTCAGTCAAGTGTATTTTATAACTGGATGTGGCGGGGTATCGAGGAGGACGCAAAGTGTCTTGTTTTCTCTTCTCGCTATACATTGAGCCGCCTGTCAGCGTCTCCCCTCTTCTGCACAGGGGCTGACATGCATATGAGTTTGGTAGTAACGTAGCGCTATATCAACTCTTCATCTTAACATCATTAAAATTCAGGAATAATTTCCACTGCACACATACCAAAAAGCCGACGACTGTATCATTATCAACATGTCTATTTATTTACCTTTAAGTCCAGGGTCCGTCCGACTTCTTCGACTGCCGACCCTTGAAGCAATGGTACTGGAAGTCGAAGTTGCTTCTTTTCCACTTGTCCACTCCCCTAATTATAATGCACTGAGTTACTGCTGGGGAAATCTGGACAGGTCTAGATCTATACAATGTAACGGGAAACCACTGATGATTACTCCCCATCTTGAAGAGGCTATCGCTTCCTTGCGGTTACTTGAGCGCAAAACAGAATGGATTTGGGTTGACCAAATCTGCATCAATCAGGATGATAAAGCGGAGCGTGCTATCCAAGTCGACATGATGAAAGATATATACTCGTCGTCTCTAGGAACCATCGTCTGGCTGGGGCCCAGTGTACTGGGTATCGAAAGGCTTTTAACTATGGTTGACCTGATGTCTAGTTTCCATAAAGCAGACATAAATCCCACAGGTACCAGAAAACGCAGTCGATATACGAAGGATGAATTCCTTACACTAGGACTCCCAGAAGCTCAAGACCCCGCCTGGCCTGCCTTTGGCGAGATTCTATCTCGACCCTGGTTCATCAGATCATGGGTTATACAGGAAACAGCTCTATCGAAAGTCCCTGCTCGCATGATTTGTGGAAACGACACGATATCCTGGGAGAAGCTCGTGCCCGCAGCATCATGGCTGTTGTCAATGTGTTTTGACGTCAGCCCTTTGAGTCTCATTACAGCAACTCTTCCGGCACTTCGATCCTTGAAATTGTTCCTGGAGCTGGAACAGTTGGGCTTGCCATGGGATCTTACTACCCTTCTCAACAAAGCCATGCGTTTCAAGGCATCGGACCCACGAGATAGAGTTTATGCTCTTCTTGCGTTGACCGACGAAGCGAGCGATACAAGGGCTCTGTCGCCACCACTACAGGCGGACTATGACAAGCCAACTGATCAAGTCTTTCGTGATGCCACACGGCACATTATCACATCAACCGGCAGTCTTGCCATCCTGTCACTCATCCGCTATGTTCCCAACTGGAATCAATATTCTTCCTGGGCGGTTGACTTCACATCAACAACGGGATGGGACAGAATATCCTATTTCGATTGGGATCAGCAAGATCACAAAAGACAACGCTTAGTAGAGACATTGAACCGTTCTTCTGGTGGCCGTCCAGCTGTTATGGTCGACCATCTACCTGACCATGTTCTAGGCCTTGAAGGGCTAGAAATCGACACTATCAATACTGCTTTCGAGGTCATGTCAAAGTCAGAACTTGCTTCACACGACCCGCAGGTTTGGGCAACATGGACCAAATCCTATGATCATCTCGAATCTCGATACCAGACAGCTGAAGTAATCGCTCACGCATTTATGGTTACTTTGACGGGTGACTGGAGCCTCAATAACCGCGAGAGAATGAGTGATCAGCCTCTGAGTCATTTCTGGGAACACATGCGGCGAGTATACCATCGACTTCGTCGCGACTCCGGTTTTGGACATGTAGTTGACGCTGAACAAGCGAGCACGAAGTATTTGATGCTAGCAAAATTGAGTAGCAATGACCAAGTCAACGTTTTTAGTCTTCATCTCGACGCAGCGCATGAGCGGAGGCTATTTTTGACAAGAGACTTGTCCTACATTGGCCTTGGCCCGAAGACTATGGAGGAGGGTGATATTATCTGTGTTTTGTTTGGGGGAGCTACGCCTTTTGTTTTGCGACGATCCGGGGAGTGCTATCGGTTCATTGGCGAGTGTTATGTCTATGATTTGATGAATGGGGAAGCCATGGATGGTCTAGCGAGTGGCAAGTTTTGTGCAACGGCATTCCACCTTGTCTAATCAGCTGTGGCATAGGATGTCTCTCAGGATGTAGGCAGTTTTAGTTACAGGCTACCCTGTTATCAACCATTTCCCTGCAGCAGCTGAATATCATGAGTACCGTAAATTGAGAGTGCTTGATCTTTGCTTTGAACAGCGTAAAATATAAACAATAAGTATCCGTAGCTGAGTTATTAGTATTATATACGTCGTCGACTTCAACCAGTATAATTATTAAAGAAAAGTATGAGGAAAATGGCAGAAGAACTCGATAGGATATCCAAGCTCAAAATACCTGATAAGCAACTACGGCCCCGTTATTCCCGCTTACCAGTTTCAATGACATGCACGACGACTGTGATTCCCTGGCGATCCCTGTTACGGTAGTATTTTTAGTGACGCGGCCCAGAATTAAGCTTGTGCCAAGCTTGGGAAAGATCTGTGACGAGGTCAATCAACATCAACCACGTTCTTGTCTTGTTTTGTTTGAGGTGTCCACCAATAGTAACTTCTTAGAAACAGTGATGGCCTCACCAAAGCGTAAGCTAACAAGTTTGTGCCCCCTGTAGTGAAGCAAAGTGACGTCAATCCTTGTTCTAGACTGTCACTGAATCAATGTCGTGTCGCGTCAAACCCCGCAAACCGAAACCTTCACCTCCATCGTCATTATTATTTATACAGCAACTCTCTAACATTCCTATCAATTCTCTGTTCCTCCTACATTCTTCATATCGCCCATTATGAACAACATGTCTTCCCTCCAAGAAACTCTCACTGCCTCTGGAGGCGCAGAGTCCGCAGGTAAGATAGCTAGCTAGCTACCCCACTACACCTCGAAATGATCTCACTGACAGCTCCCAGGCTTCATCAACGACATAATCGCCCAGCTATGGCCAAACATCAACGTCGCTGGCGGCCAGATGGTCAAGGATATCGTCGAGCCCATGCTGGAGCAGATGCTACCAGGTCCTCTGGCCAACTTGAAGTTTGTCAAGGCCGACTTTGGAAATGAGCCTCTCAAGCTTTCTCACGTCGACGTCCACAGAACCCCGCAGGAGGGTATCAAGCTTGATATGAACTTGGATTGGGATGGTAAATGTGATTTCGAGCTTGATGCCAGCATGGTTCCCAAGATTGTAAGTAATCACAGCTGTTCCCTCAAGATAGGTCATACTAACTATCAATTCCAGGGTATCGAGCATGTCAAGCTCCGAGGAAGACTGTCGGTCCTATTGTGCCCTCTGACCAACGTCATGCCTCTGGTAAGTCCCTAGAGTATCAAAATAAGTCGGATACCAGTACTAATGTCCACAGATCGGAGCTGCTCAAGTCGCTTTCATCAACCCTCCCTCCATCGAACTCGACTTCACCGACGCCGCCAACATCGCCGACTTTTCCATCATCGACAAGACCGTCCGCAAGGTCATCCTCAACATCATTTCCTCCATGGCCGTCCTGCCAAACCGCTTCCTCGTCAACATGTCCTCCAACAACGACTACTTCAAGACCTTCCAACCTCACCTCGGTGTCCTCCGCCTTACCGTCGACTCCGCTACCGAAATCACCGGAGAGAAGAAGAGCGGAGCTAAGCGACTCTTGCAAAAGATCGTCAAGGATATTCCCGACTGCTACTGCGACGTCACCGTCGGCGCGGAGGGCGAGTGGCGCACTTCGACAATCAAGAATAAGCACGACCCTAAGTGGAACGAGACTCATGATTTCCTTGTCACGGACTACGAGCAGCAAATTACCATCGACATCAATGATGAAGACCTTGGTGGTGACGATGACATTGGTATCGCTACTACTACTGTCAAGCAGCTTCTACTAAACGGAGGCACCCAAGAGCTCAGCCTCAGCCACAAGGGCCAGCCTATCGATACCAGAGTCACCATCCACGGCAAATTCTTCAACTTTGTCGGCGAAACCAACAGCATTTCCGCCAGCAGCCAAAACGAGGGAGAGATCTGCGGTCTCGCCACTGTGCTCATCGCCAGCGTCAGCGGTCTCAACGGTAACCGCGACGAGCTGAAGCCCAGCGTCAAGGTCACATGGGGCGACAAAGAGTTCGTCACGCCCGTCAAGTCATACTCTCCCGGAACAGACATCTTCAACCCCTCGTTCGACTCAGCATTCCGATTCCCCATTACGGCTGAGCAGCTGTCGAGCCCTTCTAGTTTCCGCCTCGTGCTGCAGAACGGCAAGAGTGAGCAGGGAACAGTCGAGATTCCGTTCAACGATGTGTCGGGTGCTGATGGTATGGTTCATGAAGGCGAGTTTGATGTTGGGTCTGGTGCATCTGTGAGGGCTCGTGTTGCTATTCGCGGTCTTCAGTTGGCAGAGTAATGTAATTTAGTAAAATTAGCTTACGACCTAAGGAATATCATCTTTAAATCTTGATTATAGGTATATCAGTAAGTGATATTGTGCATTTCTGGGAAATTGGTCAAGGAGAGTAAGCCAGCTATAGCGGAGTCTACCTGGATAATGTAACTGAACTATCGGACAATTTACTACCGGGTTAAATTAAGAATGGCCTGTCTCTCTTTCATTATCTCGGCTAAATAATATCTGGAAGATTAATACAGTAAGACCTAGCAGTATACCTTAGTCGGCATACTCCCCTCGAATAATTTCTTGGAAATGTACAGTAGGTTATTAGAGCATCCGACAGAGGGAATTGGTAAATCGTTTTATTCAATTAACGAAGCTGTATACCGCTTAGTCATCATTTCAGGGGCATGGTGCCTCCAACGTTGCCGGACACCTAACCTCGGTATTTTTAGTCAATAACCTTCACCTTAGCCACATCACATTAATCCATTTCCTTTTTACAGTCAAGCCAACTGTACAATTCTTTGGCGACAATATGAGTGACCCAGTCACTGAGAATCTAGAGGAATATTATAAGCGCCGTAAGGATATAGTAAGTGCTGCGAGGGAATACATGAGCACAGGTAGATGCGAAGCATCCGATTTTACCTTCAACGATGACGTGCGCGAAGAGATACAATCCGGCTGCTTTCAAGATATGCCCGAGTTTCCAGCGCCTGACGAGGCCAGGGAAGAAGCCAGGGTCAAGTCCAAAATGGTTTTTGACACCTACAATTTTCTCAACCAAATCATTCAACGTCACGAGGCGACTATACAAAGATGATGGATCAAGAAAACGCGTGAGCAAAGACTTGTCACAGCCCAAACTCATGCTTCTACTGTTGAATGCACGTGGTAGAAACATACCTCCAATCTTCGCCGCGGCTGACTGGGACGCCATGTATTTTGGTCAAGTCACTGAGGGCTTGAACCCTCCATACGTTCAGGATTTTACTATGATTATGAATGGTGCTACGACACCTGAAGAGTATGGTAAGATGGTGCCTTGGAAGTAAGGGCAATTGACGCCAGAAGAAGAATGGGGGTACAATGGCATACAATTCTGGGTCGGCGAAGGACTCTTCATTCTTAATGCACAAGCTCATATCTTGAACATCTTGGTCGACTGTTGCCACCAGATTCTTCACGAAATCCCGCCAGGCGATTTGACCAGCAGTGCCTACCCTATTCAGCCAGAACCGACTTTGAAGACTGGCATTGATGAGTCGGGCTACCATTCTATGGCGGTAATGGCTGCTGGAGCAGTGTACAAAGTCCCCTCGGACCTTGATATCGACCGCCTTGCTTCCCTGCTCAAGGCACAGATGTTGGAAACGGAAGATCATGTTTGGTCCCTCCGAGAGGACCCAGGATACTTTGACGAGTTCCTGCGAGAAATGAAGGACCACGCATGGGAATTATTGCCTCGTGCAGGAGGGAGATACTACTCTCTTTCTCGCAAGATAAATGAGGACAAACTCTGGGGCACTATGCTGGCCCGAACCGTTTCTGAATGCTATGCGGATCTTGAGACCATGACTGAACTGTACCGTCAAGCACGAGATTTGAGTGTGCTTCAGAAGAAGTATAAAGACCAGATCAAGCCGACCGAGGAACTCCCTTTCGAATACCGCGATGCTCTCTACCGCTTTCTTTTTTTTCTAAGCAAGGCGGAGCAAGGCGGAGCAAGACATGGTGACCTCAGCTTATTTGTTGTGGCGGGGTTCCCCTCCGATGGCTGGATACCACCCCCCAGACGCTTTGTTTGTTGCTGCCCCCCAGGACGAAAACCGCACCTTCCTGGGTTGTGACGGATTTGGTTACGACGGATTACATCTGGTCATTCTCATGGAAATGATGTACAAGGACCATAAATATTGGGCAAGGCGATCTACCCTGATTGATGAGATCGAACGTCTCCTGACGACTTCATCCGAGGTCAACGGTCTCATATCCCCTCATGTCTACAAGGCTCTAAGTCACTTGTGTGTTCTCTCGCAGTGTACGAAGCAGATGGAGCTTTATCAGCCCTGGGCCCGACACTATCAAAGCCAGATTAGACACGGTGGCTATGATTACAGCATGGACTACGAGGCGACACATGACTCATCATTTAAGGTGGTTAAAATACTGGATACAGAGCATATGCCGTTGAATAAATTGGGCCGCATTGCTAATCCATCCGGTGGAAAATTCAAATACCAGCATGAAAAACGTCGGACCAGGGACACAGTCAACGCTTTACGACAGGCTGAGGCGAATCTAGATGCCGTTTGGGCCGAGGTCGACAAGTTGTCCGAAACAGAGATGGACCATTTCAAAAAACCTTGCCATCTACCGTCTCTTGTCTCGCAGTCTACGAAGGACGCCGCAGTGGGTAGAGCCCGAGCAGAAGAAGAAGAAGGGACAGCCCAGTACCAACACAGATGTCTCATATCTCCTTCGTCCAGTATCCAATTTGTTCCTGGGTGAATTTGAGCAAGCGACTGAAAAGACTGTCCCTTCAAAAAGGAAGGCTAAGATCAAGACAAAGGGCGAACCAGCCAAGACAGAAAACGTCGTGACACCCCCTGTCGAAGCCCCGGAGCCTGAAGTTGTCGACAAGCAGCCAACATTCCCAGTCGACGCACGAGCCCTGAAAGTATTCCGCGCTTTGTTCTACAACCCAGAAATAACAAGTTCTCCTGGCGAAATCGCCTGGCACGACTTTCTTCACGCCATGACCTCAACGGGCTTCCAGGCCGAGAAGCTGTATGGCTTAGTGTGGCAGTTCCGACCCTCTGCCCTGGATTTTGACCGTGGTATTCACTTTCATGAACCGCATCCGAAAGGAAAGATTGGATATCGGATCGCTCGACGACATGGACGAAGGCTTGAGAGGGCTTATGGCTGGCATGGCGGAATGTTTGTTCTTAAGGGGAAATGGATTCTCCTCTTGGAAGAGAATTTCGGGTTTACCAGAGATGATCGCTGTAACACATATATAGAAATCTAAAATACAAATGACTATGTTACTTTCTTTCTTTAAATTGGTTCTGACACGATATTCATGACATATAAATAAATATAAATATTTCTGTCAACGACTAACTCATATGTGCATCCATGGTTGTTCATTGGGGTGCTTTACATGACTACCTTTTATCCACGACTTAGAAGTGGTTGGTCAGAGTATTTCCCTCACCCACGGTGAAACCTTTGTTATCCCCATTATGATTCCCAACTGTAAAACCCCGGTTGTTTGACTGGTAGATGTTCTGTGTACCAGCCTGACCCCCCTGCAACTTCTTATCCACAGACTCGGAAAGCCATGGATCACATCCTTCGATGCTTTCCTTCAGCGTCAACAGGTTCATCTTGGTAATATCGCCACACTCTTCTTCACTAAGCTTGTAGAGCTGTTCGTGATCATCGCCTGGGGCAATCTTCTCGAGCTCATCAAGAAGCTCCGTCATGCTTCCTATAAACTGATCAAAGACTTCTTTCTTGTAAAAGACCCACTTCAGACCTTGGATTGCGGTTGAAGCTTGGGACTGACGCTTGCGGATGCACTGCATCAGCCGACGCCGAATGCTTTTAATGTCGGACGGCAGATTTGATTCAGGCTCGAGTGCTTCTTGGTTCTCCTTGGTCAACCCGTCTTTGTCGCGCCTAGAATTGCGCTTGTATCGATCCAAGCAATGTTCGATCTCATTAAGCACCTCCTTGATGCCTCTGGGTTGTGGTTTGCCATCGTTGACTTGAGGCTTGTCGAGATCCTTGTCGCTGGTAAGATCAACGACTTCCTTCCAGCGGGAAAGGCGAAGCTGGAGAATGTCGAGCTTGAGTTGGCACGCTTCAAAGTCATCTTCAAAGTTGCGTGCTAGTTGGATTTGACCCAGAGTGCTGAGGATGAAACGGAAGAGTTCAAGAGCTGGTCCGATTTCTGCCATTTTGATGAACAGTAATTGTAGAATATAGATATGGTATAAGTTGCAGAGAAGATGGGAGATTGGTATTTGTCGAATATGTTTCACCTGAACTATGATCGAGTGCTGGCTTTATAACAAAGTAAATTTCTTCAACACAGCCTCAAATGCTCTGCCCCCAGGATGTCGTCACCTTGGTCGATAGAGCGTCACTTGTCTGTGGCCGAAAGGCTTCGGGCTTGGGTAGCAGTGAAGGCAACTCTGTCGGGGTGGACCGAACAGACCAGTCAAAAGAGCCATGAAGCAAAAATCCATGAGCAGCTGAAATGTGTATTTACTTTTGAATGGAGGATGATCATCATAGATGGGACTCTGAGGCCGCCATTACAATAACAAGTCTTGCTTGGATGTCGCCAAGGATCTTGTCACTTGCGAATCTTCCAATCGCATCTTTTGTTCTGCCCTACCCTTTCTTGACTCCACTCGTGAGACCAACATGACAGAACAACAGTAGGGCTGAGTTTGAAGTTTAGTTGGTTGTTGTCATGGGTGCGTGTGGGGGGCGTGATGATCGGCTTGACTCAAAACCCCTGATTGGAGCGGTTAGGCAACATAGGACAACGACACTGGGAGCCTCAGCGGCCCGTCTCGGGAACTAGGATGGGTTGTCTCCAGTGTCCTTGGCATTTTGAATCAAGCAGAATATCATATCATGAAGTTTAATAGATGTTTGCTTGGTGCCACCAATCAGTTGAGAATGTTGGGAGCAGGACCACAGACATGTATGACCACAGCGTTGACTCTGGAAGTAACAAGAAAGCTCGACAAGTTTCTCTGTCTCTAGTGTCCTCGAGTTATCTTAAGAAGATATTGTGGCGTTCTGTTTATAGCCAAGAAATCAGACGGCGCTCCCAATCAAATATGACCCATAAGGCTGCGGACCCATTCGCTGGAAATTGTGACATGCAACGTGATGACTGGAAAATCGGTACAATCTCCACATAAGAAAAAGAAATATGGGCATGGAAAATGAAATTTCTTCGTAGGCTGGCCGGGAACAAAGCCCATAAGCCAGTATTATCTCAGGGGCGTTTATCAGTGGAAACGAGGCTGTAGTCACAAATGTTGGCAAGCCGCTCAGGCCTCCTCTTGGTCCGCATATCACGACTCAGGAAAGTACAGCACCCTGTCAATATTGGCCTTGCCGTGGCTTGGCATTGTTGTTTGTCGTTGAGCAGTGCCTTTGATCGCCATTTTGCTTGCTTACATGCAGCTAGCTGAGCTTTCAGGCTCCCAGTCTGACAGCTCCGTCGACTGGTATCATGTTTTGAATGTTAGAGACCTCTTGGGTAAAGATATCTTGTTGAGTTTAGTTATTTAGTACAAATTATGTGGTAAATTTGTATTTATACCGGAGAAATATTGGCCATATCGAAAGCACCCAATAGTCTCCTGTGAACATAGAACCGCCCTCGCCAAGTGCCTACTTCTCAACCTATCCCCAATCACAATGTCTCAAAGTGGCAACATCATCATCCAAAAAGGGAATGTTGGTATCAACCAAGCAATACACAATGGAGATAATGTCATTTGTTAGTCTTGATACACATTTACATCGTTGCCAGCTGACATATATTTGCAGACAACGCTGGGGCAGAAATGAGGAAGAAACACATTGCCCAGAAGACTCACAATGCAAACAAGATCGAATGGGAGAAATCCGAGACATGCGAATGGCTCGTGGATGAAGAAGACTTTCGGAACTGGTCAAACATAAAGACAAGCTCTCCAGTTCTGTGGCTTTACGGCCGTCGTGAGTCTTCCCATAGCGCTTCTGTTGATAACATAAACTGATAAGATTTAGCCGGCTGTGGAAAGACTATTTTGATGTTAGTATTGATTCTTCTCATACTATTATCATCCTATCACGAACAGAGACTGACTAGCGCATGATAGGTCTCGTATTATTGAGAGTGTTCACACGAAATACGAAAACAAGGCCCAGCTTCTGTATTTCTACGTGGGAAATGGCCACAATGAGAACAGCGACCAAATGTACCGAGAGATGCTTCGGACATTTTGGGATCAAGCATCTGAGAAGCAAGACATTGATATTTGGGCAGACGATTCGCCAATAGAGCCCCTGGAGGACGTGGTTCAGAAATTGCTCAAGGATTCGACAGTTGCGAGGTACATCGTTATTGACGCCCTTGACCAACTTCCCTCGAGATTCCAAGAGCGATTGCTTGGCTGGCTGAAGGCCACAATGCAAAAGTGTAACCTCGGTCTCGCAATCAGTTGCCGCAATTCTCACCAGGTTGGACAGCTGCAAGCAAAGGATACCTTCGGGATTGAAATCACAACCGATAGGAACAAAGATGATATTAACAAGTATCTCGAAACATCTTTGCACTCGGAATTTCTTCATCGGAACCCAGAGCTAAGAAAGAACATCATTGACAAACTGAACGCCAAGGCGGACGGAATGTGAGTTTCGTAATTCTCGCACTTGGAACGATGACTAATTGTATGTATTAGGTTCCTCTGGGTCAGACTGCAAGCTCTCAACATTTGTAACATGAGGACCAAGTCCCAAATTAACATGGCTCTGGGCAGTCTTATCCCGCCCCAAGACATCAACAAGATGTTTGAGGCTTACGCAGATAGTTTTGAGATGGAATCAGATGACCCATTTCAACAACGAGTATGCCAACGACTGATGGCTCTCCTGGCTCACAGCACAGCACCGATGCCAAAAAGCACCGTCTTCACCGCGCTATCGCTAAAAGATGATGGAGATGTCGACGACGACCATTATCAAGACTTGGCCAACAATTTCAAGTTGATCCCTTCTTTCTGCAAACACCTTGTTGAGATCAACGAGGATCTTGACGTCTTTCAGTTCTGCCACAAGACCGTGGTGGATTTCTTCCGAAAGTACAAACCGACTATCTACCATCGTCGGATCGCGACACTCTGTCTTTCCTACCTAAGCTCAAGCAAGTTCTCGGGCGGAGCTCAGAAGAAAGTTACATGGTATGACCAAGGTACTCTTGAGTCAATTCTGCAAAAACATGAGTTCCTTGCATTCTCATCCTCCCACTGGTTTCTGAGTTTGAAAAAGAGCATCGACAACAAGAACGATCCTGAAAACGAAACAGTCTTTAACTTATTCAAAATCCTTTTCAACAAGGATGGGAAAGCCGAGGAAAGAGGGAACCTACAGCTGGCCTTTCAGGTACACTTGATTACTCAGGGCAAAGCAATACCGGACGGTATTTCGCACGAGCACATTGTTGGTTACTTTGCTCTCGTCAGCTTCTTTGACATTTTCAACGAAAAGGCTTGGTTTGATGCGGATAAACCTGATTCGAAGGGCATGCGGCCAATCCATTGGGCCATTCGCAATGATATCGATCAAGCTGACGTTACGGCCTTTGTAAACAAGATGGAGCGTTCTGGTGCTGATATCAACATTCAAGACCATTCGGGTTGCACTCCTCTTTACTATGCTGCTCATTGCGGGAACGCAGAGGTTGTCAGGCTTTTAATTGACCTTAAAGCTGATCTTGACGTCACGAATACGCACAACGAAACTGCGTTAGTTGCTGCTTGCAAGAAGCGTCATGAGGACGTGGTGCTGAATCTCGTCAAGGCTCAAGCAGACGTCCACATTCAAAGCGAATTTGGAACTGCTTTACAAGCAGTATCGCTCGTTGGCAGTAAGATCTGTGCGGAGAAGATACTTGAACGTTATGGCAAATCTCGAATCCGTGAAACCTGCGGTCCTTTCGGTACTTCTCTCCATGCAGCGGCCTTCCATGGCCATGCTGATCTCGTCAAGCTTCTATGTACGCATAGGATAGATGTCAATGCAAGCGACCGGACATATGGAACCCCACTGACAGCTGCGGCCTCGGGGCTGAACCCGGGCCAGGAACCAAGTCTCTTCCTAGAGATATCTCGGGAACTCATCAAACGCGGTGTCAAAGTCAACGATCGAAGCGGTAGACTCGGACCAGCACTTCGCTCGGCTGCATACCATGGGAACCCTGACCTTGTTCAGTTATTGTTGGAAGAGGGTGCCAAAGTTTCCAAGTCCAAAGGAATGATGGGCACGGCGTACGAAGCTGCAAAGTCACGCGGGCATGAAACGGTCATGGAGATGCTGTTGAATGCGGATCCAGATGCTGAGAAGTACGGCGAAAATGACATTGCTGCGGCCCATGATCGACAAAAGATTCAGCGAAGAATATTCCGAGCCACTGTCAAAGCCAGCAGCGTAAACGCCACTAGCAACCTCATCAGGGAGTTTGAAAACTTCTTTCACAAGGAGATCCCAAAGGGAGAAACACCCTTCCTCAAAGGGCTGTCCAAACTTGGGGAGAACTGTTTCAACGATGTGGTTACGCTGACCACAAGCTCGACTGAGAAACCTAATGGGGAATCAGGCCTACTGAGCAAACGAAACTCCATGTGTGGACTCGGCTTCTTGAACTGCTTTGGGGGAGAAAAGACACCACAGCCAGAATTCGAACATAATGGCAAATCTCACTTTGTTCTCCGAAGAGCTACAAAGACATTTGCTGCCGATGGAGTTGGCGAACATTTCCCGCAGGTGTTGGACAGGATGACCCAAGCGGCTGTCAAGATTCTGGAAGATGCTATCCAAAACGGTAACAAGGATGTTATAAGGCTGATCGCAAACACTTGGGTTGAGGCATTGAACAATCTGGTTCTGCGTCCTGGATATGGCGAAAATATGTTGAAAACGGTCGTTCAAAGACGTGCAAACGAACTCAAAGGGTACCTGTCAGACGACACCCTAAGCACTGAAGAGAAATGGGAAAAGGCAAAGGCACTCGCTCTTGTTGGGATTGAACTGCTTGTCGTAGCTGTTGGGCGCGGTGACAAGTTCAAACGCCTGTCATTTGTGAATTCCAAGCTCTGGGTCCAGGCTGTCATTGACGTGGACAGTCTTGGAAAAGACGGTGCATCAGCGACACAGCATTTGATCGGCGTTTTCGCAAAACAATTCTTATCCGCCGTGGACACGAAAGATGTAGCAGAAGCCGAAGTTTGTGGCCAAGGTGGTATTGAGCTTTTGAGAGCTGCCGCGTTGAGTCGCAACAAGTCAGTGTTGAACAAGTTCAGCAGCGAGTGGATTCGATGTTGGGGCTTAGCTCTGAGAGACATGAAGTATGTGTCGAGACAGATGGTCCAGCAGAGAGTTGGCGAGTATTGTGAATGCTTCATATCCAACAAGAATGATGGAGCTTCCGGTCTTGCTTTTGCGGCATTCGAACTCCTCCGTACGGCTATCGAGCAACAAGAGAGTCAGGCGGCATCTGTCCTCTGCACATCAATTCAGCAGGGGCTTCAATGGACCCGGATCAACATCACCACCCATTCTTATGAGGGCCACGGCGTACAGGGCATCTTCGATGTTTGTATCGATTTGTTCGCGATCGCTGACCGAGGTCCGACTGCTAAACTGGAAGCTTTAGTCCTGGAGATTCTTGATCTTGCAGCTGTCGCTTTCGAGGATCCTTATCGAGCGATCAAGAGTGCTGTCACGAAACAGATTAGCCATGTGGAAGAGATTGAAGACATTCGTAAAAGAAAAGGTCAATTGACACAACTGAACAAGGCATTGGGATACTGTTTACAAGTTGCGTCAGACACGGGAGAGAGGGGACAAAGACGCGCAGTTGGGTTGTCAAGTATAATAAAAGAAGCAGGGCTTGAGGATTTTGCTTAAGTTGGATTGATCACAAGGGGCAACCGGGCGGTCTGAGATAGTAATGGCATTTGCGTTTCCAGGATTTGCGCGATGGTTGAGCGACGATGTCTAGAGGAGGTTGTTTGGAGCCAAGTTGAGAGATAGTATCGTATGGTCACCATTAGGCATAGGGTATGACATACAGTATTCTTGCCAAGATTGTGCACGGTTGGTGCTGGCATTTAGTCGGTACAATTTTAATAATACGAGATTTGTTTCAGAACCCTGTAGGTAAATCTATGCATATCTTACTTAGCCTACAATGACAACTTAAAGTGGGAAGTCTAATAGAAAAGCCGGCAGGCTAGTTTTAGAGTACAAAAATTAATAGCTGGTCTATCGTAAACTGGCCTGTTAGTTTTGTGTCCTGTGTTTATGGCGGAGAATTCTTCTGATACTACCATACGGATTGATCTCGTACTAACTGGTTGAGTTGCTCGCCAGATTTGGCAATGTATCCACTACCGATGAACCGCTATCTTATTAGATCCATAAGTATTTCCTTTTTTCCCGTAAACATTTCCCATCACGACTTGGCTTTGCTGAGGAGTACCACCTATGTCCCAACGCCAGTCTGTTCTCGTCCAAGCACAATTCAGTCACGAGTCGTAGAAAGCATCCCAAACAAGTAATTCAAGAAGACGATCGTGAAACAGGTTAGTAGCACGGATCTAGTTCCACCATTCGGGCTTCCCTTGGTCTAAAATTAGTACGCTTGGCGCTAGCTTAGCCTTGTATGGAGGGTCTGTGTTCTAGAACGCTGTCAAGTTCATCTCGTATGAAACCTTGGACTTTGGTTCTTTGACCGTATTCTACCCACTCAAGCTTGGCTTTTCGTCTGGTCTAGCCGTCAATAGATATACAAGCGAGAGCTACTACCCGTCGATGCTATACGGGGAGACCCTAGTCACAAGGCATCGCCGATAGTTAGTTAACAGACTAAGAAGAATCGCCCCAGAGAAAAGAAATAATAAAAGCCCACGATCTGCACCTTTCCGAAACCTTCTTCACCAGCTTTCTCTCGTTAATACCATCAACCGAATACACTCGCTGGCTCAGCCTCAATACATTCGTTAAACTCAATTACGACTATCCGACCATGAAGTTCTTCGCCGCTCTCACCATTGCCGGCGTTGTCGCCCCGGCCCTTGCCGTTCCCGCCGCTCCCGTCGTTCCTGATATCCTCGGAAACAAGGGCTGCGTTGTTCCTCCTAAGCGCGTTGAGTGGCGCGAACTCGGCGCTGCCAACCAAAAGTCCTACCTCGACTCTGTTCTGTGCTTGAAGACCAAGCCTTCTCGTATTGGCCTCAAGTCATCTCTCTACGACGACTTTCCCTACGTCCACTTTAAGCTCAACGACTGGAGTAAGTTTTCTCTATGCGGTATACATATACTATTTTTGTTCTTTAACTAACATACAATTACAGTCCACGGCGGTGCTCCTTTCCTCCCTTGGCACAGGTACTTCGGTGTCATCTACGAGCAGGCTCTCCGCGACTGCGGCTACAAGGGCCCCGGAACCTACTGGGACTGGACAAAGGATGCCGAGAAGGGTCTTCTGAGCTCTCCCCTCATGTCCAAGGACGCTTTCGGCGGCAATGGAGACCAAGATAACATGGAGTGGCCACCCACCGGCAGCGGCCTTCAGTGTGTCCGCGATGGTCGATTCTCCGAGCTACGACCTGAGTACCTCGAACAGGAGCCCAAGGTTCTTTCCAGCGGCGGTCACTGCTTGTTCCGCAACATGCCCGAGGTCACCGAGCCCGCGGCTTACAAGATGATGGTTCCTACCATCACCCCCAAGGGCATCAACGATCTCCAGAAGGCTGGCAACTGGTCTTACTTCCACACCGCCACCGAGGGTGGTCCTCACGGTAGCATCCACGCTTCTCTCAGCGGAGAGATGAACCCTACTACTTCTCCCAACGAGCCTCTCTTCTTTATGCACCACGCTCAGATCGACCGCGTCTGGTGGCAATGGCAGCAGAAGAACGCTAGCCGCTTCACCGAGTACGATGGTCAGGGTATGCTCTACCCTAAGAGGGACCGCATCAACGTCAAGCTTGATGATGTTCTCCCCATGTTTGGCCTCGCCAAGGATGTCAAGGTTCGCGATGTTATGAACCCCTCCAAGGGTCCTCTGTGCTACCGCTACTAAGCATAGCATATTGATGGAAGTCAAGTGGATGGGTAATGGCAACGCTGGTGATAATGAAGAATGATACATGGCGCAGATCATGCCATTCGTTTTATAAAAGTACAACATATATATGTTAATTCCGTCTCTGAGAGACAATCTATATTTGAGAATAGAATAAAGAAATTTAATTCCACAAGTACTTCAACTGCCATATCTTAATGCTGTCTACATTCTGCTAGAAAAGGCGAGACTTGCGTTTAATTATATGTCATATTTATTGTGTTGAAGATTTCTGATACCGTACTGTTAGAAGCATCCATCTTGGATGACTCGCCACCTTATAAATATTGTTAGTAAATCAGTATTGTGTAAGTTGAAGATACAAATTAACTTCATCTACTCAGTAGCCATTCTACGATTCTCAATGGAGACCACTTTCTGTCAGTAAAGAAAGGTGCTGCTATTGATATATGCCGAACCATAAGTCTTGTTCTAGAAAACATGTCTTAGTTTATAAATAATCAAGACTTTTAATTTTGTACATATTACTATTATTATAAATATCCTTCCTGTTTCCAAGATATTCTTCCATACCTTTACCCTTCTACTTTTCAAGTAAATATGAAACCATTAGCTATCCAGATCCATTTTGCCTCCCCTCAAACCCTCATACGTAAAGCTAGCTCTGGCCTCAAGTTCAAAGTTCTTAACTGATGGAGCCATCTGACCACCTTCTTCGTGTTTTGCCAAATGCTCCTTCAATCCGCCGTAAAAGTTCTTGAAACACAAAATGCCAAAAATGGCTGTAGCAAAGAGAAATACAGCAGCCATCAGAGCGTAGCAAGTCATGATATCACCAGTAGCTCCAAATTCACTCCAGCGAGTCTGTATCTTGACAATCTCATAGACGAAATAGCCGATGCTGGCGAAGAATACGGCAATCGAGGCTCCCATGCCTATGCGGTTTTCGGATTTGCTGAATACTATCGATAGGGTGGTCATGACAACAGCCACTCCTAGAAGCACCATGCGGACAATAAATTCGTTTCCCATGCCTCGAAGTTGGGTCACGCCGTAGATGACTTCGAAACAGATGATGAAGTATATAACCACCTTTGCAAACATGACAAAGATCTTGGAAATGTTAGTTTCGAAACTTGATTGTGGAAGAGATGGATACCTACCAGATGAATCGTTCGGATTCTTCTCAACCTCGCATCCGCACCAACATTACGATACGCCTGCCAATCGAAATGCTGCTTGAGGTACCAAACACTGACGACAAGAAAGATGGTGCAAACTCCCACAACAAACGGCATGGCCGACAACATGCCGCCAATGTCTTTCCAGATAGGTTTGTCCAGGTGAACCAAGCTCTCACCGTTTGAATCAGTAGAGCCTTCGAGGGACTTGATGCTCTCTCTGATCTGCTTGCGCTGGTAAACAGCCAGAGGCAGAAAACCCGCATTGAGCAAACACGCAAGCATAGCCTGGGACGTGCTCTTGAGACGAATGGCATCGGCCATGAAAATCAGCTGGAACATGAACCCGAAAATAAAAATGGCCAAGTTGGCTGGTATAATGTACCCTCTCGGGACCTGCAGCACAGTTGGTTTGAGATATTCATTCCAATTGTAGACAACTAGTCTGGATGATGTTGTCAGTGATGCGCAAACAAAAGAACGGCGGTGGACGAACCCCTGAAGAATGGATATTGTGAGGCCTTGCAAAAGACCGATGGTCATGAAGGCGACGACTGATGGCGCGCGCTGCACCTTGTTGGTGATGTTTGATACCGTGTCGGCGGCCATTGTGTCTGTATGCTATGTCGTCTCATCAACGTTGACAGATGTTGAATGTGTTTTTAATAGAACAACAAAAAGAATTGTCCGATTTTTTTTATCAAATACCGCCGCTAGTGCCAAGAGCGTCACCATTGCCGTGTCTTCCTAGCAAGGGTTGGGTTGGAATATTGGGTCCTCGACCCGCTATTAAACTCTCGTATTTGTCTAGCCTTGCTGTCAAGTGTCGGTCGTAATATCTGGAAATGACACAGATGTTGGTTACGATGTTGAGATGAGAGCGGCAATTCCGAGGATTGTGTCCTTGGAGTTGTCTGTCTTGTCATCCATCAACTGTTGATACAATATCTTTTTTGTCTCTCTCTCAGCCTGGCAACTGTCAAACCTTGGTATCCTCATTTAAAGAGACGAGAGGTTTCAGACGCGTTGAAGATTATGCGTGCATGGGTCCTGGTAGAGAACTGCCACTAACCCGGTGATCCCCTTTTTCTCGACTCTGCACAGACGATACCCCTGTCATTTACAGCCCACAAGGCGGATCTCTTCTTCCAGTAAAAAGGAATTGAGGCGAGCATCTGACAGTTGCCGTGCTCCGTACTCCATAGTAAGTCTGCCATCTCCATGTGCCGAAAGCTGAGAATCCAACTCTGAGGCGGAGAGAAAAACGCAAGATTCTCAGCTTCACGATGCAAGTGGAGTTCGGAAGAGGCACTAACCAGTAAATCATCAGCTCGCTTGGGAAAACAGCGGAAATAATTCCAGTCTTTCTTGACTGTCCACTTTATCCAACCATTAAGAGCTGAATCTGACTCGCATTACGCAACTTCGGAAATATCATCTCGTAGATTCGCGTTTATTGACGTGTACTCGAGATATTCTAATTATGGAACTATATAAAAACCCAGCCAACAACCTACTACCAGGCTATTCTAGCAATGAAAGACTCTGGATACTTTCTCACAAAGAACTTTCTAATCTCATCCACCAACAAGATACCCAATCCAAGAGGAATAGGAATAAGCCAAAACTCAATCGGCACAGACTCTGTATCGAACAAGTTCTGCATACCGGGTACCTCGGTGACAAAGATGGCAATGCACAAGCTGATAAGCATGCTAAGAATCAACCAAGGGTTGCGATGAGCTTTGTGCAAGGGACTGGCTTGGAAGATACTCAAGCGACGGTTTCGCACGGCGAGGATGTTACCCCATTGGAGGAAGACGAGTGTGACAAAGTAAACACATTGGCCAGTGTTGTTGAACTTGATGAGTTCGTCCTGGGTGTATCCGTGATAGCCCTCTGTGTAGCCTTCGAATAGGAAGAAGAGCTCTGACACGGGCATCTTGGCGTACTTCCACAGGTAGAGGAAAAACATGGCGTGAGCGGTGATGGTTTCCATGAAACCGGTAAACAGGTAGGCCTGGGTGTAGATCTTGGTGTTGATAAGATGGTCGCGCTTGTGGTTGCGAGGAGGAAGAGAAAGAAGATCAAATTCTTCCTTTTCCATGATAAGTGAAAGACTGAGGAAAAGATCGGTAAAGACACAAATGATGATCATGAGGAAAGCGCTAAGAGGGAGAGGAACACCGAAAAAGACGTTGAGAATGACGGGCCAGATCTCAGACCAACTACCGGCGGGAAGAAGGTAGGAGATGACTTTCTGCAAGTTCTGGAACACGAGACGACCAAGGCGCATGCCATCGACGATAGAGTCGAAGCGGTCGAGGAGGACAAGATCAGATGCTTCAATGGCGACGTCACTTCCAGTAACGATAGCAACACCAACATCAGCAGCGCGAAGAGCGGGAGCGTCGTTAACACCATCACCAGTGACAGCAACAACGTTGTCGCGCTCGCGTAGCTCAGTGACGATACGAAGCTTCTGTTCAGGTGTAGTTCGAGCAAAGACAATCTCCTCATAGGCACAGACGACATCCCAATCCTCCTGGCTGAGCCTGCTAAGTTGGGCACCCTCGAGAAGAAGACTGCGCTTGATGATCTCAGCACGGTCACCCTTCTTTGGCTTCTTGCTCTTCTTCTCCTCGTTGCTTGAGGGAGTACCGGGGTAGAGAGAGTCAATGGTGTCAGGGTCCTGCTGGCATGAGAAGATACCGGTGTTGCGAGCGATAGCTGCGGCGGTCAAAGCGTAGTCACCGGTAACCATGAAGAAACGAGTTCCAGCGCGTCGGCACTGTTCAACTGTGGCTGGGATCTCGGGACGGTGGGGGTCGATGATGCCGAGCATACCGATAACGGTGAGGTCTTGGATGGCAGAGTGAGTGATCTCGTCACTGAAACTGTTTGTGCCGGCGACAGAGCGAGGAGTGATGAACTTTTCGCAAAGAACAATGACACGTTCAGCGCGACGGGAAGCTTCGTCTTGGATCTCCTGGAACTTGATGCGTGCGTCACGGGTAAGAGTGACGACAGAGTTGGACTCGGCGGACCAGTACTTGGTGCAACCAGCAAGGAGGATATCGGGAGCACCCTTGATGATAACCCGGTAAGCACCTCTGTTGTCCTCGGACTGGAAGACGGTCAACATCCACTTGTTCTTGGAGTTGAAGGGGACTTCGAAGACACGAGGCATAGTCTTTCGGAGACTATCTCCAGTGGGACCAGAGGCGGAGAAGCGGAAGACGGCGCTGTCTGTAGCATTGCCCATGATGGAACGCTCCTGGATGGGGAGATGGACGGTTGTAGGGTCAAAGGATGCGTCGTTGCAGAGAAGAGCGGCGCGTTGAAGAGCCATTGAAGGTTCATCGGCTTCCTTGCTGTTGACGAGGTACTCAAATTCATCAGAAGACTCAAACTTCTTGTCGACAAAGGCAACGGAGCTGACAAACATTTGGTTCTGGGTGAGAGTACCGGTCTTGTCTGAGCAGATGACGTTGACGCAGCCCAAGGTCTCAACAGTTGATAGACCCTTGGGCAAAACGTTGACAGCCTTCATGCGACGAGCGACCATCATGAGTGTCAACGCAACAGCTACAGGCATACCCTCGGGGATGAAAGCGACAACACAAGCCATAACGTTGACAAGCATAGCTGGGACACTCATGTAGGCTTTGTGATCAACACGGAGCCAGCCAACCCAGGTAAGGAGGATAGCAAGTGCAAGGATGATAGTCATGACAACGATAATCGTAACGAAACGGGTAATTTCCTTCTGGATCAGAGCTGCAGAGTCCTTGACGCCAGAGGTAGAAGTGGCAATGCGACCCATGACTGTTCGGCCACCGGTGAGGATAACAATACCAACACCGTTACCGTTCATAACAGTGGTACCCATAAAAGCAATGTTGCGACTCTCGAGAAAGTTGGCGTCGGTTGCATCAACCGCACCCTCAATCTCATCAGACTCTCCGGTGAGGACAGAACGATCGAAGCGGATGTCGCCAGAGTGACTGATGATGCGGAGATCAGCAGGGACCTTGTCACCAACTTGGAGATGGACAACATCGCCAGCAACGAGGTTGATGGTGGCCAAGCTCTTGAGTTCTCCATCACGCTTGACTGTTGCGAAAGATGGCAGAAGGTCGAGGATAGAGTTCATGGTCTTGGCTGTAGACCAATCCTGAAAGGCGGAGAAACCAGCCTGGAGGAAGATGACGATGAGAATGAGAACGGCGAGAGAAAGATTTTGGTTCGAAGGCGGGTTGCTGAGAGGCTGCCAGCAGAGGAAGAAGACGATGGCACCAACCCAAAGAACGGAACAGAAACCACCAAAGATGTATTTCAGGGTGCGCTTGATGTAATTCGTCTTGGGATGAGGCAGCGTATTCTTTCCATCGCGCTCCAACCTCGTCGCAGCCGCACTCTCAGAAAGACCAGCATCAGCGCTCACATTGAGCTGCTGACACAGCTGCTCAGCCTGCAACTCATGATACTGAAGCTTGGAGAAGTAATCCTCGTCGGTCTTTGGCTTGAGACCCTTGGAGTCGTCGGTATCGGGCTCGACCTGTTTGGCTTCGGTGACTTGGATGGAGAGGGTGCGGTATTCGATTTGGTAGCCTGAGTAAGGGGAGGCAGGGTGGATACGGCTTCGCGAGCTGGAGTGGGAGCGACGGCGGGAGAGGGAGCGGGAGCGAGTACGGCCGAGACGGTTGGCTTCAGTGTCGCGGTCAGGACCGTCTTGGAAGGTGATGCGTTGGTTATGGGCGGACTCAGGATCGGATTCCTTTGTGCCTTGGATGTCTGGGTCTGCCATTATGACGGATGTCTTTTGCAAAAAGAGCTTGACGAGGGGAGAAGGGGTTTGCAAAAGTCGACAAGGAGAGAGAGTGTAAGAGTGAGAGTGAGAGAGTCAACGAGTATAGCAGCAATTCAAGTGATATTAATACAAAACAGTAGAAAAGTCTAGACAATTCCAAAAGATCATTACTTCTTTCGAGGAGGCCTCCTCGGGTGTTCCTATCCAGTATGGTCTATCCCCGCCGTAGCAATAACAAAAGGAAAAATCCCTCATGCACTGGACTGCAGTAATGAAACAGGTTGTAGAGGCAAGTGAAGCTATACAAGATGTGTACCACGACTGCCAGCGAGAAAGTCGTGTGGTTGAAGGTAGGGGCGAGTATGCGACTACATGTGCCCTAATAAGGGTCTGTTCGTCTAGTCTGGTCCAGTGGGGGGACTGCAGCGGCTTACGCGCAGGGCTGCGCTGAGGGGAGAGGAAATGAGAATGGGTAAACTAACCGTATATGGGCACAAGCCCAGTTTCGATTTGTGATATCACCGCTTTTCGACTCAGCCCCCAGTGAGGAGAAGGGTGAAGAGATCCACCAGATGCCAGCAGCAGCAGGTATTTGGCTCATAATGTTTGCATGATGGTTGACTCGGGACCAACAGAGTGAGAAAACAAGGCTTGTCTGACATGGAACAAGAGCCAGGCCTTAACTAACCAGATTTGACAGAGGGAACTTTTGGATAGGTGTCCATTTATTTTTTTACCGACAGCGCGTATTTTACAGTTACGAGTTACGTTACTAGAACCCAGGCTCTCGGATCTGAGTCCAGTGGCAAGGGTACCTTGGGTAAGAGAGAGGTTAGTTACCTGGGTGTCAGAGACAAAGAGAGAGAAACAGGTAACTAAAAAGGCACAGATAAATAAGGTGCTTAAATTAAGCATTTTGGACGTGGGTGTAGCCGTCTTGGCATGGCCATAGCTTCATGTCTTTGTCTCTCACCCCCCTGGTACCTTGGGATCTTGGACAGTGACTATTGGCCCTTGGTTTGGATCGGGATGCCATTTCCGGGAGTGGGCAGTGCCAGTGCATGCATGCAAGGACAGTCACAGACACTCTGTACAGAGTAGGATGGGTGAAACCGATACCCTTAGAGAGACTAGGCTCAACTTGGAACGATATCGTCATGACCTCGAGTCGTTGCGCCCGTCATTTCAAATTCCCTCATACTTTGGCCCTCGCGAAGCGACGAATGAGATGAGTCTCCAGCTTTTGCTCACCGACTGGACTCAAAGACCAGATGACCCTTTGCTTGTGGACCGTGGGGAGTTGACAATAACAATTCATTTTCGCATGTGTCTTTTTGCTCTCTATCTTTCTGTCTCTACCATTTTCCCTCCCTGTTTATCTTTGTTTCTCCTCTCTCTTGCTCTCAGCTCTGTCTCTCCCTCTTGTCTCTTTTCTCGCTCCTTTCATTTTACGAACAAGTCTAGACCATTAGCTCAAATCTCACCTTTCCAAATTGGAATTTCCCACTACAAATCTGGCATTTTCGGTTTGTTACGAACCAGCCAATCACTCGTATTCTCTTTTTCGCTGACGTCTTCCCCTCCCACCTCCCACCATCCATCAAGCTTTTCCATCAGAAGCCGCTCAAACCGAGCACCGCCGTTTTAACCGTCCAAAGGCTATCTAATTATGGGAACAGCAACAACAACAACAACAACGACAAACCCTGAAGCCACCTGGCCATGGCCACATGTCCCTCTGGCGGTCAGACAGTTTGCAGGGACGCGTCATGCAGGTCATTGCAAAAGATACAGATTTGTTCGAGATCTTATTCTGAGTTTTTCGGACAACTACCAGCGTTGCATCGATATCCAGGTTTCTTGTGTCTGTGTAGAGACCCTTGTTTGTGCCTGCAGAGCCAAGCATTTAATTTTCCGATGGGTCAAGGCGCTAAAGAACCACTCGAACCCACCACGTTGTTGTCGAGACGAGATTCCCATGGGTTTTGAACTTTTGGGGCAGGGTTAACAACAAATCTGCCGAGTCAATAATTCCACTTGCGACACTTGATATAAACCCTAAAAGAGTCGCTTGCCCGCCTTTCTTTTCTTTTTTCTCTTTCTTTTTATTCGTAATCGGATCCCGGAAAGGCAATTCACGAGCATTCTCGTTTTTTCTTTCGTGTCTGGTAAATGTTGTTATGTAATATTTTCATGTGAAGATTGATTGGTGTCTGTGCTTCGCGTCAGAATTTGTGACATGTGTTTACGTCGGAATTCTGTGTCGGAATTGAGAAACCCAGGTGACTGTCGCCGATTTGAATCTGACGATGCCAGCTTCCATCTCCAAAACTCGGTCAGATTGAGGATGCACACCAGCAACCAGGAGGCTGCGCATAACCCGCAAATACAATATTGAGCGGTTACATACGGAATCCTGCAGCAGTAATCAGGAAACTAATAATTATTTACAAAAAAAATTGAAGAGAGAAGAAAGGTTTCTAATGGCTGCAGCGTATTCTTCTTGTGTGATTGTCCTTACACTGCTATCACTTGAGATGATGACTTGACGTCGCGATCTGTTTCCACGAACAGGGTGTCAACGAAAAGAAGAATCCAAAGAGACAGCATCAATCTTACAGACACAATTGACATATATGATGAACAGAATTATCACAGCAATTAAGTAAACTTCGACGCTCGCAAACATCACATCCATACGAAATTACACTCAACTTACCCGGTACAACGGCACAATCGATAACGGCGAACCGATAGCCGATAACAAAAGTGGCGCAGCGCACTTGAGGCGGTACCCCACCTTTCCCATTTCGGGTAGTCACGGAAAAACGGAACTCGACAACCGTATCATCTTGAACATTCATCACCGACATCACCAACTCAGCCTTACCCAGTACCCTGGTCCCGCCTATGGAAACGTGATGCCGGCTCCTCGATGAGTAATCCCTCCCTCACTGTCGTCCCTCGTCGCGCGCGCATATCCCATGTCAGGTCAGGAGACCTCACCACAGTCTCCCCCCGCAAACACACCAAAACATCGACGGCCCTGGACTGCAGCCGAGGATGCCACTCTGAGGACTCTGGTCGGCCACTTTGGTGCCAGTAGAGGCTCCGAGGGAAGGTGGAAGGACATTGCTGCTGGGCTCGAGGGTCGGACGGCAAAGGTGAGCGAGACTTGGCCTCTGCACGCGCCTGAACGCGGTCCATGATGGCCCACATTGATGAGTGGAGGATATCTGGTGGATGATGGACTAATCGATACCCAGGATTGTCGGAAACGATGGCTTCACTCTCTTGATCCTTCACTACGCAAGGGTCGATGGACATCTCAAGAGGATGAAATTCTCCTCTCGGCCTATGCTCGACTTGGACCATTATGGAATGATATTGGTAAAATCCACATCCATATGTCAACACCATCATCTAACAACAAAACAGCCTCTCTCATACCTGGAAGAAAAGACGATCAATGTTCTAAAAGATACAATGACATCTTGAATCCATCTGCCAAAAACCGCCTAAGCGACTGGACTGCCGAGGAGGACAACCTTTTGCGTCAAGGTGTAGCGGCTCTAGGTCATCGATGGGTAGCTATTTCAGCAAGGATACCTGGCCGCCCACCTCTTACCTGTCGAAATCGCTGGCGTACGCTCTCACGATTATCCCACCAACGGCAGAGCAAGTCACAAGGCACCACTCCTTCGTCATCATCTCAGATGTCTCCTACGGATATCGGAATATCGCCAGCGCCCCAGAATCCCAACATCAACTTGGAGACGAGTGGTGGAAATATGGCGGATCACCTAATGCCATTCCCGACGATCGACACCGATTTGGGTCATGATCAGATGGGCTCTAATTTCTTAGACACGGCTTTCTTCGACACTTTCACAGGCCCTTCACCTTCGCCGCTAAGGGATTCCGAGGGTATCGAGGATATAGAAACACCCAATGATAGTGCCGCACCGACGATTCCTGGACCTGCTCCCGATCTCTCAACAAACATTCCAGACCCAGGGCAGAAGGGCCCTACACAATGTCCACATCCACCGAGACCATTGCAAGCTCAGCCGTCGAATAACGCGAACAGTTCATTTACCATGCCATCTCCGTCAACATGGTCATCACTAGGCACGATGCTGCCCCCAGGGGCATCTCCCACGAACCAGAACCTGTGGCTTGGATCGGCTACCAATCCAGCTGTTCCCAAAGATTGGGACGTCCCAGGAGATGATTCAATACCCCAATCTTACACCGAACAATTCCCACTACCGACTTCGACGGCACAGACGATACACCACCACCATCACCATCATGTACACCACCACTTTCACCATTACCATCACTACCAAGGTGGGGGTGACTCATGGCGACAGCTGGAACAACAATGTGAAGCAGAGGCCTTGCAGGCACATGTTCAACAAAATGAGAATGGTCCACCGAATACAGGATGAATGGACCAGGAGCTTGGAGATCTTAACATCTCTCATCCAACTTCAAACAAAACCAAGCCGAGTACTTACTAAGCCGAGTTCATGGTATGAAGGGGTTCGGCTGCTTTGCTCGCTTCGAGGCTCACTAGGCGGCCAGTACGATCGTCATTACTATACGTTAGACTTGGCAATTCCTCATCGCTGGAACAATTGGAAAGGACATAATGTGCCTTTGAGACAAAGTCTTGCGAAATATAACGGAAATTTGATGGTTTATACAACGTCAAAAAAAAAAAAGAGGTTGCCTTGTATCGAGAGTCGAAAGTAGGGCATAAATGCAACCTTAATCTTGCACAATACAAAATCAATACCTCCTCAGCAGCCCACATCCCCTTCTTTCTTCCTTCTTTCAACGCAACCAAAGAAATCTCGACATGAAAATGTTAGTTCCGAATATTATTGATGTATATAGAGGATCATTCTGGACTGGAATCCTCACCCATTGGATACCCCGTCGCGTGGACTATGATTAGCATCCATCGTGCCAATACACAAATATGAGCGTGATCCATCCAAACAATGGCTCCTGTTGAGCCTCAGTTAATGCCTTGTCATTGTCCGTGTCACATTTCTCTTCGCTAGTGACATCATTGTCATCGTCCGACTGGGGCGCAAAGATGTGACTACCAGCGCCCGACGGCATTGCGAAGGTGGGCAAAAAATACAGAGAAAAAAGGAGAACTCATAATAGGGATAATGATTATGTATATGGCTCATGCTTTCTCAATGTTTATCTCCAAGTAAGGTTAACTGGTGGTTCCGCAGTTTGGTGAACCTACTGTCGATAACTCTCCAGGTACACTTGAGAAGACACTGTGGGATGGGTTAGCACCACAGTTCTCACAATAGTGTCATATTAATGTGACACCTCATCCGGGCAACCGTCGGTCTTGCCATCAGTTATTCGGATTCACTTATCCTTATCATGTATGTCGCTCAGACCACGCGAGCAACTCGATGGTATAGCCATGCGGTTAAGGCGGTAATAGAAAATGGTCTTTAACATATACATAGACCCATATTGGACAGACGAGAGCAAAGAGTAATTCTCGACAACATATGTGGCAGGCTTGCAATTTCGTTGTGATAAAACGCATAGTAATGAGGTGGATTGGCTATGGAGATGATTGTCTACCTATCTGATTGCCTAGGTAATCTAGGAAAGCGACTCTAGGTACTGCTTTGTCTGCTCAGCATCAAAACCGAAAGCCAGGTTCACCATGCCGTTGATAAAATGTTGAGCTCGTTCTGGTTGTTGTATCATGTCAAGAAAAGATGCATAAATCCTTGACGCTGCTCCCTCTAAAACGTCTGGATAACTTCCGCTGAGGTGCTTGCCTTGTTGGGCAAGGTTGGCGGCAGCCTCGCCAAACTTTCTGCAATAAACATCCCTACAGGCAGCCGCTAGTTTCACGTTCTTGTGTGCAATGTGGCTAGGGTCTTGTAGAATACTCTTGATATCATCGTCCATTCGTCCTAACGGGAAGGGCATCGGGTAGTAGTTGACCTGCTATGGTGCAGTTTGGGCAAACTCCCAATCGGTGATGGCCATGAAGTTGAGATCACGGTCGACCAGAATGTTTCCCAAGTGTAGGTCCATGTGGTTGAGATGGTAGGGTCCCTCAGCTTGGAATAAAGGTGTCGATCGCACGATGTCTAAAAAGACTCGTGCACCAAGGATGCGCAAGTTCGATTCACCCTCAGTGCCGTCAGATTGTTGTGCTATGCGTAAAGCCCCCTCCCCAAAAGCCATGAAGAAATCAATAGCAGTTTTGAATGGTCCTGGTGGAGTGTGACGTTCCACGGCGGATGAACTCGGCTTGCCAATGACCGCCTCACCGTCTTCTGTGATGTCACAGATTGACCCGATTTCGGGGAAGGTCAGGGTTGCCAGCATTGCTTGGACACCTGTCCACTGGGCTATGATATGCTCCTGCTCGGATGCCTGGGTTGGTTAGAATTGGTTGTAAAGGCTGGCAAGGAAACATACTTACCGATAGAGTGTTAAAGTTGGTGGAACTATCATCGCCATAAATGGCACGATCCAGTGTAGTGCCGTAGAACCCCTCGATGAGCATGTATGGAGCGCCAACTTGGAGTGCACCTGGTGACCCAGGGCCTTGGTAGGTGTACACATCAGGCACGTTCAACTCGGGGAGTCTTTGCTTCACGAAGCGCATGGTGGCTATTTCGCATTTAGCCGCATACGACTCGTCCTCTTCGGTGAGAGTTGGTGTAGTGGGATGTTGAGGCAAGCGGACACGAGCGATGATCAGGCCCCCATCCGCAACAAGCAGCTCGAAGCATACCCAGTACTGCCCAGCCGAGAAGTTGGGGCTCAAGGTGACAGTTTGGCCTGTGATGGCTTCAGCGTGCTGTTTCAGGTACTCCATGTTCAGCGTCGACACCCTGTCCTCGAGTCTTCCCTTCATATTCCCCCAGTTCCAATCATTGTAGGAAGTCCAGTTTTCGCTTGGTAAGCATTTATGCATTTCGATTGGTGTCGGGTTTGCCATGTTTGGTAGAGTATGCGATGGATGAACTCTGTTCGTAAAGTGTGAAGAGAAGAAGAAGAGAGAGGGATGTTTGGTCAGAGGGAAGGTGTTTTAATGATGAGAGAGTTTGGTTTGGCAAGGAAGCACCGGGGCGTTACTCATTGAGCGGAGGTTAAATCATGTTGACCCGAGTATTGGCCACATCGACACTGATTCACTGTAGACGTGGAGGGCAGGCACTCTTGGGAGTTGCAAAGTATGGGAAGCCTGGTACTGTGCATGCTTGCTACTAATGTTATGTATATGCTATTCTTGATATCTCGGTCATGATCCTAGCTGAGTTGATAAAATGAATTTGTATCAAGCAAACTGCAGGAGTCTTTCCATCTTGTTGTTGAAAGTTAATGATTCCAATTAAAATATAATGCGACCCAAGTAACACAGTAAGTGAGTCACTCGGCTCACTAATCTTGACGCTGTTACCAATGGAAGTCAGTTGTCACAGGTTTTACTGTTTTGCATCTCCACCATGAAAAAGTAAAATGCAGCCCTTGATAGAATGTTATTTTATGCTTATTTTGCTTACTACCACTACGAAGGAATCAAGTGAGGATGTAGGAAATCTTACATGTGGGCTGTGTTTGCGTCGTAATCTTGTATCCGATCCTTGTTCCTTTGTCCAAGCGGATCCGAGAAACGCGACGTGGAAAGCGAACGCGAGGTCTAACGAGGCAGGGATCGGCCAATCGGGGTTGATCAAGTTTCCGCCATAATCATTGCCAAGAAGAATAAAGGTGGGCTCAGATTACCGACAAGTTTTGTTTTCTTTGTTTACATATGTCAAGATATTCATCTCTTGTGAATACTTGCGTATCAACAATCTATATCTTGGTTACAGTATGTGGAAGGCTTATGCTAGTTAGTTGACTACTTAGAGTGTCAAAGTGTCTACTGAAGGACAGACACCACACGTCGACATCAAACGCCAAGATATTGATACGCACCTCGCTTATTCCTCCCAAGTCTTGGCTCTTACATGCCTCCACTTAACCATTCCTTTCTTCCTCTTCTCCATGCATCGCCCCACGGATGATGACTGCCTGACTCTTAACAATGTACACAAATAATACTTGACCCGCACCCTTTCCTGTGCTTTCCTCCTTCCTATCTCTTGACATCGCCATCATGTCTTCGTCCGATCCAAACTCGACATACTTCCAACCAAACTACGAGAACTGTGCTGATGGCGTCTCAGAACGATGTCCCGTCGAAGCCTCCCTCTACGGCGATTACTTCAATCTCGGCGCTTGTATCTTTTTCGTCGTAGCCCACGCGCTGGCTCTCATCCCACAGATATACTTCGGTATTCGAGCGCGAACATGGTCATACATGATATGGCTGGCCATCGGAACCATCTTTGAACTGGTCGGTTACTGCGGTCGCGTCGTCATGAGCTCGAATCCCTGGGTCTACAACGCTTTCGTCATTCAGCTTGTTCTTCTCATTCTCGGCCCGACACTAGTAGCCGCTGCGATCTCCATCACCTTCAAGCACCTCGTCCTCTGGTACGGTCGCGAATACAGTTTCATCAAGCCAGTTTTGTACCCCTGGGTTTTCGTCGGTACCGATCTTTTCTCGATTGTTATCCAAGCTGCGGGCGGTGGTATCTCTTCGGCTGCGACGAACGGAGAAACTCCGAACCAGAATCTTCTTGATGTTGGATCTGCCATGCTCGTTGCTGGTGTAGTCTTTCAAATGGCTAACATGATCTTTTGTGGCGGCTTGATGCTTGTCTACATCTGGAGGAGACACAAGGCTATCAAGAAGGGCGCTGCTGTGCGAGCTGGCGAGGAGCACGGTGTGGGAGGAGATGTCAAGGTTATCAGAGCGAGTGACAAGAAGACGAAGATGTTTGTCTTTGCTCTAACAGCTGCTTACGTTGCCATTATCATCCGTTGCATCTATCGGTAAGTCACGCTAATGGTATACTCGTTTGTTGTTCGATACTAACAAACTCCAAAGTATTCCAGAAATGCAGATGGGCTGGGGCAGCACCCTCATGCAAAATGAAACCACATTCCTTATTCTCGACGGAACCATGATTCTCATCTCTGTGTGGACCTTGACGATATTCCACCCTTACTTCTTTTTCCCCTTCCTCGGAAAGAAAGGAAAGGCTGCCATAGCAGAGGCGGAAAAGTCTTCTCAACCCGAGGGAAGCCAGTCTGAACCTGTCATGGGCAGTGCATAAAGAGTGCAATCTCAGAAACGATCTAAATTTTGTTACAAAGAATATTGAAGTATTTAGAATGGATATAGCCCGGATCTCTTATGTTGATTAGAAGGATAGGATACACCTTTGTCCAGGTATAGAATAGCATTGCCACACATGATTGGAATATCAAGCGACTCATTCAACAAACTTGATTTTATTTGGCTGGTTTCATTTCTCAAGTCAAGTCCTATCAACAGCCCACCTTCTTCTCAGCTCCCAAGCCGTCAAACAGACGGCCCCCAAAATCCACCAATATCTCCAATCCTTATATAAACGAGGCCCACCTACAGGAGATGAGGGCCTCTGGCCTCATTTCAGAACAATCTTTTGTTCATAAATCTTCTGCTTAAGTGTCTCCAACTCCTTGACCGCAGCATCACGCTGCTTGTTCGCAGATCGGACTTCAGTACGAGCCTTGTCCCTGTCATCCTCAGCCTGCGTAATCTCATCTCTCTGCGCCTCGTTCTTGTCAGACAGGTCCTTAATTCTGGCGTTCGCGCGGTTGAGGTCTTCCTGCAGCGATGCTTGGGAAATCTTGAGTTCTTCGACTTCCTTGGTGAGGGCGCCGTTCTTGGCAGTCAGGCTCTTGTTCATCTCCACCTGCGCGGCGTTCTCAGCCTTGAGCCGAGAAATCTCAGTGTCGCGCTGGATGATCTGCTTCTGGTAATCCGCAATGCGAGCATTGAGCTTGGAGATGGTCGCGTTGGCAGCATCAAGGTCCTTTCGGAGGTTGCTCTTCTCTTCCATGAGAGCCTCGACCTTCTTCTGCGTTTCTTCAAGGACCTTGCGAACCTTCTCATCATTAGCCATATCCTTCTTGATCCACTCATTGAGTTCGGCAATTTGGTTGCGGAGTCCCTGCATGTCCTTGTTGGCTTGCTCGAGCTGCTTTTGCAACTCCTCGACTTGAGCCTTTGCGGCGCTGCGGTCGCCAGTGAGATCCTCAACAGTCTTCTTGAGGTTGGTGATCTCGGCCTCCTTGGCCTTGACCTTTTCCAGTTGGACGTGGTAATCGGCATCCAGGGCGGAAAAGTGCTGTAACTTTTAGCATATGCCGAATGAAACATTCACGTGCGGGAAAACATACATCCAAAGCATACTTGGCTAGGTATCCTGCTTGGTCGACAAAAGCTGCAGTGTGGGCTAGTGTCTCAAGAAGACCCTTGGGGAAAGGCATGGGGTCCAGAATACGCGGCAGAGTAGCTTGAGGCTGTGGCTTGCGAAGCTCGCACTCGCCCTTCTCCGGCTTAGGCTCAGCGGGGTTGACATCACTGCGACCATGGTTAGAGTTGGGCATTGATGAGACCGATGCTATACATACTGGGTGTGCTGCTGGCGCTCAATGATGGCCGAGCGAACCATGTCTCCGACATCCTCGGTATGGCTACCTTCTGTGACGTGCACATCAAGCTGATCCTTGTTGGCATCCCAGGTACAGTTAATATCGTAGTAAGAGTGGTAAGAAAACTTGACAGTGTCGCTGTTAAGGCCAGTGACGTTCTTCTGAACGGCGTCACGGAAAGAAGGGTCCTTGGTTTTTCCGTTGGAGGCCTTTGTCCACTGCCACGTAGACAGAATAGGCTTACCCTCACCAAAGCCATCAGGAACGATGAAAATGGCGGGCTCATTATCTGCAAAGTGCATCCACTTGAACTTGCCAGTCCAGACACGCGTGGTGCCTGTGAGTTCCTGCTTGGACTCCCAGATACGCTCCAGAGACATGGGAGAGCTGACGCCACCTTGGGGGTTTCTCATAATAAGGCTGAGGTCTTTGTAACCACCCTTGGTAGTGATGGTGAAGTTGTACCATGAGCCCTTGAGAACAAAGGTGACATCACTACTGTCGGTCTGGGTTACAGAGTCGACGGTAATGGTCTGGAACCAATTCTGCTTCTTGCGGCCTTGAGCGTCTTCTGTCCATTGGGAGAAGAGGTAGACGCTGTCGCCGACTCGGACTGGGCCGCTGGGTAGGATGATGACAAAGGTCTCATCTTTGGCGTAGTTGTACCAGTTGAGCTTTCCTTGGTAGACAAACATTGTGACTTGAGGAGTGGCTTGTATGTATAAGGATGTAGAAGAGTGAAGAGGTGAAGAGGATGGTGATGGATGAGAAGAATAGAGAGTGTATCATAAGGACTAAAGCACTCTTTTATAGCTCAAGCTCAGTCATATTTCTCCTCTTTCACCTTTCATCTCTTCCATCCATTTCCATCTTCCATCATCTTCTAAGAGTCGATCAATACGTCTCGTCGACTTGGGAATGCACGTCCAAGGCCTTTCCAAGCCATGCGTTGCTGATAACCAATCGAAAAAAACATATGTCGACATGTTTCTGCATGTCTCTGCTAGCTTGGAGCTGAGGTTGGATTGGCGGTCAAAGCTCAAAGATTTACTCTCTTTCAAGACATTTGCAGCGGATGAATTGAGGGGTGATTGGCGTCCGATCTATAGCTGAACAGTAGTCTGAATGATGTTGCGACATGTCGATGAGTTAGAGCAAGTTGCTGAGGGGTTTCGTCTACAGTGAGAAAGTTACTACACATACAGGCATAATAGAGTTTGCTAGTGTCAATATTCCGTGTGATATTCGACAGTATATTTCCAGAGGCGTTACGACGTAACGCTGGATAAAGTGAATTGGCCAATCATGCGTGAATGTCTTTCAATGTCTCAGCCATACCTGCAGTCAGCTCTCGACTAAATATCTAGCAACGCCGCTCGTGGCGAGCTGATTGTCTAGCGTCGCGGGCCGAAGCGCTCTGTTAGGGCCAACAGTTCAGTTAAACTTCAGAATCATTTGTAAATATTGCGTAAATACTAAGCGCTAGTATCCCAAGGCAGGTTTTGGTCAGGTAACCACTCTCTAGTATAAGGAAAATGGCCTGTCTTTCGACTGTGTGATGGGTGTCGAATGCCAGAGACAATTTCACCTCGAAAGGGAAATGATTAACACACTGTGCAGGCTGAAAAAATCACCGTCTGAGATCTGCAAGCCAGTCAGCATGCCTGTACTCGTCACCCATACTGACATGTATGCTTGAGGCTTGAGATGGTAAAGTGGGATATGCCGGTAAATCAAAAGGAAGAACATGCCGCTCTAGATACATGTTGTATTCTGCTTGGAGTGTTTTATTCAGGATAGGTACTGGTCTATTAAGCACAACTTCGCCACTGCTGTAGCTTTTCGGAATTGATAAACATAAAGGCACATTATTGCTCCTAAACATATACCTCAGGAACAAATGTTGTCCTTTTATAATCGTCAAGATTGGCAAACCACTCCTTGCAAACTTCCGAGGCTGTTGCAATCGTGAAAGGGTTATACTTGTCTTCGTAGAACCAGCCGCATCTTGAATATGTCTTCATCATACCTTGCACCACCAGCGGCGTATTGAAACCTTGTGTCTCACCTTTGAGCCAGGCCTGCAATGCCACCATTTGAAACTTTTCGGAGATCCAGAGGTCGTGGACCGTCAATCGACGATACGTTAAAAATTCCGCTTGTATCGTGGCCCACAGAATTCCAATCTTTTTATGGGTGCATTTTAATACTGTATCAATTTGTAAGTGCTTCAAATTACATACAGAAGATTGCGATTCGCCATCTGTTTCACGCGCTGATAATTCCCAATCTGGACTATCGCGATCGTGCCTGTACGAATTCTCCGTGTCCGACGACTCTGCCAAACGTAGTGTATGCAGCAGGCAGTCCCAACCAACCTGACAAGCACTGGTCCAACTGTGAATTACACTCGCAGGGACACACGTCATCATATCAGCTGCCGTCATGGGTCTATGGCGACACTGTCCCGGTTCCGAGGTCCGTAGTATCTCCTCAACTGAAATGTTCATTCTCATATTGACATCGACGTCCATGTTGATGAGACATACGAGAATAGCCAGAGGTCCGAATAATGTCTCCCCTGACATGCCGGACTGTCCCAAGAAGAAGGCTGTTGTAACAAGTGCATGAAGTGGCCCCAACCTGAGCTCCATACCGCACTCTGTACAACGGCGTACAAAAAGACCACTCTGGCAGTTTATGTCGGCATGGGTCAGGGGTGCGAATATTAACATCGCGCAATGACATACTGCTTGAACTGCAGAATGGCAGAACGGATGCTTCCATCTAGTTGGAATCCTGGCATAGCCTTGAGCAAAGAGTCCCCGTACCTCAGGACTATCAGCGTCCCACCTGCCGCAGATGTCCTTTTCTTCGCCGGGGAATCTCGAAAGTGCTCGAAACTCATCACTGACTATATCAGGTTGGACGCTCGTGTGTGAGCGCAGGATTGAAACGAATAGTGAATCCAAAATTGTATGTCCCAAGTCATTGACGTTGTGTTGAAGTAAATATGATTGCCCTAATACCTGGTTCAAGGCATCAAAAACTGTGCAACATGGACCGCTTCCATTAAGAAATGAAGCTGCAAGGTGGTGTGGATATATTGATTTGATATCTTCCTGAATTTGCTTTGGCTTTTTCCCCCTCCCCAAATCATAAAGCAAATCAGCGTTGCCGGCCATGATTGCCAGTTTCCAAGAGTCGAGTTCGAGAGCCTTAGGATTCTTAGTCAAAGAGTGGACGATGGTCTCGTGAGAAAGAGGCAAATTGTCATTCCGAAGTTCTGTGAAGTCTCCTGTTGAGATAGAGTTTTGAAGACATTCCGTAAATGACATGGATGTTGGTAATGAATCAGGCTGCTCCTCTGGAAGTGGTTCATAGTCGATTTCCTCGACATGAATGGACCACCGACATAGATTGGTTGGTGGATTGATGATGTCGATATGATTTGAGGCATCTGTCAATAATGGACTCGAAGGGAATTCGAAAAAGGCTGACGGTGTGAAGCCAGATGGTGTCGGAACATTGATGATTGACGGTGGAGACCCCCAGTTCTTCGCAGTAAGGAAGCCGTGCATATAAAACTCGTGAAAATAGTCAACACAGATTCTGTAGAAGTTAAGCGGTTAGCTTACGTTTCCAAGGTTTCAGTACAAGATAATGAATGGTTGACCTGCCTCCGATCGTCTTGGCTCATACTGATGATAAGATCCTCCAAACGTCCCTGCAAAAATAGGCTCGTCCGATGGTCTCTTGCTCTCTGAAGAAGAAGCTGCGTGTTTGGAGATGGACCGGCGCCTTCACCATGAGGGGAAGTTATGTTAGAGTTACTGATCCCTAGATAACCAGGTGTTGCTGACTGTGTCCCATAAGGAGAGGCGGCGTCGGGATTCTTGGGTAATGTTGATACAAACGCAGCATATGGTAAGGTCCAAGAGGATAGCCTTGTTGATGTCAGTAACTAGGAGCAATTTGAAAGAGAAAAGAACGTACCACCCTAACTGCATGATCTCGGGTTTTGGAGGAGGAGTGTCATTTGCCAGATGTCGTTTGACTTGTCGCACATCAAGCTTTACTTCGCACGCACCGCGCTTCAGTGAAACTTTGGAAGTACTCATCTCGGCTCTAGGACGCCTTTCCAAAGCCACAGCGATCTCGTTCAGCTTGGCCTTGGTCAGACGCCGGTCGCTCACCTTCCAGGCCCGGAAGTGATGGGGATATTCGCTCGCCCTGCCCAGGGCATTGTTAGTGAGGATTGCCAAAACAGCAAAGCTCGAAGGATGTTGGATTAACAGTGAAGGAATGGTGCAAAAACTTACGCAGCATGGAACGAATAGTGTTTCTTCATAAAAGCGACAATCTGGGCGATGGTGGGTGGCTTGTCGTTCTTTCCATAATTGCCAGTATACAACTCGACAATTACTGGTTTAAGAAGGTCCCACCGGTCTTTGTGCTTAGTACGAAGGTGTTTGTCATCCTCCGACCGTGGGAATAATTCAGGCGGAACGTTGATAAGTTCCGCTGGTACCTGAGACATGGTTGAGCATCAGACACGAACTAGTGATAATAGTAAAAGGACGTTGAAAGGGAGTCTGTAGAAAAGAGATGAGAGTGATATGGTGATTCCAGTCAGAATTACGTCTGACACTGCCGTCCCTTAAGTATTCCAACAGTCAGGCTGGGAAAGATACGTCCTTTTGCGAACCATAATGCGGCAGTGAATCGTGTAACCAACATCTCATTGAACCCTGACTTAAATGTGGGCTCACAAAACGTCAGCGGCCAATAAGCTTCAACAGTTCAAGGCTATAAGAATCGTGAGCGCCTCAAAACTCTTTGACCGCTCAGTCGAGGCTCAGTCAGGGAAGTGATGACGGAACTGAGTGGGGTTACAAAACGTCGCAGACCTATCAAATGCTGTCCAACTCATCTATCAAACTAACGGCCAATCATGTTCTGTCGAAGTAGCCATGAGCAGATTGATGTGTGAGACACAAAAGCATGGATCCAAACAAGGCTCAACGCAAGGTACATACTCAGTAACCGGGCTCGGTAGTCAATGATGTGGCATGGACAATAGAGAAAGGACCTAGAGGGCAGGGGTAAGATGTAATTGTTGGATTTCCATGCAAGACATGTAAAGTCTGACAGACCTGGACCATGTGATGGAGGTACTTGAAAAGGGGCCACAAAACGTCACAGACCTATCATGTCCATTGACATAACGTCACTAACGAACCAGAGTGTCCGGTGGGCAATCCCCGAGGTATCGGAGACAGTAGACACATCTATAGCGAGCTACAAAGAATACGACACCCAAGTTATCGTACATTCATTTCTGATTCTCGTCAAGTTCAAACCATGTCAGCCATCCTTTACAGGGAAGTACTCCTGAACAAATCGTCACCAGCCAATCAAATGCATCCATCATCCCTCACAAAGAAAATGAGGTGCGTGGACGGCTTGAATGAGGAGGGTGATCACAGCAGCAAAACAACGGTATTGTATATGACTTTGAAAAAGCACTCGATTTTTGCCTTGTTGCAAGGGTAAGCCACGTATCATTGTCGTTTAGCTGAGGGAATGGGCGTGTCCTGCTCATGAAGCTTCTACCTATAAAGTCACTGTCGAAACCACTCAAGCTTGACTCTTCTCATCCCAATCTCTATCCTTGGACCAACACGAATCATACCACAACGAGCAACAATCCCATCATCAGAAACATGCCCTCAAAGACGTAAGTCTCATTACCATATCCCTATTTATTGATTGACCATGTTGACGGCTGCCTGTGCAGGGACGTATCGGATGTGCCAAGTGCCCATGCAACTCGTGGCTCAGCTACGCCGCCCTCCGACAAGGACATAATGACTCCATCAAATGGTCCCGCTGGCTCTCACTATCCTATGTCCGAGACTGAGGATGAGAAGAAGAAACGACGAGATGAATTACTGGTTGGCATTGGATCACATCTCAACAAAGGCAAGTCCTTCACAATACTTCACTGCCGTCTTCTGTTATTCTCATCGCTTAATTAACCCTCTCTGAAACATTCTTCTAACCTACCCTATTAGCTTGATCGCAGGGCGCTCTCTTATATGAGAGAGAATACAGGGCGGGAAGTCACAATGTAGTATACGATATTGACCGAGTTCGAAATAAGTCGGCGACAGACATTTGCTCTCATATAAAGACAGTTTCAATTGAATAACATTTTTATGGCTCTGATAGATGTACATGTGGGCTCTATCCCACCTATAATGGTATTTGGCCTCATAGTTTTGTGTCTGGTTCCCAAAAATGAAAACACGATACTCATCGTCGGCAGGGATAAGCTGCTAAACAAATCATCAGCGGCCAATCACATTCGCTATGAACACTCACAGAATGAAAGTGGGCCTGTGATTTGGGACAAGAATGAATGCGACGTCGATCAAACTAGCATGCAAAGATATTACCTATCATAATATTCAGACATTCTAGAGTTGCCTTATCACAAATAGGAGACAAGCATTAATCCACTTGAGTTGAGAAGAATACTTACATATTGGTGATAGACTGCTAGACTATTGGTATAAAGGCGTCGTCGACACCACTCAAGTTTTGGCCTTTACTAAACTAATTTTCACATCCAAAACACCACGAATCGATCGTATCAAGAACCTACAGCAAGTAACAAAGTCCCTTCATAACCAAGATGCCTTCCAATTCGTAAGTCCTATCACGCTTAATAAGCCTGTTGGAACTCTGTACAGAGTCGTGTCTGATGTAACAAGTACTAAAGCAACTGATAGGTCAGCTGAGCCGCCTCCTGGTAAGGACACAAACATATCCTCCAATGTATTCACTGCCTCTGATTCTGATGCAGGGGAAACTGAGAACAAGAAGAAGGAAAGACAACTTGAACTGCTGATTGGTGTTGGCTCACTTCTCAATATAGGCAAAATCGCATCGTCCAATGAAGTCTCTGCCTCTGACTCCGATTCAGAGGAGGTTAAGGCTGAGAAGAAAAAAAGACAAGATGAACTGTTGGTTGGTATTGGCTCACATTTCAAAAAAGGTACGTTATTTATCATTTTCTACTATTATCTTCTATCGCGTTTATCAATCACAATACACCTTGTGGATCATCTTCTGATAGATCTTCATATTAGCTTGAACGCAGGAACGTACTCCAAGATAAGACACCACAGGGTGAGAAGATTTGATGCTCTATATGTTGGTAATATAGTTGCGAATATGCTCATGCGGAACAAATGAGCGTTAATAAAACGGAAATTTGAATTGAACAATATTTTGGGTCATACTATAGATATGCGCGTGCTCCCATGCATTTGTATGGACATTTAATCTAATACGACAAACCTTTATACCCAGAATTGTTTTCTACAAAACTTTGGGACAAATGAATGTTTCAACTCTCGCCCTCTCTCTTCATAGTGAACTTGTGACTTTTCCCTACCTAAAGAGCCTGAATTTCCCCTATCTGAGTAGCTATGAGAAATGTATTATATTATAGGGCGATTGTAGCCGAAGGGAGGGAGACCTGTAACCCGTCGTGGTCCTGTAGCTATTTTGTCTTGCTAAGGTCTCTTGTTAGATAAAGCACAGCAATACTACCACTGTCACAATCGAACTTATGACATATAACATGGTTTACATCCCTAACAAACTCCTGTGAGCTGGAGCCCGCAATAACTCACGAAGCTTGTCCATCTACAGGACAAACAACAGCTGCCTATCAAGACAGAAGGAAGCCAATTGATGGAACTTGACTATAAAGAATGTACCTCCCATCGCAGAGGTTGATTAGTCTACTTGGATACAAGAGAGTTGACAGGAAGATGTCATGAATTTTAAAGAGCACTATGCTGGGATCATCACTAGATTTGACCCTCGGACTATCAAGAAGGTCAAACCAACTACAAAAACCTCTCCACTGCCGTTTCAAATAATGAAGTTTCTACCCAAGTAAGAATTATTTAAACCCTTAGTGCGCACGGTCAAAACAAAAAATTAATCTCATTTCCACTGAATTAGTTGTTAAATGTCACATTCAGCTGCCATGCAATCAACCAATGAGATAACACCAAATTCAGAGCCTAGGCTGAACCCGGCTAGGTGCGTCCTCGCTTCGGCCCTGGTCTAACAAATCCATCGGATTATTGAACAGTGGCGTTCAATAGACCCTGAGATAGTTGCAAATGCCCCTATCAGCTTGCCAAGTTTGGATCACTATAAAGATGCAGCAGTAGCACTGTTTTCTTTGTCACTGGTTTTCGTGCACTCACTTCCGTCATTCTTTTACCTGCTTAAATGCGTTCTCTTGTTTTGCGTCTGGCCTTGAGCCTATTTGTTGCTAGGTCTGCTGTCGCAGGCCCATGCAAACCATGTAAGTACATCAATAAATGTTTCTAGGATCTGCTAACACGAAGCTTAGCCTCAGTTACGACGACATCCGAAGGCATTCCGGTCGCATCAACAGACACGTCATCGGTCCTATCAGCTACATCATCTACTGTAGATTTTTCGGCCACTTCTGTTGGCACCGAATCGTCTACAGAGACTTATGTATCTTCATCCCTCGAGACGTCCTCTTTTGCAACAACGGAGACCTCGGCGACTACTACGTTTATCACGGAATTGAGTACGATTGGGTCAACAACTGTGGAACCAACGACCACCGAAGGCACTACTACGATACCCTCAACAACCGAGAGTATGCCCACACCCACATTCACTACATTTGCCACAGGAGAAAGTGTCATAGAAGGTGATGCCCTTCATACTTTTGACACCGACGGCTATGTTGCCACATTTGACCCCAATGCTATCTTTGGCGAAACTTCAGTGCGGCCATATTCCATCGACTCGGAGGGAAGACTTGTCAATGACCAGGGATATTTCCTGTGCGCAACTTATGTGGCTACTAACAAAGAGCTCAACGCACCTGCAGTAGTCGGTACCTGTATTAGTGACGGACCGAAGAAGCCTTTCTTGGACTGCACACTGTCTTCAGACCTTGCTCTTCGATGTGGAATCCCGGGCCGCTCTTGTGTGTCTAACCCTGTAGGCGAGCCGATCTGTGAAGTATCTGCCACATGGAGTACTTTGTCTACTGGTTCTGTAATTGTAGGCCATGCTCTGAAGATTGGACCCGTTGATATCCCTGCTGGTCATGAACTGATTGGGTTGCGTGCATCAGTAATTTGAAGATGCTTTGAGATAGACGGAAGCATTGAAATTACACATATTACTGCAAATATCAATTGAAGTTAATTTCAAAATATTTAGGATAAACTGGAAAATTTGCACTCCAAAGTTCATTGTTAGATGCCCATGGAATTAGGTACCTGCTACTAAGTACTAGACGGACGAGTACATAACCTACAGAGAGAGAGATAACTGCAAAAAACTACTGATAGGAGAACTCTAGAACAAGATCCATCAGAAATCAAAAAGAAACTCCGGTACAGGGAATCGAACCCTGGGCTCCGCGGAACTAATCTCTCAAGTTGTGAGAGCGCGAAATGTTAGCCACTACACCATACCGGATGATGATTCGTTGAAGAGCTTGTTTCAATTTGTGTCTAAGAATGTCTGCATAGTCCTCATCACTCGAGCGCAAAGAAGAATTTTGGGACGTTACCGGGATTTCTATTATCTGACAAACCCAGTAGCAAGTATGATGCCTTTGTAAACTGCCTTATCTTACCAAGGCTCTTTAAAAACACTCCAGCTCGTTGATTCACGCCAATTTCTCTATCTAGACGTTAACTCATGGATAAAGTCGCATCAGCTTGCCATATCCTTAGCGTTTCATCTTCTGTAAACAAGCCATGACTGAAATCGTTGCGAGAGGAATTTCCAAAGATAAACTTTACTTTCGCTTTGTATTTGCCCTCGCGGTGAATGGCCAATAATGTCTCTATAACCTGCCTCATGCCTCTCATGCGTGACGAAGGCTGTGCGAAAGCCTTTAAGTCATCAATGATAACTATGAGGATTGTGTTTCGTGACAGCCGAATGAGGAGACTATCAAATATAAATAGGATCGCGTCGAGGTCCCCAGGATCAACCTCATTTTCTACAAGGCTTAGAGCATCTGTCTTAAAGTGGCGGTAGTGGTCGACGAGTTGCAGCAAAAGACTCATCGCCAGCTCATTTGGACTCGCGTTTGGATCTCTTCTCACATCTTTGTGCTGACTGGCGAAAAACGCCAACTGTATAATGCGAGCGGCACTATCATCGGCTTCTTGATTGTGCTGATCTATGAATGTTTCCAATTGACGGAATGTTTCAGCGGCGACGATAGGCATTTCAAGACTACCGGTGGGGTTATCGGATCGCGTATCAATCATAAGAACTGATGATTCGTTGAGCGTTAGGCATGACTTGAATCGAGGATGGGACTTGATGGTGGCGACAAGATCTGCGTTCATCTCATAACCCGGGATGTGCTGGGATCTTAATATTTTCGCACAATCACTGTGCACTAAATCCTGTTCATAGCACCACTTCGTAAGTACGTCTTCGACGCTAACTTTGGGATCCCGGATTCGAGGTATTTTCTCTCTCTGTAAGCGAAGTTGCCGACGTTCAAATTCGGCTTTTGCTGTATCATCGAAGAACTGAGTCAACTTGTCAAGTACTAGCAATCTGGATCTTATATCTCCAAACTCGGACATCACCTGCTGTGAATGACTATCAAGTCCGTACATGATTGAGAGATTTTGTTGTGACAGTCCTTCCTGTCTCTTCACTGAAAGTATGGCAACACGAGCATTGAAACGCTGTGCCGCTCCCTTGACCGTAGCCATTTGGTTCTTCAACTGTTCGGAGAACCCAGTAGGGTTGGCAAATAGCTTGACCCCAGTGACTAGAAATATGACGTGAGTAATAGCACACCGGCACTGGAAGCATATGGTAACTTACCAAATGACGGCTTGAGAAACCAGTCAACGATCACCTCCATAAGTCCATATACAGCAGCATATATAGCAGCGACGCGTGTGTGTAAGTCCGCATCCGTGAAATTCAGGCCGACGAACGAAGCATTATCGTTCAATATGAAGGGCAATTCTTCCAAAGCATTATACACTTCTTCTCTATAGCGGCCTGTCTCTTCTAGAGCCTTGAAGATAATCTTTAAACCACCGCATAGTACAGAGCAATAGGAGTCTGTTGGAACAAGGTTCGTAAGAGTAGTGCCAGCACCGGCGTTGCTGCAGAGTTTTCGAAATGCCTGCCTCAGCTTTCCGGTAGAGCCTGGAACACGTTCTTTGTCCTTTAATGAGAGAGCCTCTAATGCTTCACAGGCTTTTGAGACTGACTGTTCAACCTCTAACCATGAGTGGCTGTCGGCGATGTCTAAAGGAGGCAGCTTTCGTTTTGAACACAACAAATTTGCTCTGCTGATGAACATAGACTGTGCCTGAATGGCACTGGAATAAAGTTTGTCATAATCGCTAATGATAGAATTGAGCCGATAGACTGAAAGATCTTTGAGAGGTAACATACAGCGTATCAACTGTGGACGAGTCTGCAATCCAAGACTGAGACCCTGTATACACGACTCCAGAGCCTGGCGTGGCCATGAGAGCTGGATGGACATCTCCGTTTAGTTTCCTGACCATGAACTCTGGCACTTCATAAACAGGTGGTTTGGCTGAGAGGTTTTTCCCCCGTGATCTGTTGGAAAGAAGATCCTCCATCCTGAATATCGAATGTTTTGATGTCAAAGGTGGAAGAGAAAATATTCATGTCAACAGGAAATAAGTAATAGGGCTGAAAGTGACGAGGCCTCCGAACAGCAGCCATAAGCCTCACTAATGACTGAACCCCAGAAGAGCGGATAAATAAAATTCTAATGTCAATTTATTCGTAGACCGGCGGAGTTTGGCGTCAGCGACTTTCGTGTTCATGTGAATGTCCTATAATCCGAGGTGGTGTGGCGAGTCACCAATCGTAAAACGAAGTCAACAAAAAGAATCAGGCGTCCAATGAGATACAAATCAACTTCGTAACTATTGCCTAGTTGCAGGTCAGCAATTTCATGCACTGTAACCTTGCTGCGACATTTCATCCCCAGTATCCAATAGTTCGAGGTCTGGGCTGCACAATGGGCATACCATGATAAGACGGTGTAATATGAAAGCGGCTGAGGCCTACTTTCAAGCGTAAGAGTGTTCACGAGGACCCTCGCGCTTATGTAAATAGCCGGCTTGGCAATCAGGCTGGCGCTTCCTGGGTTTCCGCTCAGTACGTATCGAATGAGTTATCTACACTCGGTGTTCCCTTCTATGAATAAGAAACGAAGCTATCAGCTTTACACGGCACTGACATCTCACTTGTTGTGATACATTTGATCACTGTTCTTCAAATTATTAAGAAAATGACTCCTCCTCTGAATTCACACCACGTCTCTTCATCTGAATCGCTGTCGAACTCAGCCCCGCTCGTTCATAACCCAAATGAAGATGAAACAGCAAGTCCCGCACACAATGAAGGCTCTATGTCGCTTGATAAAGAAGCCGAAGCATGTACTGGGGAATCTGGCACAATATCCAGCACTAAGCTCTTGATAGCCGCCCAGGTTCTTGAGCAGGAAGCCAAGAAGCTGCAAAGCTTAGTCCCAAATTCCCCTATGGAAAACCTCGACCATCGTCTCAATCTAGCTATAGGATTATTGGAAGAGGCTCAAAAAGAGCTGAAGCAAATGAATACCACTAGTCAACAGGACAAGACAAATTCTGTGATCGAGTACTATTTAAACTATCCATTTTTATTCTTGAACCTTTGTATACTAACATCTATACAGAGACAAAACCGACAATCCCACTGAAGGGCAGCAGGACAAGATTGCTTGCAAGGTGAAGCAGTCTAGCATGGAAAAATGGTCTTTGAAGTCAGCGGATCATACACATGCTATTGTCGCATACTATCCCTCTACATCTCTCATTGAGATTGATCACGATGGAAAGAAAGTCGCAGAACGGGTTCTAGATCACCAAGAGCGCCCTCACAGAGTAAGACTGGTTTCGGAATCCTTGATACAGGAGATCGATGAGGTCACAGGTATCAATCAAGACACGGAACCACCCATATT